>OY978222.1:35615906-36223406 GCA_963854785.1 Vaccinium vitis-idaea
AAAAAAAGTTGTACAAAGTGATTGTTAATACGGGCAATAGCTATTTCTTTGCGCTGTCGGACTGGAACTGGACGGGATCTCAAGGACAAATCAAGACGTGTGGCAATAGCTATTTCATAAGGAACACGTGGTAACGCATTGGGGGGGCCAAGATCAAAGTAATCAAGTAAAATAGAAATAAAGTAATTAAAAAATGAAGTAATTAAAAAATGAAGTAAATAAACAATATTTAATAATTAAAAGAGAAAAAAAAATATTAGAGCATATTATAAAAATATATATAAAGAACGAGAAGATTTATTAGATATTAGAAAAACAAGATATTAAATAATTAAATAAGAGAAATAGCATATTAGAGATTTCTAAAAAGACAGAAGAGGAAAAAGATATTAATAAAAGATATAAATAAATACTCCCTCCGTCCCTTTTTGTTTGTCATTTTTTGATAATCGTGTCAGTTTTAAATCGCTTATATCTTTTAATATTCATCTCCAAATATATGCAATATGGATCTTGTTTGATAGTTCACGATTAATTCTATAATACAAAGTTTTTAAAACCGTGAAAAACATTATAGATTAAAAGATATAAGCAATTTAAGGCGAAACAGAAAATGGAATAATTGACAAACAAACTGGGACGGAGGGAGTATTTAAATAAAAGAAATGAATTAAATAAAAAAACTAAATAAAAGAAATAAATAAATAAATTAATATTAATAATAAAGTTATAGTAATTAAAGGAGGAGAGAGGGGTAAAATTGTAAATAGGGGTGGGGCCGGGGGGGTGGGGGGGACGCAGAGCAATCTGCTCATTGCAGTATCGGGTCGTGAAAGAAAAAAGAAGAAGATACACACATAAATATTGTACTTTATACTTACACGTACCAAAAAATTTGATCTACTTTACTTTTTTTGCTATCCCAAAATATAGGACCCATTTAAAATTTTCAACAAAGAAATAAATTTCATTTCTGCCATTGAGATGCTTTTAACAATCAAAACAATGAAACCAAAGAAAGAATAATTATATTTTTAAGTTTAAAGTGCGTTATAAAATTTTAAAAAAGTCCTCTAACGAATTAACTCTTATTTCATTAGAGTCAACTAACAAAGGGCAAACAAGATCAATGGTGAAATCGAGCTTCGCCATGTGCACTTTTCGTACCCGTCGCGACTTGACTTTCTTATTTTCAATGACTTCAATCTTAGGATCCAAGCGGGCCATAGCCAAGCCCTCATCGGAGCAAGTGGATCTGGAAGGAGTTTGTACTTCTGTAATTGCATTGATAGAACGATTCTATGACCCTTCGACGGGTTAGTTGTGATCGACGGAAAAGACATCAAACGGTTGAACTTAAAGTCACTCAGGCTTAAAATGGGATTGGTTTCGCATGAACCAGTCCTCTTTGCGGCAAGCAAGGATGGAGCCAAGGGGACAAATGGTGGCGGCCGCCACCACGGCGCCACTACAAGGTTTTAAAAATACAATTATTATATAGAAAATAAATTTTTATCCCCGAGTTAAATAGACTCGCCACCACTAGATTTTTTTTAAAATTTTTTATCCTCATAATGCAGTTTGCCTTTTAATTTTTTAAGTACATATTTCACCACCACAAAGGTAAAATCCTAGCTCCGTTCCTGACGGCAAGCATTTTCGATAACACTGCCTACGGGGAAAAAGAGGGAGCAACTGAAGCAGAGGTCAGTGAAGCTGCTCGAGCAGCAAATGTGCATACATTAGCGGATTACCTGAAGGGTACAAATCCCGGTCGGGGAGAGAGGGGTTCAGCTCTCTGGAGGCCAAAAACAAAGGATTGCCATTTGCACGAGCGGTTCTAAAGGACCCCAAAATACTTTTACTGGACTCTGGTTCTATTTTTAGTGGTGAGACTGGAGAGAGTTAGAGGAAAAATGAGTTGGTGTGGTAAGGAGGGCATAGTTGGGGCAACGAAATACCATATGCAAGAAGCAAAAGTACAAAAATTAAAAAAATATTATACCTATTCTATTAAAATTTGCCACATCAGTAGGTCAAATGACCTCGCTTGACCCCCTCCCTCCGCCCCTGCATGCAGGGCCGGCCCAGGCCCAAGGCCTGGGCCTAGGGCACCCCAAAAATGGGTACTGTTTGGGGCACCCCAACATTTTATAGAAATGGGCTTGAGTAGAACATTTTTTTGATCCAAATAACGAAAATAATCCATTATAAGTTACAAAAGAGCCCAACCATTTTAGCCCAATATTTTTCAGATGGGAGCTTCTGGTTCGAATACTTTTCAGATCTGGTTAGAAGAAGAAGAAGAAGAAGAAGAAGAAGAAGAGAGAGAGAGAGAGAGAGAGAGAGAGAGAGAGAGGACGAGATTCGTGTATGACTCGACTGGAAGGACTGTTGGGTTTATGTTTCCCATGTGGGTGGGGAACAAAAAGGAAATGAATAAAGGGGTGGTCCCCAATGTTGTCTGGGAAAAATCACTAAGAAAGAGAATAAAGGGGTGGTCCCCCCTGTGTTGACTGGCTCTCTATTAAGGGGCTATTCCACTAACTAGTTTTTGAAGTTTTTCCAAAAACTAGTTTTTCTCAAAAATTGAGATAAGTCATCCTCTCACAATACATCACATGAAAAAATGTGAACACAAAAACCAAGGCAGTTTTAAAACAAAACTCCCTTAGCGGAACACCTCCTAAATGATGCTTGTTAACTCCACTTCTTTATTACTACAGCTGTACGTACTTTGCCTTATTAAAATAGGAAAATGGGTACCACTGTATTCTGCCATTAAACTAATAAGACTATTCTCACAAATTTTAGTTCCACAAATATTACTTTTGCGCGTTAATCAGTCACAGAAACGTTAATAATTAAGTCCCTCCTTCATTTCTTTTTATATCCCTTCTCTTAACCTTTCTCCTTCTTCTGTTTCCGATGTGGGACAAAGATAAGGCAGACCCTTTGACCAGACCTTCCTTCTTGTTCCTACTCCTTAGTATTTGGCTACTCCAGATCTTAATGCTACTGACAAGAGCCACCTACACCAACTCTTTCAATGTGCATTTTTCTTTTCTTTGTCTTGTTGTTGTCCTCCTCTCTTTTTGGTTAAAATGAGTCTAGATAACAGGACTGTCTGATACAAATATTTATTGTTATATCTATTTCATCTCCACCTGGGTTCACTATGAGGAATTGTAATTTTGGTTTTTGAGGATGGAAATGGTCATACACTTTCTTTAATTAACCCCAGTTGCTTGTATAGACGCCCTCAAACAAGGATGGAATTTTTTTTTTTTTTTCCATGTAAAAATTGTTAAGTTTAAAGGGCACAAAATTTAGAACTTGCCTTGGGCACCCAAAAGTGTTGGGCCGGCCCTGCCTGCATGTAATTGCAGGGCTACAAGATAGATTTGTATCGTCATTGTAGTATCGGGTTGCATGGAAGAACCCAAAAAAGAAAAAAGAAATGAAAAGAAAGAGATTTGGTGGGATATGGAGGATAAGTATGAAAAGGAACTTCAAAAACTTCTTTACTTGATTGGCTCACAATTTTTATTTGAACATATCTTCACAAGAATTAGTGAAAGGAAAGTTTTGCACGAGCATATTAACATTAACCTCCCTGACGAAGAAAACTTCCACCAATAATTTAACATGATCATCATGTTTGAAAATATTATTATTACAAAATGACTGATGTCCATCGCACGTGTACGTTTACTAGTTAATAAAAGTTTTTAGCAACTATCTTTGATTCATTGATTTTCTTCTCTCTATCTTGGGGTTGGCATTGGGATAGTTTCTACAACCAAAATGGCGGAGACCACAGAGTGATGAGAAAAAGGAGCAAAGTATACCATCTTATGTGCTCTTCTCGTTTGCCGCAAAGTACAATTGGCTTCTCATGATATTGGTGAATGGACCCTGCTGGGGGTACAGAAAAATTGGTACAGAAAATGTACAAATCGCGATTGGGGACCCACTTTTGGGTCCCACACGAGTGATCCGAACCGTTCATTTTTCTTAAAACATTTTTTCGAGTGGGCCCACCAAAAATCAGCTCAATCGGACGGTTAGAAGTGCTTGAACCAAAGTCCCACCGTTTCAAAAAAATGTTTTAAGAAAAATGAACGGTTCGGATCACTCTTGTGGGACCCAAAAGTGGGTCCCCGAACGCGATTTGTACATTTTCTGTACGCCCAGGTTTATCCTTGGTGAATATGGGAGCCATTGTTCTTTTTTTTTTTTTTGGGCTAATTAAGCAATTATGGGAGCCATTGTTCACGGAACTTCAAAGCCGGTCTTCTTTGTCTTGATAGGGCGTTATGCTGGTTAATGGCGGGCTTTGGAAAAAAATAGTTATTATTGTAATGGCTAATTTTTTTTTTTAATTTTGGTTAAATTCGTACTATTATTTCGTTAAATGTATTATTAGTCTTGAAGAAAGAAATCGAAAAAGTAAAAAAAAAAAATGATGACCAAAACCTTTCTATAAAAGCGACAAAAAAATTCCAAGAATACAGTTGTTTAATTACTGTCTTTAATTGGGATGATATTATTTGACTTTTTTGAATTTTAGTCCAAATTTTATATCTATCTGGTCCTTTCATCGAAAAGACTGATAATTTTTTTTTTTAAATTGTCGTACAACTAAACATAAAATCAAGGGAATGGCTACACAAATACACAATTCATACCTATTAAAGGTGTATATCATATGCACCTATTGTATGGTCCATATTGTGTCACCTCATGACCAATTGTAACATTTTTTAAGTGTCTTAGAAAAAAATAAGTTAAGCCAAACTTACCTTTGGAGCATCTTCAATAAGGCTTCATTTTTTCATTTTGGTTCTTTGTTCCAATTTGAAGAATCATCCTTCTCGAACGTACTTCTGTAATAACCCGTATTTTCTTAAAATGAGTTTTTCGATAAATTTTGCAAATGTAATATGCTCTAATTAGATTTTCGTTAAAAAATTATTTTTGCTATACTATTTTAAATTTCGAGTACGAAATTGTTTTAAGGGGGATAGATTGTAATGCCCCACATTTTTTTTATTTTGCGATATTGCATTTTCTTATTAGATTTCGAAACTGTATTTTCTGGTAATTATCTTCAAAGTCTGTCTATGCGTATTTTCCCTACTGTTCGAACCCAACTTCCAACTCAGCCCACAATTCACTTTATGTGAAATGGTACCCCACTTTACTTGTTCAATTGGAGCCCCACTGCTTTATTTCTATGATTGTTGTTTCTCCACATGCCCCATCTCATCACTCTCGTTTCTGTCATGCATTCTTTTTCATTTCTTTAGTAACCCAAAACCCCATTTTCTTATTCATTGTCAGCAGCCAGCAAAGATCTCTCTTTATCCTTTGGTTTCTCACACGGATAAACCTACTCGTACAGAACGAGTTTGTACAGAAAACGTACAGAGGGCCCTCGGGGACCCACTTTTGGGTCCCACACGAGTGATCCGAACCGTTCATTATTTTTAGAACATTTTTCCGAGTGGTCCCACAAAATTTCAGCTCAATCGGACGGTTAGAAGTGCTTGAACCAAAGTCCCACCATTTCAACGAAATTTTTTTTGGTTGAAACGGCGGGACTTTGGTTCAAGAACTTCTAACCGTCCGATTGATCTGAAATTTTCTGGGGACACTCGAAAAAATATTCTAAGAATAATGAACGGTTTGGATCACTCGTGTGGGACCCAAAAGTGGGTCCCCGAGGACCCTCTGTGCGTTTTCTGTACAAAATAATATGTACCCCCTAGCAGGGTCCTTTCTCACACCCCATGCTATACAAATTGTTGTTCCCTTACTTTCCCTCTTTCCCATTACTTTTCGGCAGAGAGTCAGAAGAGAGGTAGACAGGCGTGGGAGGCATTTATTTATTGGGCAAGTGAGTGTAGTAATTGGGTAGTGGTGTTAGGTGGGGTGTAGTAGAAAACTATCATGGGCTATATATTTATGCACATATGCCGTGGGTTTTGCCCAAGGAGAATTTGGTGCTCTCTGTTAGATAATAGTTGGCCATCATGCTTGAGGTCAGTAACCAATTGCCAAGTAAACCCATACTTGGTGATTGATTTTGGTGGATTTCAATATGTTGCTCTTGGATTGGGAATTCACGAATGCGATGGCATATTTGAGGTAACCCGGGGAGTATACGATATGCTTCCCATTTCCGGAATCCTTTTATTTCTCTCATTTCGTACTCCTTTTGAATATCTCGTATCATTTGTTCGATTATGTGGAATTTTGTTGAAAGTGGAATATTTGTGATTGAAAATGATATTTTTGGCTGGAGTGCCATGGAACTATTCGGTACGATGATCGAGTGGACCTTGCCAATATCTTGGCCGATCCAGGAAAGCCAGGTAGGCTAGGTGAAGCGGGTGAGGGAGGTCACTGATCATGTACCGAGGAGGACCGGGTATGAGGTCCATTATGATTTGTTAAATCGGATTGATAATCGTTGTTTATTGATTCCACTTGAGTGCAAGCATTGTTATTCTGTTGCATCGTATACTTCCCGGTGATTTTTTCTATTTCAGGGGTGGAGCCGGGGTTAGAGAGGCTGATTTAGACGATTTGATGATTTACTATTGGGCGAGAGAATTTATAGAGGAACATTTATTCGGAGGCTTTTGTATTATTTGGGGGTTGTAATTTTGTATTGATGGAAAATAGGGCCTGAAAGTGTATATAAATACAGTGTATTTATGGAGATTTTATCGAAAAATCCGGGTCGTTACAACTTCACTTGGATTATTAAAAATAAAAAACCATTTTGAATCTCCTAGAAATAAGATGTGTCTTAGAACCCATCTGGTTGTACCCTTACTTGTCAAGGGGGAGGTCTAGAGTTCAAGTTTATGGAGAGACGTCGAACCTCCTTTGATTGTTTAATCCACTAGTTAACTAACTTTCCCACTAACCCCGCTGATGTATATTGTATGACACAGAGAGAGAAAAAAAAAAAAAAAAAAAACTCCTAGAAATGAAAAGCCTTCTTTAGGATAGTTAAAAGATTCACAATCTAAAAACACCAGTACCTTTGTTGTGTAAAAAGAAATCTATATTCTTTAAGAATCTAATATACCATGATTTTCAAAAAAAATTCAAGACATATTCCTATTTGAATAGTGCTTAACTATCACATTATCTTCTACACAAAGAAGAGAGGATCGAGTTATTGATATTTTTAAGAAGATAAAGAGAAATAAGAGAAAATGTGAAAGAGTCTCGCTTGACTTATATTTTATGAAATATAGTAATTACAATTCCGTGAACACGTACTAGTTTCGAAGAAAAAATTCAATAAATTGAGGTTTGGTTGTGAATAATAAATTATTCAATAGTCATGAACTATGACCACCACCTGGTGCCTTAATACCCTTCTCCATCACCTTTTTTTTTTTTTTTTTTTAATCAGCTTCATCTTCACATATTTTGGTGAAACTTAGCTTGAGTATGGCGTTCTAACACCATGTCATGCGCCTCAAGAGCACTCAATAATTTTTTCTATAAATTGGTTGATAGACAGACTATTGAAACTTCTAATACTCTATTTTTCTTCAAATCAAAAGGAAAAACCCCCAAAATCTGGTCCTCACTAGTCCTAAGGTATCTCCGCCTCTGCAGGCAATACAAAGCGATTAAGAGAAAAATAAAACCCTAAAAGAGGTGTAGGGTACTAGGGTGAGAATGGGAGTTGAGAAAGGAAGATGAAGGGTGTGGGTTTGGAAGGGGGTTGACAATTGGGTAAAAAGGGGGTTGAGAATGATGGTTGAAATGGGGGTTGAAAAGGGAGTCAAGACGGGATTGAGAAGGTAGATATTTCCTCCGTCCCAAAATGTTTGTCCGGACCGCAAAGTGAAAGGTTAAAAAAAATATATGTTATAAAAAAAATAAAGTTCAAACTTATTTTTTGACCAAAGTTGAAAATAATAGATTTAAATAAATAATTTTTTAAAGTCTAATATTATGAGCCGGACAAAAATTTTAGCACGTAGTTGAATTGAGATTGAGGAAGTAGGAGAAAATGAGGTGGAGGAAAAGTTAGTGTAATATTTAGAACCCTTGGTTCTATTCTAGAACCCACCATTGGAGAGGGTGTGCCAAAATTTGGCATCTAATTATTTTTTAACAACTTTTTGGTGCTAAAATGGGTAAATGGGGACCCGTGTAGTGTGTACCAACATCCATCCGTTATATCTTTCACGGAAAAATTTCATTTAAAATTCAGACGTTTAATAGCCCAAATGCACTCGTTATATGTGTTGGATTTTGTGATATTTTAATATTAAATACATACTTGGAAGGTTACATTATTATTGCTTGGCTTGGAAGCCTTCTGTGATTTACGTGGACGTTTACCATTGGTAAATCTTACCATTTTGTCAAGACAAAGGACACTAAGCCTTTTCAACTTCTTAGATTTTCCTTTTTACTCTGTTAGTTACCATATTTTATTAGAGAGTGATTTTTGGTAAAGTGTAAGGTTATTTATTTGGTGGAGCTTTGGGTTTTCCTACTTGTGCAGAGTAGGTTCGAATCACATGATAAATTATCGGGCTGTTGTATCTTGGAGGGACAAGTCAGAGATTTTCTACTTCACCGGTTTATTACCGTAGGGGGCTTGAGTCTCCTTAAAGAAAGCGACGTTTCCGTGCCTCAGCCTGTTAATTTGTCCATTGTAATTTTAGTTATTGGTGTTTATTATTGTAATATCACCGTCAATTGCGTGTACTGCCTCACTACAGGCCCCAAATCATGTAAATGGCTATAGCCATTAAGGAACTCCATTGTCCTTGCTCTAAGTTGCTTCTGTCCTCGATGGTTTTAAATCCAGTGAGTTTCTTGAGTCATCATGTGATGCTTTCCTTTTAGTGAGGTGAACTCGTGCTTCGCAAATTCATTTTGATTTCTAGTTTTTTCTTTCCTTTGTTTTTCTTGTAAATATTTCAATCTATAAATAGTCTTACTTTTTTGGTCTTATTCAAAAATTGAATGTTTTAAGGCTAGCAAATACGAACTCCCCTCGCAAATTCATTTTGATTTCTAGTTTTTTCTTTCCTTTGTTTTTCTTGTAAATATTTCAATCTATAAATAGTCTTACTTTTTTGGTCTTATTCAAAAATTGAATGTTTTAAGGCTAGCAAATACGAACTCCCCTAAAATGGGTTGTTATTGGTTCAAAAAAAAAAAAAAAAAGGTTGTTATTAAATTGGCTGGATTTCAATTTCTGGGTCCATTTTCACGAATTTTTTTGGTCAATTTTGACACATTTGTGCAGTATGTGGCATCAGAGGAAGTGAAGAGGGGAAAAGTAACTGTTGGCGTTAGTAATCGGGGGTGGAGTGAAGTGAAGGAGGGAGAAATTTAAACATTGAAAAACAAGTACTGGAGAAAAGATTATGGATTGGAATTTGAAGGCAGCTTCACGGGGTTTTAAAGAATTTGAACAAGAACCCAACTCCAATATTGGTCCAATTAGTAGGTCAAGCAGTTTTGGAGGACATGGGAATAAGGGGGATTTTTCAGTTGATTCGAAGCTTGATCATGTGGATTTTGGCAATGAGTCTGTGGACAATTTACCGCCGAAAATGGCGTCGGGTTCACCGAAGAGGGCTCGAATAAGGGGGATTTTTCAGGCAGCATCTTGCCAAGTTGATGGGTGCCAAGCGGATCTCAGTGGCTGCAAGCCGTACCTTAGGCGCCATAAGGTCTGTGAGAGGCACTCTAAGACTCTAGAGGTCGAAATTGGCGGCCACAAGCAACGGTTCTGCGAGCAGTGCAGCAGGTATAAGTATATCTGAAGCTTTTTCGGCCTTGTTCGTTTAGTAGTTTTAGTTCAGTTTATTGTGTGCGAGGATGTGTTCTTATCTGGTATTTGAGGTTTATTAGAATTCGTCGGACTTCCAATTGAAATAGGGCATAGCATGGGGATTCTGGTAGTCGCTTGATGTTACGGTTTGTTATTTTAACTTCATGGTTTTCTCCAATTTGTATAAGTATTACTGTATGTTTTATCATTTGTTTCTAGGTTGATAGCTTACCGCAATTCAGTCAATGACATTAGGTATAGGAAAATATGGGACCCTGCTAGGGAACCGACAGGAAGATATAGAAATTGTACAAAGCGGTCTGCGGGGTCCATTTTTGGGTCGCACACGAATGATCCGAATCGTTCAATAATTTTAACATAATTTTTCTAGTATCCCCTCAAACAAAAAATCAGCTCTATTGGATATGCGTAAGTGGGTGATCCAATATTTTGTTTGTTTTTTTTTTTTTTGGGGCAACGGAAGCAAATAAAAAAGAAGTTAATAAAGATGTTTTGGAGATGTCCGCCCTACAAAGCTCCTGCCCGATAGAACTTTACCGGAGAGCTTGGTATAAAAGAGGAATGAGATTGATTGATTACTTGATTCGTTAATACATTACAAGCCATAACATGTGATGTTCTTTTATAGGACTACATAGAAGAAACTAGAGAATGAATCACAAGTCCCCAGTACCTTTTCCAATGAAATAAGAACACACTAATACAATGTATCTGACTGTAGATACATGCATCCCCAACATGTAAGATAATTAAGAATTACATGTTCCAACATATTTCAATTTCTCATTCAGAATTCAGGAACAAAAAATTATTGAACAGTTCAGATTATTGTTGTGGGACCCATAAGTGAGCCCTGCAGACCGCTTTGGACAATTTCGGTACCAATTGGGTCTGTACCATATCTTTATCGAATGGTATATAGGGCAAAGAATTATAGTTTCAGCCAAGGTTCTTCATATCTTGACCAGCTTCAACATTTTAATACTAATATAGCTATGGGAGCTCAATGGCAAAAAGAAGGATTCATGTAGCCGATCCCAATTGATTGTGACATAAGGCTCAGTTTGGTTTGGCTTCGTTACTAATATAGCTATGATTGATCCAGCGATACTCCAGCATTATGTATCACTCCATATTTTGTATGATTGATATCCGTTATGTAGAGCTGAAATTTCTCAAATGTTCCATCATCTTTGTTGCAGGTTCCACTCACTAGAAGAATTTGATGAAGGCAAGAGAAGTTGCAGGAGGCGTCTTGCTGAACACAATAATCGTAGGAGAAAGGCTCAGCCAGAACCCTTGTCACGTGCAGGGAATTTTTTGTCTAATTACCAAGGTTCTGATCGTCATTATCTGCAGATTTCCTCTCCTACCAATATTCCATACAATGAGAATACTTTTTTTTTTTTTTTAATGTTTTCAGGCTTCCCAATACCTAATAAACAAGATTTATCCAAGCCAGATCCGAAGTCAGGGGGAGAGAGAGATTCGACACGTTTGCCATTGAACTACTTTATGCAAGGTCCTGCAACAATCTCTCACTACTTTTCTATCCTCCGCTTGCTGGTCCCATGCTTTTTTGCATCGCATGGATTCTGCTATTTGTTTTGTGGAACTGGGGAGCCCATAGCGAGCAACTCACTTTTCGACCAAACTCACTACACGCCTGTAGTGAGTTGCTCACTACGGGCTTCCCAGTTCCCTTTCGCTAATGTTGCTAACTTTTATTAGTAGTAAACTGTATACTTGATGAATCATAAAATCTTGACCCTATAATATTATGTTCTCTGTACGCTCCGCCATATCAGAGTACGATGTAATTAACATTAAAATCATAGTTATCTGCAGATTGTCACTCACACTATACTAATACTTTTTATGTTTTCAGGCTTCCGATCACCTGATAAACAGAATTCATCCAAGCCAGATCCAAACTCAAGGGGAGAGGAAGATTCGGAACATTTGCAATTGCAAATCCAACAACATTGGCCTGCCACATTTAGTAGGAGTATATCCCACCGTGAGCACTGTTACAGTGGCATTGCCCCAGATGGAGGTGTATCGCACGTGGAGGAATCGATGGGGTCAAATGAAATGGGAGAGGTAGTCACAAAACGACAGAAGTTATCTCCAGAAGACAAGGAATCCTTGACAGGAAGAAAGACTGATGAAGTCTCAAACTCATCTGAAGAGGAACCCATGGAGGAGATGTGGTCGGAAGAAACTCCTTCAGACCCACGTCCAACAATCTCTCACCACTTTTCTATCCTTCATGTCCTAGATTTATCCTATGTTGATATAGAATCTTTGCCGCAATCTATTTCCAGATTAGTAGCACTCCAAAAATTGTATTTGAGAAACTGTGAGCGTCTAATGCAACTACCACCTGAAATTGGAGAACTCATGAATCTTGAGGTGCTTGATCTTGAAGGGACTGAACTTCTGTGTCTACCGAAGGAGATTGCCAACCTAGTTAAGTTGACGTGCTTGAGAGTGTCATTTTATGGATATGCAAATCAGACAGTAATTCCAAGGAAGGTCTTGCCGAATCTCTCACGCTTGAACGAGTTAATAATTGATGTGACTCCATATGGAGAGTGGTGGGATGTTGAAGTAGAAGCTATTATAGATGATCTGCATAGCTTAAAGGAGTTGAGAGCCCTAAAATTGTATTTACCCACAGCCGAACTATTGGAAGGACTCACATTGATATTTCCAGGTTTGGCGAACTTCAGATTTACAGTTGGCCGTTTTGAAGAGCACTTCATTTCCCGTTTACCCCATGATGTTGAAGAGGAATTCAATAATCGGAAGAAACTAGAGAAAGGCTTGAAGTATGTTAATGGAGATCGCATACCAAATGAAATTACCAAGGTATTCAAGCATGTCAATGCTTTTTTTCTACAGTGCCATTGGACTGCTAACAGCCTATCTGAGTTTGGGCATGAAAATCTGAATGAAGTGAAGTTTTGCTTGGTGATAGAATGTAATGAGTTTCGGACCATCATTGACTCTGAACAGTTTTATCAAGGAAACGATGGTCGGGCTGAATCTGAAGATTTCCAGGATTTTGATGAAGTAATTGTACTTGGATCACTGGAGAGATTGATTGTTCGCTACATGAAGAATATGGAGAGAATTTGGAAAGGGCCAGTTGGGAAAGGGTCTATGTCCAGTTTGAAGTCCTTGGCCTTGCATACATGCCCCAATTTGACTACCCTTTTCACAATCGACATGCTTAGTAATCTCATAAACTTGGAAGAACTTGTAGTTGAAGACTGTCCAAAAATCGACAGCCTCGTGAGTCTCAAAAATTCCAGCTCAAAGTCGGGGATTTTTCTCCCAAGCTTGAAGAAAATTTCACTTCTTGAGCTACCAGGGCTGGTAAGCATCTCAAGTGGCCTATGCATTGCTCCGAAATTAGAAAGGATGGTCGTCTTTTATTGCCCAAAGCTCGAAAAGCTTTCTACCATGGATATCTCCAGTACAAATTTGAAGGTAATCAAAGGAGAGGAGGAATGGTGGAACGCATTAAAGTGGTATGAATCGGATCTAAGCACGGAACATGAAGATTATTTGACTAGTGTTTTTATCCCGTTGAGAAGGAATGGGGATCTGTTCGCTCAATTAACAGAAGACTAGATTGCCGCATATGGTCTGGGCAAAGTTGGAAGCTTCAAATGACTTGGTAATTTTCATTTAGTACTCATTGATTTTTTCGATTAACAATGTTTGCTGAATCTGTAGTGTCAAACCTTTCAATGGTCGTCAGCCTAAGAGGTTAGTGACCCCAGATTGGTATCTCCACATGCTTTTGGGATGTGCACGGGTTAGTTTCGGCGGGTTATGGGGAAAAAAATTTCAACTACCGCGTACTTGGGGCTTGAATATTTTTTTTTCTCCTCGCGACCAATTCAGTCTCAAAATAGATGGGTCCCGATGAATTCTATAGATTATTGAATGTTAGAGAGCAAGTTTAATACATAGCAAACTATACTGGATTTTAAGCGCTTAACAGCAATGTGCATTGTATTTTTTAACCCAATATGTAGCAGGTCGGGTTGTGACAACCGACTTTTCCCTTTTAAAAATATAATTTTGAAACGAATAATTATTTCTTTAAATTCTTTTCGTTTTCTCACTTCCTTATGGAAGAATTATTGTCTATTGCGTACTAACATTTATTTTGGAAATTCTTGTAAACTCGAGCGACGACTTATATTTTGTTTATATATATATATAACCTTGAGGTGGGGTGGGTGCTGCACAGCCGTGTGCTGTGCAGCGTGCTGGCAGGGGCCGGCGCTGCCGTACCGGTGTCGGTACGACAATCGGAGAGGTGGATCTAATTTGAATGTGTATATTTATTTAATATGATTGGGCCGCTCAGTTTTACTATGGGTTAAAACTTAATCTTTAAAATTCAGGATGGGCTAATTATTGAGACTGTAATTATTCCTTGTTGGATATGTATTTTATGGGTCTATAACTCATAGTTAGAGTTTGGATTTGTAAACAGTTGGTAATATGAGTAGTAATTATGCTGTTATTAATTGTAGTGGTGAGTAAAATTAGTAGTAGTTTCCTTTTCTTTTTTTTTTTTATCAAAACTAATACCGGGCACGTGCGATGCACGTTCTCTGGCGGCCAAGTCTTCTGATCCCCTTATGAAGCTAACAGTAACTGTTGCAAAACCGGTCATAAGAATAAGCTTTTCAAAGGCGGGATGGCCGGATAAATCAGGAATAGCAGTTAGGTTGTAGCAGCCATGAAAATTCATAACCATCAAGTTCTCGGCCACCTGGAAAACACGATTTTTCTCGCGCCCATCAGTTCGTAAACGACAAATAAAACTTGGGTTGCCAAAGAGAATACAAGAGAAAGGAGATCAACAAAAATGAACAAAAGGAAGTCTTTTCCTACCCCTAAGTAATTGCTGTGGTAGAGATGTGAGATCAAATGCTTCATATATTCTCTTGCAATAAAAAAATCATTCAACAAATCATTATACAAGTACGCAATATCACTCAATTCTTCAACATTAGAGTACTCTCTATAATTTTAAGTCACTATGGAGCCCCAAACCAGGTCAACGAACACAAGGCATTTTGGCAAAATAATAATCCTTAAAGACTATTTATCCGTCCAAGGCTCCTTGAGTTCAATAACTTTTTGCCTGAAAGTGCACGAGCTGTGAATTTTCTGAGCAGTCTATGACAGATATATGACTAAAAAATAAGGAGTATGTACGAGGAAATACAAAACACTATTTATCTGTCCAAGGCTCCTTATGTTCAATAACTTTAAAGTTAAGGTACTTCAATTCTCTATTCACAATGAAACAAAGTGAGGCTGCTAAAACTAAAGCAATCCTCTTCTTCATCACTCTCATTCGGTCATTTTGTCGAACGCCCGGCATGCGGTCACTCTCATTCGGTCATTTTGTCGAACGCCCGGCATGCGGGTTTTTTTTTTTTTGGGAGCACAAAACTAATAGCTATAAGAATTTTGTCCATAACATCCACTGAATTGCTCTTCAAAAAAAAAAAAAAAAATCAACTGAATCAAGCAACGAAAATTTGTTGCAGATGTTAAAGTAAATTAAAGTAGTACCTGAACTTCGGACGGGTGGTCGATATTCGTGGATAACTGCGATTCCGAGGTCTCTCACGTAGAATATATAGGAGGCGCATATATGTAGGCGGTTACGGGAGGCCTTGCTCCTACATTCTCGAGGGCGTAACAGATGGTCACGGCCGATTGGTTGCCGTATATGTTGCGCCGCCAGAAAGGGGGGTGCCGGAATCGGGGCGTGAGGTATACAGATATGGTGAGTCGGTGTCTGAGTTTTCTTCGTACCTGGGTTTTTTGGGTTAGGGACTTGTAGGGCAAACCTTTGATAAGCCTAGGGTAGTTATGTAATTTTGCTTGAGCTGCATATGAAAAAACACGACAACTCCCGCTTTTAGAATAGGTAGTACATTAATTTCGGTATGTGCATTCTTGTTTTCAAACTAGCAGAGTATAGAGAATTGCATTTTGCGATTTATTGTTCCGATCGAGGTGAGTGGTTTAGCATGTAATTCCTTTCTTTGAAATCCTTGAGCCTATCTAGTCTTGAAAGTTCTTTTTAGTGTTGTGATTAGATAAAATGTCATTCTTACTTGTTGATCTCGTATTTATTGACGATTGATATATCATTTGGCATACAAGGTTTATTGAAAATATTTACCATTGATTGATTGCCATTATTTTTCTGTTGTATATCTGTTGACTGCATAATGTTTTTGATTCTATGCAGTGGCACTGGGAACATTCATAGTACAGGTGACTTCGGTTTACTGTTGCTCTTTTGTGATTAGAAAGACCCGTGAAATATTGTGGCGACTTTAGCTGCTAGGGGAAAGCCCCATTGTAACTGTAGTGCTCAACAAATATGAAAAAGACTTGTGAAATAACTTGCACCCTACTCCAGATCAGCTTAGGAAAAAATTCCCAAGTTCCATCCCATGGTAACTTGAAGTATGGAATTGGATCCAACAGGTTAAGCCCTGAAGAAAACATTTGCCATTTAGTACATTGTGATTATTACGGTTCCCACTTTGGACTCTCGCTTTGTTGTTGTTGTTCATTGTTCTTATATTCTGGGGCACTGATTGGTACAAATTTATATTATTGTTATTTGATTACTGCTCCTATAATTCATTAATCAATTATTCATCTCATTTAAACTACTTGTTGAGCCATTGACTTTGTTGTTAATTCTTATTCGTTTTATTTGAAACCATGTCTTTGCAACCATTGGTTAGTGACCGTTATTCTGTGCATGTTGTATTATTTATTCTTAGCACGCTTGACTACTCACTGAGCTTTCAACTACCGGATTTAATCCTTTTTTTTTCCCAGGTAGTTCATGGAGCATAGAGTTAGAGTCTGTAGCATTGGTTGGACCTACCGTTCATACTTCTAGGGTTTACATTTTATTTCTTTATAATAAATATAAAAAAGTGAAATAAACAAATCCTATTTATTAATTCTAATTCATTTTAGATTTGAGCAAAATATGACTTGCGCTAAAAAAATAAAATAAACCAACCATGAATAAAATTCAAACGACATTTTCTTAAATCCAAACAATCTTTTCGTAGGCGTTTACCCCCGATCCAATCGGGGGATCGAATTGGTAAACATTCTCAGACTACATGTTTTACCATGTCAACAAATACATCTATTGTGTATATGCTTACTTCTTCTTCTCTATATGAGTGTGAATTCTTTCTGCTTGAATTAGTTTTGTGGTTATAAATTTGGCCTCCAGACAACTTAACTCCGTCAAGCCTGTACGAATAGTGAAGTTGGAGAATTTTTGTTGGTTTTTGCAATGACTTCTTTCATTTCTTCATTCTTTCCATATTCCTCTCCTTTGTTCTCACTTGCTCATCTTTTAATCATGTCAAACTATTCCCGTACTTTTGTTCATTACCATATTCAATGCTAAATTTGGAGTTGGAGAATATGAGATATTTGTACCCAACTTGGAGTTTGGAGAATATGAATTAAGCAGATTTAAACAAAAAAATTGAAAGGGACTAGAAATACAAAACTGAAATTGAAACAAGAATTTAAAAATTACAAATTTATTACAAACAGCACAAACAGATTACAAGGGCCAAGCCCCGAAAGCTTTCAAGAGGTACACAGAAAATTAAAGAGAAAAGGAAAAGAGGGAAAAGGAAAATTATTGCTCACGGCTTTTTGGTTTCTTAATTGTCATTTTGTCAGCTTCGTTTTATTCCCATTCTCCTAATCTGAGCCAATTAAAAAGGTATTCTACGTTTACAGTGTTTTGTTTCTTTATTATACTAGTGAACTTGCACGTGCTTTGCACGTGAAGTAATCAAAAGGAATTTTACTTTGATGAATATTAAAGTTGTCTTTCTAATTGGATGTGATCCAAATGGTCTCAAACATAACTGAATATTCAATCTTCTGTGCATTTCAATGCCATGAACGACTTCAAAAATCCATTGCTCCAATTATTTTTCCATGCAAACCTAAAACCTTTTTGAGGTATGACATCAAAAGTAACCAAATAAGTAGTTTCATCTCCCCTACATTTGCACACATTATGAAGGGCATAAATATAGATGCGTACATGTTCTACATGAATTTTTCTAAACATAGGAAAGACAGGAACTTCATTAATGAAAGTTAAACAGTTCTACTGGAAGCTTATTTTCATCCTATAATTAGTGAATGGACAAATCTGTATAGCTTGTCACTATAAATCAATACACATTGAAGCTGCCAATTTCAAGGTGTCCTAACTGCCAAATCAGAATCGAGCATTATCTATATAACTTGCCTCTTGTAATAAGCCCACTTAAAAAAAAATTGTAATTAGCAAGGTAACAAATGTTTTAATCTAGGGACATAGCAACTTCAAGTTCTAGTAGAGAAAATAGTATATTCCTTCTTGTTCATTCATTAAATTTAGTTGCACTTTTCCGAAGATGACACAACAAACATTGATACCAAATTCTCGATTCATGAGCAGGAATGGAAGGAACCCTACAATCCCTTATCAAGAGCATTCTTTTGAAGAAGAACTCAAGAAACCTACAATCCTTTATCAAGAATCTTCAGTAACTGAACAAGGTTTTCCTGGAATTCGATAAAGGTACCCTCTAATAATTTCCATGTTGTCTTCATAACTATAACCATCATCCAATTATGGCCATCGGGATATACATATGTTCAAAAGCTAATACAAAATTTGCACTCTTAATCTTCATGCCAATGGCCCAACACAAGAAAATTTAATAGACATCAAAATATTCACAGACGGACCCTGACCACATCATATAACCATTGTACATATTCACATAGTAATGCTTATATAAATATATAACCTTCGTCTGTCTTTGCTATTGATTAGTCTGTATCTTCTCTTCCCGTGCTTGTAGTTTTCCCCGGATAGCCAGATCCGGATGAATGGGTTTAGTCTGTCAAAATGAACTATTTCCCTATGGTTTCTATGAAAAAAGTCCCTTGTCACTCCGCCAATAAAGGGGGTCAAACCCTCAAGCCAAGCGTGGTCTGATAAGAAAGTAGAAGGCTTACAATAAGTATGGACCTTTAAATATATCAAGGGAAAAGAAAATTCTACACAAAGAAAGTCACTTGTGCTTTATTTTATGTAACCAAACAAAACTATATGCTTGCATTGACTACATATTAATTTCCAAACCAAATTAACTTTCCCTAATTTCAGCATAGTACTCTGTTTGTTCTTTCTTTAATCTCCATCAAATGCTTCTCACGCCACTGGGCCAACTTCTTCAGGCACTTAATAGGAGGCCCTGGTGCTTTAGTTAATAAT
The DNA here is from genome assembly GCA_963854785.1 of Vaccinium vitis-idaea. Taxonomy (NCBI): domain Eukaryota; kingdom Viridiplantae; phylum Streptophyta; class Magnoliopsida; order Ericales; family Ericaceae; genus Vaccinium; species Vaccinium vitis-idaea. The sequence continues at coordinate 35,635,142 of OY978222.1, forward strand.
GAAACTACTGGAAGTGCAATGTGTGAATCTTTTCCATTTCCTCGAGAATGCCATTCATTGAGGAGCCAAGATAGATGAGTTCGGCTAAGAAAGTTGGGATACATCATAAAGGCATTAACAGTAATGAACCTGGCGAGGATTATGTTTCCATTCTTTCTCAAGAAATTTGTAGGTCCTGAAATGACACACCTTGTTGATCCTTCTCCTAGGCTGATCTTTCCCTGCCTTACATTGCATAAAAGATAATGTTAATAATTAACCAACAAACAAGGATGAAGTTGCATCAATTTTCATGAAAACATAAAGTGAAGAGCATCATTAAGAAAGCCAAAGGTTGTGATAGGACACCATAAGCACAATTTATTTCCCTCAATATATAATCTTAATTCTTTCATAAAGAAAACTACCAATCATTCTGATTCAAACAGAAGTTGAAGTTTTGCAATTTAAGCCAAGAAATATTCATCAAAACTACTTCAAGAACACATACAAAGGGAAAAACACCCACAAGAAACGGGTTAAACTGGAAAGACCTTGTATCTAATCCCAGGCCAAGTACAAAGGGATAACTTTGACTTCTCTTGCTTAATTTTCTTTCCCTATTTTTTCTGTTACCAATGCAATCAAATATACAAACATAAGAGGAGAATGACAAAGGGGTGACATAAAATACAAATAAACAGAACCCCAATTGTTTAACATGTAAAATGTGAGCCAACTTCATTCTCTTGTCCATGCCGAAAGGAGGTCTCCCTTGATAAGAATAGATAGATAACTAATAAGAGATATCCGTTTGCACCTCTAACAAAGTCAATTGAGGAAAATAGTAGAGGAATGTCCCAATTATAACCACATAACAAGTAGATTTTCTAGCTAGACGCTAATGGAAAGGCCCACAATAATATTACATGTTTCTCCCTTTGACCAAAATGTTCTGCATTGACAATTGAAATCTTTTCTGAAAAAAAAACTACGAAGGGTTTGTGGAGGCCATTGTTTTTACAAAAACAAAGTTTGAATCATAAGAGGAACAATCACTAGCAAAAGATCAAATGTAAAATGAGCATGGAGTGGCATCCTCTTTGGTCTACTGACAGTGGTTCATACTTCCATACAGCACCTCAGTCCAATTCACTCAAAGAAATGATAGACACTACAGAAGAACTTTAAAATTCAAAATGGAGACACAACATTAACTCCTGAATCTCCTGCCAAATGTTAGGTGTTATGAGGATACACTATTAGTCTTGTTATTCTGTTTCCGTAGTTTAGCTGGAAGACAAAAGTATGGGAAAGGTGAATATGATACCCTGATTAAACTTCTTTTTACTACTTAAAATGCCCCAAGCTATTTTTCCAATACAACTTCCTAACACACCTCAGTGGGACACTGAACTCAAGGAATTTTAAAAGCAAGTAAATTGAGTATTCCACACCGTATCATTGCCAAACATGAACGATTATTGTAGGAAGAATTGATATGATCCGAATTTGTGGAATTCTCTAGTTTTCCCTACGTCATTAGAAACTGATATATCTTGTCTCAAAAATTTAAAGGAATGCGTATCCTTCCAAATTAGAAACTATGACCTAGGCCATTCAGGGTTTACATGATTGTCTACTTTCAGAATAGGAGAAACTTAATATGGTGATTGATGGCACTCAAATTAATCAAAAGGAATTTTACTTCAATGACATTGGAGTACTGAGATTATTTTCCCGCGTGGATGTGATCAAAATGGCCTCAAATAGCATTAGAAACTACGCAATATAAGTGGATCCTACATGTTTTATGAAAAGGAAATTCAAATAAACAATTGGAGTAGATATCGACACCAATCAATTTCTGATCCCTTCACTGAAAGGTCGAAGGGTTTGAAGACCTCTAAATTAGGATGATTCGGCCGGGCGGGGGGGGGGGGGGGGGGGGGGGGGATGGGGAACTAAGTAAGAAATAAGAATTACATCAAAGACTTTGGAAAAGTAACGGGTTTCGAATCTCTCTTTGTAAGAAATCAAATTGCATGACATTGGGACGATTGCAGGAAATTTATGCAATTCCTTGTGTTTGCATGGGGTATATGTTAGCCTTCATCAAGAAACTGTCGGAAAACATAAAATACGGTAACGATGAAATTGAGTTGTCGTTGAACCATTGGATCATTGTATCAAACAAGTCATAGCAGGCAAATCAAATAAGAGGACTTTGCTCATATGTTTGCATAAGGGATATGTGACTTCATCAGAAAACATTCGGAAACACAAAAAAATAAAGTATTGGTGATATTGAAGCAAGACTCACCAGAGATGGAGAGAGTCGAACAGAGTTTTCTGGCAGTGAGGTTGCCCATCGTCTACCCTTTGCCGAGAGAGAGAGAGAGAGAGTCCAACCGAGTTTTGTTGCAATGAGGTTGCCGTTCAATGCGTTTTGTTCTCGCTTTGCCGTTTTACGGAACGGAGCATCGTTTCCTTGAGACGTGAAGTTTGGAACTTTGGATGTAGGAAATAGTGCAGGGGTAGTTTGGGTATGTGAAAAATCGACAAACAGGTCAGACTTTTAATAGAACGGCGATACATACACTCTTTGGGAGCCACTCCCAGCCACACCCTCTCTCACATGGGGTGTGGTCCCCACATCTCGGCCCCACACCCCATGTGAGAGAGGGTGTGGCTGGAAGTGGCTCCCAGGGAGTGTATGTATCATTTTTCCTTTTAATAGAAGTACAGATTTTCCGTAAGTAAATAACAGATTTTACTACATTTGTGGGAAGCAATGTTTCTCTAGAGTAATCTACTTGTATTCATAGGTACTATTGTGGGCGTACAGTGTCCCGCTCCCTGTGACTACTCTAAAACTGGAGCAGCGGGCGCGATCGATGTTGAATTCTGTGAACAAGATAAGTGAAAATTGACATTCAAGCTAGGTTCCAGAGAGAGAAGTGGTCGATTGAATCACTGTATGGCGTTGTAAGTAGTTACAGAAGGATTAATTACACCATTTAATCCAAACATTTTTACCCCTGAAAAAATTAAAAAATTAAAAATTGACATTCACTGTGTACCCACCCGTGTCTCCCGCGTGTCCCCGCTAAAAGACTTAAAAAATAAGGGACACGACACGTACGTATTTGGGCGTGTCCCCACCGTGTCCCCACGTCCAACACGTTGATATGGCAAGTGTTGGTGCTTCATAGGTTCTCGTCATTACCTAAAAAATATTATATTATACATGAGTCGAAACTCAATAGGAAATGTGCTAAAGGTGAAAAATTAGAGAACGCAAGAAAAATGCACAAAACACAAATATACATTTTTCCTTCTTTTCTTTTTAAACAAGTCAGATTGTAAATGAGTAAATCCAGTATTCTAAGAAAAACATACGTTTTAGCAATCCCAAAAGAGAACAATAAGCAAATACATATTAGCATTTACTTCTCAAGCATCAAGCCAAACCATAAAAAATAATAAGTATCCAACATGATAAAAGTCCAAATTTTCAACTACCGGTCGCAGCCAAACTGAGCTTGAGCTTATCATTTATTATCCAAAATCACGAGTGGTAGACCGACACACCCCACGGGAACCATCCTAATATGGATTCCAAATTTCACAACCCATTTCTTGGGCGGCTAACCCGAAGGCACAAGGACACTTATCCCGCGAGGGTTTCCGAATTTTCACCATCTATGATCTCTAGGGACCACTGCCATGCTCCCACTACTACAACTCTCAAATAAATAAATCACTCGTATCAAATTCATAATCCGAGTGTCAAATCTCATATTGATCAAATATATAAAAAAAACCCGACTAATTAGTCTCAATAAAGTCATAATCTAAAATCAACTTAGACATTAATAAAATTGCCGTCAAGTCACAATATATCCTCACCCTCTTCATTGTCCATACATTGCAGGTCATCACTTTTATCACTATGTTCACCTTCCTCAATCATAATCTCAATGGGTGGTTCAGTTATGACCACATGATTCAGTTCTTCTTCCTCTTCATCATCTTCTGATGACTCTTGAAAGCCACTAAAATCACTGTCATCAGTGTCATCACCACTCTCCCACTCTCCTTCAGACTCTTCATCATGTTGTTCACTACCCTCCTTAGTCAAAGAACTACCCTCCTGAGTACTATGTTTTTGGGGAACAAGTAAAGGGTCATGGACATACAAATCAATCACAACACCATGCATTTTATGAATTGTATCCATGTCCACAATTGCCTTATCAGATGATAAACACAATAACCCATCATCCATAGTTTCAGTTGGTGACTTGTGGTAAACCTGACAGTGTTCTAGACACCCTAACTCCTTAATTAAAGCCTTCATTTCAAAGAAAGATAGCAGGTCTGGGTCAACTGGAATGGGGGACACATTCCCACCAACATAAGACTTGTTGGATCCTTCATATACATACCCTCCATGGTAAAACACTAGTTTAACTGTTCGAAATGCCATGACTGAAATTGATAACCAAAAAAATAAAAAACAAAACAAAATTGGTCAGTTACTGCCTCTGTAATAGGGTACCACACCCAGTAATGGGGGACCAATTCCAGTAATAGGGGACCACAAAAAAGTTGAATAATGAAAGGGGGGACCAGTGTCGGAAATTTGAACAAAAAATAAACAAACCTTTTAGGCCAATCATTCACATAAACAACGCATAAAAAACTGTATCAACTACAGATTTAGAACAAAAAAGGCATAAAAAACGAATAAAATCGATCTAGGGTTCAATACATACCTCGATCTAGGGTTCCCCACTAGGGTTCCCAGCAGTTGCACGATTGCATAAATCACAGAGGAAGTGATCGATACACCTACACCTTTCGATGTTGTATCTTCGATCGATTTAGGGTACGTGTGAGAGAAGAAGACGATGAGAAAGTTAGAGAGAGAGAGTCATCGATCTCTCAGTGAAGTGAGAGAAGAAGATGATGGAGTGAAGTGTGAGAATGCGTGTGTTCTTTTTTTATAAACAAGGGTATATTTGTAATTTCCCTTACTCCGTTAACGGAGTAAGGGGTTTTGTCAATTTCGAATAGATGAGGGGGTGAGTTTGGACACTTTTAAAGGTTAGGGGGTCTATGTGGAAAATGAGTATAGATGAGGGGGTCTCTTAGGAATTTAGTCCATCTAATATCCTTGAATCCAGATTAAGAAAATTGGATAAGAGATTATGCATAACGAGTTTGTCTTCTTCACTCAAATTTATCATGGATGAAACCCATCTCATTCTCCTAGTTGGCCAAAAGCGTATATTGAACAAGATTGCGTAGCACCACAACGTCCCATACCATAAGAATCCAGTAATGAAAAAGACCAATACGTGTTTTAACCGGAAGACTGTAACCACAATATAAGTAAATAGGTCATCGGCCAACATTAATTACGTGGTTTAGGAGAAGTACCTCCAGAACAGTCTCAGGAGTTGATAATAGTACTTGAAACATTAAGCAACCATCTTCATTGTAAAACTCTAGACATCTGATAATAGCTCGTACATCTTTGTTCCCTTTGTACACAACAATATTTATATCTGATTTGCGCTGTGAGAACTCAGCTTCCCACATGGAAAGATAGGAAGATTTGGTGATGATTAGGAAAGGCAGTGTATTATCCTGCGAGGATAATATGAACAAGGTCACCTTTACAACGCGCTCCTGCAAAATCCAAAACTGAACCAGTCAGTTTCAGTCAAGTAATTACATAAATAAAGCAACAGTAAACACTTTTTTAGATCATCTGTTCATTAGCTTAGTCAAAAGGGCGTCGGATGCTAGATTTAAGAACCACCTCTGACTTAGAAGCTAAATTGGTCTCCAGCCGTTTATGGATCAGGTGAAGCTTATTGAGGGGAGGAAATTCCAGAGGCCAGAATGTAACGAAGAGCTGGGGCGGTAAGGATGTTATGCACATGGATAGATCACTTCCTAAAGAATTACTTCAAACCTCTATGGATCTGACGCGACGATGGTGTTTGGCGTTCGCAGAGATTGTCATTTGATAGACAGGCCAAACAACAGCTGGAAAGCAGATAAGTTAACAGCAGATATAGCCACGATCTTATAGTGCAGATACCACAATACCTGAGAAAAAGAAGGCAAGCAAGCACTTGTTTTCTTTCTTTTAGTAATGAGAAAGAGAGACACTCTGTGTAGCATCCCAAATTGAACACTTCATAGGTTCACCTATAAGGTGGGAACAAGCAAGATACCAATCCTCCAAACTTGAAATTAAGGTGGAAAAAAGGTGGTACAGAAATGCATAATGGAAGAGAACACTTTGGAATAAAATAATAAGGCCCAAAACACAATGCATATGAAGCATGTCAAATGAACTTGTAAACATAGTTTCAGCTCAAACTCATAAGATCAGAGATTTGGCACATACTACTGGCTGAAACATCATCGTTTGAAGACAAGAATCCATATTCAGATTGTAGGCATTTCCGATGGACTGCAACTTTCCTCGCAATTTCCTCCAAGTTTTTCACTCTCCAATCTTCTAGAGATTCACGATATTCCATCAATGCAACCTCAAGACACCTCAACTTTATCTGTTCAACATGATCACATTTAACCCATAAAAACAGCAAACAGCAATCAGTGCAGTTGTAGTACTCAAAGACATCAATGCAACCTCAAGACACCTCAACTTTATCTGTTCAACATGATCACATTTAACCCATAAAAACAGCAAACAGCAATCAGTGCAGTTGTAGTACTCAAAGACTCCTACAACTGTAAATTTCTCAATTGTTGGGTTGTTTCCATAAGTTCTGTGGATAGACAAGCAGAAAAACTCAGACACTTATTTAGGTGAAGATACCTATTGGTCAGCAAATCTATTGCAGATATTTGATAACTCCCTTATGCCCTGAATCTGACCAGAATTTGGACGGAGGAATAGATGAAAGAAGCAACCATAGCTATTGGAATAGGCAGCTTAGCATAAATTGTGCATATCAAAATTATTCAGTAAAAGATTGGGTTCATACCAAAATCGTGAACAGATGTCACTGGGGAGACTGTCACCATGGAGAATTTGAGACCAACTTCGGCGATTGAAGAGTCACCATTGACGATGGGCTTCGAATGAGCGGCAATCGACGTCGTTTCGATTGACCGGAGTCTCTCAGTCGCCATAGTCTCAGTCCTGAAATATAATTTAAATGTACAGCAAATATGCACATTGTAATTGTACAAGAGAGAAATGTCGGGCTAATTATGTCTGACAACGGTTTTCAATTGGACGAACTCAATAGCAAAGAACTTCATTCCCAAACTCATATCAGCAAGAGTGGATGGAAGTATGCACACCTGACCAAAACTCAGCACATCCATCAAAACGCACCTAAATGCAAACACTGAAAACTATCACCTCAAATTCCATGAGATGAAGAAGTAATTGTAGCACTACATCAATCTTCAGTCCTGAAACAATATTTAGGAATTCAACTCTTCAGAATAAACTTTTCGTCTGATTCGCGCTCGTTCTCGGTGATGGTGTGTTCGTCGCCAGAGGGGGAGGTGGAGAGGGAGGCGGGAAGCGCTGCCGGTCGTGGTGGTACCCGGTGGTGGTGGGTTTCGCGGTGGCGGGCGATTGTCGCTCTCCCTTTCTCTGTACACAGATTGAACGAAAATGGGTTTCGAGGTTCGAATTTTTAAATTTTGCTTTGGTAAAAATATTTTCCACGTCATGACATAGGTTGAACCTATGTCACGTACCCAAAACGACGTCGTTTTAACTCTAATACTACAAGCACGATTTCTACCTATATTGATCATAATTTAAAGATCCAAAACATTCTTCTTGTAGAAATTATTAAAATACATATGATGTACGAATATCTCGTAAATAAAATACATAATAGTACTTAATCTAAATGAATTTATAGTTCTTAAAATGGATTTGGATACATTGAATCATATCTCCTTCCATATCAACAACTCTTGGGGAATTCTAAGTACGTTTTCTATCTATCCCAGTAATATTTTAATGATCTACGACATTCATATTGTAGAAGGTAGAAAAATAAAAATCATGTAAAAATTTCACAATAATTTAAAATGGATTAGTAATTGATCGGAATGAATTTGTGTTTCTTAAAATAGGTTTGGATATACTGAATCAAAACTATAATAGGAGTTGTAAATGTAACTGGTTTTACTTTAATCTCATGTTTCCCTCAACGTCGACAGTGAAACTCTCTCCTTCTCCCATTTACCCTGTACCTTTCCCGTCCGATCAGAATCATCTCCGGTGACTGAGAGACTCCGGTCAGTCGAAACGACGTCGACTGCCGCTGCCATCGTCAATGGTGACTGTTCAATCGCCAAAGGTGGTCTCAAACTCTCTCCACCTCCACCTCCGGCAAGCACACCATCACCGAGAACGCGACGAATCAGACGAGCACGAGCGCAAATCAGACGAGAACGAACGCGGCAAAGGTCGCTCCCTCTCTCTCTGCTTGTTTCAACTAGAGTTCCAATGTCCGAAAAAATTATGTGCAACATATTGTGGGTATTGGTTGTTGTACCCTACAAGATAGCTCAGTTTCATTGGTTTGATGCCCAAGACATAGTCAGCCTAGAAAAGAATAGAGCTTAGTTCTTTTTGTGTCTACACTGTTCACCCCGAAATCAATAACAAAGGGTACCTGTAAGATGGCGAAAGTTCTGAGATTTGATGGTCCAAATGAATATCCGTTGCAGGAGAAAATTGGGCTCCTAACAAGGTTTAAAGCCTTCTTTTGAGCAATGATTTGTGGGTGGTGGTTTAACAATTCTAGCACCTAACACATCATTTTCCGTATCCTTACCTAAGCTTGATGCAGTTGTTGGAGAAGCATTTGATGTGGCGTACAACAACATCTATGCTGCACAAAAGTTGGCTGAGATAAGTGTTGAAAGCACAAAAGTAAGCAATAGAAGCAGATGGGTCCATATCATCCTTATTTCTTGAGTCTAACGTGCTCGGTGAACTTTGGAATTCCCTGTCAGGGTGTTAAATGCAAATGTGTGTCAAGGGGCATTCCTTCTGTAGGTCTTTACGTCCCTGGGGAACTGCAGTTTTACCTTCAACAGCTCTGATGCTTGCTATTGTATGTTTTACTTTGAACTGCTTTGGCTATTTCATCATTTTGTTTATCTTGGTTGACTGTTTGTGCCCAGGTCATCACATTTGGTTGACTTGTAGTTTATTGTATATGCCAGTTGCACAAATTGCTGGGTGTAAAACTGTTGTTCTTGCTACTCCACCTACTCAAGATGGCAGCATCTGCAAGTTGTTCGTATCCTGATGTCGTGTCTTATATTTGTAGAGTGTAAACAATTATATTGCCCCTCTCATCAATAGCTTAATCTTTTAGATGAGTGGTGGCTAACAATCTAATGTGGTATTAAAGCAGTCAATAGATCCTATGTTTGAAACTCACCTCCCACCTATTAACAAAAATACTTGCATGTATGGTCCGCTTATGGAGGAAAGTCTAAAGTCACACAAATTGGGCATGAGAGAAAATTATTGCCCCTCTCTCTAACGGCTTAAACTTGTAGATGAGTTGGTGAGTAACAATCTAATACCTTGTGTGGGGTTTGCTTCTCCGATGGACCTCTTTGAACCCTCTGGAACGGGTGGAAAGGGTGGTGAGTTGTGGGTTATGCCTGAAATCTAGTACGTTCGCCTGAGAAGAAGACATGCACGGGTGACACCCGCGTTAGCGCCTAACCCGGACGGTGGTGGTCCAGGAAGGCACTCCGACGGTCTAGTAAGTCGCCGGCGGTGAGTGATGTGACTGGGAAATAAGTGAAATATCTTAGAGAGAGAGAGAGAGAAGAAGAAGAAGAAGAAGAAGAAACGCCTCAACAGGTGGGCAAGTTCCCCTTTTATAGGCAAAGGGAAACCTGTCCATCACGTTACCCGTGACCCTTACGCGCCGTCCGTACCTGACTCAGCACGTGAGCGAGTAATGAGTGCTTCGCCGCTTCGGCTGACGTCATCTGACACTACCTCGATCGCGTTCATCACCCATCAAATCAACGTCCCTACCAGTCTAAGTCCTCGAGCCCTCGGGGGCACCTAACCTGTTCACTACTTGACCGAGCCCTCATCCTCCCAGCACGGCTGAGCCTCCATCCCCTCGGCAGGGAGGCTCCAGCCTCTAGTTGACCTCAACACTTCTAACAATCCGGCAGGGACTCCGGATCACCGTTCTTCAAGTTTGCTCGGCTGCGGTTATGGCCGGTTGGACTGACCCGAACAGTGACTCTCTTTCCGCTCGGGACTGCACGCCCATTTGCTGAAAGATATGCCGGTCGGCATCAACGGCCGTCGGGGCAGACACCAATCAAGGGACCTTAATTGTCCAGCGGCGAGTAAGGTCGTGTAGGTGGCCTCTTCTGAGGTCCCGCCGAGGGCCACGTGATTAGTCCTTCACTGCCCCTCATGTAGGGACCTCTACTGCTAACGGTGAGGACCGTGGCTGCCACGACAGTGGGGATCACGGCCGCTACACCTTGATTACATATGGCAAAGTTAGCTCTTGTCGTTGACAACAAAAAACACGTAAATGCATGCACTTTTGGTTCATTAGATTTTCCCTGTTATAAAACACTCTGTGTAACTTCTTTCTTTAATTGCACCACAAATATTTCAGGTTTGTCAAGGTCATTAGACTAAATGGCAGGTATGTTGGCGGTATTCTGTACTTTAACACCTTTCAGGCTAAGGCTCCACCCCAGAACTTCCAGGCTATGGTGTATGCTTATAGGGATGAGACAACTGTCGAATTTTGCAGGCTTGAAGGGAGATTTTGTACCCAAAGGTGCTCTTTTGTTTCAGTTCTTTTTTTTATCTATGTAGTGAACATTGTGATCGCCGATCTTTTGTTTTTCTGTTTTTTTAAGCACTTTGACTGCTTTTGAATGCAGACCATTTCTTTTACACATTGGTCGGTCCCCTTCAGATATTAATATGTATTTCATTACTATGTACTACATCTGCGTACCTTTCTTGAAGGATTAAGTAGTTGGAGGTTTTGCTGATGTTGGTTTTTTTTTTTTCATAAAAAAAGAGAGCATCCTGTTATTTTGGTAAATAAAGGTATATAAAACTTAAATGATACAAGCCCAAAGTGAAAATATAAACAGAAATAACTGTGAGAAACGTAGAACCTAAAATTTGACACACAACACCAACAAAGAACTTGCCTAAGAAGAAATTACTATTTTTGCCTCTAGGAATATCAGGGGGTTGAATAACCCTACCAAGCAGGTGGAGATTAGGAACTTTATTCAGGCTCATAGGTTATCATTGATTGGTATTGTAGAAACCAAGTTACGAAAGGAGAATTTGGACTCTGCTATGAGGAAATGTCTCCCTCTTGTTTGGTGTTTTACTCATAACTCTATTGCTACCTCAGCTGCTAGAATTGTTGTTGCTTGGGATAGTGAGACTTCTCTGGTTAATGTTCTATTTTCATCAGATCAAATGCTTATCTTAATGTTCTATTGATGGTGTTATATCTCCCTTTTCCCTTCTTTATACTAAGCTATGACATCTAAAACCTTGTCTCCGACAGTTTAATAAGGAGTTTTACAGTGATATTCAAAATAAGGTAGTGGTTGCCAGGGAATATTATCTGATATTCAGAAATTATGTGCTAATACAACTTCTGACCCTATTTTGATTAGTTATGGGAAATTTCGCTTGGTTAGGTCAATGAGTTGAGCTTGACAGAAGAGGCAATGTACAAGCAAAAATCAAGAATCAATTGGTTAAATTTGGGGAATGAGGAATACAATTCTGATAATTTGTGATGAAAATGGGATTCGATTAGAAGAACCTCAAGCTGTTAAGGGGGATATTGAGATTCTACAAGAAGATGTTGGGGTCTAAATTTGAATTGAAGAGGCCTTCCAGGGGTATTAGATTTGCAAATTTGGTTCCTCCTTCCTTTCAAGAGTCTCTAGTAGCTCCTGTTACCCCTGCTGAGATCACCGATGTTATTTTTTTCTATTAATGGGGATAATTCCCTAGGGCCAGATGGTTTCAATGCGTGTTTCTTTCAGAAGAAGTGTATTGTGGTGGGCAATGAAGTAATCTCTGTTACACACTTCTTTCAGTCAGGATGTCTCCCACGAGAGGTAAATGCAACTGCTCTTACTCTGATACCTAAAACTAGTTGCCCTCAATCTATGAAGGAGTATTGGCCTATTGCTTGTTGTAATGTGTTATATAAAATTATTACAAAGATTTTGGCTAAAAGAATGCGACCTGTGTTACCACATATTATTAACAAGGATCAAGCAGCCTTTGTTAAAGGCAGAGCAATTTCTGATAACATACTACTTATGCAAGACCTTGTTAGGAACTATCACAGGGACTCTAATGTGGCTAAGTATGCTATTAAAATTGATTTAATAAAGGCCTATGATTCTGTGGACTGGGATTTCCTTTTTGAGGTTATGGAAGCTTTGAATTTTCCTAGCCAATTCATTAATTGGGTTAGGGTCTGTATTTCTTTAGCAATGTACTCTGTAGTTGTGAATGGAGAATTGTAAGGATTCTTCAAAGGTGACAAAGGTCTGAGACTAGGAGATCCTATCTTCCCTTATCTTTCTTTATTAGTTATGGAGGGCTTCTATTCGATTCTCCAACAGAAAAATTCATGATGGCAAGTTCACTTGTCATCCTAAGTGTGATACGTTATCCATTTCTTTTCTAGCATTTGCTGATGATTTGTTCTTATTGGTGGGGGCTGATACTTCTTTTATAAGGATAATTAAAGATGCTTTGGAGGATTTCTATCATGTGTCTGGGTTAAAACCAAACCTCCAAAAAAGCCTTAAAGAACGCAAAACATACTTTTGTTTGTTCTCCAAGAAAGTTCAAAGTAGGAGTGGTCTTCCATTGCTTCCAATGCACTCATTTTCCCTTCTATTGGTAAATTGTGGAAAGGCTCTTTCAGGTTTCATTTGTTTAAACTCATTTGAAATTCCAAACCTTTATAGTTCAAAAATATGCAAGCAAATGTCTTTGTTCTTTTAGGCTCGTAAAATTAGAATATAGAAGCATGAACTGAACTTGAACCAAACAATTCCTGGAAGAAACTATGCGCGAGACTCCCGTCTATGCCTAAAGCTCTTTGTTGGTCTGCAAATACTATTGTACTCTTAATAATAAAAGTAGTATAACAACTGTGAAATTTAGAAATGTCCATGTGTCCTTGGATGTGGACATTAGATGAATATTAGTACATTGTTACCCACTGACATATACTGAAGTAGACAATCCCGCTGACATGTATGCAGGACAGCCTAAACGGCATCTTCTTACTACAGGGTGGAGGGTCTTTGTTAGTGCTAAGAGACTTGTTGCTGGATATTCTGTTTTGTTTATCTGGTATTTGTTCTCTACAACTTCCGCATTTGTTTGAACTAGCCATTTATGACTTCTTGAGTGGCCATTTGTTTCAGTGTCTAATTACCTTTTTATTCAGAGAAAGAGGAATGAGAAAAATCAGCTCCTATTACGAATTTGCCGTGCTACTCGACCACAAACTATGATGCCATCATCTGTTTTATCTAGCGAGATCTACCTGATGCTAGATACAAAGATGTATATGAACCAAGAAAAAGATTTGAATTATCATTACATATCTTCGAACACTTGATTCTTCAGTTTAAAAAATCATTCGAAAACGCATGCCAACAGAAATGCGGGTATGATAGACCGCCTTAATATATTTTGCAAGGGGTATGACAAATTCAGATGGACTAGCCCTGAAACAAAAGAAGACATCATTACAGATGTAAGGACAAAAGATACCAAAAGTAAATCTGAACAATGATTGCCACCTTGGGTTATAAAAAATTGTGAAACAGCTATTCGTAGCAACAGCATGAGTTGCAGCTGCAAGGAGTCCAATATGCATACCCGCAGTGAGCTTGCTCGTTTCTTTGGCCTTGAAGGCAAGTTGGAGGACTTTCTGAGATCAGGCTGGCAGCTTGTATTTGTTGATCTGGAGAATGACGTTCTTGTCCTTGGTGATGACCCCTGCAGTGAGTTCCAAATCCTCAACTCTCCTTTTAAACTTATTGTTCTTGTATATTATTTCCAAGTTTGGTAGAGGTGAAGTACGGCTCTTTGAGAACACAAATATTCCTGAATCACTCGTACAACTTTATAGTTGCCAAACTCTTGAATCAATTGATTTTTGAAAACACATTAGGCCTTATAACAATGCATTCTCATTCACTATACACATTTCATGCCCAAGGCCAAGTTTACCATTTCCTCAATAGCCTTTATCCATCTACTGAGCTGCCTGCATATTTACAGCTGTACTTCTTTGACAATGAAAATGAGGTCGAAAATAGGAGGGAATTCGCAAAGAATCTACACCCCAACACTTTTGAAAATCTGATAGATGCGCTGAGTCTTAACCCATATTCGCTCTTCTTCCGAAGTTTACGACAAATAGAGGATTTAGAAACACATGAAATAATGCTGCGTGCCGATCCCAAGATCGACACCCGGACTTCATCTATGCCAACAACATCTCAGGTTGCTACTATATGGTGCGAAAATGATGGACAATCTGTTTTCAAAGAGAGAGATATAATGGACCATCAACATGATGGACAGAGACAAAGAATACGCTACCATTTTGGATGCTATGACTCTTTGCAATATCCCCTCTTGTTCCCTATGGGTGAACCCGGATGGCACCAAGGTATTAAGAAAATACCAAAGGGACAAACTGATAATGCATTGGAACCACAACCACCAATTGGTCCAATTCTTCCATATGGTGCGGAGTCTGCAGAAAACCTTTTAGCCAGAGTCTTAAGGTAACTAACTATGCATTATTTCCCCTCTTTTTCCCTATGCCAGCCAATGAAGCCAAAGTTTTGAATTGAATTCCACCTTCTTATGCTAACTCAATGAGTTAGGATTGTAGGCATTCATTTGACGTGGGTTTCTGTTTAATTTTGGAAAATGTGATGTGGGTTGTCCTTTTTTTTGCATTTGGGGATTGAACTATTTGGAGTTATAACATGAATTTGGAATGTGATGCTCTTTGGTTTTTGTTGCTTGTGTGTCTACTGAAATGTGTGTGTTGCTTGAGCTAGGATCTTATGTAAGGGTTTGATACTTCAATTAGAGAGCTTGATTGCAAGGAAGCTTTGTAAATTATTTTTAATTCATTTAAGGAGATAGTAGTTTATTATGATACAAATATGAGATTTCACGCAACGGGTGGTTAGGTGAGAATTTTTTTGGTTCCGCAAAGATAATGGCCTTTCATTTTGCCTCTCCTACCAACTAAGAATCTTATTGAATACTTCCAATATTGCTTCGCTAATGCATTGCTTATCATTGTCAGCAATTAGGAAGTATTTTTCTATGCACCTCAGTGATGTAAAGATCACTCGAATAGTGCTGCGACTTTTTCTTCTTCTTTTTTATTTTATTTTTTTATTTTATTTACGGTTTGTTCTCCCGTATAGTTATTTTGATATTTATTATTTTCTTTTTTGGCATATGCAAACGTGAATCCTTCTTACAAGTCGCATTTCTACTCCAGAACACTTTGTCATATTAACTTGGGGAATGACTTATTTTACCAGCTTTCTCCTATTAAAAGGCACTTGCACATATGACAAGCAATTGTGTAATGTGGTAACACTTCACCTGTGTCTGTGTTGCACTTAGCCATAGTATCTTGAATGAATTTCTCCCATTCAATCTTTAATTGGTACCAGCCTGTAACTTTCTCCAATTTGCTATCACATTTGTTTATAATCCTCACTTTGCCCATCTATGCAATAATCCACCCTAATATTCTCGTTGCAGCCAGAATCCTTTTTTGAACATGACCAAAAAAATTTATTTTCATCAATCCTTTTATTTTCGTCAGAGGATTTGAATAATTTCATGTTGATGGATCAGGCTGCAACTGCATCTTATTCTCCTTGCATTGTTGAAGAGGAACGGTCAATGGAAGGGGACCAGCATTCACTGACTTCGATAACAATGGTGGTCAATCTGGTGGATGTGTATCTTGCTGACGTGGCCCCAGATGTTAATTTGAAGTTTCCAAAATTCCAGGGTGCTTGCTGCTGCTGTCCTTGATTATGCCAGGCCACTTGCTGATGGCATTTACCGTGCGATCGATGTATATTTAAAGGTGAAAGTTCCCAAAATCTCCGTAAAATACGTAAAAAACCATGTATTCGGAAGAGAGAGAGAGAGAGAGAGAGAGAGAGAGAGAGAGAGAGAGAGAGAGAGAGAGAGAGAGTTACGGAGTAGTAATTTGGATTTTTTAAGAATTATACTTGATCTTTTGGAAATGACTAGACAGAGGACTTGGTTCTTCCCGACAATTTAGTGTGATTGATGGGATTTTGTTGGAAGATTCCACTTTCCTTTTCTACACTATTCAGATCATTCTAGCATAATTTTAGGAAGATTTTCTCTTTGTTTGTTTAGGAATGGTTTGCTCAATCTTAGGCAGATTTGACCTTTGATTTGTTTCCTTTTTCTTCCTTCATGTTTTGTGTAGTATAAGTACTCTTGCAAGACACAAGGCTAGGGATCTTTTTCATGCTCACCAATAATATTTCTCTTGGAGAGTTTTATCTTTCTTCTGGTGGATTCTGGATTATTATTCTTGCTTCTGTGCTGCGTTAGTAAGAAACACACACACACACACACACACACACACACACACAAAAACCACCCGTAATGACAACTCAACAGAAAACAACTAACTGAATCCTTCCAATTTCCATCTTATAGGCATATAGGAAAAGTCTCAAACAAGGTACAAAGAAACACTAGCATAGTGTGAAACCATCAAGGGCCTTGTATGCTTTTCGTTAGTCCTGGTTCAACTTTTATTCATCTTTCACTGGGGTCCGGCTGTGGTGCCCCAAAGTGGTATTGGGGCACCGGTGCCCCAATTTTACTTACCACGAACACTGGGTCTACAAACTAAAAAAACATATCACACTTACCATAAACAGAGGATTTACTTACCACAATTTATGGCCTATACGTGTGGTAAGTAAAGCCTGTGTTTGTGGTAAGTAAAGCCTGTGGTCATAGTAAGTATAATTGCGCGGAAAAAGAGAAAAACCACCCTCATTCCTGTGGTGGTTTTCATCTAATGGTTCAGATTCATCTATTTTTTCATCTTATGGCTTAGATTTAGTGGGGCACCATAGAAATATTCCTTTCACTGGGTTCCAAAAATTTTAGAAGCACATGTGTGCGAGTTGTTTCACTTCTTATGAAGCCGAATAAATAAACTCGCATAAATGTGCAAGATAGCTTCCTGAAAATGGAATGTTTGCAAGATAAATCCCAAGATGGAAAACTTTGCCTTTGAATACATATCCGTGGGACATTACCAACTCTCATAGGAAACTTTGGCATTGAAAACTTTGCAAGACTTTGGCATTGAATACATATCTTTCATTGAATACACTTGTGTGTTAGTTGTTTCACTTCTTAAGGTTGATCACTACATAGACTAAATGGAGTCAAACAACCAAACCTCAATCAATTGTAGGTTTTATCAACATAACCTGTTTAGCACCGATCATCTATAGCAAATCCAAATACTGGGCCACATTTGAATTTCAACTAATTCAGTTGTTCCCATTCTCAACCCTTCGTATTTCATGTCATTTTGCCAATTTACAGTTCATATTAAAGATGGAAAAGACATAGAAAATACAAAACCAGTAACAAAGCACAATAAGCGTAAGGATACATTGAATTTGTGACCACCTTCAATGAATTCGTGTCTCACAATAGATACAGTAATTGCAGCCATAGAGTTGGATTAATTCCATGAACACATGGATTAATTCCTTCAACAAATGGATACGAATACGACTTGATATGAAAACGCGGATACATTATTTCGCCGAAAAGTAGGACACTGACACGTTGAGTTTAAGTACATTGGCCTACTAGTAATAGACACCTAACAACCGTCCAAAAGAGTGCCTTGGCACATCCAAATTAAGATTTTCGTTACTTAAGTATGGATAGTCCAGGGGATATATAATTTGGGCTCCCAAAAGCCAAACAAACACCGGATTAAGGATGCTAGAGCCTAGAAGGGTATTTAGTCTGGCTAACAAACAGGCCCTAAGAAAAGGCCGCCTGTATACAAAGACAAGCTGAAAACTAAAGGGTGCTATGAACTCTCATGTACATTAAATGTAAAGTATTCGGCAATAAAAAGAAGCAACCATAGCTATCGGAATAGGCAGCTTAGCATAAATTGTGCATACCAAAATCATGAACAAATGTCACTGGGGAGACTGTAACTATTGAGAGTTTGAGACCACCTTCGCCGATTGAACAATCACCATTGACGATGGGCTTCGAATAAGCGGCAGTCGACGTCGCTTCGATTGATCGGAGTCTCGAAGTCGCCGGGATGATTCTGATCGGAGAGGGAGAGCGAGAGGGTTTCAGCGTCGACGTCGTTTCTATGGGAAACACGAGATTAATAAGTATAAAACCGGTTACAACTCCTATTATGGTTTTGATTCAGTATATCACAACCTATTTTAAGAAACATAAATTCATTCCGATCAACTACTAATACATTCTCAAATATTGTGAAACTTTTACATGATGTGTATTTTTCTATCTTCTATAATATGAATGTCTTAGATCATTAAAATATAACTTTGATAGATAGAAAACTTACTTAGAGTCCACCAAAAAAAGTTGATATGGAAGGGGATATGATTCAATGTATCCAAATCCATTTTAAGAACTAGAAATTCATTTAGATTAAGTACTAGTATGTATTCTATTTATGAGATATTCGTAAATCATATGTGTTTTAATAATTTCTACAACAAGAATGTCTCGGATCATTAAATTATGGTCAATATAGATAGAAATCGTCCTTGTAGTATCCGGGAGTTCTTAGAATTAAAACGACGTCGTTTTGAGTACATGACATAGGTTGAACCTATGTCATGATGTGGAAAATATTTTTAACAAAGCAAAATTTGAAAATTCACAAAACCTCAAAAACCCATTTTCGTTCATTCTGAACCGAAAAGGGAGAGCGACGACCGGCACCGCAAAACCCACCACCACCGTCTACCACCACGACCGGCGGTGCCTCCCTCTCCCTCTCCACCTCCACCTCCGGCAACGAATACACCATCACCTAGAACGCGGCGAATCAGACGAGCACAAGCGCAAATCAGAGTATGCATATGTGACTGGCACATTGATTCCACAAGGTTCGGCAACCTCTTTCATTATTCTGTGACCTTCACCGACCAAAAGCTTTCTAATAAATATAAAATAGAAATTGATACATTCATTGCTAAAAATAATTAGTATATGAGAGATATCCTTGAAAAACTATGTAAGCATGGTGAAGCAAAATCCTAAACAAAATCAACTACAAATGCAATCGTATCAATCAGGAACTCATGCTGCTTCATGTCATTTTTGTGGAAGATCAAACCACAGATGAGGTAGTCACCAAGCCGGTGACCTATCTGTGTCTCACCCGTGTCACCCCGTGTCCCCAACTGGTGAAATTTCTAATGCATTTTTCTACAAGAATGCAAAGAAAATTTAAAAAAAAAAAAAAAAGAACTCCCTAATATCCAGTGTAGGCCTGTGCCCACACTAGTCCTGCAGTGGCTCCGCCACTGTGTGTCTCCGCCGTGTCCCTGTGTCCTGACAATGCAATACGGTGACCCCTAGAGGTGTCGGTGCTTCATTGGATATCAATCCTTAGTCGAATCCAACCAAAAGGAAAGAATCGGCTTGTTCCTAGACTAGTGGCAGTTCAGGCTTACTTATGGGCATTTTATTTGAAGCTAGAATTCCAGTATCCATTGGAATCTCTTTGGAATGTATTTTCTATTCCTTCATAAGAAGGAATTCTACATAATGATTGTGATTTGGTTCTGAAAATGTAAGTGATGAGATTATTCATTGGAATCTCTTGGGAGATTCATAATTTTTTTTCAAGGGAAGCAGTTCCAAAACTGTATCATCATTTCTTATATCCAGTTCTTGATTTGAGAAAGGTGATTAATAGCAAGACTCTTCTGGCTCATGATGTTCCTGTTTCATCCAATTTATTTTTGCTAGTGTTATTTTTTTCCCCCTTAAACTAGCAAAATCTGAAGGATTTTAGGTAGGCTTTATATACAGTGTGATTTGTTGTTAAATAGTTACGCTTGGAGGAAATGCCTTGGCCCTTTGTCGCACATAGGTTCTTCGAAGTCATGTTTTCATGATTATAGCTCGGTAATTTTGTAGGGTTTCGAGGGTTGAGAGTTTTTTTGTGACAAAAAAGTGTTTTGAACAGGCTGAGTTTTGGTCTGTAGTCTAAAATTCTTAAGAGGAAGAAAGGAAAAAGGCCGAGTGTAGGTGAGTTTTTAAGCTGTTCTTTTCTATTTCCTATGTAGCTGCAGCTAACTACTTTTTGGTCCTAATAACATTGCAAGGCATTTGTTTCATATCACAGTGAACTCTTACATGTAAGTTCACTGTCTAATTTTCTTCTTCAAGAATGATAGCTTCAAGTGTGCGTATGGATTATATATCTTTGTTTCAGTTGCTATGTTCACCTTGTAGACCGCTCTTCAGCCTCTGGAATAACCTTGACTAATCAATATCGACTCTATTCCTCCTTAATGCTACCACATAAGACTCTTTGGAAGGCTGTCCAGGCTAACTATCTTTTCCTTTCATATCTGTCTTTCTATCCTGCACATTTGTAACAATTTACTGGCTCCAATAATGATTTGCATTTCGTGTTGCTTTGATTTGATTTGTGATGATGGGAACCTGAACCTCAATGTATTGACCGGGTTCCATGGTTCTTGTAGTCGTCACTTGCCTATATCGAGTACCCTCGCTGCCACCACCCTTTCTTTCTCCTCTTCCCCCTGCATACATACGTACACGTTCGCACACTTCCACTAGCATTAACCTTAATTATTATTGCCCTTTTTTTTCCCATTTTTCTTTTAGGATTGTAAGAAACAAACGAAGAAGGATTGTAAGAAACAAACCATGACAAACAAAATAATCTTAAATATTGTTTGACCATTTGGTCGGCACACAACTTCTTGTTTGAGCTTTTCTTTCTCTTTTATTGATCTTTGGTACGTCTTGTTGTGTTTAATGCAGGATAAGCAATGCAAACTTTTGGATTGAAAGAAGCTGGATTGGGTGAATTGGTTATTTGTTTGTATTTTCTACTTTTTGAGTTGTAAGATGACTAGATCATGTTATGTATTAGAGAATTTTTTTGAAACACTGCCACTAAATGAATCTTTTTGCTGTTGTTCAATGTTCAGGATCACGTATTTGAATTCAGTCTCAAGGTTGGTAGCATCTGGTGGAATATTGGTGCGCATCACTACTGCTTCTAATTTACCTGTTTTTCGGTTAGAGCCTTTTTTTGGTTATCTGAACTTTTCATTTCACTCGGATACTAACCTCTTGCACAATGCATTCAGAGAATGAATATCATTTGTCATACAAGTAATCGTTGCTTCATTTATCAATATCAGTCCTTCAGGTCAATTCCGGACGATGAAAATGCTCTTTTACTGGTAAGAATGCTCTTTGATTGCACTTTTATCGGTCAAAGAGCATTCTTACCTGTAAAAGAGCACTTTTATCGTCCGTCCATTGAGCTGATGATAGAATTTTCCTATATATCTCAGAATTGTGTACCTCGGTAGTACTCAGTCGATGTGCCAGATGGTATTGTTTTTTTCAAGAATGAACTCAAAATATTTTTTTGAAGCTGAACGGATATGGGGAGGATCTTTCACCCAAGAGAAAATGATAAGCAAACAGAAGAAATGGATTTAACTTCTCCACTTTCTTTTTTTCTTATTTCTAGATTTTCTTTCTGTCCATCATCTATGCACATATTCATAACCCAAAAATGGACAAAGCAAATAATTTCCGTAAAATATTTATGATAAATATCACGGTAGTTCTATTGACATAATTTTAAGTTTGCTTGAGGTTACCATATCTTTAAGTTTTCCAATGTGACAATGCTGCAACAAAGACCACATCATGCAAAATATGCATAAGCTGACAAGTATCTATACAAGAAAGGAGAAGATAAACGTCCAAACCTTCATATGGAAGGCAAGGAAGCCTTGCCTCTCTCATTGAGCATAAAGGAGTTACTTCAATTTAAACATATCTGCGGCAATAATTGCATATGGGTGTTGGTTAAAGATGAGAAAGTTGAAGAAAAGAAAAAATGTAGTAAACCAATTAAAAATTTTCCTGCTAAATTGATTTTGCTAGACCAGTGAGATTTACTCCATCTCTTCCTTCCTCCCCTATTTTGCTTCCCACAAAGAACAAATGGGGAAGCTGTCTTGTTTCACTCTTTCTTCTACCTTTGACTTCCTCCAGTCTTTTGTCCTACCAAAAGAAATCTAAGCCACTCACATATGAATTATTACACTCACCTGAGCCATTGGAAATTGTGGTGAGGTATATGTCCAAATGAACGTGCTGTCAGTGCACTCATGACCAGCCTCAAACTCATCTCTTGAATCACTTCCTATTCCAATTGGGGACCTGGGATGTCCTGTTCGAAATCGCACCGCCTATGCGGAATATATAGGAAGGCCTCGTCTAAAATATGCTGATATGGAAACATAGTTGTTAGTGGAAGACAAAATTGAAATTCGGAGTCCAACACAAGAGCAAGAAAAACACGAGGATAAAAGTGTTTCGAATTAACCTTGGAATGGTTGTTTATGGATTTCGGTGATCAAACACAACTTTGCAATCAACTTATTAGACTAATGTCTCAGGAACTGTAGTACCACTTTCACCTTCGCTGGACCAGTAAGAAGCTCTATGTTCAACCCTATCTCTTGATTCCAAAGTGTTTAGAATGCTTTATTCAGGGTGATCAGTGCTGGATGCACTAATGGCCATCGCAACACAATCTTTTCTAATGAAAGGGGTAAGACCTCATGCTAAAAAGGTATAGACCCTATGATCCCTCTTCATAGTTCATACTCTCCCTTTCAATAGAATTTTGAGGGCCAACTCCTACAGGTTCTATCATGTTTTTAACTTCAATCACATGATAAGCACTTGATATTTCAGGAAACATACGTAAATAAAGCTGCTTAGAGAGGTCGTTTTCAATCCGTGCATAAAATTCAAAACACAAATCAGAACTAATCACAGAACCTGATTAAACGACTTTCGTTCTTTTTTCAATTTTATCGATCAACAATCAAAACCTTTTTCCCGGGAACCAGCCCTGAGATGACTACAATAATTGAAATATGAATTCATATTTTATAACAAGCATTTGGAAACAACAAAAATTTTGACGCAAGGGCACTACCGACTCCATCTGCACCGAGCCACAGTAAACACAAAAACAAGCACTTCCTTCATCCCACAATCTTAGTTGTCTAAGAAAGAGAAATCTAGTGATCGCGTACAAGTTCAAATTGAAAGGCGATTACTTCCCAATATTAGCCCTTCATGATCACTTTTGAGTAGATTCATAGCCAGTCGCAAACAATGTTTTGAGGGAAAAAAAAAACATTGCAAGTTTAATGGCAGAAATTGTTACAAACAATCTATGTTACGCAGACTCTCGTAATGGTATAAAGTAACCGTGTCGGACACTCAACACTCGGATAAGGGTGTCTGATAAGTTTAGTTCGACACTTCTATAGAAAACCTAATTGTAATTCGAGTTTTATCATGTAAGTATGCATAAACCTCTCTTATTATCCATGAAATGTGCTATAGAACCTTGATGCACCATTTCACGTAAGAAAATACACAAAAAATAGATACAAATTTGAATATTCTGCCCTGTCCCCGTGTCCTTGAAATGAGAAATAGTTGAATCCGACGCCTAGATACATACCCACACCCGACACCCGTACCCGAGTCCAAATAACATAGCAAATAATAGAACTTGAGCACAGAGGCCAAAATTGTCCAGATTGATGAGATTACAATCAAATATGCAAGTTGACTGAAATTCACTGACATAATGATTATCGAAGTAAAGTTCGCAATTTTCACGGCAAAATTCCCAGAGTACAAAGCTTTCGATTCTGTAAAGTATTCACTAAGAATAGAAGCAACCATAGCTATCGGAATAGGCAGCTTGGCATAGATTGTGCATATCAAGATTATTCAGTAGTAGAAGATTGGGTTCATACCAAAATCATCACGTCGTTTGAGACCACGTTCGTTTCGATTGACTGGAGCCTCTAAGTTGCCGACCGTTGTCGGAGATGATTCTGGAGCCTCTGATCGGACGGTAAATGGGAGAGGGTGAGAGTTTCACCGTCGACGTCGTTTCTATGGGAAACACGAGATTATAAGTAAAACCGGTTACAAC
Source organism: Vaccinium vitis-idaea (assembly GCA_963854785.1). NCBI lineage: Eukaryota > Viridiplantae > Streptophyta > Magnoliopsida > Ericales > Ericaceae > Vaccinium > Vaccinium vitis-idaea. The sequence goes on from OY978222.1 coordinate 35,659,597, forward strand.
TCGTATTATGGTTTTGATTCAGTATATCCAACCCTATTTTAAGAAACATAAATTCATTCCGATCAAGTACTAATCCATTCTTAAATATTGTGAAATTTTTACATGATATGTATTTTTCTACCTTCTACGATATGAATGTCTTAGATCATTAAAATATAACTCGGATAGATAGAAAACTTACTTAAAATCCCTCAAGAGTTGTTGATATGGAAGGGGATATGATTCAATGTATCCAAATCTATTTTAACAACTAGAAATTCATTCAGATTAAGTGCTATTATGTATTTTATTTACAAGATATTTGTACATCATATGTGTTATAATAGTTTCTACAAGAAGAATGTCTCGGATCATTAAATTATGATCGATATAGGTAGAAATCGTCATTGTAGTGTTCTGGAGTTCTTAGAATTAAAACGACGTCGTTTTGGGTACATGACGTGGAAAATAATTTTACCAAATCAAAATTAAATAATTCGAAAACCTCATAACCCATTTTCGTTCGTTCGTTCTGTACATTGAAAGGGGGAGCGACGACCACCACCGCCAAACCCGCCACCACCACCAGCGCCTCCCGCCTCCCTCTCCACCTCCACCTCCGGCAACGAACACACCATCACCGAGGACGCGGCGAAGTTCTCTCGCTCTCTTTCTCTCTCTGTTTGTTTCAACTAGGGTTACAACGTCCGAAATCCTACTTGAACAGGTGAAGTGTTTGTACTTACCAATTTTAGAGTTTGAAATTGAAGTTCTTTGAAACCAGTACTGGGGTTCAAGAAATAGGACTTCGTCTGTAGGGATTTTCTATGACTTGAAATGTTGATAGCACAGTGGTGATAGACAGACAGTAAGGCATGTTGCTCATTCTGTTTGTAGCAAATAGCAATATTTGTTCCTCGTATTTTAGTTTTTGTTTTTTTCCCAGGAGGAAAATAGAGTGAATATGAGTCAAACAATGAATCTGGTTATGGAGTATTCGTCTTGGAATGAATGTATCCATCAAAATTGGTTATATCAGATACTAACAATCTCTCTTTGATTAAAGCCGCAAACTTACAACAAGGTAACTATTGGAACTTGGATCTGAAAATTCAGTATAGGTCGTGCATTTTTGCACGTTTTGAGTTCAAAATGAGGTGCAAAACCCCAGCTTCTGTGGTGGGTTTTTGGAGATTGTGTTAGTGTTTAGTTTTTTGGCGAAGGGGTTGGCATCGAATGCAAAACCCCAATTTTGTGAACTGGATTCGCTGGAATTCTGTTCATTTCTTTATTTCAGATTAAAGGATAGAAATAAGCTAGAAGGCCCAGTTATAAAATGGGATGTCTAAATTTGTTCTTTTTACCCTGGTTTTACTTTGTGTGGTTTTTCCTCCTCTTAATCTGTCATGGAGTAAAGATTAAAGAATTTTCTTTAATTAGTATTTGTTTTAGAGTATAGCAGATAATGACTACTTCATATATGATCATTCGTGATTAAGTACTAAACTACTGAAGCTTTATTGAGACACGTAATCCTGAAATTTGAGTTTAAAGAGGCTTGATGTCTTACAAACAGTTTATTCAGGAGGAGCGTGAAGAGATGACATTCTGCCAGCAGAAACCGAATGCAGGCTTGATTTCTTTCGTTTGCGTAATTTCTGTTCCCAAAGTTTTGTAATTTGGATCTTGGTGTTAGCCTTTTGGTTGAAATCCACATGGGTAAACAAAAAAGAGATTAGTAGTACTTGATAAGTGTAAGGATTTGTTTAAATAATTCTACTGAACCGTAATAATCTCTTGATCTGTAATCGTTTTTGACACAAAACAGTAATTAATTGTGATTAAATCTACTTTTTTTTTCCTACCTTCTTCTTGTTTAGGAAGCAATAGTTTGGCCTCCATGGGTTGTGTTTGCAATTTCTGCTATGGCTTGGTGTGTGGGAGTACATCCGAGTGAATCTTACTGCCCTTGTTGACGAGAGTGAAGCGTTCGACAATACTTGCCCTTGTTGATAAGTGAATCTCAATCTGTTTAGGGGAATACCAAGAGAAGGAAGTACTTAGAATCATGCCAATGTGGCCACATCATCTCTCTTGCTTCAACGTGTGGGTGAGAAAACAATCTACCTGTCCAATTTGGTGGTTTCCATTGCGAGAATTCTTGGACACAAAACATATCAAAACCCCCAAAATGACGTAGTTTTCGTGCAGTCACCATTGGATTATTCTGTACAAAATTGCTTACTACTTATTTACCGGCCGATGAGTGAATTCTCTTTCCCTGCAACTTCAGAGGTTTTTGAGCCTTTCAGCTCTTAGTCATCTACATTTACTTTTGTTTTTGGTTCACTTCCCTGTAATAAGAAGCCCCCACAAGAAAACATGAGCTATCTAATTTTTTATTGAACTGCTTAAAGCTAAGGGGATAACAGAGGTTACTAATATATGTCTATTGAAGACCTGCAAACTGGGTTTTGTCTGTGTTTGTGAACTGGATCTTAACAACTGAATTGAAATTCCAGAATCCACAGAACAGAAGATAGCACTTGGTTTTTTGTGCAACCTGCTTATCACTATTTATATCTTTAGCTGTCTTTGATATCTAATGCTTTTTGGAAGTGATTGCAATATCTTGAATTCTCTAACGCTTATGGTATTTGAAGAAAAATAATCTCACATGAGCCAAAAATAAACATTTCTAGCTTTGGATGCGGAAGAAAATCAGCATTTATTTTTCCAAATATGTTTCTATCAAAATCCCAATATATCATCCAAATTTTTTTTACTTCTTATTAGATTAGTCAAATACAGATGACTAACCTGGACGCATATCTCAATATCCTAAAGTTTGAGTTTGGGAAGGTTTGACTCTTAGACATGCATATTGTACCCGACTACCTGGTTACATGCTATTACATGATTTAGTACTTCACATTAGTTAGCTTTTACGGGTGCTTTCTAATTATGGGCACATGACAGGTAGCAAAATGAGCGTTTTTCTTCTGGAACAACGAACACATAGTAGGCTTGATTGCACAAAACCGACAAGTGATTTGGCTACATATTTTCGAATCATTGCAGAGGAATATGCAGGGCCACTGGAACCAGGCGGTTCACGGGCTGACTGGCAATGTGCGAAGAATGTTCCTGGATATGGGCACAGAGCTGTTTGAAGAGTGGGACCCGCAGTATGCAGAGAGAGAAGCTAGTGGGTGTAAATGATACAAAAAGCTTTTGAGAAATGATCAAAATCCAGTGGGTGTAATAATCGGTTTCAGGCCAACAAGAAGAAGCAGCAGCAGCTATGGCGAGTAGCCAGTCAACTGTGTGCAAAACCTGGTATGATCTGCCGTTTGAGATAACGATTGAAATCTTTTCAAGATTGCCAGTGAAATCCCTGTTGCGATTCAAGTCCGTATGCAAAACCTGGTATGATCTGATCGAAACCCCTGATTTCATTTCCAAACATCTTCGAACCCAGGTCACTCTCGTTCCCGCCACCTCTCTCCTAACTATTATACCAGTAGCCGGTGACTATGAGATCTTATTAATTTGCTACGATGGGTTTGATAACGACCGTGTCAATCTTGATTTCCCTTTTTTGGATAGGAGGAACAATGGTGGCACTTGGGTGTACGACGGGCCATTATCCATTGTGGGTACCTGTAATGGTTTGGTTTGCATACATTACTCTCGCGTTGGATATCCCTTGATTTTATGCAATCCCTCCACCAGAAAGTTTCAGGAAATTTGGGGTGCTGAATGGAATTGGTTCGATGGGAATAGACGTACTATGCAGGTTAGTTTTGGGTTTGGCTTCCATCCCAGTGTTAATGATTACAAGTTGATTAGGATAGTACTTTATTTTGATACTCACTTTCAAAAGAATCTCCGAGCTGATCTGTACGTGATGAGCACCAATACTTGGACGAAAATTGATGTTAATAAGCCTTCATCGTTCTTTGGAGAGATCAAAGAATGGGAGGAGTATGCTTCAGCAGTCTTGAATGGAGTTTCTATTGGCCGGCACGTGTAGGAGTCCCAACTGATCAAGTGGTTGTTATGTCCTTCGACATGGGTGATGAGGTGTTTAGAAAAATAAGAACACCGGTGTGTTTAGATAGGACTTGGGATGAAACTAACTGGCAATTTGTGGAATTAAATGATAAACTTGCTCTCGTTGTTTGTTTTGATGCCAAGGACTTTGATGTGTGGGTGTTGAATGAAAACGAGAGTTCTTGGACCAACCAAGTTAAAGTTGGGTCTCTTCCGAGGATTGCAAGTATTATGAGCAACGGGGAAGTTGGTTTTTATACAGTGGTGGGAGGTGGTAAAAATGGTGAATTGTTCGTGATTGAGCAAAAAAATTTTAGTGAGCTAAGCTCTTTTCATATGATACAAAGACCCAGCACACCATGGATCTTTGTTTTGTTCAGGTTTCGAATGCATATTCTGGGGTTTATTTTCATGTGGGGACCCTACTTCTAGTCACGCAAGCCAATAAAATAGTGCTCAACAAGTAGAACAAGAAAAGGAGAGCATTTGATTTTTTGGAATCAACTCAGGTGTTACTTGCGAGTTGCTGGTTTGAATGCTTTCTCTGCTCATGGTTATTTTTACTGTGGTTGCTTAATTATGCTCAAAGTAGTCTTTGGAATGTAATTTTAAGAATCCTTTTATTACTACAGTCCAGTGTTCTATGTTGGAGCCTGGAAGTACTTCCTTTTGAATATGTAATATATGTTGACACTTGATGTATATAATGTCGACTATTATATTTTGGAGCCTGTGTTTCTACTTCCAATTGATGTAGCATCGAGTGAGGCTAATGTTTTGGTGTTGGTGGCCCCATTGCTCTTTTTCGGTGTACAAATGCGCCGGTCTTCTTTTCTATTTGTTTGTCACGGACATGCAATTATCAAAAAATGCTATGCGCGAGGAAACTTACACCGAGTCATAAACAGAATGTGAGTGCTTTTTTAAAAACGTGTTTGCAAAACATGACTTCTTGTTCTCACATTACTCATATATTGTGTATAGTTCAGTGTAAGCTTCCTTGCGCATGCTAAATAGAAACCTTGTCTATGAATGCCAATGCACCCAGACTCCGCTGGCCTTTCAATGCTTGGCCAGACTCTAAATCGGGCTAACGCTAATCCATTGCAGCGAACTACAATGGGGCCATGGGACCACCAAAGTTGATGACAGGGATGAATCTTTACATGAACCAGCAACCTCAGCAGCAGGAGAAACAATAGCAGCAGCAGATGCAACAGCAACAACGGCAGATGCAATGAGAAACAAACTCACCCCTACAAACTGTTGTTTCACTGCCGCGGGTGGGGTCGCCCTCAACTCTGGGTATTCAGCAGCAACTGAACCCACAATCCCAGCAGCAGCAAGCTAGTCCACAGCAAATGGGCCAGAGGACTCCCATGAGCCCACAATTGAACTCGGTGACTTTGCATCCCTTGAATGGTGGAAATCTGGAAGCTTGTCCCACAAGCCCTCAGTTGAGTTCACAGATCCTTGGCTCAGTGGGTAGTATCACTAATTCACCTATGGAGCTACAAGGTGTGAACAAAAGCAACTCGGTTAGTAATGCATGAGTTAAAAGACATCAAAGCTTTGTTTCTATTCATCTTGGTAATGGTGTGTCCGTCCATGTTTCAAAGCCTTCCTATTTTCCTTGGCAGTTGTTCAAATTTCAAAGAGAGGAGATGGAGCTGAATCAACCAAGTGATTCTTACATGGTTTCAACAAATAAAAATACTAATACCTAGATACTTCTTAATGAGAATGGTCAATTCCAATGTGGAGGTTCCTGTTGGGTTTTCCACATCGGCCAAGAAATAAATCAAGAATTTAAGCCAAGTACAATGGGCATACGATATTCCTTTTTCTTGTGGTGCCGATTCATGTAAGCTGGTCACCTTTCTAAATGTATTTGTCCATAAGGTTTAGGAAATTTCTGGACTGTATTTGTAGAAAGAAGGAGACTGTTGACAAAATCATGATTTTCTTTCCTTCTATCATAGGGATGTTAAAATTTGAATAAATTGGATGACCAAGAAAGGCAATGCAGTCATGCCAACTATACGAGTAGAGCTTCCCCATCCAATACGTGAGACGTCTATAAAAGATGAAGAAGAAAATGGAAATTTCTCCACTCTGAATGTGACCAAAAGATTCACAGGCATCATATTTAAACTGACAAACTTCATAGTCAGTGGAAGTTTCCCCATTACCATCTATCTTTTACATCAACAAGGGCACAGTGAAAATTCGATCTTCCACTCCCTCCAACATAACACAAATACATCATCACAGAACTAGTTCATAGTTTTCGGTACAAACACGTCTATTGAATAATGTTAAGATGCAGAAAAATTGGCCAACATTTCTAGACTTTGTCAACCCAAAGTCTCTAGTTGAGTCTGTCTTGTTCCCTCCTCACATGACTTCTTGTGATATCCTTCAAAGTAGGGCACCCGGAGAGCGCCATGGTGAGCTCAAGCTCATTCTTTAGCATTTCCATGACTTGTCGAACTCCCTGTTCTCCCTTTGCTGCCAGTCCATAAAGGACTGGCCTTCCAATCTGCAACAGTAGAAGAGAAATTACAAACAATGAAAGGACCAATGAGGAGACACAACAACCAAAGAGCAGATAAAAGATGATATTTACCCTGTGAGGTATAATTGTATAATTTTTTGCCATTATTGGACCTATGAGAAATAATACTCTCTCGTGGTGCAATATGAAACAAAGCACATTGCAAAAAAACAGAAGAATATATTGCCATTAATCATGTGCGGAAATGTCAAAAGCTCAATATCAGAGCTTACCATAACAGCCTTTGCACCAAGAGCTAACGCCTTGAAGATATCTGTACCCCGCCTAATACCTCCATCAATGAAAACAGGAATTTTCCCTCCAACAGCAACGACCACCTGCATTCAAAATACAGTAACCGTCTTGTTGTCTTTGAAACATGAAGAGCGCCTAACAGAAAGGTAAGGTAATTTCAAGACCACGCAGCAATATTTTTTGCTTTCCCAGTCTAGGAAAACACTTCTATCCAGAGAATTTGTGATGTTCTCGTCACTCATCTATTCCAAATCTATGTATGCTTCGTAAAACAATACTTCCTTCCCAGCTTTTGGAGAACCAAATGTGCGTCCACTAGATTCTAAAGAAACTGGCACACCTATATGAATGTGCAGCTTTCATACTGTTGCTTTGAAATGTGGTCAACAAAACCAATGTCTTAAAAGTTGACATGGGTGTTTAAAGTTGGAGCTCCATGCTCACTTCTTAGTTTTTGAGTGTTGTTTGTCCGACACCATAATACTATTGTGGCTTAGAAGAAATGTGAAGAGTGTATGGACTACTCATACTACAAATAACTTGGACAAAATTATTATAACCCATGTTGTTAGGCTCCAACAAGTAATCGAGTCAGTAAAGGATTGGTTGTTAAATTTTGTCTTCGGTTTTGACTGGCAGATATTCCAGTTTTGAGTTGGGAGGTGTCTTCTTGCATCCCCTGTTGTGTTCCTCAATAAAGAAGATGCCGGGATGGGCAGGAATGGGTGGACTGGATACAAACGTAGCCAGGTGGCATCATATAAGCATAATGGCTTCTATCAGACTCGAACCCGATTTCTCACGCTTGCCAGCAAGACCTTTTTACCAGTGCACCGAATAAAGACTCCTCCTGGTTTGTGGTTGCAGCATAATTGCTATCAGATGATGTTTTAGTAGGCCAAAAGTTTTTTTTGCCTCGGCATGAAGCCTGTGTTCCATTCCTAAGGAGGCTTGAACAAAATAATGTGGTGTTATATCAAACACGATGTACTAAAACTAAGCTAGAAGTCATCTTAAATACTGGAAAAACAAAACAGAAGGGACCATAGTAGAATTCTTAGAAGTATCCCATTCATCAGTGCCTTTTGTCGTGCATGCACTTACGTGTATGGTGTGCACAAGAGTAATATTGCATTTGAGGATTCAATTCAATCACATTAAATTAACATGTAGGAGCACATTTCGAAGTACTTTTGTTTGATATTCAGATACTGATAAATTATGGAACAGTTATAGGTCTTATCCAGCAAAAATTCCAATTCTTCAAATGCCAATACATTATTTTTTATGCTTGTTACAATGAGAAGAAAACTGTACAGAGAAAAAGAAGAAAAAAGGGCACAAATTGTACAAAATTAAGTGTTGTAGATTTGGTACACCATGTTTGGAGACATGCATTACAACGTTACTTGTTTGGGAGTATTTTCTTGAAACTACCGCGTCACCACATACTTCGAAGTCTTACAATTGCTTCAAGCATTGAAATAACTAAGTTGGAAGCTAGAAACTAGGTAGTCATATTAGGAAAATCTAGAACTGGAGGAGAAGCAAAATCAGTTCTGTACCCAATTCAGATCTACATGAATTCTGTTTTCCCTTTCCCTGGCTTAATTAGGTTACCTAATGCATGGAAATCTCCATGACCCGCATGATATTGTCAATATGAGATACAACCATAGCACATATTTGAATTCAATTTGCTGGCATATCTGCATGAGATGTTATCAACTAAGCTGAGAAGAAACTCAAATGCGACTTACGTCTTCTAGAACAGTGATAGTGGCTGGAGAATAATCAAGTTGGCGAGCTCCATGATTGGAGACAATAATCCCATCAACCCCCACTTCCGTAGCTTTTATTGCTGCCAAGAATATCACACCAGAATATAAGCAATTTTCGCTTGTCAAATTAAACGTGAGTAGAAGACATGAGGCTTGATGAGTTTGGTTCATGCTCATTAATTATTTCAACTTGAAAAAGTACCACAATATCACTAACCAATCATAGGTTTCCTTAATATTCCATATCCAGAAAGACAAACATGTAACACAGAGTCATGAGATTAACATCCTCAGGCGTAAGCACCCCTTTGAGTAGAATTGGCAAACTTGTGATTGATCTTAACCACTCTATGTCCTGAAATTTTTTAACGAGCTTATAGAAAGCAAGACTAATGTAAAGAAAACCACCTTACGACGTTAATGAACAAAATAACTACTAAAAAAACATTGTTTTAGGAGTAGTTGTTAACAATGTTTTTCAAATGATACTTCCAACCAAGGGAGATGCCTGAACCAAGAGTAACATATTTGTTATGGTTGACTGTGTGGCCAAATTATCAGGTAGCAATAAGTTGATCGACAAGTATATTATTACATTATACCTTCCAAGAAAGAGAAGAATCGAGTATCTGTGTTGCATAAGCTTCAAGTTTTGAACCATTATCCTGCAGAGTCAGTGATCAGTGTCACTAATCTAACAGTAAATATACGTGATATAGTAAAGTTACTAAGGTACAAACTTCAGCAACAAACATAGGGAGATACGTATTTGAACAGTGACTTGCAACAGAACCTGAATCTGTTGTTCGTACAGATTACTGATTGACGTGCAAAAGACATAGGGTAAGCAAAGATATGCAACTGGACAAGTTGTCCACTTTGTGTTCCCACTAGTATGTATAACCAGCCAGTCCATAATAAAATGGAACTGACAGCATAAATGCCGCTGGCATATGCTACTTGTGGGTGGAAGAGTCGCAAATAAATAAGAAACAGAAAGGAAAAGAACGAAGACAAGAGAAAATAAACAACATATATCTCTATTCAGACATAACCAGTGGCAGAGCTACGAGTCGAAGTCAGAAGGGGCCAAATTATGAAAGAAATCTTGGTTCAATATTTTTTCAAGACTAAATCTAGTCATTAGATACCCAATGGGTTGGCTAAGTGGTCATGGCCTCGGACTTAGGGATTGCTCCCCTAAGGTCTCAGATTCGATTTCCCTTGCTAGCAGCTCTTGGGGCCACCTCACCCCCACACGTAACCGTGTGAAACGGCTGTGGGAAGGGCTAGAGGGATTAGTCCGAGGTTTTGCGCAAGTTAGCCCGAGACACCCTGCATTAGAGCTTTTTTGGGAAGGTTTTAATAATTTGAAAACTTATCTCGAGTATTGTTGTTATCATATTATTCGATGAACACAGTATCATTCACCATAATTTAGTGTTCTCAGAATGGTAATTGTTTCTTACTTTATAATTATTTTCAAATTTTTTTTAACACTATTAAAAAGACACTTAGTGGAATGCCCACCTTTACATCATCTTTATCTTTTCAGTTAGTGGAATGTTGATAGTAGAGTAATCCAACTATCAACATTCACAGAGTTTTTTTTGGCTGAATGGCAAGTTTTGCAATAATGAATTAAGTGTTTTGTGTCTCTAGGCCTCCCCTCCCTGATGATTTTCGGCTTTTATTTGAGGGCATGGTTCTAAAGCAAAAGGTCCCTGTAGCTTCTTGGTTTTGGAGTTTTTGGGGCCATTGTTTCAGTGGTATTCTAAGAGCAGCCACTCTGTGCATAATGCCAAAGGATAGGTCTCTCTCCAATCATCCCCACCTATAACCCCAATTTTATGCAATACATGGGTTCTATTATTGTTGTTGTTGTTGAACTAATTGGAATTCACTTAATTCTGTTCTTCTGGGCAAGAGGGTCCGTGGAGACTAGTTGTACGCATGGTTTGCTTGGTGTCCACAACCCAAAATACGCAGCAAAACCATCAAAAACTGCAACTGACAGCATAAATGCCGCTAGCATATGCTACTTGTGGGTGGAAGAGTCACAACTAATAAGAAACTAAAAAGGAAAACAACAAAGACAAGAGAAAATAGAACACATATATCTCTATTTCAGACATAAATAGGTAGAGCCTGGAGTTGAAGTCGGAGGGGGCCGAATAATGAAAGAAATCTTGGTTCGATAATTGTTTCAAGATTAAATCCAGTCATTCGAGGTTTTATCGGATGGTTTTTTCCTAAATTGAAAAATTAATCTCGAGTACTGTTGTTATCTTATTGTTCAACGAACGCAGTATCATTATTGCATTGTATCATTCACTATAATTTATTAGTGTTCTCGGAATGAAAATTGTTCTTAGTTTTTAATTATTTTTGAATTTTTATAATACTTTTTAAACATCTATCAAAAAGACAATTAGTTGAATGAGCACCTCTACATCACCTTGATCTTTTCACTACAAGTGTGACTCGATACCCATTGAATCTACATACACTCGTACAAATGGCAGTCGTTAGGGAAGATCGTTTTCACAAAAGGCCTGTCAAGTAATCCAACTATCCACATTCACAAAGATTTAACCCAATGGCAAGTTTCGCAATAACAAAATAAGTGGAATTCACTTATTTCTATTCTTTTGGGAAGAGGTGCCGTGGAGACTAGTTGTGCGCATGGTTTGCTTGGTGTCCACACACCAAAATATGCAGTCAGAAACTAAATCAACTGTTATATAAAGTAGTAGAATATTATGCAGCATGAGAGTAGTAGAATATTATGCATCATGAGATTAGAACAGAGAACAAACTGAATGCATTGTTCGTGATCATACTTAAATGCATATGGGGGCAAAAGTAATGCTCTACTCACGGAAGCTACTTCACTTGATAGGAGACCTTCAAAAATTATCATTTGAGGAGCAATCATTCTGCACAACCATCGCATTTGGCAATATCAGATGGAGAAACAACCCCAAGATGTGAAGGATAGTAAAGGTACTAGTTTGCGAAATAGCCTAAGAGAAGAAAATAAAATTTCACCTATTCTTTATTTCTGCCTCCCTTCGACCAAGCCTCGGAGTATCAACAGTAAGAATTATAGCCTTGAACCCATATCTCTCGGCACTTTGTACTAGCGTAGCTGTCAAATCCCGTCTTTTACATATCTATCAAGAAAGGGATACAAAACTGAATTCTGATTGTCCGATTGGATCAGCACAATGTAAATGCTAAATGGTGATTCCAAAAGAACGAAAAAATATCACATGAACGAACTTGGAACTGACTAGAGCTGAGAAGAGTAGAATACATATAATTGAAAAAAGCGAACAGCATTGCAGCTGGAAGCAACCTCCTCCACCGTGCAGGTAGACGAAAAGGACAATGCCTGCAATGAGGTATGGGTATTTATTCAATGAGACAAACTAAAAGTTTGAGCTTGGGGATTAAAGTATGGATACCATTATGGTTTTACATGCAGCTGCTGCTCTAGCTGTTGCGACCTCTCCTGGTATAACCAAAACCATATAAATACTTAAGCAGAAATTAGAGTTAAAATTCATTAACTAAATCCGAACCTTCAGGATGAGCCAATTTATGGAACGAAGTTGGAGCAATCATGATTGGTGCCGATATAGGGTGACCCAATATTGTAGTTGACATGTCGATCCTGCTCACATCTACAAGAATTCTAGGCCGAAAACTGAAAAGTCCAAAAAAGTGATTTAAACTGGTGTCCTTTTCTGCTAATAAGAATGACAGGTTTAATACTTAACGTGATTCTTTGAAATGCTTCTGTGTTTTCTTTTAGAGTGTGTTGGTCCTCAGCTCCCCCATTGTAGAACTCATAGGACATCTTTGGAAGGGTTTGTCTTGCCAGTTCCTGGAACTCATTCACATTGACTGGTTCTTCCGCCATTTCTCCTACAAACACAGGCATTATAGTAACCTAGTCCGTGCTACAGTTACAGAAACTTCGACTTTTAAACTCGAGAGTCTAGTTGGATTGTAAGTCAATAGAGTCATTTTCAATTTTATTTAGTTTTGCGAGTTCTTTTTAGTTACTTGTCTGTCTCTTCAACACTGGATCATTAAATATCTAAAAGGAATACATAGTTGCCCGATAAGTAAGAATTTAAACAATCCCACAAAAAATGCACAAAAGGACAGACAACATGAACAGAAATCTGCATTATTTTGTGTGTGTGTTGGGGGGCTCGTACACAAAACAATCTCAGTAATTGACAGAATAAAGAGTTAGTACCAAACTGACTTGCTTCAAATTGGCAATGAGAACTGGTCAATTAACATGTGAAATTTCCGCATTTCCACAATTTAAAAAGTACAACTTTCTTATAGATCACATAAAACAAACTAAAAAGAAGATGACATACAAAAACAACTAAACAATTGGCGATTATAGGGGGAGGTGTATTAGCCATCAAGTAAGTTGATCTTGTTGGGAAAAATACACGGCAACCACAGAATTCCAGAGAACAATTTCATTGGTATAAACAAATTGCAATTTACGTGAAGAGAAGTGAAATGTAAATAACATAATCGAAATATAAACAATGTTTATGAAAAACGAGCCGAGTCTTGTGTTAGAAACAGTCTCTTTAAGACAGATTTGCTGCCTACCAAGGGTGTTGTAGCATCGGCGGCGGCTATCTCTCGGGATAAAATGGCTAGACCACAAGCCTCCGAAACTCCTCCGTCTGCCTTGGCGAACTAACAAAGTCTGTCTCTCTCTCACACAAGGACGGAATATCAGAATGGTGCAGGATGGAACTCGAATTTCTGGTGTACTCATCATTTTGGGATTGCAAACATATAAGGAATGTGAATGACCCTTGAGTAGCCAAACCACAATGAATGTTGAAACTGCCACAATGAATTAGAGCTATAAACTTCACACCATGGGGGGTGTTGTGTATTAACCAGCTATTAACACCGTAACATCGGAATACGAGGGGTCATTTTGGTTGTCTCGGGAGACCCTCCGAATGCCCCGGTCTCATTCACATATTTCCAATATATCTTCCTCCTAGTGTTATTCTAGAAACTGACTTGTTCCCAAACTGACTTAAAAGCTGACTAATTGCGTTTTACGAGACATGTTATTTTGTCACAGTACATAAACTCAAGAACTTAAAGTCAGTTTATTAGAGAAATATCATTCTATCACGGTACATAAACTCAAGAACCCAGCTTAATGTCAGTTTCTTAGAACAACGTCTAAACAAGCAGTATACATCCAAGCCTGCCTGGTGGGAGCGATGAATTACACATTTCAAGGAGAAAAATTACGGCTACGTAAGCTGGGTTTAGAATTCAGTACCTGACAGAGTTGATTAAACGGAGTGTGCAGACCAGATTCCTACAAACACTGCAAGGAAAAAGCTTTTCAAGAGAGAGAGAGAGAGAGAGCGCAATGGCTGAATTACCAAAGGTACAAATTCATATCTGCCTTCATTTATTTGTGTTTCTAGACTAGCGCTCTTTATCTCTTGTTCTAGTTTTATACTGCTTCCTTTTAGTCAACTTTCAATACCCTTTCATAATACCAAGGGGTGTTCCACTAAAAAAAAAACAGTTTTTTCCAAAAATCAAAACAGGTCATTCTCTCATATTCCCTCCGTCTCATAAAGTTAGATCACTACGAAACTACGTGCAATTTTCAAGCTAAAAAATAACGTGCTTATGAAAATAATTTTTTAGTCAATATGGATCTTGTTTGATAGATCTCATCGAGAACTTTTATACGGTGCAAAAAAAATTCAAAAGTTATTTTGGTAAATACATTATTTTTTAGTTTGAAAATTGCACGTAGTTTCGTAGTGATCTAACTTTATGGGACGGAAGGAGTAATACATTACATAAAAAATCATGAAAAACCAATTTATTCTAAAACTACCCTCGGTTGCATTTCTTGGTCCATTTTTAAATTTGTGCCATTTTTTACCATCAAACTTGAGAGTCTATTTGAATAATAGAAGAGTTTGTACGAGAAAAACTTGGGTGCAAACAGGTAGAAGGATGTGGTGCTCCTTTGGCACATCTAGGTCGTCCAAAAGTGCATTGGATAGTCCGGATTAAAACACTCACTGACCCCACTCTCTCTCCTCTCCCTTTGTCATGCTTCTCTCTCCAAATCCGGACCATCCAATACACTTTGGACAGCCCGGATGTGCCAACGGGCACTACGGGGTACCCTTTTTGGACCCAAGTTTTTCTTGAGTGTGTGTAGTTGCTCGTTCATTGTTCCTTCTATTGAGACTGGTGCATCATGTATTTGACATATAGCTGGTTAAAATGGTAGGAGTGTTCCACTAAGGATGTTTTTTTTCAACTTTTTGACTTTTGCGATTTTTTATGTAATGTGTTACGAGAGAATGATCTGCCTCCAAAAGCACAGTAAAATTATTTTTCGCCTTTTTGAGTTATTTTTACCTAGCATCTTGTGGATGTGGGCATTTACCTGGCCCCTCTTGTGGATGCCCTAAATAAGAGTTGAATTATCATTACTAGCAGCTTGGGTCCGATTACCCAACAAAACTTCCTAGGAAGTTTCTGACAATTACCCACATGGATGGCTGTACCTTATTTGACGCTAACTAAGATTGATGACGATTTCAAGTTGATCGAACTCTGGTATTCTATGGTTAATTAAAGTATGTTTGTCACTGGAGAAATGAAACTTGAAGATTTGATTGTCTAAAATTTTGTCTCTAAAATATGACTTGATCAAGTCTTCACCCCAACATGAGTTTTTGCAACAATGCGAAACTTTTTCTCTAAATTATGACTCTATCAAGTCTTTCAACACGTGTTTTTGCAATAATGGTAAATGCATATAAGTCTTACAAATGAACTATTTAGATCCTCATAAATAAAACAATATGAGTTATAGTTTAAGTCACGTGAGAACCACATGAAAGGATCCTGATGCATGACCGGCACCGCCATGGAAAATGCCTCATGGGACTTTTTTTTGTCTTCCATAATCGACCCCCGCAATTTTTCCTTAAAAATTGATGAGAGATGGAGAAAGCTATTAAAAATCCAATCTTACATAAGCAAATTTCTTCAAAATTAAATGAGATATTGAGAAAGATATTTTTATATACCGAGTATTACGTAAGCAGATTCCTTCGAAATTGGATGAGAGATTGAGAAAGATGTGTTATGAATCCATGTAATAGGTGAAGAAGGAAAGTTCATCAGTATAATCGCATCATGTAAGTTATCATTGCGTGAAAGCTTATTTCAGCTCTACCTATTGAAATACTTTGTTAAGTTTGAGAATTCTTGTAAACCAACTTACCTGCTGCATGCAGTTTATTTGACAAACAAGCTCACAATTTGCTCAAATTCCAACTCAAAATTTAATCTACTAGTTCAAAATTTTCAAATAACACACAATTTAAAGGTTTGACCTTCAATTTCAAAATCAGCATGGTTCAAACTCTACTTTATCTGAAGTTTTTATCTTCTAAAATGACCCCCGCAATTTTTCCTTCATTGTTGATGAGAGATTGAGAAAGATTGTCATAGATATTCAGTCTTACATAAGCAGATTCCTTCAAAATTGAATGAGAGCTAAGAAAATATTCGCAGATATCAAGTCACGTAACAGGTGATGAAAAGGGAAAGTTCATTAAGTATATTCGCATCATGTAGATATCTTTGGAGATGTTTGATAACCCTGGTAGATGGGGGGATTGGATTCTAAGATCTCGTGGGTACCCTAATTCATTGTTTGGTTTGTCAAAATTGGTTAGGACTCTAAATCCCATTTGACTATCATTCCGCTAAAATGGGAGGATTAGTCATCCCATGGGGGAGGTGTTACTACTAATCGGCTAATCCTATTCCACCTCTTGCTTGTGTTTTTACCCTATTGCCCATACTGTACTCTCCCTGTCTCAAACTAGTCTGGAAGGATAAAAAGGAAACTTAATAATAAAAAATGATACAGACACACCCACTCGGACACACTCTGCCACACCCCCTCTCACATGTGGGGTGGGTCTCTCCCGGGTGGGTCCCCTCACATGTGAGAGAGGGGGTGTGGCAGAGTGTGTCCGAGTGGGTGTGTATGTATCATTGTTCCTTAATAATCCCATGATCTCAGCGGCGGAGCCAGGATTTTTGCTCGAGGGGCCTACTTAATAGGCATTTCGTTATCCAAATGTATACTTATGATATGGATTTTTCAATATAATTTACTTGTGCATTGCAAATATTCTTGCCTAATGTATTAAAAATACATGAATCGTTTTGTTTTATTTCTTTAGGCTACAACACTACTCATATGCTTGTTTTTCAAATTATGAAAGAAAGAAAGGCAATTGATTTCCACACCCCCTTTTTTATACACACACCCAATTTTTTGTTTTAGTAGAATTTTTATGTGAAAAATTCAATAAAAGACAAAAGGGGGTGTTTATAAAAAACGGGTGTAAAAATCATTGATGAAGATATAAAATTACCTATCTTTTTAATAAATGAAACCAAAATTATTACGATCGTGAAAAGATATTACAATAATAGTGTCAATTATTTCAACAAGATTAGTATTAAAATAATTAATTTTTCAAAACCAGGGGGAGCCGGGGCACCCCCAGCCCCCATATGCCTCCGCCTTGCATGATCTAATTCGGTGCGAAACAAATATGGAAGTTGAGCAAGCATATTCCTTACAGTTCTACTCACTACAAATCTGATCAATCTTGATCTTGCCTCGTTACAAATCTCCTCGTAATTATAACAATTATCAAACATGTCATTTATGTCATGCTTCCGATCAAAAAAAATTTATGTCATGCTCTCATATCCATAATTCATCCCCAATTTTAGACATGTTTAGTAATTAAGTCGAGCAATCACTAGAGTAGGATTCATTTTCCTGACCTAATTCACGCTATTGACTAAAAATGGAGTAAATGGACTAATTAGCATTTTGCACTTACTTGAAGACAAGTCGGTTCTCATAACTAAACAATATTTTGGTGTCTTTTTTTAATTCTTGTTAGATCCACGTTGTATTTTTTGGATTAAACACTTATCTCGACTAAAAGAATCCAAAAAATTAGCACGGACCACGTTCCATATGCCGTTTGAGATAACGATTGAAATCTCATCAAGATTGCCAGTGAAATCCCTATTACGATTCAAGTCCGTATGCAAAAACTGGTATGATCTGA
The DNA here is from genome assembly GCA_963854785.1 of Vaccinium vitis-idaea. Lineage (NCBI taxonomy): Eukaryota > Viridiplantae > Streptophyta > Magnoliopsida > Ericales > Ericaceae > Vaccinium > Vaccinium vitis-idaea. The sequence goes on from OY978222.1 coordinate 35,677,443, forward strand.
TCGAAACCCCTGATTTTATTTCCAAACATCTAACCCACTTCACTCACAATTCCAGCTCCCTCCTTATAACCACGTACAATCGCAAAACCGAAAACCACGCAATGTCTTTGCTTTTCAATGATGGGTTTAATAACGGCCCTATCAATATCGATTTCCCATTTTTGAATAGGAGGAATAGTCATTGTTCTTGGAAGTATTCAAAGAAGAAGAATTGTTCTATTGGGGGTATCTGTAATGGTTTGGTTTGCATAAATTTATCTCCCTTTGGATACCCCTTGGTTCTTTGCAATCCCTCCACCCGACAGTTTCGGGAAATTCCGAATTCGGAATTGCAATGGTTGGATTGTCCGGATTACAATCGGTTTGCAAAAATTAAGCGGGCTAGTTTTGGGTTTGGCTTCCATCCCAGTGCTAATGATTACAGGTTGATAAGGATTGTGTTTTTTTCTGGTCTCATAGCGAAAACCTTTATCCGAGCTGATCTCTATGTAATGAGGACTGATACCTGGAGGGAGATTGATCTCAATAAGGCTTCGGTGTTGTTTGGTGAGATGAACAATTTGGGGAGGTTTGGTAGCTGCTTGCAAATTGTTGGATCTTGCGCTTCAGCAGTTTTGAACGGAGTTTTCTATTGGCCAGCGTGTGTAATCCCTTTCAATGAAGTGATTGTTATGTCCTTCGACATGGATGATGAGTTGTTCCGAAGGATAAGAACGCCGGTGTGTTTGGATGAGACTTGGGATGAAACTAACTGGCGAATTACAGAATTGAAGGATAAACTTGCTCTGGTTATTCATCCAGATGACAGATACTTTGATGTGTGGGTGTTAAATGAAGACCAGAGTTCTTGGACTAACCAATTTAAAATTGGATCTTTTCCAACGGTTGCATGTAATGTGGGATGTGGCGAAAATGGTGAAATCACAGTATTGGGAGTTGCAAAAAATGGTGCATTGGTAGTGACAGATCATAAAGTATCTGGTGATTTAAAGCTCTTTTCATGTGATCCGAAGACCCGGGAAACGAAGGATCTTTATTTCTGTCGGGTTCCGTATCCATCCGATACTTACATGTATACAGGAACCTTGCTTCCAGTCATGGAAACCAAGGAAGTCGTGCTCAACAACAAGAACCAAAAAAGGAAGCATTGGTGGAACTGACTCAGGTGTGATCTCGTATTTTGAAAGCTTTCTCTGTTTGTGTTTATTTTATATGTGGTAGCTTAACTATGCCTCATAGTAATCTCTTTTGAAGCTTTGAAGTATGGGTTTAAGATGAAATCGGGATGCTGGACTAAGCCATTGAAAGTCTGACCTTCAAAACATATTGCAGGCCCTGTTGGACATGGAGAAAAATATGCGATCAGATTGCTGTGGTGCACTAAATATGGTGAAACCATAGTGAAAGACACTAGAAAAATCTGTCAGAGTCAAACCTCTTTTTCGATTGTCCAGAGAGCCAAGACACTAAGAATTTTGTTTTTGTTCAGTTTGGGTACCCAAATGACGTTATTTATACACGGATTCTCTACTTCTTGTCATGAATATGATGTCTAGCACTATGATGGATTCGTGCAAACAAGAAGAAACATGGCGGAGAATTCATGCTAGAGACTCCTCGTCAGTTGCATCCGTGAATGCTTTCTCTACTTATGTTATCTAAGGACCATATTTCGTGTTCATTTTGGATTGAAGCTGCAATAGCTTGACTATAAGTTAATCTTCTGGTACGCTTCAAGTACTAATATAATGATGCGTCCCATTTACAACCTGAAAGTAGTTTTATTTTTTTATCCCTTCGTTCATTTCCAATAAGAATACAAGTTGATTAAGTTGAGTATTTAAGTTGATTTCCTAATGGAATGGAGAATGTTAATTTTTTTCATCTGATATAGTTTTTGTTCCAATGCCTGTTCATTGCTATATTGAGGAGCCTATTTTTCATGTAAAGGAGTGTTGTGTGAGATTAAGGTGTCTACCCTGGTCCATGTGGATAACCCTTAGCGGACAGATCTGTGAAGTATAATTTAGGAATTATAATTGAGGGTTTCAATTAAATTGTTATTTGTCTTTTATGTTTGGGGTAGTTTAGTTCTTTTATGTTAGTAGGGTTTTGCTAGGGTTTTTAGGCTTAGCCTATATAATCCCTAAATTAGTTTTGTAATGGTGTACAAGCTTTTCAATGCAATAAGATAGTACGTTTTTTTGGTAGTATATGTTTCTCTCTCTCTCTCTGAAAGTTCACATGCAATAAGATAGTACATTTGTTTGGTAGTATACGTCTCTCTCTCTCAGTGAAAGTTCGCATGGTATCAGAGCCATAAGATCTAGGCCTGTGAGATATTCGCTCCCCGGTAGGCGGCTATGCCTCGCCGTCGTCCGCCGGGCACTCATCGCTTCTGTTCATGGAGTACTGTTTATCGAAGTTACTATTCATCGAACGCATTGTTCATCGAAGGTCACTGGGCATGGTATTGTTCATCGGAAAAAGTTTCTCTCTACTTCCTCCTTCGCCATCAATTTCTCATTAGATTTCTGCACAAAGATTTCGCATCTCTCTCTCTCTCACACATATCTAGATAGCATCTCTCTCCCTTTCTCAGCTGCATCTTTCCTCTCACACATGTTATTCTCTAAAATCTGTAGTCAAAATCTATTCGGCATTGGTTCTACCTCCTATTTGCATCGGCAATTTGGCATCTGGTTGACATCTGTTCAGCATTGGTTCTTCCTCCTCTTTGCATCTGGTCGGCATCGGTTTTTCTTCCTCTTCGCATGTTCTAGTTTGCACCGCTTTGCATTGTTCAGCACCTCTGCAGTAGTTGATTCGTATTAGTTAATTCGTAGTATGATTTGCAGTAGTTTATTTTATTGGCAGTGGCATTAGTATTGGTATTCATTGGCATTGGCAATGGTTTGGCACCTATTGCACCATTTGGCTTCGTTACTTTCTTGGCAAACTCACGATCGCATGAGTATAATTTAGGGTTTCCGTTTGTTAGGGTTTCAGTTAAATTGTTATTTGTCCTTTATGTTTGGGGTAGTTTAGTCTTTTTATGTTATTGGGGTTTTGCTAGGGTTTTTAGGCTTAGCCTATATAATCCTTTCATTAGTCTTGTAATGGTGTACAAGCTTTACAATGTAATAAGATAGTACATTTGTTTGGTATTGGTAGTATACATTTGTTTCTCTCTCTCCCTTTGAAAGTTCACATCTTTCCACTGGAGGGCTCCGGATCAAGGCTGCTTTAAATTCAATTGTGATGTTGCAGTGGACTCAAATGGAGAAGATGCTAATGTGGCTGCAGTCCTTAGGGACAGGGACGGCCCTAATATTTGGGTTGCCCAAGCCCAATCACTAGTTTAGTTGCCCACTTAATATTAAATTATAAAAGAAATACAAGTAAAAACAATTACAAAAATTCAAAAGTTATTTTAGGAGCCCAAAGCAAACTCTCATTATTGCGCCTCTACATCGTTAGGAGTTTTTTTAATGAATTTACAAAATTACAAAATTTCAAACTATAAGGATACAATTATAAAAGATAAATGCAAAAAAACATAGTTGTGAGATTTTTTTTTTGAAGAAAATAAGAAAGTATCCTCTTATTTTAACTGTTTTTTTAAAAAAAAAAAACTAATAAATCGTGTTGGCTCACTCGATTTGTTTTCAATTTAATTGGAAGGGTTCTATGGTTGATGGATCTGTGGGAGAAGCAGTGATTTCTTCTCCTCTGTGGTGAATTGTTGGCCACTAGGCGTGCAGAAGCAAATTTTCTCCAGATACCTCGACGATGGAAGTTAGTCTTTCTGTTTTAGTTCTGATGTTATTTTTTCCTTCTTTTTGTTGTTTGTGGCTAGGCTATCAAAAGGTTATACATACCCTTGGCCTTTTGGTTTTGGTGTTTTTTCTTCACTAAGAATTAACTTAGCCAAAAAAAGAAGGAAAAATACTGGGGCGCGACTAGGCACCAACCAAGGTATTGTTTGGTTCCTATCAGATCATATTTGCTATTTTCAGCCAAGCTCATGCATGCCTTTGGAGTAGCCAAAATTCTACTTCCATAATTTCCTTGCTAGTCCAATTAGAAGACTTTAACCTTGCTCCTCCTTGGCATTAACGTCTTATAGGCATGTAACAACTACTCATATATTACAATTTCATTTACTCAAGTATTCTACCCCTGAAAACAAATCCAACCTACAAAAATCACATAATATGTAAATAACAGTAAAATACTTTAATAAATCATAAAAGTTGAAACTCGTGAACCATAGATAATATACCCATATATTCATAGACACTTAAACATATGTCAGGGTTTGCTTAAAACTGGGGAAAAACACTATACATTCTCATATTTAAGTATTTAGCAAGAATCCTACCTCAAAGAGCAAAATCCCCAAAATGTTTGGAACTCCAAAGTTGTCCGAATGCGACTTTATTGCGATCAAAACGTAGCCCTCTTTGCGTAGAGCATTTTTCCTCCTCGGCCTTCGCCACTTTCTTCGCAAACCTTGACTTCAATTTTTAAGTTCAAGCACAATGGTTTGTGGCGTTAAGAGGGAGAATGCGAGAGAGGAAGAGGATACGCAGGAAACAAATGAAGAACGCTCTCTGATTTTTAAAGATTCAACTTTCAAGTGTTAAAATTACACTAAGACCCCTCGATGTATGCCCTATCGCTGCAATTCCTAGCTAGCATTGCAATTCCTAACAGGTTACACAAAGGTCCCTAATGCTACCAATAGATCAAATAACGAACTCGGACCCCATCAACAAAACATACTTCTATGTTGATATGAATGTATATTACATAAAAAATTCCATTTTGTAAGCTATGGTTGGCTATTATAGCTATTGATCGTAACTTGGTTAAATAGAAGATTGGGCAAATATTAGTGGAATGTTAACCGGATCGATAAAACAATGATTTTCATTGGCGGCTACACCATGGCTTTAGAAGTTCAAGCGAACCCCTTGGGCTGTTGGATCCAATGAGTGTTGACATCGCGAAAAAAAAAGATCCAATAATCACAATTTTTGAGTGATTACATTATTACAATTTTTTGTTGTTACTAGTGAGTTGCTACTATTCTTGTGGTGTTATGAAACCAAACAGATAATAAGAGCTAAAATATTATTCAGAGTAGTGATTGTCTTTTTCTTTCTCTCTTCTCCGTTGGTTCTACAACCAGTACATGAGTCTTGTTATATAGATACAAATGGGAGACAATTAAATAAATAGGGTATGGCACCATATTGATGGTGCGTTGTAACCATCAACTATTAAATGGTCATCCATACCTTGGATTTATAACACTCCCCCTTGGATGACCACATACTACTAATATGTCCCATTAAAACCTTTCCAAGGAAAACCCAATGGGAAAAAAAAAATCTTTGGTGAAGGAAAAAGAGTACATAGTGCAAAAATTATTTACAGATTGTCTCATTAAAACCTTGCTAAGGAAAAAGCCAATGGGACAAAACCTTAGACGAAGGAAAAAGAGTACAATCGTTTATCTTTTAATATCAATTACTCCCCCTCAACTTTGCATGATGTCTTTGAGTCGGCGCATCCCAATACCGTTAACCAGCTTCTTGAATGTTGAGGTTGGTAATGCCTTGGTGAATAAGTCTGCCAAATTGTCGCTAGAACGTATTTGCTGGACATCAATATCACCGTTTTTCTGGAGGTCATGGGTGTAAAAGAATTTTGGTGAAATATGTTTAGTTTTGTCTCATTTGATATAACCAGCTTTAATTTGTGTGATACATGCGGCATTGTCTTCATGTAATATGGTTGGGCTATCTTTGATTGAAGATAATCCACACTTTTCCCGAATGTGCTGTATCATAGATCTCAACCAAACACATTCACGGCTTGTTTCATGAATTGCGATAATTTCAGAATGATTATAAGGAGTAGCAGTCAATGTTTGCTTCACAGAACGCCATGAAATAGCAGTACCACCACAAGTGAACACATATCCTGTTTGTGACCGAGCTTTGTGCGGATCAGATAAATAACCAGCATTTGCATATCCGATTAATTGTGATTTCGATCCATTTGAATAGAATAAACCCAAATCAACCGTTCCTCGGAGATAACAAAATATGTGTTTAATTCCTTTCCAATGCCGTTGAGTTGGAGCTGAACTATATCGAGACAATAAGTTGATTGAAAATGCAATATCTGGTCGTGTACAATTTGCCAAGTACATAGTGCACCGATGGCACTCATATATGGTACTTCCGGACCAAGAATTTCCTCTCCCTCTTCTTGGGGACGAAATGGATCTTTGTTCACATCAAGTGATCGAACAACCATAGGAGTACTCAATGGATGTGCTTTATCCATGTAGATTTGCTTAAGAACCTTTTCCGTATATGAACTCCAGTTGGCAAATGCTCGATTTGCAGGCCGAGACAAAACTTTGTTTTGCCAAGATCTTTCATCTCAAACTCTTTCTTTAAATATTCGGCGGTTTTTATGAGCTCTTCCGGAGTTCCCACGAGATTTAAATCATCGACATAAACTACAATAATTGCAAAACCAGAGTTTGATTTCTTAGTAAAAATACATGGACAAATAGGATCATTTTCATATCCTTCCTTTAACAAGTAGTCGCTAAGGCGTTTGTACCACATACGATCAGATTGTTTCAACCCATATAAAGATTTTTGTAGCTTAAGCGAATAAACACTTCGGGGTTTTGAACTGCATGCTTCAGACATAGTATATCCTTCGGGGACCTTCATGTATATGTCAGCATCTAGTGATCCATACAAGTATGCTGTTACAACGTCCATCAGACGTATGTCCAGACATTCTGTAACTACCAAGCTAATAAAAAATCTGAATGTGATAGCACCCATTACGGGAGAGTATGTTTCCTCATAATCAATTCCAGTCTCTGCGAGAAACCTTGTGCAACAAGTCGTGCTTTATATCGCACAACTTCATTTTTCTCATTGCGCTTTCACACAAACACCCATTTGTATCCCACCGGTTGTATTCCTCCAGGGGTTTGAACTACAGGTCCAAATACTTCTCTCTTAAGTGAGAGATATTGTTGACCAAGAGCAAGCTGTGTGGGTGAATATTTATGATATGCAGTTGGCCTAACATGAATTAAAGATGCAACATGTAAAATAGCATGTCCCCAAGCAGAAACTGGCAATTTTATTTTCATAAGCAGCGGTCGAGCAATTAACTGAAGTCTTTTAATAAAAGATTAAGCCAAACCATTCTAGGTATGAGTGTGTGCAACAGGATGCTCAACATCAACACCAATTGACATGCAATAATTATTAAATTTTTGAGATGTGAACTCTCCAGCATTGTCAAGATGAATTGTTTTGATTTGATGGTCTGAGAACTGTGCTCTTAATCTATTGATCTGAGCAAGGAATCTAGCAAATGCAACATTTCGTGTCGACAATAAACAAGTATGTGACCATCTAGTTGAGGCATCAACTAGAATCATGAAATATCGAAATGGTCCACATGGTGGGTGTATCGGCCCACAAATATCTCCTTGTATTCTTTGTAAAAATGATGGTGATTCAACAATCACTTTGGAGATTGATGGTCTAATTATCAGTTTCCCTTGTGAACATGCATTACATGGATAATTCTTGGGTAATAGAATCTTCTGGTTCTTTAATGGATGCCCTTGTGAATTTTCAACAATACGACGCATCATTATTGAACCTGGATGCCCAAGGCGATCATGCCATAGCATAAAAAGTTTTGGGTTGGAGCACTTCTGGTGCATCACAGTATATGATTCAATTGTTCTAATCGTCGTATAATATAACCCAGAAGATAATGCAGAAATTTTTTCTAATACTAGCTTCCGGCCAGACACATTAGAAGTGATATACAAATATTCTTTTCTGCCTTCGTTTGTGGTTTCAATATGATAACCATTACGACGTATATCCATAAAACTTAACAGATTTCTTTTGGATCTAGTAGAATACAAAACATTGTCAATATTTAAATTTGTTCCATTTGCTAGAACAATATTTGCTCTTCCAGAGCCTTCAATTAGGTCTGCAGAACCTGATATTGTATTGACATAAGCTTTTATCTTTGTCAAATGTTTGAAATATCTGTTATCTCGAAGAATAGTATGTGTCGTACCACTGTCTACCAGACAGATATCTTCACCATTTATCTTTGCATTTGATAATGTCCCATTAGTATCCATGCTCCTAAATGCAAAAATACAAATTTAAAGATTTCACAAATAAGTAACTGAAACACATCTTTATTCCAAAATCAAATACAACATGACATATCTCTTACAACATTATTGAAAGATAGATTAGTCCTTAGACTATTATTTCAAACATAAGCAAAGATACTTATTTCGTCTAAATGCATGGACCAATCAGGGTAGTCATCTCCATCATCAAAGAAATCATCTTTTGTCCCACTAGGTCCAGCAGGTAAATCAGACATATCAAAAGATGAAAAGTCAAAAGGTTCAAAAGAGTCAGTTTGATTAACTTGATCAAGGAAATTGGTTTCAACTTCTTTTCCTTTCCCCTTGATGGATGCCTGGTAAAGATCAACCAAATGTTTCGGCGTACGACGGGTACGCGACCAATGACCTTTTACTCCACATCTGTAACATGAATCTTCAGTATTCTTAAAAGGTTTAGCTTGTAAATCCTTTCCCTTTCCTTGGGATACATCCGACCTATCCCACTTATTCCACTTCCGAGGAAAATCAGTTTTCTTGCTGGGCTTCTTGATGTGTCCTCCACAGACTTGGAAGTTATGGCCACCACGCCCCCGTCCGCGTCCGCGCCCATGACCTCGGCCACGGCCGCGGCCACCTCCCTGACTGTGGAATGATACTCCGTTTACTTCTGGAAACGGCATAGATCCGGTTGGGCGAGACTCGTGATTTTTCATTAATAATTCATTGTTTTGTTCAGCTACCAGGAGACAGGATATCAAATCCGAGTATTTCTCATAACCCCTTTGTCTATATGTTTGAGATAGATTCATGTCTTTGGGGTGAATCGTGGAATATGTCTTTTCCAGCATATCCATTTCAGTAATTTTCTCCCCACACAGTCTCAAAAGTGAAACAATTCTGAATAGGGCAGAATTATACTCGCTAACCGATTTGTAATCTTCAAATCGTAGGTGCATCCAATGATAACGAGCTCTAGGAAACATGACTGTCTTTTGGTGCCCATATCTTTCCTTCAGGTTGTTCCACAAAACTAGTGGGTCTTTGACAGTGAGATACTCGGACTTCAGGTCCTCGTGGAGGTGGTGTCGGATGAAGATCATGGCCCTTGCGCGATCCTTCAGGGATGCACTATTACCATTTGTAATCGTTTTCCCGATTTCCATTGCATCGAGATGAATCTCTATGTCAAGGATCCATGACAGATAATTTCTTCCCGAAATGTCAAGGGCAGCAAATTCCAATTTGTGTAGTTCGACATTGTCTATAAAAACAAGATACCTTGATTAGACAAATAATTTCCATTTTAAAAATAGAACAATACAGAGTCAATAGATAGACTAATTTTATGCGATAATAAATCTGCAATGAGGCTAAGTGCTAACAACCCACTTTTTCAAAAAAGACACGTACTTGTTATTTACTCTTTACGAAGTATGTATAGAGCAGGTAAATATTTATGGGTTCTCCATCCGTTAATGGCCTTGTCCCAATAATTACATAAAAAGAGATAGCAGACTACTCAGTATAGTAAACACACCTGAGCTTTCTAGAGAATCTATAATACCGTCCCCTTTCAAAGTCTACTGTTTGTATGAGATCTATCTATACACTTGCAAAAATGAGTAAAAAAAAATCCTTTTTGATAATATCTATACTAGAACCACTGGTAAGAAGTAAATATTAATTGGGTCACTGCCCAAAGGAGGAATCTACCAGTGTTCACGTGTAGCATTATGACGTGCTATCCCTTTCTCTTTTTCTTTTTTTTGGTAAAAATGTTTAATTTGATAGGTAAATTTCTTCTGGAACTTTCCCCATTTTATTTTAGAGTAGAATACTTCAGGATTCTTAACTAATATGTACTTCAGGTACAATCTAAAATTCTTCTGGAACTTTCCCCATTTTATTTTAGAGTAGAATGCTTCAGGATTCTTAACTAATATGTACTTCAGGTACAATCTTTCCCCTTTTCTTCATATAATCATTTCCATATATATTATGTAAAAGAAATGAATATAGAGCAGTGTATGAAATCAATAAGTTGAATAGAGTTTAAATTATTTACCTCTCTCAGTTGGCTAGGGCTTCGTGCTGATAACGTGTTATGAAACCAAACAGATAATAAGAGCTAAAAGTAAACAAAAGTGCTGGACACAAATATGTAGAGAAGTTAGTCTTCTGGACTACTCAAATATTATTTAGAGTGGTGATTGTCTTTTTCTTTCTCTCTTCTCCGTTGGTTCTACAACCAGTACATGAGTCTTGTTATATAGATACAAATGGGAGACAAGTAAATAAATAGGGTATGGCACCATATTGATGGTGCTTTGTAACCATCAACTATTAAATGGTCATCCATACCTTGGATTTATAACATGTGGTACCTTGTTGACATGCATATTTTGTTCTTGATACCTTATTGAGATGTATATCTCGTTCTTGATAGTATTCGTTGAGACGCATAAATTTGTTCATATTAGTTTCTTGGAGAATACTATCATATTATTGGTCCAACTATTTGTGTTCCACATTCATATGCTTTTACCCTTGACATGCTAAATTACTTATTAAGCTTTCAGCTGACGAAATTATTCCAAACAATTTTCAGGTGATTATTCAGATCGTAAATGAGGACTTGCAGTTCTGTTCGGACCCACCTGTTGGACCCCTAGGGTGTCATTTATCTCGTATTTGCGTTTAATAGAGTACTATGGGTTCATGTTGAATAATTTGTTGAATTTGAATAAATGGTTGATGTGTATCCAAAATTTTTATGTAATTTAGCACCGGTTTACAATCTCTTGGAATTGTTAGGTTATTTAGGCTTTGTGGTCCATGCCTGAGGCCCACGGCCCACGGCCCACGGCCCACGGCCCACGGCCCACGGCCCACGGCCGATCATGCTTCTGGAATCGCGATGGAACATTATATGCCATGCCTAATCAAATTTTGCTATGCTCTACCATGAGTGTCTCTGGTTTTGATAATAAGTCTGTACTCTGTGATGTTGAAAACCAAATCAAGACCTTGAACTCAGTGATTGAGACTTGCCCTTGTTGAGACTGTGAAGACCTGATCGATTTGGATCCGAAGCGAGTTCGGAGAATCCCGTCTGGACGGTGGTGAGGTCCGTCCGGATTATTTGAGCAGTTTTGAAGATTGGAGCTCTGCGAACTATGTCCGGACGTTCAGGCACAGAAAGACGCACGTTTCAGCGTTCCATTTATAGTTCCAAGGAAACAAAGTTTGTTTCCTTGGAACTATAAATGGAACACTTAAGGGCAGCTTCCATGGAGTAACTGTTATCCATCTTTCATCATGGTGAATCCCCAGCACCCTGTGCGGTACGATTAAGTAATTTGCTAAAGTCGAAACCACGTATATTGCGTACTTTGTTTTCGATTGTTTTTTTTCTTTCTCGTGTGTGATTTATTTCTATTCACTTCGGCATGCAATATTTTTATTTACATTGTCACCGTTAACCAATTATTTAAGGCGATTAATTGTATCCCTTGAATAACGAATCATTAATTGTCTTGATTGGTGGCTTGAGCTGCCTGCGCAAGTTGCAACTCTCTTAAAATTTAAATAAGGGAAATTATATAAATTTTGAACTAAAGTATTTATTTTTCTATATTTTATCTACTCATCCAACCATTTCATTACCATAGGCTAATAATATTGATTCGTAGCCGCGGCGCAAGTTGCATCCCCACTTAATATTTAATTAAGGCTACAAGCTGTGCCTGTTTAACTTTTTTATTTACCCATTCTTGCCTTATTCTAATTTAAATAGCAATTGTAAAGTAATACTCCGTCCGTCCCAAAAATTTTATCCGGTCGGCAAAATGAGGACCTGAAAATAATAAGTTATTTTTTAAAAAAAAATTCTAACTTTTTCCATAAATTAAAAGTACTCGTTGATATCTAGTAAGTTGTTAAAAATATAATGATTTTTCTTTGAAAATTTTGTATTATTTTTAAGTTCTCGTTTTGCGGACCGGACAAAAATTTTGGGACGGAGGGACTAATATTAATTAGTTGGTAACTTGCCTTGAAGAATCTAGTATCTTGATTGGTAGTAAATCCAAGTTGCAATGTAACCTTAATTTATAGTTAAGGGTGGTATGCAGAGTTGACCTAGGCGTCATTGTTTATCTATGATTAATTATTGTCTTTAAAATATATAGGGGGAATTATCCGAAGTATAATTCTTGACTTTAAGCTGTTATATATTTACTCAGCGTGACTTACCTTCGGTAACTCATTTAAGAGGGATTGGCAGTGAAAGTGATGTTATGTTTACGGCTTATTTACCTTTTTAGTCCCTAAAGTATTTGCGAAATGTCAATTTGGTCCCCAATATTCAAATCGTGTCTATCGAGTCCCCAATGTTCACAATGTGTGTTAAATGGTCCTTGTGTCTAACTCCGTCCATCTTCTCCGTCAAATGCAGGGGTAATTTCGAAATTTCACACCCACATATAATTAAATGCTATGTTTATTACCCTCCATCTTTCAGCCTTCACAAATCCCAATTCATTTTTACTTTTCCACCGAGAAGTAAGAACTTCTCACCTCTCTCTCTCTCTCTCTCTCTCTATTCCGGATGGCAGCACACCAACCGGCCAGTCGACCACCACGCCGTACCTCTCACGGTCTCACCTCCAGCCGACTCGTCGACCACCACGCCATCAAGATCGGAGAAGATTAGGCTGCTGTCCACCGCAATCCACGACGCCGTCAAGATCTGTATTCCTCTCTATCTCTCTCTCTCTCTTTCCCTCTGTACTACAACCAATGTTTGTATCACTTGTTTGATCTCAAAGTTTGAGATTTGTATCACTAGTAGTAGTATTTTTGTTTGATCTCAAAGTTTGAGATTTTTTTGGATCTGTAAAATGTAAAGACTAGACTACTCTCTCTCTCCCCCTCATTGTTGTTGTAGTCTGTAACTTCAAAGCTCTGTAGTTTTTTTTGTTTTTTTTTAATCTGAAAGTTTGGGTTTTTTCTTGGTGATCGGAAAAAAATCCAGTAACAGCAAAATCCAAAACGAATTACGGGATAATTTTTCAATTTTAGTCAACAAATTGCAAAAAAATGGCCATTCCGGTGGGTTTCGAACATCGTTGGTTGATCTTGCTTGAAGATGCTGTTCAAATAAATCTCGCTTCAAGATGTATTGTTGGTTGATCTCGCTTGAAGAGGCCTCGCATGGGCGATTTATCGATCTGGGGCAATTCCGGACCAGGCCTTGCAAAATATGAGAGAGAGAGAGAGAGAGAGAGAGAGAGAGAGAGAGAGAGAGGAGGAGGAGGAGGAGGAGGAGAAAAAAAGAAAAAGACGGTTAAAAAAGGATCGGTTCAAAATCTGGAGAAAATGCGACCACCGGTACCCGATAAGTTTTGTTGGGTTCTGATTGTTTCCCGAAAGCCGCCGCGGTAGATTCTGGCCATGAAGTGTTTAGAGGAGGCCATGAAGTGTTTGTGGGGGTGAAATTTCGAAATTACCCCTGCATTTGACGGAGAAGACGGACGGAGTTAGACACAGGGACCATTTAAACAAATATTGTGAACATTGGGGACTCGATAGACACGATTTGAATATTGGGGACGAAATTGACTTTTCGCGAACCACACCGTTGTCATCCCTACTCTTAAACCCCCATTAGGATTCATGTTAAAAGATCAAACTGGGTTTTTATCAGCAACCTAATGCCCAATGCTTCTTCTTTATCCAGCCTTGGAACCGACTAGAAAAAAGATAAAAGACTCTGAGCATGACCTAGCTAGGATGATTTTCTTTCCTAGGTAAAATACTAATTTCATTAATTTAAACTAGTCAGATCATGTACTTGTAGATGTCGGATTAAGACAATTTTTGGTGACGAACATATCGGATTAGTAGGGCAATTAGTTGGGATAGTCGGGTTAATCAGTCTAGTCGGGCTAGTTAGTGAGGGTCCTTTTAGCGCCGAGGCGGCAAATACTCAGCCTTCTATACCTTGAAGCCAACTGCATTATTAGTTGTCCCAGCATTGAATATGTTAGATATTTTGGCACTTTCCGGGGTTGTACAAAAACCATCATTCGTATATTTATTTTGAATTTTAATGGGTAGATTTTTTAGGGGGTAGTTGCGCGCTCGATGCTCCTCTCATTTTCTGCACCAAATTGACCGCTGCGAAATTAATCTACTTGTGTGAAAGGTAAATGCATTGCACAACATATCATGCATATATTTTTTAAATAAAAGATTATATTTCTGCACGTTTGCCTTTCCTATAAAACTCTCTGAAAAATTCGCTTTCCATATCCATATCTATATATATTGATATCAATCAAACTATTTTCGTTTAGCTCACAAAAATTTCACTTTCCATAATCATAAATATATTGATATGAAGAAAATGATTCTCTTTTAAATCAACGTAAATTTTGTGTTCCATAATGTATTGATATCAAACAAATATTTTTTCTTTGAAATCTCCGAAAATTTTCTTGTCCATATATGCATCATTAAAAGATTGTTTTGAGGGGAAAGAAATAAAGAAGATACTTGTTGTTTATGGAAAAGAGAGATTTTCGGCAATAGGCTTGAAAAGGAATTGGTTACTGGTGCCTATATAAAGATGCACCAATGACCATAGTCAATGGACATTATTTTTTACGGAAAAAACAGAAAGAAAGAAAATTGTTTTATCTTGGGTGCTAGGCTGCTAGCATGGAATTCACGTTGATTGATTCATTAAAAAGATGAATTGCTAGCTGTGCTTATCCTATTAATATTTTCATTGTGCGTTACTTCTTTCAAGCAACACTTTTCATATCATATCATGTGGTGTTCGTGTTTCGTGGTGCCGCATACTGCTGTGGCCGAATCTTTTGGAGATTGATTCGGAGCCGGTTGAATCCGGAGATCAGGCGTGAAGTCTGTGGTTCATCTATTGAATTTTGAAGAAGCTCTGGGAGCATCGGAGATTGGCGAGAATAGGTAAAAGCTTGGGGTAAGGTTTTTTGCTATTTCGCAATCTGTACTTCTTTTTAATTAATAGAATAAAGCAGTAGTGTTAGGCCGTGGTTTTGGCTTAGGGTTATTTAGGACCCTAAGTTTTTCCACGTAAATCGTGCGTATCTTGTCTCCATTTTATTTTCACTGCACTACTTGTGGTTTGGTTAAATTGAATTAATCAAGAAAATTAACTAGCTTTTTATTTGATAATTTTTAATCGGTTATTCTTCTTAAAAACTGGTAATTTTTATCAAAACTCCTATTCACCCCCCCTCTAGGAGTAAATTAAACGCTTCCGCATAATTTCAGAATAGATGAATTTTGTGGTATTTGTATTTTCCTGGTCATTCAAGTTCTTAATCGATTTCATCACAGAATCGCAGGGTTATTTCATAAATCACAAATTAACAATCCTTATAATCCAGAGGAAGTTCATAAGCATGATCCGCCTTATGTGGAAAAATAGTGAGAACCAATGACTGTTCCGAACCTGTCTAGTGCCGGCGTGCACGGAGTAAATTCAGCCCTCACAACTCAACGCAGTTGTGCTGATGCTTTCCCTCGGAGACTCTAATTAATACTTAGTAACTCGCAACTTGCACATGGTACAAATAACAAACAAAGAGACTTTGAGACACAGAAAAATTAAAAGGTGTGTCAGACTCAAGGTTTTAAATCTCGGTATCAGGATACGTAACGGTATCAGTGATATGGTCAAATATTGGTCAATATCGGCATGTATCGGACCGTCTATTGGTCAATATCGGTATCCGTCCCTTGGAAAACCGCTACGTATTGGCCGATATTTAAATCATTGGTCAGACTAGAAGCAATCCTTTGAGCTGATAGTTGACTAAATGTCACTTATTAGTTAACTAGCTTTCGTGTTAGCTATTCTAGACGTTTTTAAATTGCAATTTGTCATTAGCTATTCATTAAGATCATGTGGACTTAAATGGGACAATAGCGACTGAAGCCTTGAAATGATGAATGATCACTCCCCTGATTAGGGCCTGAGTCAATCTTAATAGCCGGCTCTAATTTTGTTGAGCTCTTAGGTCCCCTTAATAGAAACTAGCTGTGTTTTGCAAGTCTCGTAAGAGCCATAAGCTTCCTCTCCTTTCTAGCTGCTTCAAAGAAATTAGAGAGAGACAGAGAGAGAGAGAGAGAGAGATGGCTGACGTTGCTCTCCAATTTGTCTTGGACAACCTCAAACAGATTGCAATCTATAATGCTAATCTGATCATCAATGTGAAGGACGAAGTTAACAGTCTTATAACAGATCTTGCAATTTTCAAAGCCTTTATTGAGGACTCGACAGAGAAGAGCAGCAAGCATAATGTAGTGAGGGAGCTAGCGAAAAGCATCAGAGATCTGACTTTTGAGGCAGAAGATGCCATCGACGCCTTTGTGGTTGAGGCTACTGATCACAAGTCCAAAAAATGGACCCAGAGAGTGTTCGGTGGCTTTGATCATACAAAAAAGCTTCGCCAAGTTGCAAAGAAAGTCGAAACCATAAGGGCAAAAGTGAAAGAAATATACGACAACCCGTTCTTCGGCTATGAAGCCCTTGAAGGTAGAGACCCTTCTGGCCGAAAAAGGATGGAGAGGAAGATTCCCGATGTTGAAAAAGACAATGTGGTGGGCTTTGACAAAGCGACAACAACGCTAATTGATTTGCTCACTGGGAAAACTGAAGACCTACAATTAAAAACTGAAGAGCTACAAGTAATCACCATCGTAGGTATGGGCGGGCTGGGCAAGACAACTTTGGCTAATAAGGTATATAATGACCCTAGAATTTTACATGAATTTTCTACCAGGTCTTGGATTTATGTATCTCAAACTTATAGAAAAAAGGAGTTGTTCATTTCCATTTTGAAAGGTCTTACTCAAGTCACAAGCGAGATGTCTAGCATGGGTGATGACGAGTTGGCTGCTGAAGTCTATCGCAATCTGACTTGGAAATATCTAATCGTTGTGGATGATGTATGGGGGAAGGACGATTGGGATAGCATCAAAAAGGCTTTCCCCAACTTCAAAAACGGAAGTAGAATCCTTTTAACAAGTCGAAATGAGCCCGTGGCTTTGCATGCCAATCGGCTTTGCCCGCCTTATAAGCTGGATTTTCTAACTGATCCTCAAAGTTGGGAGCTCCTCCAAAACAAAGTTTTTGGTGGAGAAGTCCCTGAAGAGAATCACGATTTAATGGATGTCGGAATTAAAATCGCATCAGAATGCCGCGGTCTACCACTCGCAGTAGTGGTAATTGCTGGAATTCTTCAATCCAAAAAACACAAGGCCTCATGGGAGACTGTAGCTAAAAGTGTTGATGCATTCCTTGTCAGGGACGAAGAGCATTGCATAAAAGTGCTAGCTCTGAGCTATGATCACTTACCGCCTTACTTGAAAGCATGCTTCCTCTATTTTGGAGTCTTCCCAGAAGACTACGAGATCCCTGTCTGGATACTCATCCGATTATGGATCGCTGAGGGATTTGTACAAAAAGTTGGGAATGCATGCTTCGAGGAGATGGCCGAGGATCACTTGGAGGATCTCGTTGCGAGAAACCTAGTGTTGGTGGTACAAAGAAGTTTTAGTGGTCGAATCAAAACATGTCGCATTCATGATATGTTGCGCGACTTGTGCTTGAAAAAAGCTCCAGAAGAATCCTTCTTATTGGAGATCAAAGAGGATGGTATGTCTCAGACAAACCCTCGTCGTCTTTGTATTCATTCAGGTGTTGAGAAGTACATTTCTTCCAAGCCCTCTGGCTCCCATGTCCGCTCTTTCATGTGTTTCGCCAAGGATCAAGTCAACCTACCCCGTACACATGTAGCATACATTCCTGAAGAGTTTAAATTGCTTAGGGTATATCACATTCAGCCCATTAGATGTCCCCGATTTCCCAGCGAGATAGAAAAATTAGTTTATCTCAAGTATGTAGCCTTCTCCGGTGACTACAAAACCATTCCTGCCGCCATGTCTAAACTTTGGAACCTAGAAACTCTTATTGTCGGAACTTCGTCACGCACCATTGACATTCAAGCAGACATTTGGAATATGTTACAGTTGAGGCACTTGCATACAAATGCGGCCAGCCAGTTGCATGGCCCTGGGGCCAAAAAGGATAAGGATCGTGATAATGTCATACAAACCCTTTCCACCATCACGCCCGAGAGTTGTACCAAGGATATCTTAGGCAAGACTCCATGTATAAAGAAACTTGGAATCCGTGGGAAACTTGCCACCCTCCTAGAGAATGGGGGGTCTCTTTTTGATAACCTTACCAACTTACAACAGCTCGTGACATTGAAGTTGTTGAATGACACATTCCCTTATCCTCCTTCTGAATCAAAACTACCATGTCTTCCCTTGCACAAGTTCCCACCAAACTTGAAAAGGCTAACCTTGGCTGATACCTTTCTTGACTGGAAGCACATGTCTGTGCTAGGAATGTTGCTAGAACTTGAGGAGCTCAAGTTAAAGGACAATGCATTCACAGGGGTAAGGTGGACTCTACTCGATGGGGGTTTCAGGAAACTCAAAGCTCTGCAAATTTGGAAGACAGATTTGGCGTACTGGGAGGCCAAAGTTGATCATTTCCCACGCCTTCAACACATTGTTCTTAAGGACTGCACGAAGCTATGGGCACTCCCTCCTAGTCTGGGTACTTCAAAAACACTCCGTACAATTAAGCTTCAACAAACTTCAGGATATGCTGCAAAATCTGCCAGGGACATCAAACAGCAACTTGACAATGGGCTAAAGCTTGATATCTTTCCTTCGGATCTTTG
This sequence comes from Vaccinium vitis-idaea, assembly GCA_963854785.1. NCBI lineage: Eukaryota > Viridiplantae > Streptophyta > Magnoliopsida > Ericales > Ericaceae > Vaccinium > Vaccinium vitis-idaea. The sequence continues at coordinate 35,696,472 of OY978222.1, forward strand.
ACAAGGCTCATCTCCACGTTGGTAAAGATTCTACCTTTGTAGTATACATATGTGTTTGTGTGCATGTGTATATAGTTTCAATTCATGGATTTTCAATAGAAAGATAAAATGTAAGGAAAAAAATCACACAATCATTTTTGTAGCAATTATTATTATTTTTCCTTAATTGTCATTTTGTCAACTTTATTTTCTTCCCATTCTTCTAATCTAAACCAATTAAAAAGGAACTTTATGTTTACGGTCCTTTGTTTCTTTGTTATATTTTCCTTGTATTATAGCCTTCTAAACTCTAACTTATTGGTTAGTTTTCTCTTCTTGTTTTAACAAGTTGGACAATCAACTATCAACAGAACACCTTGCCTCAAGGCAAACAATTAGTTAGTACACTCTAATCTGTTCAGGAACTCATGTACGTAGGAAACACATTTGTGTTTGAGAGTCTTCTAATGAATGTGCAATAACAGGATTTAGTAGCTAATAAAGTCAAGTCATTGGATATTGTTATGTTATAGAAGTATTCAGGAACTCATGTAGGTGTCTATTAGATAAATAAATGAAAATAGAGAGCCCATTGTCATTGCTCAAGAGAAATAAATAACGGTGTTTGGGTGGCACATATGTGGAAAACCCAAAATATTTTTCATTCAAGCGCTAGCCGCTACAGGTGTGATATAGAGAATGGTATCTCAATATAAACTCTGTCTATTTAATGATTTGATGATGATTTCATTCTGCCTATATATACACATAATATATAGGATCTCAATCATATATAGATCTTGCATGTTTGAACTATGGGATTGCTACTTTTGTATTGGAATTCGATAATGGTGAGTATTAATATAAATAGCTAGACTTTCCGCAAGTAAATTACTGATTTTACTACCTTTATGGGAAGCAATGCTGTGAAGCAGTTTCTCTAGAGCAACCTACTTGTAGAGTATTCATATGTACGTCCTATTACGGGCGTGCAGTGTCCCGCTCCTCGTGAATATTCTAAAACTGAAGCAGCGTGCGCGATCAATGTTTAATTCTGTAAACAAAATAAGTGAATCCCTTTCTATTTCCAATAAGACAGTCGAACTCCATCCAACTTAGGTGAGATGGGCTCCTATCTGATTATATTTTCCTCATTTGCTGTTAGTATTGTTAATTAATATGCAGTAGTATTTGAATTTACATTATTTGAAGTCTATAGTATTATTCTCGCAAACATAGTATCATTGTAATTTCTGATTTTCATTTTTGGCCAATCTTTTTTGTCCTTACTGTTAGGGTAGTATCCCAAGCAATGGAATGAGAGATCACTATTTTTACTTCTGCATCTGTTGCATTTTCTGCGTGTCTGTGTTGTTTCGTGTCTGTGTGTCTATGTCATATCCGCAGAAATTAGACTGCTTAATTTGTTTGTATTAGCCCATATGTATTAGACTGCTTTTTTCGTGTTTAGTTTTTCTAGCTGTATCCGGCATAAATGATAACGGTGGCTCTTCTTCTTATTGCAGATGGAGTGTCCCTTGGTTCTACTTTTGGTTATGGACAATAAGAAGTTGAATTTTTTCCGTGGATTTTACCATGCTTGGATTTTCAGTTTTTAAATTACTGCAGTTGAATTTTCCTGTTATTTTGTGCTCTATGGATTTGGATACTTTTGTTTGACGTTTACTTATGGAGATTGTGCTTGGATTTGAAGTATTTGGAGACAATTTTGTTAAGTATTCAGTGAACGTCCTTTATTGAAGTTATGAATGGATTATTTTTGAATTTCAGTTCTTAATTAAGTACAGTAGGCTGGTGACACGTGTTTTTGGTAGGTTTTTTGAGTTGTTTGATGGACTGATTGTTTGGTTTGATTAATTTTACTGGAAATTTGAAAACAATTAGAATTAGTTGTTGCAAAGTTGACATTTGGTCAAATATTTTGTGGATTAAGTTAACTTTTGCCGACTATATTATGATGGAAGTTTTTTTTTATTCTTCGTAAAACAAGCAAACCATTCATACTCGCGACTCAAATTAAATAACTCTCAAATAGCTCAAAGGAAAATCTTTAAGGCAACAAATTTTGTCGTTAAAAACCTTGTGGGGTTCACCGATCGACCAGGTATTTTGTTGAGTTTAGTCAACTTTTGGCGACTAAATCACAATGACGACTACATGTTTTAATTGAATATATTGGTTGGCAAATGTTGAAACCAACCAAAGTTTTCTTAGTCGGAAATCGTATTAGCTAACTCTGAGTTTGGTGACTAAATCTTTTAGGAATTGTCGACAAAAAAGGGTTCATAGGGCGATTAAACCGTTAGTTCATATTAGTTTCTTCGAAAGTATCACTAAGCTTTCTGACCAAATTATTCTAAAAACATTGTTTCAGGTGATTATTCGGATCCTAAGTGAGGAATTAGCGTACTCTACATCATAGGCCCCACTTAAATTTCAAAATGATGGCCTAAGTTAGGCTTAAATATGGGCCTAAAACTCGATTTTAGAAATCTTTTCTATATCTGATTTTGCCACAAGTTTCAATTTTTGTTGTAAGATGAGAATTTGAGCATTCATTTAACTGCGACTTTTGTACTTTTGGTGTGTAGGGCTGATCGAGCTGTTCACGGCATGGCTCAACTTGTTTAATAATAGAGCCGAGCTTGAACTCGAGTTTTATGCTCGTTAATAAACAAACCAATCTTAACACACTGAAGTTCAGCTCGTCTCAAGTTTTGGTTCATAGAGTAACCGGGTCAAGCTCAAGCACAACCTACGAGTCAAAGACTCGATTTCAAGTACAACAAAGATTGGCTTGGCTTGCATCACCTAGTTTGCACCTTTAATTACGTGTGGCTTCCTTTGTAGCATTCGAGATCGAAAACACTAGACTTTTTTTTTTTGCACGGCGAAAAAAGAATTTCATTAACTAAGAAATCCAAAAACAACATACCAAAGGGAGCACAAAAAACGACATCACAACCTAACCCTCTCGACAGAAACAAAAGCTACAGCTCCCGGCAAGAGGCAAGGTTGGCAAGCAATCAACCAGCCTCACCAAAACTACAAACCCACAAAAATAATCCAAACAAATACAATAATGATAAAAAACCAACGCTGAAAACACTAGGCTTGGAAGTAATGCCCAGAGCAGCAAGCCAGTCAAGTATCATGGTTTTGGTTGGGCTCAGAACCCAATACAACCAATTTATCAGGCCCAATCAGTCATACGAGAGTTCAATTCAATCAGGCCTTTGGGGCTTGGAGCACCCCCTATAAAAGCAGAAAAGGCTGTAGTATGCCCAATCAAAAGTGTTCATAACCTTTTATTAAGAGATGGATCCTCTCTAGTCGAAGGACCGGAATAGACGGTGCAACCATTGATGAATATACCAATAAATGGTTCACATCTGAACTCGTCCTGTCTAAAACATGGACCGATCGAAGAGGATCGATATCCTTTTTATTAAATGCTACTGCAGTAAAGCGGAAACGATATTCGAGTTCTAAGGAATTTCATCCTTGAAGCATCATCATACAAAGCTTGCCCTAAGCAGTTAGGCATACTAAGAAAAACAACAAAACTACGTTGCTGCATGCAATCGGCGCAAACATTGTCTTCTCGGAAAATTTGTTTCACTTCAATCCCAAGCCTCCAGGGAATTGACCTGCAATCACAAATTAGGTTACTGAGTGCATGATTTTCTAGATTTTCGTCTTTAATGAGGTGTGCAACTACTAACGAATCCTAGATGCATTAGGCCCAAATTCCCTTGGAGAATTCGGGACCTAATGTACTAAGGAGTCCTAGAGATAAACATGATTAGCAGAGAGCCAAGCCTCCTAGTCCTATTAGGACCAGGGCCGTCCTAAGGGTTTGGAGTGCCCTAGCCTGGCCTAAAAAATGTGCCCTAAGAGTACAACACTTAAATTTTTTTTTTCAGTAACAATCACAATAGTGACAATACGACAAAACCAAGACACTAAACGTTTTACTCTAAAAAATTCAGTAAGTTGTTTTTGTAAGACATGCGGCAAGCCTCACGTATTCTCCAGCACCAACAAGAACTCTCTCCCTACGTGGAGATCAGTGGGAGCAAATGGGGGACTCCTTGTATATTTGCTGTATGCAACTGGAAAAAAGTAACGTTATTATATAGTATATATAAGCATCTACATACGACATACATTATTCTTAGATATAATTGATTCAAATTTTTGTTTTCAAAAATATTTGTCAAGTACCAAACACCGGAAAATAAAATGAACAAAAAATAGTTTCCACAAAATTATTTTACATGTAAAACATTTTACATTGTAAAACATTTTACGTCGAAACAAACGGAGCCTCAGATTTTGATTTTTTTTTATCAGGTTTAGTCTTTAGGCCCTTTTATAACTTATCTTTGGGCCTTTTTTTTTTAGATTGGGCAACAATGGTTTAGGCTATTTTGTAACTAATAATAGTTTTTTTTTTTCTTTATTTGGATCAAAAAAGAGTCCTAGTCTAGTCTATTTGTAAAAAATGTTGGAGTGCCCAAAAAATTAGCCCCTTTTGGAGTGCCCTAGGCCCAGGCCTTGTGAGCCTTGAGCCTGGGCCGGCCCTGATTAGGACTCAACCGCCATGAATGCCTATATAGCCACCCACACAATCAATAAAAAGGTACGATATTCCAGTATTCCAATTACTTGAGCAACCAATCTACTCCGTTCGACAATTCGACTGACTTAGGCATCGGAAGCTAGTTGGCTAACACCACACCGGTGTCCCTAGTCTTTTTCCATTTTACAGGTCATTCATCGAGCCATGCCGATAGGGATGGCAATGGGGAGGATCGGGGACGGATTTGGCCATCCCCGCCTCCAATCCCCGAACCTCATATCTACCTCCGTCCCCGCCCCAATCCCCGAACGGGGAATCATCTCCACCCCCATCCCCACTCCTAACGGGGATCGGGGATCCCCGCCCCCATCCGAAAGTTACCAAATTAATAAAAAATAAAAAAATCTAAAAAATTACCCCTTAGATTTTACCAACATATTTGATTTCTAAACCACCAAATAATAAAAACGTGGCAACAATTTGCAATTTTTCACCCAAAATCCCAACCAACTAATAAAATTACATAATAGTCAAGGGATTCCAACCTTGAAGGTTTGAATTACCAACTAAATTATGTTTGATTGTGAAGAATGAAGTGTATTTATGCATAAACTAATAGTCATATATTGAGGAAACCCTATCAATTAACAATAATTCAAGGGGTCTAAATGTGAATAACATATTAGATAAGTAATAAAAAAAAAAACAAATCAGAGACAGGTCGGGGAACGGATCGGGGTATGTAGAAACGCCTCCAACCCGATCCTCGATTTTATTTTTATTTTTCCTCCAAATCCAACCCGATCCCTGAAAAAATCCCCAAAATTCCAACCCAAACGGAACGGGGACGAATTGGAGTGAATCGGTTCGGCCGGGATTGCCATCTTCACATGCCGGAAATCTCTTCATCACCTATAACTCATATCACGAGTTTTCTGCTAGTTTTATTTATCCATATTACAACATGAATTGAGAATAAACAAAGCTGAAATGTGCTTATAATTGATTATCCTTTGGTAAGAGAAGTTTTAGTCACCACCAAACTTGTAGCTTAGGCACCCTCTTTCCTTTATCAAGGAAACAAGAGACTTCTAGGCAGTTCTCCTTCCTAATATCCTCAAATCCAGTCCCATCATGTACTAGGTTAGCTTCTAACTCCCGATCATGGACTTCGCTAGCATCTACATGTTGGTTATAAATGTTGAGGAACTCTCTAGTCCGGGACTAGAGAGTCCGGAACTCATAGTTCCGGATCAAATTTTCATGATCCGAACCGTCCAATGTGTTCAAAAGGTATTTTCCAAGGCTCACGGGGGAAATCTACAAAAAAAATACCGGGAAGGGCTTGATCCACGCAATTTTGTAAATATGCAGTTTTTGCGAAAAATTGCGTGGATCAAGCCCTTCCCGGTATTTTTTTTTGAAGATTTCCCTCGTGGGCCTTGGAAAACACCTTTTGAACACATTGGACGGCTCGGATCGTCAAAAAAATATCGGGAAGGGCTTCAAAACGCTTCAATCCTGGATTTCCGGGATCCCGGACTGGAGCCTCCCCGTATAAATGTTTACCTAATTGGGATGCTCATTATTGGTTTTTATTGTGGGTTTTGTTGGGTTGAGAAGCATTTTTTTTTTTTTTTCATTTAAGTTGGCATCTGTTTTTTTGAACAGCATCTGTTACTGGGTGTGAAGGAATAGGGCGGGACTTGATTAATTTGAGGATTTTGATAATTATACTCTCAAACACTATTATGTTCCAAAATCTATTCTGCACACATTTCTCAAACACTTTACAGATTCATAATCCAAAAAGTCATAATATATAATCCAAAATGCTAAAAAAAATAATAAAAAAATGAAAGCTCCCAAACGGGCCTTAGCTAGTTGGTGTGGTCTATTTGATTAGCACTGTCTTATGACCTTTTTTTTGGAGATGCATGCCTTACATGTCAAACTAATGGTAATTTTGAATTTTAAGATAATGCTTAACTTGGCATGGAATTTAGTTTCGGAAGAATTCTTTTGCCTGTACGGGTGTGCATATTTATTTTTAAATGATGCAGAGGAAAATTATCCTATTTGGGTGACACGGTCTTGATTGATTAAACGGTATGAGTTCCCAAAGAGGTTTTAACCCAGTTTATGAAAATGTGAGAAAAGCTAACCTTCTTTATGAAAAAGACGGTTAGGTTAAGTCTGATACTACGTATTTTCCCACTCATCCTTTAGATCCAAAACTACGTCATTATGGGTCATTTTTAATAGAGCACGATTTGGACCATTGATTTGTTAAATGGGTGAGGTGTCAAACATATGCTTGTCACGTGAGAGAACCACATGAGAGGGCTCACATGAGATGATAAGGACTCGTCCCTAATAAGGAGGTAAAACAGGTATGAAAAAGTTTTCTGATTTGGTAATTAATCTTGATTAATCAACTACTCCCTCTATCTTAAAATAGATGTCCAAAACTACTATTCACACCTCTCAAAAAATTATTTATATTTCTTAAGCCATAATGTATTATATATTCAATATGGATCTTCTTTATAGATCTTTCTAAATTTTATTAAAAGTTGTTAAAATCATTATAAAAAAAAAGTGTCATGAATTACAAAATATAGATGACTTTTTGAGAATTGTGAATAGTGATTTTGTGTTGGAAATTAATTAGATTTTTTTCATTAAATATTTATGGGTTTTGACCGGGACCCACACCGCGTGAGGTGAGCCCTTAGCAGCAATTGACACTCCTATGTTAGGAGTTTAATCCGGTAGAGGAATGAGCAAATCCCAAGTAGAGATGAATGAGAAATTGTCTCTCAAAGTGGGTTTGTAGGCTTCGACCAAATTACCAAACGCGCGCCACCGCCGCCATAGCCTTCCTAGACCGGACCGTGACTGGGACTCTAGGTTCAAGGTCCGTGGTCCTTAACCTGGGCTTGGACTTGGCTGGTTGACTAAGCGATTAAATGGACTTAATTGGAACTAAATTCCCTCATAATTGTTTACGACCCCATATGATTGCACCATGCAATCGGTTGAATGGTGAAATGAATATTGGGATAACACCTAAAGTAATTACCCATATGTTTATGACAGAATCAACGTGTTACGAATATTGCAATCATTTTGCAAATTCAATTAATTGCTAGCTTTATGAAGGAATTAGAATTGCACTGATGGCATATCAATTTTTTGCAAATTCAATTGCAAAATTTATTGCTTGTTAATGCCCCAATGAATGAGAGGCTCCTCTCTTCACCTATAAAATGGTAGTCTCTGCTATTATTTCAACACAACGTAAATCATTCTTCTTATTCCATTTTTCTTCATTCAGTTTTCAGGAGAGAGTACAAATACCAGTTCGTTCGACAAAGAGATCCGGTAGGTGTTCCAATTTGCTTTAAGGAAACCGTGTGAAACACGGGCCCTGGCTTGTTTTCGGTTTGCTATTTTTCCGGTTTCCATTATTTCTTGTTCTTATTGTTAATTTTCAAAAATTAATTATTTGTTTACTGTTTTAACCACTGTTTTCCTACATTTTGGACATTCATTTTGGGATGGAGGCAGTATTAGATTAAAAGTAAAATGCTAGCCACAACCTTTAGAGCATCTCAACCAGCATTCGCTCCTTGCTCTATTTGGAGGTTTTGCTGAGTCAAAACCATCTCCGGCAGCCCTAGTAGCCTCTTCCCTAGCACTTGGCATTTCCCCCTTTGCTACAAGACTCGCGAAGTGAGTCACTGTAGCTCTCTCTCTCTCTCTCTCTCTCTCTCTCTCTCTCTCTCTCGATTGAGGAGTAGGTGAGCCCATATGTAAATCGATTTTTTCAGCAAATCGATTTCCAGTGAGGTCTCTGTTCAATAACTAATCACCGCTCAGTAATCGATTTTCTAGCAAGGGCTGTAGTCAATAATTGATATATTGAAATGCAAAAATCTGAGTTCAAGATGATATGGGAATGAGGGGTGGGTGTTGATTAAATTTTGATTATGCTATTGCAGATGTGTAATTTTTTGTGGCTAACCAAAATAAAATTTGGGGTTTTAGATAGATATTTTGCCTAGTAACTGCTGAAGATGCTCTTATGACAACATTATATGTAAAAAGTACATCAAGATTAACAAATAATAAAGTCACACAAAACAATTGCTTAATCATTCCATATCTTTTTCCATCCATGTAGTTTTCTCTATAGCAAGTAAGACGCTAACGCCCAAGATCCTATATGTTTGATTCTCATAGTTAGCAAAAAGTTTGTCTACTTTTTATTTTAGAGTTTCGAAATTAATCAACATATATGCGTAAGCTAATTAACTCTGCCACCCGGTTTATAAAAAAAAATAAAAGAATAAATCAAACCCTAATATTTTGATGATTAGATCGATATGATTTTTTATTTTTTTATTTTTTATTTATTATCAAAGCTCGATAGGATCACTGTACACTACACTACGCAAGGAGATCAAAGGTCTCGTGTATTGAGTCATACTTACAAAGGCCCACCCTGTTCAACCAAGAACAAACACAATCACTTGAATTTAAACCCCATTTGGGTGCACACAGGGAAAAAGTATATGACCTAATCCCTCTCTCGCTCTCTCTCTCTCTCTCAAAAATCACAAGCCTAGTGGTGCATTAGTTTCTGTTTCTCCCATGCAGTTGTCTTCTTCACATCCAACATCTGTACTGCGTATGCTAATTGCTATGTACTCTCCCTTTCTCTTCCTCTTCTTTCTTCTCTCCTTTGTGGTCCTTCCTTTCTTTTATTTATATCTCTTATATGTCCTTTTTTCATAGTCTCGTATCTAACACAAGTTCCTGATCCTTCTATGTAACTTTTCCATCCCAAGCTCTACTTTTTATCCTAGAGAAGCTCTCTCTCTCAAGAAAGAATGTCAGGCAGTTCAAGAATCACCGATGCTCAGATGATAGATCTTATAATGACCAAGTTGGAGGAGTTCAAGGAATTAATTCCCGGGCTTCGCAATAGGCCTTCAGACGAGGTTTGTTACTTGTGCACATGTTGATTATTTGTGTGCAAATGCATTATGCGGTTTTATGTACGCTCTTGTGAAATGGATGGTCTTTTCTGTTCTAATTTACTCTCCATTATTTAGTTAATGGTCCGATGAAATGTTTTATCAAGGTAGATGATATATTGCATGATAGCACCACTGCAAGGTAAGTCACGTGTAACAGGTAATCGGAAAAATGCATGCTCGATCGAATGGTACCTATGACCTATGTGTCTTACCTTGCATTGGTGCTATCATGGCCGGAGGCACCTTGGTACAAGAGGCCGGGGGTCAAGTGACCCCTCTCACTTTAATTTCTCATAAGGATCTTTTATCATTTGGAGCTAAATTTTGCAATTTTAGCCCTGTAAAAATTTCATAAATTGCCCCAACTTGCTTAAAATACCTATAATTTTCAAGTTTTTTTTTTATATTCTTTTTTTAGAGTTAATAGTACTACAAATGAGGCTATTATGTATATTATTCTCGTAATATGATAAATCATTGGGACCAATTATAAACCAAAAGTATATGTATCACTTAAAATCTACGTTACAGTTAATCTCTTACTTTATTTGTATGAGTAAAAAGAAAAATAATTTGTACATAGGTCTACTTTTTGACCGCATCAACCTAAAATCTTGGCTCTGCTCCTGGGTGCTATTATGCAAAATATCATCTACTTTGATAAACATTTCATCGGACCATAATTAATTCGTGGAGAGAAAATTAGGGCGAAAAATCATTTAAAAGTAAAAGACCCTTAAATATTGGTCATGCAGTTGTTAGCTAATGTTGGAGTTGTGCATGTGCAGGTATCGGCATCAGAGGTGCTAGATGAGATATGCAACTACATTAAGGAATTGCAAGGACAGGTGAAAGACCGAAGCGAGGAAATCTCTGATAAGTTGGCTACCATTGATTCTGATACTCCGCAGGCTTCCACTGCCAGGAGCTCGATTATTCCGGACCAATCCTGACGTTTGGGTTACCCAAGCATTGCCCCCGGCTTGGTTGCCCACTATCTATGAAGTCATACAAAATAAAAATATGTAGTACAAGTCATAAAAATCAATATTACATTGTTCTTTTACCTTGAATTCTATCATAATGTAACCCCGATTATAGTACTTTATGAATTATGATTAGCATGCATGTATGATCCGGTTCAAAGATTAAACCAACTTCTCCTTGCAATATTTTTTGAAGTAAATTCTTCAATTGAGTTATCTTACTTTATGTATCCAAGAACTCTTAGGGCTCATTCCACTAACTCTAACTTTTTTGTTTTTTTTTTTACTTTTTTGACTTTTTAGTCAGTATATGTGAGGAAAATGACATATCTCGAAAGGAATGAAAAGTAAAAATAAAAAAAAAAACCAGAAATTCACTTAGTGGAACCGCGCCTCATTTTCAATTGAGATTATAGGCAATCCATTTAATTTCCCTTGCGACATGGTAGATAAGTTTTTATTAGCTTCAACTTAGACAATCGTAAAAAGATATAACTGGAGTCTTTTTTTTTAGAAAAAGAAAATAAGAAAGTTAGCATCGTATTTTGATATAAGATTTAGGTGGAAAAAAATTAATAAATCATGTTACATCACTCAATATTTTTTTCTAACTTTTCACCATTGGGATAATTTTTTAATTGAATGTAAGAACATACTCCACTTATACATAATGTTGTGTTTGTTAAATGTAAAATTCTTACCGGAATTAATTTAGTAATGTGATTATCGTGATATTATGGAAAGGAAGAAAAACAAAAAGTACAAAAAAAAAAGTTAGAAAAATGAGAGAAGGAAGCCAAAGTCAAAAAATAGGAGGAGGTGGGGATGCAAGGACTTGAACGCAGCCCAACTTTAGGTTAGAAGCTGTTGGGTCTGGACTGATCTCTTGTTGAGCTCGGACAGTGAGGTCAGCTTGGTAGCGACTTGCAGCTTAGGCATAAGGATGCTGAGCTGAATAACAGAGATCTGTGAGTCTCCTCAAACTTAATCTGCAAGAATCCCACAATAAAGTGGATAATCCCAAGGGGGTTAAGAAGCTTATCTAGACTCGTAGGGATGAAACACATCTCAACAAGAGTCCTAGGGCCTTATGGAACAACGAGACAAACGTTATCCGACGGAAGTCACGACTCCATGTCCCGGTAGGACTCTACTGCTCGATTGCCTATAAAAACAACTAATTGGATCTGATAAAGGTACGCAACCGAATCTATTTTACATTCCTACTAAAATCACCGATAATCTACTGACTTAGGCATCGGAGGCTCTTCGGCCGGTACTACACCGGTGCCTGAGATTTCATCTTGTTTTGCAGGTCATTGACTGAGGAGTACCGAAAACTGCTTCATCAGTTGACGTTGTCTGTGGGAAACGTCTTTTCCAGACGGTGAACTTTTTCGTGCATGGTAACTACTCGATCAATGGCTTCGCAACGTACTCAAAGGACGGAAGGTGACCCACTGGCAGTGACGCCGGAGATGTACGCCACGTTTCAACGACAGATGGAGATCTTAACCAAAATGCTGCAAGAAACGCAGCAACAGAATCAAGAATTGCGAGACTAACTTCAACAGTCGGAGGGGACGCAAGGAACAAACCCTCAGCCGTCGAACAACAATATGCATGACGATCGCTCCCAAAGGGCAGAGGGTGATCAGGGGAGTCAGAACCAAGGCAAGGGGAGACAATAAAGGAGGACTCAAGAACACCCAGAGAACGAAGACGATCCACTGGCCCTCAGAAAGGCTCAGATAGAGAGTCTCACAAAGCAAGTAAGAGGAAAGACCCCTACCACGGTAGAAGAGCTGGTCCAGAACATGGACTCTCCGTTCACCCCGGAGGTTATAAGGGAACCCTTCCCACGGAAGTTCAAGATGCCACATCTCGACCCGTTTAGTGGGACTACGGATCCGCTAGACCATCTCGAGATTTATAAGAACTTGATGATGCTACAAGCAGTCCCAGATGAAATCATGTGCAGAGCCTTCTCGATCACTCTAAAGGGGAGTGCTCGAATGTGGTTTAATAAACTCAAACCTCATAGCATTAGCAACTTCAAACAGCTCAGAAAAAGTTTTGTGGGCTACTTCATAGCAAGGCAGAAGTACAACAAACCATCGACCTGCTTGTTTTCAATCAGGCAAGGTCGACGCGAATCATTGCGAGATTACACGAGTAGGTTTACTAAAGAATCAATGCAAGTGGAAGCGATGGAGGACCAGGTTTCGATCGCAGCCTATATAGCAGGATTGAACTCAAGTCAATTGTTGTTTAGTCTGACTAAGGATCCTCCAACTACTGTTGCTGAGCTCATGATGAGAGTCCAGAAATATATGAATGCGGAAGATGCTTTGAGCGCGAGGCGCTATAGAGATGATAACAATGACTTTAATCCAGGTTGGAACGAGAAACGGAAGAGAGAGCAGACAGGCTCAAGCAAGGATGTGAGGATAAGGAAATCTGACCAAAAGAGCTCGACAAAGAAAGGAGGCCCTTTGGAAAAATACCAACAGTTTACACCGCTCATAGCTACGGCTGAGCAGATTTTGGATGATCTACATGATAACCCAGACCTTAAATGGCCAAGAAAACTCTAATCTAACCCAAACAAGAGGTCAAGCGACAAATTGTGCAAGTTTCATTTTGATCATGGTCACACAACTGATGACTGCATCAATTTGAAATAGCAGATAAAAGGATTAATTCAGAGGGGTCGCCTGAGACACTTCGTAAAGAATCAAAAGCCACCAAAGAAGGAAGAACGCACTAAGAACACCCAAAATAAAGAGCAGATTCAGAACACCCCTCTCGGAGAAATAAATGTCATCCATGGAGGACCGGGTATTGGAGGGGATTCAAACAGGTCAAGAAAGGCTCACTTAAGGAAGCTTCATCAAGAAGAGCCCACCAAAGTCAACATGGTCGAAAGACCAAGTAAGATGACCAAGCTTGGGCGACCCCCTATCATTTTTTCAGAAGAAGATGAAGAAGGGATAACGTATCCACACGATGACCCACTGGTAATCGACATGGTGGTGGCTAATTACAGGATCAAAAGGATATTGGTGGATGCCATTAATGGTTTGGATTTGTTTAGTTCTATGAATTTTATGAATTTTAGGTTGGTTAAATTTTATTGTAAGTGTTTTGAGGTTAAATGTCACGCCCTCAAATTTAATAAACCAAATATAGAAAATATCCACGTGGAACAAGTCAAAAGTCTTACTATTTCCCTTTGAATTGTCAAAGCCAAATAGGTACATCCTCACCATGAAGAATCAACGAGTTCTAATAACAGACGCCCATAACCCGAATGCATAAGTATCAAGTTCAAAAGTTATTACATTAACCAAATAGTAAAAAAGATTAACAAATGGAAGTTACAAAACCATCTTTAAAAAATATTAGACAAAGATGGGAAAATAACTTCATGCATGTGTAAGCTCCGTGTATGCATCACTTCACAAGCATCCCATCTCATGATCCATGTCGAGTACCTGAAAATTTATTGGTTGAGCTCACTAGCCTAGTAGGAAAACTATTCTACTAACGCTAGGTGTATAAACATGATACATGCATGACAGAGGGTGTATAATGAATGAGATAATCCATGTATGTGATTAGAGAGAACAAACGATTGAGACCCGACCACCAAGTACCCAAGTAACTCAAGAGTGTGTCCAAGTGTTTCCCAAAGTATCCAAATATCCCAAAAAACAACTTTAAGTATCCAACAAGGTCCAAGCATTTGCCAAAATTTCATAATCGTACACTAAAAACCAATTTTCGCCAAATACTCCAAAATCAATCCAAATATGTCATTTCCAACATTTCATAAGAAAACATTCATCAATTTAATAGGGAAGTATTCCCCTGCCGGATTTCGTGGGCTCCGTGCACCCCTACCGGATTTCGTGGGCTCCGTGCACCCCTACCGGATTTCGTGGGCTCCGTGCACCCATGGCTAGGAACACCAAACGGGTGATCCCTAGAATTCACATTATCCAAATATATCATCTAAAAACAATTTGTCTTTCAAAAACTTCCATGAGTCCCATTTGTTTCAAAAATTCACCATTTTCACCAAAATGTGTCACCCGACGCGTGTCCAATACATAAGACCAAGGGATTTGTTAATTCACGTGTCATAAGATTGGTTTAGGCCAGAAAAATTGGAAATGTCATGCAACTAATGGACATGGAGGGAGGGTAAAACAAACAACAATAGCATCAAACAACAACCCAATCTATAGATCACAAACCCAAATTGAGCAAAACCCACTTAGGAGTGAAAAACTTGATTTTGAGGAAATTGAAGAACAAGAACAAGAACAAGATATATGCCACATCACACATAAATACAACTAGAGGAAGTAGAATTTTTCTCCTACCAAGATGGGTTTTGAGCAAAACCCTAGGGTACCCAAGTGATTTTTGACCCCAAACTCTAAGAACAACCTCTACCCAAGCTCCACTACGCATTCAAAGACAAGATCAAGTAAAAAACGAGTTACAAGGTTGAGGTTTTACTTACAATCAAAGAGAGAGAGAGAGGGAAAAACGTGGGTGAAGCAAGAACAAGACCCAAATCAAGAGTTCTTACCTCCTTGAGTGCAAAATCCGAAATACAAGGGAGATTGATGTTTCCAATGTATAGATCTTGAAGGTAGATGGGTGATTTTAGGGTTTGTTTTGTAGTTTTAGAGTGAAGAAATGAGCCCAAGACCCTTTTTATAGAGGGTTGTGGCGAGCACAAAATTTGCAGAAAAATGCAGCTGGATACCGATATCAAGAAAAACCCATACCGGTATCTAGACTCTCTGTTGGCTCAAAATTTGTAGGAAATGTAACCGGATACTGGTATCAAGAAAAAGCCATACCGGTATCTAGAGTGAAAATTTCTAAATTTTTACCACTTCCACCAATTCACACCCCGATCACTCTCAACACTTTTTCAACATCTCTAAACACCCACACAACTTCGTAATACGTATTCCTACCATTTACTTAACCTCCGATACACCAAGCTATACACACCCATACAATACACAGAAAAAAACACATTTTAAATCATTAGCCAACTCATTTACATGACCTAAAATGAATAAAAGATAGAAAAGAATTTCATGAAATTCCGGGTCTTTACATTAAATTTGGCTCAAAAGCAAAACCAGACTATATTTTAATGGTTTGGATTTGTTTAGTTCTATGAATTTTATGAATTTGTTTGGTTCTCCAAATTTTGAATCCGTAGATTGGTTTAGTTCTTGATTTATTAGAAAACCGAATCAATTCAATCCATGTTCACCCCAGCTTGATCCCATAGTAGTAGTCATTTATTTATACAGCACTAGTAAAAAAAGAAAAAAGATATAATTTCAAACATATCATCTTTTTTTCCCACTAATGACGCGAGAACAAAAAGCTAGATCATGAAGTCAGCCCAAAAAAAAACACCCCATTTCTTTATTTCGACGCTTTTAAATAGATAAAAGGGTTTTTTTTTATTGTCAGCCCAATGGGTTGACAATAAGACAACAAGAAAAAAGAAAAAAAAAAGACACAAGTTCTAATGTACTTTTCACACATTTTTATACACTTTTACACATTTTTATATATTTTTCACAAATTCCAACATACTTTTTAAGGCTTAATGTCAGCCCAAATGGACTGATTTTAGAATTTTCCCTTTAAAAATGTTGCATTGAATGTGCTATCCAAATCATCAGAGCATTCTGAATATTCATTTTTAGCAATCTAACGCGCTCTTCAAATTTAATTATTGAATTAATTAGTAATTTCTCTCCCCAAAATATAAGTGTAAAAACACTTTTAAGAGTCGTCTCACTTTTCAATTTTGAAATTTGAGATATTCACGCTTGATAGAGCTAGGCCGAAGATTGAATTGAAGGAAGAGCATCCCAAGAAGCATCTTTAGTAGGGGATTCTAGCCATAATAGAGAGCCAAAGTCCAAATCAATCCCTCAATAGCCTCAACAAAAAGCTCCCTATTCTACTTGGATGAATAATGCATCTCCCAATCCCTCCCCATTTAAAGAGCTACTGATCACCACCTCTCTCTCCCTCTCCCTCTCTCTCTCTCTCTCTCTCTCTCTCTCTCGATAATAGAGAGAATTGTTGGAGTTTTGAAAAAAAATGTGACTAAATAAAGTGAAAAATGTGCACTACCACTAGTATTTATAGCTTAAAATTTGCTTGAGACTGTTATGAATGCTCGAATAACTCTCATATGGCTCTCTAAATTTTTAGTTAAAAAAGAACAGTGAGTTTGAATTGCTATTCTTGACTTTAAGCAGTTTGGTGGTGTGGGCTCCAAACTAAGACACTACACAACAAACGAGATTAACTTATGGTCGTTAAGATAATGACAACTGCACTATACGCACATGTCACTTGAACGGTTGAGGTGTCGGCCAACTTACTTGCAGCACATCTATGCTAGAAGAATTTCACAAAAAGTTATTCTTTTTATCCCAAAAAAGATGTCCAAAATTACTGTTTACGTATTTGAAATTTTTTCTTTATTTTATAATATAATACTTTTTATGATTCTAAATTTTTTTATTTAATAAAATTAAGTAAAATCTATTAAATAAGAACTGTATTGTTTATATTGTATATTATAATTTACTCCTAAAGATATAGAAAATTTTAGGAGATATTCCAATAGTGGTTTTAGACATTTTTTGGGGGACGAAAGTAATAGTTTTTGCTGTCTAACCCTAAATATTGAATCTTTGTTAATTATATGGAAGTAAACCCACCTTGCAACCGGATTAAAATTTGGGCCTAACTTACCAATTAAATGCGAACAACATCGTCTCCTTTTTTTTTTTTTGCCATTCAATATACATCAGTGGGGGTTAGTGAGATTGTCTTGACGGGACCTAGAAGCTATCCGTAGCTCCAAATGCCTCTATCGAAGCTCGAACCCTAATCTTTTTTGGAATTGAAAGAGTAACAAGGAGATAAGCGGTGGGTTACACGCCGGTTAAAATCATCTCATTGGTTCGCGTTAAAACTCAGGTAATTAGAGCGTAACATACGGGATTTTATTCAGTATATACTCCCTCCGTCCGGATTTTTAGTCCACAAACATACTTTTTCAAATCTGAAAATGTTTGTCTATTTTCAAAAGTCAAAGTGTAAAGTATAAAAATTTACTTTTTTGCCTCTTTTCTAAAACTTAAAATAACAACTCAAAAACTAATTTTTTAAAATAATGTGTTTACATTTTTGAAATTTTTTGCACTGTATTATACAGTTCTCAATGAGATCTATCAAACAAGATCCATATTGATAAAAACATAATTTTTGTAACTACATTATTTTTTTAGTTTGAAAATTGCACGTAGTTTCGTAGTGGATTATCAAATTAGAAATGAGGGAGTATTAAATGGAGGGATTGAGGATAACATAGGAAATTAACAAATTTAAAATGCAATGGAAAAAAAGTTAAAATCTCCAAAACGGACCAATAAATCCGGACGGAGGGAGGATATTTATCAGGCTGTAAATTGCAGATAACGATGTACTCCATTCAACCGCGAAACGGGTTTACACGTATCTATAGGTTCAGTTGATTGCTGATCTCTCTCTCTCTCTTTCGTCGAATCCAGTGAAGCTCTGACCTGAAACAGGTGCGATTCTTGTTATCGTTCTCTAATGGCGTGTGATTTTCACTTTTTATCTTCTTGAATTTTATTGTCTTTGATGTTTATTGACTTGATGAGTCGATGCTAGGTCTGTAATTTCACTAACCCAAATGGAGAATTGTCTCTTTTTTGATCCGCAAATCGTTTCTGGGAAACTACGGAGATTGTTTGAGTTTTCAAATTTGGTTCACGCTTAATCTGTATCTTGGATTTTTCTTAATCTTTGTCAATTTCACTTGATTTTTTCAATCTTGGGAATTTAATTCATGTTTATTCATTT
The DNA here is from genome assembly GCA_963854785.1 of Vaccinium vitis-idaea. Taxonomy (NCBI): domain Eukaryota; kingdom Viridiplantae; phylum Streptophyta; class Magnoliopsida; order Ericales; family Ericaceae; genus Vaccinium; species Vaccinium vitis-idaea. Next base: position 35,715,047 of record OY978222.1, read on the forward strand.
CTATCTGTATTGAATCTATCATCAGTTTGTGGTTGCCCTTTTTGTTTATTTGCGAAGTAGTTTACGTTAAATTCTTCATTTGTTTCAGTATAAGAATAGTTCAAAATTTCTTCCAGTACCGGATATGTTGGGAAAATGGCATGTTAAAGATCTTAATCTCCCTCTTAGGTTTATTCACTTTTGGAGTGGATGAAGCAAAAGATTACTGCTTTTGGGAGTAGAGGCTGGCAATGGAAAATAACTGATATACATGTTTTTGTGAGCACTAACACCTATATATCTTGTTTCATCATAGACACATCAAAATTATCATTTTTGTAGGGAAATTTGAAAAAAATTCCTGGCCTTAAATTAATTTCAATCAATCACATGGAGGAACCTTATTTACCACAATGTATTGAGAGTCAGGGATGGCAACGGGCCTCTTCGGCCCAGGTTTTTGCCAAACCCAAACCGAAACCCGCAGGGTTTCTATCACCTAAACCATAACTGTAGCCGACAGATACTGTCTCTTCGGTTCGGTTATTCCCCAAACCTAATTTTTCTGTGTGTGAGTGTGTATATATGAGGGCATTTATGTGAATAATATATATGATAGAATATGTAGCGTGCGTATGTATACTTGAGCATTTACGCTAATTTATATTACGCTTATGATTCATCATTCGGGTTCTGGTTTCGGTGAGGATATTGTATAAAACCGAACCCAAACTGAAAACGCGATTTAAAAATTGGGTAATGACTGCACTGATGGGTGCTGATCGATTCAGGTATCCATTTGTTCTGATGAGATTGCCATCCCCAAATTAAGACCTTAGTTTAAAGATCCCAGGAATATCAAAAGGCTCTCTTTTTGGGTGAGGGACAAATTAGTCATCTTTGGGAAAAGATTAATTATTATGTACTCAAACTTGTGCACTTTAGGTAAAGGTGTTGTGAAGGCTGCATTGTTTGACTTGCATAGATTCCTTAAATTTGAAGTTATCTAATTGGAAATTTGTGTTAGTCATCAATTTACAGCAGCATGAGGGCCATACGTCTGTGTTTTGTTTGGACCTCATTATTATGGGAGGGAACCACAGGGACATAAAGGTAGAAGTTTTCAAGCTGATTATCAGATTGGTATTATTTATAGCTTAGAACCATTTAATTGGTGAGCCAGTTTTTGGACTGATCCAAATATAGAGGGTCTTAGCTTATGATATATAGATCTAATGGTGTAGATACATGATGCACTCCTAGGTTAAATTTTGTGCAGATCCTTGAAATTGAATGACTCAGATTGGAATCTAAGATTCGCATTTGGGATACTGGGATCACTCTGTGTCTCTGAGTATGGACCTTAAGTCGGAGCATTTAGGGTTGCACAAAGATTGTGATGCTTTTGAACTTTGTGTCGTATCTTTTACCACTTCTGTTTCCTCGAAAATGGTCTTCTTGTGAAGAAATTAGATTTTGTAGTCTTGAATGATAATTATTAAGATTTCAGTGTGTTTGATTTTGACATTTTTTTCAGTTGCTTCTAACAGTTCAACACTTAGGCAAATAATTCTTGGTTGGACTTCGAAACAATGTACCCTGGTGGCTACACCGCAGAAGTAACTACCTTATCTCCTAGAGCAACGGAGAAGGACGTCGAAGAATTTTTTTCTTACTGTGGTGAAATTGAACATGTCGAAATATTAAGGTATTCTTTGACTAGTCAGTTTCTGGTAACTGGCTACTAAGTAATTCGTTCTGTAATTTGATTTTCTTTACATGTGCATCATTCAATCTCTTCTTCGTCTTTGAAGCCTGTTCCTTTCATGGAAGTTTGAATTTTTATCGGTACTTTGTGTCATATGTTGGTCACAAATCAGAGTTGTTTTATACCAGCAAAAATTTCTGCCCTTGCAAATTTTAGGGACTGATTCATCCTCTATTATGAGGCATTTTTAGCAATGTGATCCATCATAGAAATTGTACTGGATGATCTATGGTAGGATAAAATGAGGCCGGAAAAGTTGATATTCTGTTTTCTATTGTGATTATGGACATATAAAGCTATCGATGCATCAATGGTGTATTGGATTGCGAAAGCCGAAACCTTGAAATCATGCTATGACGAGACAACTTCTAACAGAAAATTGTATCTCTTGAAATGATTTGTTTTGAAGTGCTCTATAGTTTGACTGGCCAATTGAGTATTCTTTTACAAGGGAAACTCAGCTGGTGTTGCTATAAATTCCAAATTACCCTTCTCTTTCCTTGTTTTTCTTTGTCACAAGTAAAGGACTTATATATTTTAAGATCAAGATAAGCAGATTTCAGTATTCTCTTACATTGTGCCATTTTCATTACAGCACTTTAAGAGCAATTCTATGGTAATCACATTAGGCTGGGTACCACGTGTAGATGCCATATATTGTGAGATGATAGGAAATTTGTTGCAAAAAAGAGGTACCAGAACATTATCGATAGTTTAAATACATTTCCTTTGACTGTAGGCTCCAAGATCTGCTTCTTTTATTGCATAACCATATGCTCATCTCTTTCGTTGTACCATGTCTGATTGGATTACTGCTCTATACAGATCAGGTGAATATGCTTGTACTGCCTATGTGACATTTAAAGACGCCTATGCTCTGGAAACAGCGGTCTTGCTCAGTGTAAGTTTCTACATTCACCCTGCCAGTAGGGGAAGTAATGTTTTGTTTGGAATTTGGATTGTGGTTATGTATAGAAAGTTTACGGAATAAAAAGGGAAGTAGAGTGAACAGAGAAACTTAGCTTCACGATTCCCTTTCCTTCTCCCTTATGCTGACTTATTTGGATGTTCAAACTATGGACGGATATGCAGAGGTACAGAGAAGGATCGTTCTTGTTTGAATTATTTTGAAGATCCTTGGTCTACCTCAGCAGTTTCAGTATTGTTAGTTGTTGATCTGCTTTTTTTCCTCTGTTATCCTTTTCCTTAGATCAGAGTGATTGAATGTAATCTATGGTATTAACCACCACGTTACTATCATGTGTTTTGTACAATGTACCCTCCCAAGGTCTTGGACTAATTGGATTAGTGGATCGTCCAATTGAAAATGATGTACGAAAGTAAAAATGGCATGAAAGCACAGACATAATTGGACTATCATGTGTTTGCCCTTGTGTTATTATGCAGACCTTTAGATGAAAAAGAACAGCTCTGCAAAATCAGTCCAAAATGTTTCCTATCGACCAAAAGTGTTTTCATGCTTCTGAGTTCTGCTAGAACTGTTCAGCACTCTCAAAAACTCATGATCGAGAGAACTTACTAAAAAGAAGCTGTTTTCCAGAGATTATTGCCAGTGCTGTAGCATTAGCTGCTTTTCCTCCCTTGTTATCGTGTTTCCTGTTTTTCATTATTACATGTCTTTGTATTTATTTGGAGTCATATTAGAAAGGATTTGGGTTTCAATCGTCATCTTTAAGTTAATCCCTTTGTTTCTGAGTTGTTGCTTCTGTAATATCGTTTGACTTATCGATGCAATGTGACTTGTTTCCGAGTTTTCGCTTCGGTATTGTCGTTGGACATATTGATGCAACATGACTTACAGACGCATGGAAATGATCCTATACCATTTTGTTGGGAATTTTTTTTTTTTGCGAATGTAGTTACTGGAATGTTGCATTATCATTTCTGCATCAATTGGTGTGTCGATCATCATAATATCCTGTTTTGAAGATTGTGTTTTGTGCCTTCAACTGTCAGAGACAGAATATAAATTACCATGATCCCTGTCATGCTCAGATAAACATATATTCATGTCATGCTATGAAGAGTCCTTGAGTGTCTTGGAGTCCAGATATGTAGCAAGATACTTGACATGAAATCTTGATTATTTGTCTTAATGTTGTTTTAGGGAGCTACAATTGGAGATCAACGCGTATGCATAACACGCTGGGGGACATATGTTGATGAATCAGATCCTTGGAATAGCCCATCATGGAATCCAAGAGCTGAAAATAGTTCATCGGTATGAACTTTTTCATACACTCTTCATAGATAAATTCTCAAGTTGTGAATAATGCCACAGCTGTTCATGCTGATTCTAGAAGGGGCCGACTTAACTCGCATAGACGGGCACACCCTGGTTTGGTTTCCCTCTATCACTGGATGGAAGTAGGGAGTACTGCTTGATGATTTCTACCAATCTCGCTCCGCTTAACTTTTTTACATTTTTTTGGTTTGTCTTAATTTTTTTTTTTCCCCGCATTTGTTAGTTTTGTGTCAAACATTTTAGGTTCTGTGATTCGTCTCGACGAGAGGAAAGCAAAAAGTACAAAATTATGACCAAAACTCGAATAAAGACAAGGGTGGTGATAATTCCAAAACTGTTTTTAAGGGTGCCAAAATTCTAGTGCCTTAAAAACTTGTACTCTGCACATGGTAGAAGCCTTTTATGCATTGAAGTTTTGTCACCAACCAAATCAGTTTTGGCATAATCATTTACCAAAGACAACCCCAAAATTGCAAAATGTCACACGAATGAGTGATACGGAACGAGGCCTAAATCCCCAATTAAGTTCTTTTCATGTCGAAATATTCTGTTGGATAGCTTTCATAATTTCCATTCCTAATCCTTTTTGCATCTTTGGTGTTCCTGGGATAGTAAACCATAAACTCCCCTCTTATTCAGGGAAAACTATTAATATATTCTGGTACTTTACAACATGGTGATACAAAATCAGTATCTGGGAACATACTAGATTTGGAAGTTGTTCTGTAAGAGCTACTTGGAGAAGTAAATAGAAAGGGGCTATAATCTTAAGTTTTATTCGCATGCAATCAGTTAAAGTTAACCGTGCTGCTATTGGTACTAATGCACATGCACCAACCATGTACTATTTGATTTACCGTTCGGTACGTGGTCGGTGCATGGCATCGGTACCACTTGATTTACCGCATAAACCTTTTCTTCCCTTTGTTTCATTTGCCTCCTTATTATGCGGGGACAACGCTTGCCTTACTAAGTTCCTATGGTTTATCCCAACAGACCACTCATACGAGCCAATTTGTTTCTACTCCGGGGGAAGCTGTCACTGTGGCACAAGAAGTAGTCACTACCATGGTAGCAAAGGGGTACACATTGACCAAAGATGCATTAACCAAAGCCAAAGCATTGGACGAGTCCTATCAAGTCTCGTCCACAGCAGCAGCCAAAGTGGCAGATCTCAGCAAAAGAATTGGTCTCACAGATCAGATTTATGTGGGCATGGAAGTTGCTAAATCTGTGGACCAAAAATACCACGTTTCAGAAGCAACCATGACAGCTGCATCTTATACTGGGAGAACAGCCGTAGCAGCTGCTAATGCTGTTGTCAGCAGCAGTTACTTTAAGAGAGGAGCTCTTTGGGTTTCGGACGCTCTTAATCATGCAGCCAAGGCTGCAGCTGATTTGGGTACCCATGGTGTTAAAAAGTGAGGTTTTTCGTCAATAAACGCATGTTGTCTAGTACCGATAGAGGAATGTACCTTAAGTTTCCTTGTAAATCAGGAGACACTCGATGTTATGTAGCAACTTAAAATCTTGTTTTGTAATCATATTTTCCTTATTTGTTTGTGATTTCGTGAATCAGTTTTGTGGGACACTTTATAAACTTTTGTTTTTGAAAATAAAACACTCATTTGTATCCTTCTACTTTCTAGCCAACTTGGTTTACAGGGTTACGATATAATATATTAATATCTGTTTTTGTAAAAAAAAAATAAAAATTAAAAGTTGAGTATTTTCAAAATTCCCATTTAAGTCGAGGCTTGGAAGCAAGCTATCAGCTCCTATCTGTAAGTATCAGGCTCCGCTTGGTAAGTAGTGCCCGCCCATGCTGTCTCGATCTCTAAAGAACTCGTGGGTTCCTCAGCCAGCTGCAACCACTACATTGGCTCCTTTAATGTTTTTAACTCCACGGCTCAACGCAACTTATGCTTTTCTTTTTTTTTTCTAAGCAAAGAATTTATTAATCTTTAAAATCGAATTACAAAGACTAAAGGGATCCAAGACTGAAAACACCAAGAGTCCAAAAGAGAAAAACAAGAAGGGTGGTACGATACCAACTAGAACCTGAACCAAAAAAAAAAAAAAAAACACTCCTAAGACACCCCAAAAACTGCAACAAGAAAAAGATAAATCCACAGAGCTCCTATCCCAAAGCTAACAAAAAACAAGCACATCCAAAAGCTCCGAAAACAACAAGAGAAGCCGAAAACCCCCAATCGATAAAAACTCCCACACCAAAAAATCGGGGACAGCGGTAGAAAGCTCCCACAACACGCAAACGATAGATCAGAACTCCATAGAAATGGAGGTATCTCCCTCCAAAATATCAAGAGCTTTAATTTCCGCATTAATTTTCTATTCTGAAATTTCAACTCCCTTCAATTGTAAAAGGTTCTTAATATTAAAGCTCTCCCTTTCATGAAATTTTACACCAAAACGAACACACATCTTCATGTTCTCCTGTGCTTCCTTGACTAAATGTTAATTCCTCTTACGAATGTCGCTACTAACCTCCTCTTGAAACGAAATATGACCATCGATACTCCCATCGACACTTCCTTTCTTCGAACCCATCCTTGAATCGATCATTAAATTCTCCCGGCTATCCGTCCTAGAACACATTGCTGTTTTCAATGAATTTTTGCTCCATGCAGTTATGCTTTAGTCTTACAGAACAAGATGTCACAAAACATCAACAAAAAGATTTCATGTTTTCTTCGAAAAATGAAACCAAATAGGAGAGAAAAATTTCGAAAATTTCAACTAATCGTGATCTTAGTGCTTTAGCTAACCAATCGAGCCGCATTTTAACGCGCGGCTGTCAGTGTTAAGCATAGGGTTTTATGGAACAAGTTGCCAAACTTTTGGTGTTGCTATTACGTACCCCTAAGATTAAGGAAAATCCTACGAGTACAGAATGTTAGGAACCGAAAATGTACCGAGCTTCTTGTGGGACCCACTTTTGGGTCCCACACGAGCGATCCGAACCGTTCATTATTCTTAGAACATTTTTCCGAGGGGTCTCACAAAATTTGAGCTCAATCGGACGGCTAGAAGTGCTTAAACCAAAGTCCCACCGTTTCAATCAAATTTTTTTGGCGTGAAACGGTGGGACATTGGTTTAAGCACTTCTAGCCATCCGATTGAGCTCAAATTTTTTGGGGCCCCTCGGAAACATGTTATAAGAATAATGAACGGTTCGGACCGCTCGTGTGGGACCCAAAAGTGGATCCCTCAAGCAGCTCGGTACATTTTCTAGTCCTAACATTATGTACCCCTAGTCGGGTCCTAAGATTAATGACTCTTAGGCCTTTAACTGCACATGATTTTCATATGAAGCTGTACACAATTATGGCCAGTTTACTTGTGAAAAAGTATGGAGTATGACTGATTAGATTGACAGTGTCATGTAGTTTCTGGTGCTTTTTTCTGGGTTGCTGGTGGTTGATATGAATGCAATGATGTTTTGAATTAGGGCAGATGAGCAGGTGAAATTGAGGGGTCTACCCGTTCATAATCCATGGCTCATAATACTTGTTTTTATGTCATTGTTGTTTAGTGGCACCATACCTTTTTAATGGCAGTACATTAATGAAATTGATGATCTCACCTAGATTTAGATTCAGGTGCTCTGAAGTCTGAACATGCTAGCTAGTAATAGCTCCATAATCAATTGAGTTACCTTTTTTTTTTTTATAGGAGTACATGTTAATTTGAACAAAAAAAAACTATGGGTCTAAATGTACACTATGGACTGTGTGGGACACAGTTTGGGTGGCCATACAAATGATTGAAGCCGTTCAATTTGTTTAAAATATGTTTTCAAGAGTCCTTGTAAAAAATCATCTCATTTGGATATCGGTAATGGCTTAATTGATTTTCGTCCTGAATTTATGGGGACAAATTGAACGGCTGATTTTTTTAAAGATATCCAAATGAGTTGATTTTTGCCATGTACCCTCAAAACAACTTTAAAAGCAAATTGAACGACTCCGATAGCAAGTGGTGACTAGCTCATCCGGTAGAGCTCTTAGATGCCCTACACTGTATCCGAGATCGAGTCCCATTCCCCTTTTCCCATGTAATAGATTAGGAATAACGAATGACAAAAAAAAAAAAAAAAAAAAGAACGACTCCGATAATCCCTCAAAATCTGGTGAATGTTTGGACATTGGAGGACTCATTATGTGGGGCTCTTAATTTGAAACATATAGTTGTCTTCTTTCTTTTGTTTTTCCTTTTTGTTGCAGAGGCTTGAATCTTTGAGGTCATGAGTCAATTTACGTAAAACCAGTGTCTACATCTTCAACAGAATCCCACTAACGGCACACTGAATGCATTAACATTTTAGGTTATAGGTTTTGTACTCCAGGTAGCGAGGATGCACATACTGTGTATATGTATCGTTGCGTAAGGAAACTACGATATAGCTCTCGACCACGGACGTAATCTTAGTTGGATGAACGACGTAAACCTTGCATTTTTGTGCGATTATTCTTGAGTTTTCTTCATTTATCTTCCTCGTATTGTCGTAAATTGTGGCAAGAGATCAGCCTTAACCTAATAGAACGGTTTTCGTTAATAACATAATGAGCACTGCTACATACCCAGAATTCAGAATTGCACGGTTCTCGTTAAGAACATAATGAGCACTGCTACATACCCAGAATTCATAATTGCACGGTTCTCGTTAAGAACATAATGAGCACTGCTACATACCCAGAATTCATAATTGCACGGTCGGACCATGTAATTCTGAATTCTGGGTACCCATTCTGGGTACCTAGACTTTCAAGAACATAATTGGCAAAGATAGAAAGCAGACATTCTTCTTCGAGTCCTTGCGTTGTTTCTTCCCCTTTTGAAAGACAAATAGCCCTTACTAGCCGCGGTAAATCACAACCGTAACAATGATCGAGTGCAGTAAGTCCGATTCATTATTGACAAAAATTAAACCAATAAATGTCTTTCTTTTAGCAGCAATACTACGTATCCCAAAAATATACCTCAAAAAGTGAAATAAGTGGTTCAGATAATTAATTATTTTTATCTGAACTTTTGATTTCACTTTCGAAATAATTTTCGGGACACCTTTTCGGGGTGCTTAGCATTTTGCTTCTTTTAGAGGTGAGGTAGCGAGTATCAATGAAGTCGGACTCGGGTGGTGTTGTGCACAGCCGTACTGTGCGGCTCTCAGCCGTCCGATCATGTTTTGGACGGCTCAGATGTATTCGGCAATTTTAATTTAATTTCGATTTATTTTTACCGATAAAAAATCAAAACACATCTGAGCTGTCCAAAACACAACCGAACGGCCGAGGGCTGCACATCACCCCCTGTTTCCCGATGAAGTCTTTTGGCTATTCAAAAAAAAAATCAATGAAGTCTTTTGGTAGAAAATTGGAAGGGTTGAGGGAAAGTGCAGCTTTGCCCCATTGTTTATTGCGCTCTAAAGAGACCAGAGAAACGGGGTTTTTGAAATTTGACCATATCAACATCTCACTTTTCGTTTTCTCACGTAGCCTACATTGACCGGAACCTTTCTTCACCTAATTTGCCTTACAAAATACCTGATAGGCATCTATTTGTTTCCATCAACTTTTCAGTCTATGAAGTTATTAATACAACCCAAAAAATCAGTGGTTTAGTTTCTGGATATCAGTATTATTCAATGCCAACCCAATTATTAGTTAGAAATCAGTATTGTCTCTCACCGTCACGAGCATATGCTTTAACAAAAGGGTTCTGATCGTCTCCTGTCCATGTTCGGGACAATCCAAATCTGGATCATACATTAATATGATCAATGATTTGAATTCGATCATAAACTCTTAAAAAACTCTTACCCGTAATATTTTTTGAACAAATCTAAATCATTATTGCAGAGAAAGGCTGAACCAGATTTGGATTGTCCCCTCGAGGATTCATTTCCTTAACAAACTAGATTTTCATACCTTCTATTTTGTTTTCTTCCTTTTATTTTGAATTGCAAAGTCACCCCTAAATTGTAAACAAACTAATGCCTATTGTATTGGGTATGACCTATGCCTTTGTCAATCTCTTGGTTGAAAGAAATGGAATAATGAATCAACCAAATAAATTTCAGGGTCCACCCCTTGCCCTGAACCTCGTTTACCATTTGACTAGAAATTAATGGGTATGAAGATTGCAGTTGCCTCCTTAGCAACTGGGTGGCAAACAAATTATAAATGTCCTCTAGTCAAAATTTTAGGTCCATGTTGGTAAATGGTAAATCAGCGGATTTTGAGTTTCATAAACACCAAATGAGCTGAGCTCGTAGTATTTTAAATCTTGACTCGGCTCGTTTGGTGTCATGTACCATCTCTTACAAGTGCTTATTTAAACTTCTCATGTCAACTGTCACATTCTTTTTAGTTATGGTAGAAATTGAGACAGCCTTATAGTGATCCGATTATCATAATTTAAGCTGTATGCATAGTACACTGAGTGAATCACAACCGCACTTTTCTTTTCCGGGGAAGATTTCAGGGGAACTTTTTCATGTTTCGATTCAAATCTCCAAAACAAGCGTGGACAATTAGCATCTAATATGGAACTCATCAGCAATTACATCATGTGGTGGTTGAATGCCTGAATTACATAAGAAATCAAAGATGGAGTAACACTTCTGGAATTCTTATGAGCAAAAAAGTATACAAGGCTGCCATTCTTAATTCCTCACTGGAAACATTTTGCTACAATGAAATGACTAATTTCTTCACCTTTATAAATACCTTCAACTTACAAAATCCTGTCTATACAACAAGAACCTCACCATATCAAAATCAAAACCAAAAAACTAAAACAAGAACAAAGGAGAAGGAGAAAAGTAGAATACCATTCTCATTGATCACAACAAACAGGACACCTAACAATCCCATTCTCATTGCAATCAGGGCATCTTTGAAATCCAAATTCATTCTCCTCACATTCATCATCGAAATCACCCTCGTAGTAAATCTTACAACTCCCTGAACAAGTCTCACATGGCACAAACCTTACATCCCCACACCCTTCACAAACTCCACCGCCACCGCCGCCTCCATCATCCACCATTTCACAACCCTCTAATACCTTCTCAAGCTGACCTTCTTCGTGCAACTGCCGTATTTCCTCCGCCCCACCGACATACTTTTCCCCAACAAACACCTTTGGCAAAAATCCATTAAACCCATCTCCCAATAGCTCTTTCAACTCCTCCTTGAACCCCGAATGCATCGACACGTCTCTCTCGTCGACCCGAACTCCTATTCCCTTCAAAATAACTCTCACATTGCAACAATCCTCGTATGTCTTCCTCACTCCTCTTAAGCTCGTGAAGTATAAAAATACCCTCTTTCTTGCCGGGTGAACCGTGTCGACTTTCGTTACATCCCTTTCATCCAATGGAATGGTGGCCTGTTGTTTTTTGCCTTCGAAGGGTGTAAGGTGAAATGGGTTTGCTGGCGGGTGATCTTCAAGTGCTTTCCTGAATGCAGAGATGACATCAGGATCGAACTCGGAGATGACACTTATCGCATTTTGATCCGGATTCGAAGCTAAACTCGTTTCCTTATCAGCTAGCTCTAGCCACATTGGCTTCTGGCTTTCGGTTTTCGCAGAATCAACTTTATCGGGCTCAAACTCCGAGATTACAGATGTCGCGACTGAATTGGAGGTGGAATTGGAATTGGAACTGGAAGTGGATTCATCATCACCCAACTCGAGCCACATAGGTTTCTGGCATCCGCTTTTATCAAAATCAACTTTATCGGTATTCGAAGCAACATGAAACGAAAAGCTACGGAAGTGATTGGGAGACCGAAACGGGCTCGTGTCTTCCAATCCTTCCATTAATTCCCAAGCATTGATCGTCTCCGGCTCACCCGGAGGCGTCCGGATGGGAGTTTTCGGAACAATCTTGGGTATTTTCTCGTTAATCATATTGGACCACGTCTTTGCCTCAATCAGACCCATTGAAAATTCCTCCTCGTAATTCACCACCTCCCTCTTTTCATCACACAGAACGTCTCTGCTTTCGTCAATCCTTAAAGAACCCAACGTGGAGGAGGTAAGGGCCACGATGTGGTGGTCGTCCGGCGGCAGGTGGTGGTTGCCAACAGCGCTGCCGTGCATTGAATAGCTTCTTCGTGGCATCGGCGGTGAGCATGCCGCCTTGCAATTCCGGCACACGGGTTGCTTCGATGTCGCGCAACCCATGCCGGAAATCGAAATAAAGATCGGATTACAAAAATCTTATCTGCCCTTCATAAAGAACGGGAGGTGAAAGAAACAGAACAAACCCACAACCATATCTGTATGACTATACAAACTAGATTACAAACCAATAATTAATACAAAAAAATTGATGTGAATCGAACAAAAATTTAGAATGAGCTGTATATGGGTAACGGGATTTGGGCAGAGATTCCGAGGTTGGATATACGAAATCTAGGGATTATAATAAAAAAAGAGGGGGATTTAGGCAAATCGGCGGAAAAAATAATAGCGATAATTGGGTGGATCAAGGAGAAAACGAACTGGGTCGAAGGTTTTTTTTGAAGATTCAATACTGATAAATGACTGATTTCGATTGGAACAGAAATGGGTGAGGAGCAATCAGAAATATGTTGGGGAGAAGAAGATGAATTTTTGGAATGAAATGGAATTTGTGAGAGCAGGAAAATCCTGTGGAGTGGGAGAAGGAAAGGAGGAGAGAAAGGGGAAGGAAATGGGAATGGGAATGGGAATGGGAAAGGAGGAAAATTTCAAGTCAAAAAATGAGGGCTGATGAGAAGAAGAAGAAGAAAAGGAGAAGAAAATTGAATCCACCAGGCTGCCTCCAGTCCACTCACCCTAGCTCCTCTCACTGTTTTACTCACTCTCTCTATCTCTAAGGACGAATGGAAAGAAAACTTTTTGGGTCGAAATGATGATTTGTGCAAGGTTGAATGCGATAAAGAATGTCAATGAAATGAAAGAATGGAAGAAAAGAAAATTTTGGGTGCAAACACGGTAACACGTGGTATTTGAGCGTGCATCTCAACTTTGTGTTGGACGGTTCAAATTTTAGAGAGAGAGAAAAAAAAAAAGAGGTGAGAGAAATTTGGGCCATCCCAAAATACTTTTGGACGGTTAAGATGCGCGACCCCATTCGGCACCCAAGTTTTTCCACAGAGAGAGAGAGAGAGAAATAAGAAAAGGAGAGAGAAATTTGGGCCGTTCAAAAGTATTTTGGACGGCTGAGACGCGCGATGAGTACCATCACGTGATACCTCTTCGTCACCCAAGTTTTTTTCAAAAGAAAGAGAGAGTGGGTGAAGGAGTAATTATTCGGTGGTTCTGGAGCACAAATAGGTGGTGTTTCGGATTAGTCCAGTGCCATAAATTTACGTTAAATCAATATATTTGGTAATGAGTTATGCAGAAATGCATAGTGTTAAGAGTGTCCATAATATTATGTGACTGTGCTCGAAAAACACTTTTTTAAAAATTAGAAAGGCAAAAGGGAGGATCGGCGGATGCGGAAAATATTGCTTGAATGACGAGCTGGGATCCTCCTCCGGATGGACAAAACAGAAAGTGTGGGCCATGATATGGAAAAACTATACTATTCGGTTCCCCCATAACGATATGTTCAAATTAGTAAGTGAAGAATTTTTTTTCTAACGGTGGTTGAAGCCGTAGATTTCATATTACAGCCGTTGAATGGCCTACCGTTTGGTGATTTTTAAAATTTGAACCGTTCAATTTGTAGAGCTACCAGTCTTACAGAGTAGTATGTTCACATAAAAAATTACCTCATTTGTCTTATTTAAAATGTCCCCTATGTAAAGTCATGTCATTTTGACTTTAAAAGAAAATATATTTCTAAATGTTTTGTTTCAAATTTTTTACACCATTCAAAAGTACTCGTTGAGATCTTTTGAATGGTACAAAAAAAAATTAAAAAAGTAATTCCGAAACATTTTATTTTTAAGGTCAAATTGTTCAGTCTCCCGTATGGGACATTTAAATTGGGACGAAGGGAATAGCTTACATTTATAACAATATCAAAAATTAAATTTGGTTTATTAAATGGGCAATGCCATTCTATCAATAGTCTTAAAATTAAGGTTAAAAAGCACTTACACCCCCTCATCTATCCCTGTTTTTCAGAGACACCCCCTCATCTTTAAAACTCATCAAAGACACCCCTTCATCTATTTTCGTTTATCACAAACACCCCTTCTGTCCACTTCCGTCTCCTTTTTGGATGGAAAATGGACACGTGACCCTAATTTGACCTAAAAGATGTAAAAATGGTCGAAAATAGATGAGCCCCACCACTAATCTGAGTAAAAAAAAAACTGAAATAATCTCTCTCTCTCTCTCTCTCTCTCTCTCTCTCTCTCTCTCTCTCTCTCTCTCTCTCTCTCTCTCTCCGGCCCAACACCACCACATCCTACACCATTATCACCGCTAGAGTAGCTAGACCCCCCATTCATTGCCACCACCGCCATTTAAAAAGATGAAGTAGAACCAAAAAAAAAAAAACATGGCTTAAGCAATCGGCCTCTGTCCAGTCTCCAAATCTGTTGCCAGATTCGATCGACGACGCCGGGGTCCGACTCCAAAGCTATCCAACCCAAATCAAGACCACCAACTCCGAAACTATCGAGGCTGAACCGCGACATCGGAGTTCTAGAGTCTGAATCTAGAGAGAACCCTTCGCCGGAGAAAACGGAGCGCTGTACATCTAGAAAACCACAGCGGGAGAGCAGGTTTTGGATAGGGCGGTCTCGTAGGAGGAGTTGCCGCAAGGATGGGATGAGAGAGCTGAGGTAGTGGTTGGATTTTGGGCGTTTTCCAGATGCAGTAGCAGTGGTGGTGGTGGTGGATATGGCGTGGGGTTTGGGTTTCGGGGGCGAGATAGATGAAGGGAGGAGAGAGAGAGGGATGACAGAAGGGGACAGAAGGGTCACGTGTCCATTTTCCATCCAAAAAGGAGACGGAAGTGGACAGAAGGGGTGTTTGTGATAAACGAAAATAGATGAAGGGGTGTCTTTGATGAGTTTTAAAGATGAGGGGGTGTCTCTGAAAAACAGGGATAGATGAGGGGGTGTAAGTGCTTTTTAACCTAAAATTAATTGTCCATGACCATCCATTTTATAAAGGGTAAAAAGCAGAAACACCCTCTTATGTTTTGGTGCAAATAGCCCTTCATCTATAAAATGTCACACTCACACCCCTTCATCTATCAACGATTAGCAGAGACACCCCCTCTGTGTCATTTCCTCAATTTCCTTAATGGAGAGGGATGGAATTACGTGATTGTCCTCTTTTTATGTTAGGGCAAACATTTTCTCTGAATCTTTATACGTCACTCTTCTATCAAACCCCTCTCTCCCTCAAACTCGCTCACTCAGTCCTTCTCCTTCTTCAATGAAACAACCAAACTTACGAAATCAAACCCTAATTGATCAATAATCAATAATCAATCTCACCTCTATTCTCGATCTCTGACCTCCCTGTCCCCAGTCTCTCTTACTTTACTCAATTTCAATCTCAAACCTTACGAAGTCAATAGGATTGTGCTGGAGTGTTCAAATACAAGAAAGGGTAGGGATTTGTTTTGGTGGTGACCAAAGAAGAGTATGAGGATTGCAAAACTCAAACCCCCATGGAGAAAATGGACGGCAGAGATTTGGTTTCGAATTCGGTCGATCGAGTCTATTCTACTTCATTAGCAGAAACAAAATCAAATTCCAAATGGGTCAAAAGCTAATCGTCGTCATTTTGGTCGTCCGATATAGGGATTAGTTTCCCTATTTCTATCTATCTTTTTTTTTGTCGTTGAAGTATGATTGTCCCCAGACTTTTTTTCGCGCTTTAATGTTATGAATTTCCGTTGCACCAAAAAAGAAAAAAAAAACAAAAAACAAAAGCCATGGGGTAGTTCGTTTAGAAGCTGGGTAGGAGAGAGAGAGAGAGAGAGAAGGGGGAATCGTAGAGAATAGAGGAGATGAGGGTTTATAATAGTCTTTTCTTGTCAATTGTCGAGTAATTTCACCACTTTCCATCCAAAAATGGACGGAAATGAAGCGGAGGGGGTGCCCCTGCTTACAGTTGATAGATGAAGGGGTGTGAGTGTGGCATTTTATAGATGAGGGGGCGTCCTTGCCAAAATGTGATAGATAAGGACGTTCTTTTGCTTTTACCCTTTTATAGCCCATGATTAAATATTTATATACTTATCGATGTCCTATCAAGTTGATTTTTTGTAAAGATATATTACTCTGTGGGCTTTACAAGATGAACAATTCAGATCAATAATAAACATACCGTTGGGTCCATAAGGATGGTGGCAGAAAAACCATGGTTTTCACTGCTGGCTTAATTTTTTTTTTTTTTAATATTTCCATTGGTGGTAGAAGTGTAGAACCGGTGGGTTTTCCACTACGGCCGTTGTGGGCCCCACTGTACGTTTGATACTACATAGTAGTATGTCCACGCAAATAATTCACTTGATCGGACATCGAATGGGTTAGTGTATTCTTGTGCCACTTTAGCCATAGCTTTATATGAATTAGAGCAAGTTTTGTGTGAAACTATAATTTTCTCAGAACCTCTAGTGGCTATCAATAAAGACATGGATAAACTTGATAAATGTGAAGGCGGATTTGGCACAGCTATAAATTAAAGTTGTCAGTTGTCACATTGCAGCCTGTAGGTCACGAGTTCGATTATCGGAAACAGCTTTTCTAATTGCATGAGTAAGGCTGCGTTTACATTAGTTCTTCCCCAGACGTCGCATAGACTAGAACTTTGTCTATTGGGTAAGCCCATTTCGTGACAAATGTGCACAAGTAGACTAACTTGCAAAAATATCATCTAATTGAAGTTTTTATTCATTCGATTAAACATAGCCTGTAAATTTGTGTAAATTTATCTTGCCTCTAAAATATGTATGAATCCTATATTCCAAGTTCCAACTGAACCGGACATTCTGTAGTGCGGCTTTCGAACCATTCATCACACAATCAACGGTTTAGATTTCATCTTGCCATTTGCATGATCTGAGCCGTTCATTGCTGAAATTAACGGCTCGTGTGCCTGTAGTGCGACACCGCACTACAGGATCCCGGATCCAGTTCCAATAGTATTTCTAAAAAATAAAAGAGTTAAAAAACAAAATTTTAAGACACAAACTACGTATCGAAGTACAATCAGCCATCATCATCATATAAATGCACGAAGTGCCAGCCGATTTTGTGTTCTTTCTATAGAAAACACGTGGGATTAATTATCGCTTTGGGGATTGCTTTCACCCCATCATCACTGCATCGTTCGTGCTATTAGAAGACATGGCTATCCACGTGATGTCACGTGACACTATTCACCCCCATGAAACCCAAAAAAAGCAACAGCAGCAACTCACTCGAAACGAAAAGATCGATGTACAGATATTATTGATATTATTGTTAAAATTAAGGATAATCATGTTATTAGAGCTCCAATGCACTGTCGGAAAGCAAATCAAGTCAATTCTTCTTTAATTTGTGCCTAATGCAAGCCTCTTTTTTTAACCGTCAATGGCCGACCACGGACTGCCGTGATCGGACTAGCACCCATGTTGTCCTATGTCAATTCTTTGTTAAAGGTACGTGCATTGGACGTCTTCGGACATAGTTGCATTCGAATTTAATGCACGTAATTTTATTTATACTCGTAACATTGCTCTTTGACATCTCTTCCAAAAAATAAAAGTAATAATAAACATTGCTCTTTCCCAAATTTTTCTCATTGCTCTTTTACTTATTTCCCATTATCGGAATTTATTTTTTGCGGATTACATGAATCACACTACTTGAGATGTATTTATGTCCGAATGTGTGTGTACACACAAGCCTATGCACGTGACATTGTATTAATCGAGGTGTGCAAGGTTATTAAAAATATTTACTAATTAATCTATAAAAAAATGCATGCCATCCTAACCCAATAAGCCCTCATTAATTGCCTGAATAGCAGGAAAAGGTATACAAATTATATGCAATCATAAATTGAAAACATATTTAATATAAACATATAAATATATTTTTTAAACATATAAATATTGGAGAGAGAGATGGTAATCCGATATAAGCTTAAGATGAAGGGGGAATGGGTGTCATGGGGAAGAGTTAGTGGCTTCTTTAATGGAATGTCTGTCTGCTCGATGCTTCTCTCTCTCTCTCTCTCTCTTAAATTTTCATGGCCACCACTAACCCCTATATGCAGATATATAATTATATATGTGCATGCTTAATTAATTCCTACACTATCTATTTTCAATTCTTAATTAATCAAACGGATGAGTGTGGACCAAGTTTTTGACACACGAGGAGTCCAAGGATTGTCAAGTAGGAGGATACAAGCAATTAGGGCCTGAAAATTTGTCCATTGTTAATTTCATGCCGGTCCTAAGATTTGTCAAGCTATGCATAAGTTGGCATATATATATATATATATATATATATATATATATATATTCAATTATCCAAAATAGAATAAAGGTTGTTGTCACGCTAGTTGAATCGGGAGTAGACCGGGGGGTGCGAGGGGGTGTTTGGCCCTTGAACTCCTCCCAATTTTCTTCCTAGTTTTAATGTACTTTCGGATTTTTTGTAAAATTATTAAAGAGTGGTGCCCGCAAGTGGGGTCAAATTCATAATCCAGTGTCCGCGCTACTGAGTTGAGTTGAATAGTCTTATGAGTTGAAGCTTTGTGTAGTGTTAAATTGTTAACCTTTAAAACATTTGTGAATCGAAATGCTCAAATGCAACTAGCATTTGGTGTGGTTCTTTTTGCATAACAGAACATGTAGTCAAGGGTACAACAACAACAAAAAGTATGAATTTAATTTTTTGTTATTTAGGTTGATGCTACATTTACCTTTATATTATATCCAATAGTTCGATGTTTTGGAGAAAGGAAAACCTAGTTCAAGCTTTGTGATACCATAGCCATACATAATCAAGTGCCACATAACTTTTGTGGCTTCTCCGGCACCCAAAATGACAGTCAGTACGGATCCAAAATATATAAATTCCGAATTGAAGTATAGAATGCAGAACTATTATCGCAATCTTTTTCACGAGGAGAATGTCTAAGACATCAATCTCGTGCGCGAGGTGAATTACTATTAGGATACTTAACTCATCGCCAGAAATAACTCATAATAGAAAATTTGTTCCTAGCAAATTCTCCCACTGTCCAACGAATAGCTCCTCATTTTGGGGTTCAATCTGTAAGGCCTCAATAGATCTTTGCCCAGCTGCCTAATATTTAGTGGAAATACCATTGTTTGGACCCAAAATTGTATGGGCTTGGGCTGAATAGATAAGAAAAATTAAGCAAAATGGATACTGGATCGTAAGGGGGGAAAGGTCTCATTGCAAGTCCATACATTTTGGACATAAAGCCCAATGTAAGTGACTATATATTGGACCACATCAAATGCCTAGAAGGCCCAAAACCTAGAGCAGGTCTCTAGGTCCAAAAGTCCAGACTTGCTTCCCCCAAATGGAACAATTACCATTAAGATCAGAAAACAAATATTTATTACCATTAAGGTCAATCACTCTTTTTTAATTACTATTAAGGTCAGTCACTCTTTTTTTGGATTTAAGCACTTAGGGTATCATACGGTTTCATAGGGTTTTAAAAGTTTAGGCATTTTCATATGGTTTTGAGAGTTTAGGCACTTTCCTTAGGGTACCCTAAGGTTTAGATATATGATGCACTTTCATATTATAGGGTTTTATTGGTTTAGACACTTTCATAGGATACACTAGAGTTTAGACACTTTCATTAGGGTACTTTTAGGGTTTAGGTTTAGACATTTTTATAGGGTACCCTAAGGGTTTTAAAAAATTAAAATGTATTCTTTTCGTTTATGTTTTACCAAAAATATTGGTAATCCCGTGACACCTAGGGAGTCGGGCCTATTTATTTGGGTTGCTAAGTGGGTATCAAAATTAGCAAGAGAACGGGCCTCAGCCATGGCAACCCAAATAGATACATGACAAATGGATTTTGATTTTGGAGTTGGGTGGTGGGAAAAAAAGAGTTGGCGGTGCTTTTCTTGGAGCTGGGGGTGCACTGGGCCAAAAAATTGGATCGGCCCGTGCTTATCCCTCCAACAAATACCTTAGAAGGCCCAAAACCTAGAGCAGGTCCAAAAGTCCAGACATGCCTCCAACAAATAAGGCCCATAGCTTGACCAAAAGAAGATCCGACCCTGAGCTAAAGCAAGCATTAATTGCGGCCGATCTAAGCCCCCCAAAAAACTATGAATTTCAAGAGTCCCCATATTCTAGTACCCTTAGGTACCCCTAGGTATATTTTTTGAAGTGTAATTTACCTACTTATATTTTGTTCAATAAGATTTTGAAATAGGCCTCTTTTTTAGTTTTGCATCAACTTTTTGTGTATCATTGGTTCGTCTCGGTGAGATGAATAAAAAAAGTAAAAAATTATGATCGAAGCTTCAATTTTTTTGAATAAAGACAAAAATAAGTCAAAAAGATAGATTTTTACACTTTTTTCTATATTATTAAAAAAATTGAGAGTTCTCTAATCGCAATCTTTTACCTTTTTGGATTCCTCTCATCGAGATGAACCAATAATACAAAAAATTGATGCAAGACTAAAAAATGCAAAAAAAAAAATAAAATAAAAAAATTTAAAAAATAAAGACGAAAAGAAAAGTTACACTAACTTTTTAAGCCAAAAATTCATTGATAGGATATGAGTGAAATATTGAAAAATCCACGGGGCATGTTACATACCTAACTTTTTCATCGATTTTTGACATGGTTTTTTGGGGTTGTTTTCTCTTAATGTTTTAATTGATTTGTATATAATATTCTTATATCACATTTGTGGGGAGGTGTTTGATCTTGTTCTCCTTGGATCTCCGCTTCTGATCTAGAAGGAGCATCGCCTTCCTCAACCCTAGGCCTGCAAGGGAGAACATTGTTAATGTCTATCAGCTGTCGTCGGTTGGAGGGCACCTCGATGACTAAGTCAGCCTCAATCAAAGTAGAGGAAGAATACAAAGCCAAGAGTGAGTAGTAGCAGCATATCTCTCTAGGGTTTAGAACCTCCCTTTATATAGAGTGACCTGAATTTGGTCCCACGTAAGCTCGTGATAGACACATGCCTTAACCGTTTCTTGAAGTGACGTCATGCGTGACACATCTAGTGCCATATGACCGAATTGAATCTCCGATTTGTATGCGGACGATCTGTCTCTACTCAAGTCAGACCTCATTCGACCCATCTCGGCTTCACCAACAACTATGTTCGGCCAATAACCAGGTTCAGCTCTAGATTCGGTCAACATGTTTGTTCGGCCCCCAGCTTGGCCAACATGTACATTCGGGCCCGATGTTAGTACGTTCGGCCCTTGGTCGACAACATTGTATGTTAGGCCCTTGGTCGGCCAACATGTACATTCAGCCCCAGAGATACTATGTTCGGCCTTGGTCGGCTAACATGTCCGGTCGGCCTTTGGTTGGCCATGTTGTACAATAGGCCCTTGGTCGATGTTCAACCCCAGAGATTTTACGTTCTACCCTTGGAATCGAAAGAGTATAAAATTAATTATAGACCAATGTTGAAAAAAGTTCATATAATATGATAAAAAGACCAAAAAAGTCGGTCCTTCGAATTTTCCGTCTTCTTACACTTTGAATTTTTCGTCGTCTTACATGATTTTTTTTTTGTATTTTTATACTTTTTCAATTTCTCTGATTGAGATGAACGATATGATGTGAAAATTAGACTCAAATCTCGTAAAAGATAAGATCAAACAACGTAAAAAAACCATAGCAAAAAGCCCCTAAAAAGATAGGCAAAGGTGGCGGCCCCATAAATAAAAAATCCCCAAAATCCCCAAATCTATATTCCCACGAAAAAAAAGAGAGAATAACTATGTTAATGGGTTGTGGGTGTCATGAAATTAAACTAGCTAGTTGACATGTGTGTGTGAGAGAGAGAGGGAGAGAGTTGGCACATGGTAACATGAGGATACATGTGGAGATCGAAGATACAAAATATGAAAATCTCTCTCTCTTTCAAGCACAAAATCTATTAAATTTTGAAAAAAAACAACAGGGAGAAGTAACATGGATCCAACCTATATCCTACTGGGGTACTCTCCCTCTCACTTCCCATCTTCCATTTAACAACTGCCATGCCATGTGATATCGTTTTATTTTTATTTTTAGTTTTTTTTTTTTATGTTTTTTATATTATTGTAGTTTTCGCTACACATGCACACACTGTGCTCCGTTCATTAGGCCTTTTGTTGGCTGCCGGAGCCCTCATATCTTCTATTGATTGCATAGTTTTTTTTTGGTTTTGCGGAACAGTACACTGTGTTCTGTTCCTTAGGCCTTTTCTTGGTCTTCGCTCGTCACCGGCATCTTTCTTTTATGTATAGCAAAATCAAAGTTGTACTTTTATTACTTTTAATGAAGTTCCTATGCTTTAAAAAAAAATGCCATGCCATGTGATTGGGCTCAATTTTCAGGTTCAGACTAAACTAATAGTAGGTAGAAAGGGTCCACCCCCAACACCCAATATCCAAAGGTTAACTCATTATACAGAGAAAACATAGGGGAGAGGTGGGTCTTATTCAATTTCCTAAGATACACCCACCACTTGAAAAAAGCAACCAAATGAATGTCTCAATCATCTCACATAAATGACATGCACCATTTCCCATGCAATTTTTTCATTATACCCATCTCATAACTCCCATGTGAAAGTGCGACAGAGGGATAAAAGAGGTGGTAATTAAGGCTGTCTAAAAAATCCTGTGAACTGTGTTTTGGTTGAACTGAATTGATCTAATCTGTATGTTTTGGATTGAATTTGTTGATTAATAGTCTGGACATAGATTAAAAAACCTTGACATACGGCTCGGTCTACATATTTTCATTATGAAACCATGAATTAACTGAACTAGACCGCAAGATATTTATAAATAGTACATAAAATATTAAAATATATATGTAATACTATTTGGTAAATAATTATACTTTTTACCTATTGTTATGGAATTTGGTTGATGGAATCTGAAATTGGTTAGTTGCTGGTTTTATTATTATTATTTTTGTTTTTTTTGTTACATCCAGCGTTTATGGAATACAATAAGTGAATAAAATCGGAAACGAACCGGGACGGGACTCACAGATTGGTTTGGAACCGGTCCGTAGGACATTTAATTTGGTCCGAAATGGTTGTATTTTTTTCTTAGAACCGTCACTCTTGGTTTGGTCCTTGAAAAGTGGAAACCTATCCATATTCACTATAAGTCCAACTCAGCTAATAGCGCCATTAAGAAGAGAAATAAATCCTAACAAATACAAGGTTAATAACACCCACAAGCAGATAAAGAGATTCAAACTTCTGACCTTCTAGTTAGATGCAATATTCTTAGTCAACTAAGCTAGTCCAGTTGAAAATCATATATTGGGTTGTTTTCACTACAAAAAAAATTGAGTTTTAGTGACAATGATTTTGTCACTAGGTTGTCACTAAAGGTGTGTTACTAAAGAGTATTAGTGACAATTTTTTAGTGCGTTGTAACTAATTACAGAATTAGTGATAGCTTAGTACAAAAAGCTGTCACTGAATATCCTTTAGCAACCAAAAATGATAAGTGTACAACAACTTAGCTCCAACATGGCTACAACACACTCACATGGTGTGTGGTTTAGCAACACATTTTTAGTGCGTGTCACTAGGGTGTTGCAAAAACTCAATTTTTTTTGTAGTGTTTATAGCTCCACTTTTGCAATTCTACCTTATTTGCACTTGAAAGATAACCCGATTTTTTTTCCTTTGGCCACTTCCAATTGTACTTGTGAAAAATTATAAAGCATCCGGAACATTATTCTATACACCTTTCAGTGTATTTTTTTACACTTTTTAATATATTTTTACACCTTTTTTTTTTATATACTTTTCACAATACATTTATATACAATTTTTTAACTTTAACGACAACAGTCCACTGGGCTAATTTATGAGCACCTTAACTAATCATGAGGCAGAGGGAACAATCTCATCGTCTGCTAACTACATAGACTGGCTGGATTCATAAGAGTTGATAGCACGTAAGAAGTTAACTCTCTAAAAATAACTCTTAAGTTGAATCCTAAGGTATACAGATAAGCCTAATTGGGGTATATTTTTCACTGTTAGAGCTTGCTAAATATCCTTTATCTTATGAAAATTTCATATCAAAAAATGATTTAAAGACTTTGGGTCCCACTTAGAGCTAGCTAGAATGTTACCTAAATTTAGCTAATGTGGTAGGAGTCCTACTTAGGAGCCACCCTCTTGAGTTTGTATAGTGAGCCCATTAAATTAAGACAATAAGTGAACAAATAGCTAAATAAATATTAAGAGCCTCACCAGAGAGCTATTTTAAGAGACCATCGTGAATACCCTAAAAACCTTAAAAGCAAACAAACCTCCTATTGCTAGGCTTTGACCACCCCTCTAAAGATCCCATAAGAGTTTAAAAGCCTATTTTCCATATTCATCTCAAACATTTCCCACTTTCGCTGCGATCGTTACCAACTTTCTATTCCAAAAAAACAATATTTATAGCTTTTTTTATATTCAATGGATTGATTTGGAGAATCCTCTATTTTTTTTTTACGCATTACACATTTAAAATAGAAAAATTCAACAGTGGCGTATATTTTAATTTTTTTTTTAAAGTTCAAAAAAAAAATTGAGAAAGAAATATAGGCAGATCGCTAGTGCTTCGCCTGCTGGCATAAGTGGCATGTTCCAATTTTCAATTAATCTTTTATTATGCACTCCTTCCCCATTTTTGTAGTTACCCAATTTTCTAAATCTTGTGAAGGGAAGTACTCCACGTGGTCCCCTCCTAGATTCCAGCCTCATCTCTCTCTCCAACCCACTTGAGTCACATAATCTGCATATATGTCAACATGAAAGTATCTATCGAGAACATTTTAGGCTATAAAAGTTTGTAAGCGAGTATTAAGAACGAGAGCATAAAACTACGATAGAAAAAAGTATAATGCACAATTTTGTAATTTTACATGAATACGGAAAAAAGAGAGAAATGTATTTACTGTAAAAAAGAGTGAGAATTAAATCGCTTTTGAAATAGTAATTGAACCATGTGCCTAATCAGAACATCAACCAAAACCAAATTGATGAGATGGTTAGGGGTGTCTGAGTCACCTTATGAGCACCTCGACAGCTAAACTAATCTCCTTCCATGTCTGGTCAAAGACAAACCATCGACGCCGAATCTAAGAAATTCACAAAAAATTATTTTCTTCCAATCTAACTCTAATAATTGAACTCTGATAAATTGTACGGGGAAGCAGACTTTCCAATCAAACCGGACTCCTTTGGGACTTTTTCGTTTCCATTTTGCACATGCATGCAAGTGGTTTGGGGGATTTCTTTTACAAAAAATTAACCTTTTCACTTTCCAAATTCTGTGCCAACTTTAATTGGACGGTAGCTTAGACAAAGACTGGACTCAATTCATTCATCGTCCAACGTACCATTTCTTTTGTCATGTAAAACTTCAAAAGAACTCTGCAACCATGTTATATATGACCCATGTACCAAATCTATGACCCATGTACCTTGTTGAAATTCAGCCATAAATATCAGTGAGTAGATTCTCTTCACACTCTCCTGTTTTATAACTATTCTCATTTTTTTGTCCTTATAATGTGAATTTACGAAAATTAACCTTTCATTTGTATATTATTTCACAGTTAGAAGGATAACGTTGTAAATTCACATCACAAAAATGACAAAAAGGGAGTGTGGTTATAGAAAGGAAAGTGCGAAAATGTACTATTGGTTCTATGGGGACTGGATTGTGTTTTGGATGCAAGATTCTTTACCATATGCAATTTTAAACAAGGATTTAATATCTCCAATTTACTTAACAAAAGGTTGCTTCTATATTTGACCTATAGTCAATGTTACACTTGTACCCCAGTATAATATATAAAAATTTCATTTATACCCTCAAGAATTGTACTATTTCTCCTTACTGTAAAGAATTTAGCAAATCAATCACTCTTATTATCAGTGTTCTTCACTGTTCTCTCTCTCTCTCTCTCTCTCTCTCTCTCTCTCTCTCTCTCTCTCTCTCTCTCTCTCTCTCTCTCTCTCTGCGCCAATGTTTTCTCTCTTAATTACATTCACTTCACTGTGGTGATTATACATTAAATTATGACTTTTCAATTTGAATTACAAACTCACCAGACCATTCTATCTTACATGGACTGATCGAGAACAACATTGTGCGTAACGGCATCAAGAACGCACTTAGGTGCAAGTATAAAGGAAATCAGGAGTTTAACTTCTCTTTCAAGTTGCTAATCTAATTATACAACCGATAATGACTTTGACCAAGAAAAAAATAAAAAATAAGCCGTGCCTCCCTGTATTGATCGAATTTCGAGATTTACCACTGTTAATAATACATCACCTGCCCTATTTCATATCTTATCGAACAAAATGTGACTTGAGTGGATGAGGTTTGACTAAATAATAGTAACATTTTAAACATCTACTTGAGTTTGTCTAATAGGACAAATGAGTTAGATTTTAATACACATTTCACGGATAACAATATATTTTCACAGATATTGATACAGTTTTCTTGAATATCGATACATTTTTTACACATTATCCCACACGATGGAGATTAGCATTTTTTCCTTTGTTGCAACATTGTTGCTACACAAAATTGGAACTAATATATTATTACATGATTTTGAATTTTCTTTAAATTTCCCTTCCATGGTTTTTAAATTTTCCTATTGTGAAAATGAACCTCTCCGAATGTCAAATAGCAAGATTATGTATATATAACTTTTGATAAATATTTGCATGTCCAACTTGAGAGCAAACGAGAAGGAAAAAAACATAAGATCGGAACGCAATTAAAATTAATTGAAAAAAAATACTGAATTTCTTCCTTTAGTTTAGTCAAAGGGCTAAGGAAACTTGAAGCAATGAATCGTTGCACATTCAATGATTGCCGATTCTTTCCGAAGAAAACAAACTTTTCAAGACAGAAGACATGTTCACAAAATTTGGTTAATTTATTGGATTTTGAAGTTTTCGAGTTGATGTATGTGATGATAATAATCTGTTTTGTAAAACGTAAAAAAATAAAAAAAGCCAAAAAATCCCAGGACCTGAGTTCCTTTTCAAAAAAGTTTAATTAAATTTCTAACTTTAGCTTTTTACTTAAAAAATTACTTTTAATCATTAAGTAGGGCCAGTTTGTGTTTGTCTAAGCTCGATCACTTTTTCTGTTAATAAAAAAGTAACACTACTTTAATAAATTTTCATACTCTCTCTCTCTCTCTCTCTCTCTCTTTCTCTCTGTGCATGTTAGTCACCGCTGTCTTCCAGTCCAGAGCCCCATCTTCTCTCTCCATAGAAAAAAGGGAGGAAACAAAACACACCATAAGTGTCAGACTTTTTTCATTTCATCATCCCCCCACCATTAGGTTTTTTGTCCACAACACACCAAATCACCAGTACTGGTCTTCATGTTTCTAGATGCTAGTATGGCCTTTCTCTCACCTCATGATCATCACTTCATCTTTCCACCCCATGATCATCAAGAAGAAGAGATCCACCACCCTTCTCATGATCCCGTCCTTCGTTCTTGCCCTCTCCAACATTTCCCAGGTCTCTCTCTCTAAATAAAAATTATTCTTTTTAGCCTTTTCTAGTTGTTTCTTTTGGTTGCAATGATTAATGATTGAGTGGTTTTATTTCTTTTTTTCCCTTCTAAAATTGAGTGTTTAAGGGCTATCCTGAATTTCGCAAGTACCAGTACTAGGAGAGTTCAATTTTTCCTCTTTTCCTACTATACCCATTTCATGAACCAATGAAATTTTCTTTAATTTGCCGGTAAAAACCCAAAAAAAAAAAGAAGTGTGTTACGGATTGCGATTTCTTAGTGCTTGTTTGATATTGTGTAGGTTTTTCATCTAAGCTAATGATGAGATCAATGTCGTTTTCGGGGGTCGGCTCTGCCCGGTGTGAAGAAACAATGCAAGTAGAAGATGATATAATTTCAGATGATATTGGGTCAGAACAAATAGCTGGGGAGAGGAAGAAAATCAGGCTGAGTATGGAACAGGTGAAGGCACTTGAGAAGAGCTTTGAGGTGGTGGGGAACAAGCTTGAGCCAGAGAGGAAAATGCAGCTGGCTAGGGCTCTTGGGCTGCAGCCAAGACAAGTAGCCATTTGGTTCCAAAATAGGAGGGCTAGGTGGAAGACTAAGCAATTGGAGAGAGATTATGAGCTGTTGAAGAGGAAGTTTGAGGCACTTAAGTCTGATAATGATGCCCTTTTGGCTCATAACAACAAACTTCAAGCTGAGGTACTTTCTAAATTCAGTTGGAATTGGACCAAATGATGATATTCTTTTCAATTTATTTTTCTTGAAACGATAGGATGTAAATGTTAGTTCGGTCAGATTACTAAACGGGTATTGATGCTGCTCAGTTAGCACGAACTCAGAACCTCTGAGCACGTAAATACTAGTACACAACTAACTGAGCTAGAAGCCCCGGTAAATATTCTTTTCAATTATTCCCTCTGACCCCTTTTGTTCCTCTTTTGAAAAAAATTGCAGTTTGTCAAGCAAAAATAATAGGTTTTCGTGAATAAATTTTCCGTATTTCTCACTGATCGAATTGAGCTCTTTTTTCTGATGCGTGAAAGCTTTGTAAAATTAATAAAAAAAAATTCACTTTTTTAGTTCGAGAAAATGCACGATTTTGAAAAAAGGACCAACAAAATGGGGGTATGCACATAGTAGTTATTTTTCAGCTTTCGTGTTTGTGTAAATAAATTTTATCTTTTAGATTTTTCGAAGAAATTAAATTATTCGAACACAATGGGAATTTTCGATCCTAAATCCAGTAACAAAATGACAGCACATGAGGAATTGAAATTGTATAAAAGTTTTCATATTGATGAAACAACCCAATTCATTTTCAATTTTGGCACTCCAAATATTGATAACAACACTTCAATATTTGTCATTTATTTTTCATGTGTATTTTGAACACTAAAGTCTAAAAGACAAATATTAGATACAGTTATCAAAAAGTGGAGTGCCAAAATCAACTCCTTCATAATATTTTAATTTTATTTTTGTCATGTTAAATATTTTCAAAATTCACTTCGTATGCAGGCTATTTTCAACCTAAAAATGTTCTTATTGGTGTAATTAGATACAGAATTTGTGGTGTATTTGTCTGCTTTTTTATTTTATTTTAATTATATGCTATAGCTAATACACGTGTTCTTGTTGTAATAGGCTAATAGCTGCAACCTGACTATACGTTTTTTTATTCTTTTGTTATTGGAGTAACTAATTTCTAGTCATTTTCTCAAATACATTAAAAAACTGAATGGATCCCCGATCCCAATATAAGCATAATGGTTTCGAAGGTTCCTGCAGTCTGACAGAATAGCCCTTCATTTAATTTAAATTCTCAAATAGTCATACTAGTTGCCATTTTTTCAAATTTTAAAAGATAATGTGCAAAAGATGATGAATAATACTATTCGAGAAAAGGATAATGAAATTCATGAAAGTGAATTGATATCTGCAAAGCGCACCTCTTTTTTAGTCTCTTAGTGAAAATTTCACATTGAATTTCACTAAAAGACAAAAAAATGTACTTATCAAAAAAGAAGGTGTCAAAATAATATCCCAATCTGCGATATGTACGTGTATGCAAAATCTAACGGCATTATATGATAATTATGCACCACTTAGGGATGGTGATTAGCAAGACCCATTTCCAAGAAAGCGGGGCCTCTAGTTAGCATTCTCATTGCAGGCGTGTAGTGAGTAATAGGGACCATTGATGTCTGCAATCGATGGTTCAGATTCGCTAAGCACTCTTACCGGTATACTCTTACCGATAAGAGTACAAAAACATATCTGAACCAGTAATTGTCGAAATTGACGGACGACTCAGATACTCACTACACGCCTGTAGTGAGTAGCTCACTGTAGGCCCTGTCCCATCCAAATGTAGTTTTCATCTTAATTGGGTGATCCAAATGTGTTGCAGCTAGCGGCTCTAAAAGGGATAGAATCAACTGCAAATGGACCCATCAACCTGAAGAAAGAAACGGAAGGTTCATGGAGC
This sequence comes from Vaccinium vitis-idaea, assembly GCA_963854785.1. Taxonomy (NCBI): domain Eukaryota; kingdom Viridiplantae; phylum Streptophyta; class Magnoliopsida; order Ericales; family Ericaceae; genus Vaccinium; species Vaccinium vitis-idaea. Next base: position 35,745,300 of record OY978222.1, read on the forward strand.
AATGTAAGTGATAAACATAAGATATTCCACCCATCTACTGGGACCCATCTCGTGCAAAACTCATCAAGATCATCATCAGACAACACTCATTTCCAGAAATTCAATCAGACGGTCACCGATGAGAGCTTGTGCAACATGTTCATGGGTGGCATCGCAGGGGATCAGTCCGGGTTTTGGCCATGGCCAGAGCAGCAACATCTCCATTGATTGAACCTAAACCCTAACTTCCAAAATTTCACACGTTCCCACTGTGCAGTTTGTTACCGGCTCTTCTGTCTTTTATATTCGTTACCCACTCATGATGCAATTGTTGCCGTCCGATTATGTTTCGAGATTCGTGTTTTTCGGAGTTTTCTTCCTGACATCGCGCACGCAATTAATAGTGCTTTGGAAAAGGAGGAGATAGACTTTTATGATCGAAAGATACCTGTCCTTATAGCACTAAAAGTTTGAATCAAGCTGAAATATAGTTTGGCGACTGAATCGTGCTACCACTTCCTCCGTCCTCAACTGTTGGTCTATTTCGATAAAATTTCAGTTTTTTAAGAGGACATGGTTACTATATTTTGTATATTTGGACTTTCCGTAAGGAAAGTAAATATTATTATTACTTACGTTTTGTGATTGCTTTATTTACTATGATTAATTTTGAAAAGAAAAGGGTAAATTAGAATAACAAATTTTAATATATGTGCTACAATCTGTTCGTGTATCTGTAGCTCAATTTTTGAGGCTGGTATATATATATAATTCGAAATGGTAATCGCCACTTCTAAGAGAGTTTCGTGGAGTGAGACCTACACATAAATAGAACACAATTCGTATGAGACGGCATTACAAATAGCTGTTGTATCTAATTCTTATTAGCTTCTAGAGCAATGAGAACTTATACTTTTGAAAATTATTCCTAAAAGCTAGGTGTATGAAATTGTATACATGAATTAATTTTGCCAGAATTCACATTCAAATTCCAAAATTTCTAGTTTTACGCAGTATTATTCACTGACCAATTGATGAATTCTACCAAGTTTGTGGTTAAATTTGTTATTGACCATGGGTCGATGATGGTTTCAAGGGATATTTTTTATTTTGTATGAGAGATTGAGACGAAATTAATTACTACTAGAAATAATTTTAGAGCAGAAATTCCAATAAGGGAAGAGGCCAAGAAAATGATGGCAAGAGAGAAGAAAATGATGGGTCATTTTTACTTTATGAAAGAGACGTTTGTAACCCTCTCCTGCAGCTGCTGACAAGGGCAAAAGTGTCAGACTGTTGTTTTGCAAAAGAATCCTCCATGTGGAGAAATTTTTCAGTGCCGAGTGGGTACTGCCTACGTGGTACCCGGTCAGCAATCTAAGCCGTCCAAAATGTGATCCAACGGTCCGGAAGAGGAGAGAGAAAAAGAGGAGAGAGAGTGGACGGGTGAGAGGAGAGAGAGGGAATCAATCTCGGCCGTCCAAAACACTTTTGGACAGCTGAGATCGTGCTCGGCATGGCCACGTGGTACCCATTCGGTACCCAAAAAATTTTCCTCCATGTGACCCGCTGCCCAACCCCCTTTTCCCTCTTCCTATCTTTCTAGCAAAGCAAATGTCTTAACAGATCCACTGATGTTTTTTACTAAGAAAAATCAAAATTTTTTTTTAATAACAAAAAACCTGCCCAGCAGGAAGAAAAATCATCTCTCTCAAGTTGATGAAGCAATTTCTGTTATTCTTCAATCAATGACCTGTAAAACAGAACAAAATCTAGGACACCAGTGTAGTGCCGGCCGAATAGCCCCGATGCCTAAGTCAGTCGATTGCTGATTGGGTAATCGAGTGGAAGTATTGAATGGATCGAGTAACTTACCTCTGTAGGGTTTCATTAGTCGTTTTTATAGGCATTTGGAGTTGCAGAGTCCTAATGGGACATGGAGTCTTAACCCCTGCCGGATAATGTTTATCCCTCGGAGCCCCAGTAACCCAGGACTCTAGTTGAAGATGGATTTTATCCCTTTTTATTCGGATAAGACCCTTAAACCCCTTGGGGTTATCTATCTGGCGATAAAGCTTATCAATATTGGGTTCGGGGAGACTCATTCCGCTCCATTAAACAGCTCGGCCTCCTTAGGTCCCGAGCTCCGTTCTTGTCGAGCAGACATATTGACCCGAGCTGGGGAAGGGTTAGCTCAGACTCAACACAAGTGATTATTCAGGCCACCGCCACATGGTGCCACGAGCGCCTTTTTCACCACGTATTGGTATAGAGACCACACACTTGGGTATAGAACCTACACCAATGGAGGTGTTTTTGTGTTTTAGGCGTAACTAATAATTTCCCCCCTCTCTCTGTTTATTTTGGTCTATACTTCAGTTGGTTTATCCATGGATCATATTCTGAAATTTTGATAAGTGTATTAATCTTCGGGTTTTATGCAATGGTTAAAATTAATACCGATGCCAACCGATTATGTAACATCTTTTGATATTAAAACATAATTTGTTGGCGCACTATCCTTTCTATTTCGTATCATTTTTAAAAATAATTTATGATGTTTAGATCATCTATAAAAAAAAAAAAAAAAATCATTATGAAACGGTCTTATGAGAATTATTCATCATTTTGTAGGAAGGTAACTCATAAGTCCAGGCCAACCCCAAAGGAGTTGTGGTTGGCCTATTTCCATTTTGGATATTCATTGTTGATTTCTGTTTAGAAATAGGAAGTTATTATTAAAAGAATTCTCGAAAAAAATTCCATCATGTAGATTGGTGTTATAAGAATAATCTGTAAAAAATCATTTACATATATAACATTGCTCTTAGAAACAAATTCTTTTCTGCTAACTCATTTTTGCAGGTTACTAGCCTACCAAATTTAAAGGCTATAAGATTCTTATAATAAAATGCTTATTCCAATTAGTCTTGAATAGAAGACTAAGGCTAAGAGCCAAAATTAATACATTTTTCAAGAGGTGTGATTAGTTATTTTTGACATCCATTTTTGAACAAGGGACGGAGTACTATGGCTTTGTTCGGATGGCTTCTCAGCCATATTTCAAAAAAGTTTTGTGGGGTCTACTGGCCCCTCACCCCAGAACTTGTCAGCCATACTTCTCAGCCATATTTCAAAATGCTCACAGACCCAAGCCCAACTGCCCCCCCTCACCCCAGAACTTGTCCCCCCTCTCTCAAAACGTGATTTGCTGTTATGTTTGGGGCCCACTGCACCAGAGTGTCTAGAGTGGTGGGTCTCCATGTTTGACCAATTTCAATGTCAGCCAATTGGTAAAGGTCGCCCCCACAAAACTTTTTTGGAATATGGCTGAGAAGCCATCCGAACAAAGCCTATATCATTTTCATATCCCGAACCCTGACTTAATCTGGTTAAAAAAAAAAAAAAAAACCCAACTTCAGACTCCAACTCAAAGGGATAAACCATTGGGCTAAATCTAGCCATGAGTTTATCAGAGTGCAGTACTTGTGGACTACATTTTGTATGGTCCTCGAGGAGCAAATAATAATTTCTCCCTTCGGAGACTACGAAATTTTATCTTGATTCCCAGGCCCAATTCAAAACCCATCTCACTAGTCCTCATGTGTTGGTTTCTAATATAAATTGAGCGGGCTTTGATTATGGGACAGGAATGGGGCGACTGGACCAAATTGGCCCATATTTCAACCTAAAACCTGTTATGGAACAACCAGAACACTTCACTTCTTTGTTTCACAATCAGAGATGACAATAATACATTCAAATCAAACTACCATTGTTTTTTACTGAATGGCGGATATAAGCAACATAAGCACTTTTTGAAGAAAAATACACATTTGTCACAAGAACCAAGGCTTGAAACGAGACAATTTTTTCAAACTGGAGCACTGATCACTTGATTCGATGGTTGGCCACTGTCCATTTTCCGATTCCACAACTGCAATAGTGAAACTGTACGAAGGGGTGCAGCTAGAGCCTTCCTGCGAGAAAGAAACTCTTGGGACAGGCGTCGCATTGTTGGACGAGACTTGGGCTCAGGCTGTACACATGAGAATGCCATTGTAGCAACTAGAACAATGTTCCCCGCAACTATGGGATTAGTTGGAGGCGGAAGGCGCGGATCTAAAACATCGGTTATCATTATGTTTTCAAAAGAAGGTTTAGTAAAGGAAGATAGGAGGTCTATCGGATGTCTTCCCATGATTATTTCTAGTGCCACCACTCCAAAACTATAAACATCGCACTTTTCGGTCACAACCATGGTATAGGCGAGTTCTACAAAAACACAAAGGTAAATATAAAAATTAAACACAAACTTTTTGCTTCAATAAAACAAAAGTAGGATCTGTACCTGGTGCAATATATCCATAAGTTCCTGCAATAACGGTTTGGTTGGATGAATCGGGATGTAGTAGTCTGGCAGTTCCAAAGTCAGCGACAAAAGCCTCCAATTGAGAGTTCAACAGAATGTTGTTGCTCGATATATCGCGATGAACAATAGGCGGGGTGTGATCGTGATGCAAGTAGGATAAAGCATGTGCCATTGCTTCAACAATGTTCACCCTTTGTGTCCATCCAATTTCAGAAGCTTCGACATCGAATCTCAACGCACAAAATAAGCTTCCTTTTTCCATGTACTCATATACTAAGAACATGCATCTATTGTGCAAACAATATCCGTATAGCTTCACGATGTTTTTGTGTCGTATATTAGTCAACATTTGGACCTCATTCCTAAAACAGTGGTCGAAAGAAGGGTCCTCTGCTTCCAACCGATGAAGCTTCTTCAAGGCAACTACTTTGCCGCTTGGCAATTGAGCTCTATAGACGCTACCATATCCGCCTGTTCCAATGCAATATTTAATGTCGAAGTCATTTGTTGCTTTGATGATGTCTTCATAAGCAATTTTACCATCGTAATTCCATATGGAGCAAATATTGCCATGATTCGTTGTTGTTGCCACACTTGCTATTTTTTGGGAGTTACGGAAACAAAAGCACACAACAAGCCCTAGTAAGGAAAGGAAAATTGTGGTAAGTAGAGAAACATTCACATTAAGCATCATTGTTTTGTTTTCTTTGTTTACCGTGAAGGAAAAGCAAGAGGAGAAATAATATTGTGTTCACTTCACATTTCCAAAAAAATTTCCAAAAAGATTATTTCCCCATCTCTCATCTACCAATCATTAATCACATTTCTCTCTACTCACACTCATTTTTCCAATCATTAATTCTCATTTCTCTCTCTATCTTTCTCCAATTATTACACCTCTCTCTAATTATTACTTTTTCCAAAACCAATCCAAACACTATCTCAAAAATATTTCTCAAAATATTCTTCTCAAAACTCTCAACCAAACAGAGTGAATATAACCCTAGTCAGTGGGCCCGGGTCACTGAGATGCGGGTACATAGTACGAGATGCGGGTACATAATATAACATACATTTTAGTAAGATTGTAGTTGCAATGTTACACACATTATCTTCTATGTGTACATGTTTCTGTGTATGTATTTATAAAATGTACAAACATCTCACTCGTGCAATAATTGAACAGATATGTATACACATAAATACATATGCATATGCAAATTTCTTTCAGCACATAAATACCACGCATAACTATCTGCAAATACATTCATAAGACATTTATTAACATACATATATATATATATATATATACACATTTGTGTGTGTGTTGTGTGTGTGGGTGTGTGTGTGAGAGAGAGAGAGAGGTTTGAAAATGGCGCCGGTGTGGTGGTCAGTGAAAGAACAGTGGCGAGCAAGAGAAAGATATCACAAGGTAGGCGAAGTGAGTCAAAATGCTAGCGCTTTTCCAAAATACTTTACTTCCTTGCTTGGATTCGGTACCATGCCAGCCAAGTAAAGCGTAGTTCATATATGCCCGATATAATCTAAGAAATGGTTACAATACACACTCATTAAAGGTGTGTGCCATATATATGCACCTATTATATGGTTCAGATTGTGCCACTTCATTGAAAATCGTAACATTTTTTAGTTTCTCATAACTTTTCAACAATATGATTCGTATCATTTTTTCTATGATTCGTATGGTGTATCTCGTAACTTTTATAAAAAATCATAACTTTTGTAGGGGTGTGTATCAGACACACCCAAATAAGAGGTGTGTATTGTAACCTTTTCCTATAATCTAACATCCCTTCAAAGTGAGTCTTAGACTATGTCTCAAATATGTCTCAAAACGAGCATTATTCTGCGAAATCTTGTTTAGAAGGATTAATTTCCGCAAAAAATAAAAAATAAAAAATTCTACATCTTTCTACGGGATTCTAGACAGAATATAAAGTTCAAATAATGCTGAATTGCTTTTGTTTTATTTAACCAAATATTGTTCGAAGATCAAGACATGATATTTTCTATTTTTCGTCCTCTAAATTTCTTTCCCAAATATATCGGATGAAAAAACATAGATTTCCAAAGATTTTGTTCTACGATATTTCATTGTGATATAAATCTGCTACAACAGATAAAAGAACACACTCAGATGAGGATCCGGGGACTCTGTAGTGCTTTGGGCCACTGCAGGGTTATGGTCCCCAATCAACACGGTCTAGATTATTCTACATGTAAATACTTATCTTTACGTGAAGATAATGTGTAGATATCCGGACCGTTGACTGTCGAACAGATGACTATGATTGAGGGACTACAACCCTGTAGTGCCACAAAGCAATTATGATTAGAACTTGCACTACAGGGTCCCCGCTCCCCTCAGATGAAATGCCTTTTATTTGGGACAAATGACAAGAAAAATTCTTGACTTATAGTTGTTGGTATTGGTTAAAAGCTAAACCCTCTACTTAAATATACTTTAACTAAGCACCCCACCAATTGTATTAGCTTGCAAGTTCTAATCATAATTGCTTTAATTACGAAGCATATGTTATCAATTGCACTATGGGTACAAATCTCATGTTCAGATGTTGCAAAGATCTGAGGTGTACATTCTGAGTTGGAAAATCTTTTGCCCCTTCTTGAATTTGTTCTCCCTTTTCTCTTCTAGTTTTTTTTTTTTTTTTATCAAGTTCTCTCCTAGCTTATGGTCTTCCTTTTCCCCCTCTCCCCCTTCGAGAAGTCTTTTTTCAAATTCTTCTCTACAATCTCCTCTTTTTTATCCGAGAGTGAAATATATATAAGTACTTAAGTTTACTAACTAAAAACATCTAATTCTCTTCCTAAAATTTGTATCCCTATAATTCGAAGTTGACAGTCCATTTTCACTCTTCTATTATATTCTTTTAATAATGAGTTAAACACAAGACCCCACGTAATCATTAGATCTCTATTGACATGTTCATTACCAACAAGACACAAATACACAATGTCTCCCATTATATTATATTTGCTCCCTACAAATATACATGCCATTTTCAAACGTGTACATCTTTTAATTTGTAATGTTTTTAAAGTTTTTAAAAAATGTCTAATAGAACTAATTGAGAATTATAAAATAAAATCATTATCGTATGTAAAATCCAGTACATTATAGATCGAAAACTACGAGAGTTCGAAAATGCAAGCAACATCATAGGGAGCAAATAAGAAGGAACCGAGGGAGTACATTATAATTCATTAAGAAATATTAATACTCTTTCTGTCCTTTTGTTAGAGTCTAGTATTCCATTCTGAACTGTGCCTTAATAAGTGTCCATCTTGTAAAGTTAGTAGGTAAATGTGGTAAATATTTCATTGTGCCCTTAAATGAAAAGTTGAATTTACGAAGTGTCACTTAAAAAAGAACGGAGGTAATAAAAATAAAGACCAACAATGCACATGAAATAGTAATGTACAAAAAATAATTCCGTACTTACCAAAAACGCCAGCACTCAGTGTGCCTGCAATAATAAGGTAAACAAGAACATTGGTCGTCTTTTGCATTGGGCTCGGTTTTATGGGCTCTATAAGACCCGTGTTATCAGTTGTCTCAACCAAAATATATGCACGAAAAACGGGAATCAATCCAATGAGCAGATTATTGGAAAGCACCAACTGTGTCAAGTTTTCCATTTTGGCTAAAGAGTCAAGAATGTTGCCTGTAAATCTGTTGTTGGAAAGATCCAGCACATGCAATACGGTCAATCGCGAGAGAGTTTCTGGTATTTGTCCTTCAAAGGTAATATATATATATAGGCAAAACTTCTTATCCACACTCCCGGATTTAAGGAAAAAATGGGGTTTTTTTGTGTTGCAAATTTTTTTTGGAAAATCCGATCCGTCCAATGTGTTCAGAAGGTGTTTTCAAGGGTCCTCGTGGAAAATCTTCAAAAAAAAACACCGGGAAGGGCTTGATCCAGCAGTTTTTCGCAAAAACTGTATTTATATATTTTTGCGAAAACTGCTTGGATCAAGCCCTTCCCGGTGTTTTTTTTTGAAGATTTTCCGCGAGGACCCTTGAAAACACCTTCTGAACACATTGGACGGATCGGATCGTCAAAAAAAATTTTGGATAAAAAGTCCGGAAATGAAAAGTCCGGATAGGAAGTGGAACCATATATATAGGCAAAACTTCTTATCCACACTCCCGGATTTAAGGAAAAAATGGGGTTTTTTTGTGTTGCAAATTTTTTTTGGAAAATCCGATCCATCCAATGTGTTCAGAAGGTGTTTTCAAGGGTCCACGCGAAAAATCTTCAAAAACAAAATACCGGGAAGGGCTTGATCCAGCAGTTTTTCGCAAAAACTGTATTTATATATTTTTGCGAAAACTGCTTGGATCAAGCCCTTCCCGGTGTTTTTTTTTTAAGATTTTTCGCGAGGACCCTTGAAAACACCTTCTGAACACATTGGACGGATCGGATCGTCAAAAAAATTTTTGGATAAAAAGTCCGGAAATGAAAAGTCCGGATAGGAAGTGGAACCATATATATATACATATATATATATATATATATATACACGGACGATCCAGTCAAGGATCCCGGAAATCCCGGATTGAAGCGTTTTGAAGCCCTTCCCGATATTTTTTTGACGATCCGAGCCGTCCAATGTGTTCAAAAGGTGTTTTCCAAGGCCCACGCGGGAAATCTTCAAAAAAAAATACCGGGAAGGGCTTGATCCAAGCAGTTTTTCGCAAAAATTGCATATTTACAGTTTTGCGAAAACCGCTTGGATCAAGCCCTTCCCGGTGTTTTTCTTTGAAGATTTCCCGCGTGGGCCTTGGAAAACACCTTTTGAACACATTGGACGGTTCGGATCGTCAAAAAAATATCGGGAAGGTGGAGTCCCGGATCCGGGACTCCCGGACTAGATCGGGACTCTATATATATATATATTTATATATATATATTTTATCTAATAGTAATTGTGATTACAGTCCCCTGCAACAGCGTATAATAGGAGGGTTGTAATTAAAATCGTGCTCTGGGTAATGGGACAATTTAGGAGTATAGGGAAAAATAAATATGCTGAACCTCTGAGGCTGTGAAATAAATTACTACTATAACACGAAGGTGATTTGGTTTTTCAAGAGAAGAGAAAGTGAGAGATTTTAGTAATAAAAAGAATTTAGGGGGTTGGATCCATTGCTAGTTTGGTCATAAAAGATCAGATCGAACTAAGAATTGTACAAGAATTTAGCTACAGTAAACACCCCAAAAAAGGGTGCATGATGTGCCCTTTGAATTTTGAGCCACAAAATCTCCTAAATCACCACAAAATTTAATAAATTTAATTCACAAATTCCATATTTTGAACCACCAAAAATCATAAAGAACACAAAAATTCGTAAAATTAAGTGAGCCACAAAGTTAAACACAAGACCCCACGTGATCATAAGATCTATGCTAACATGTTTAAGTCTTCATGCCAACTAGACACATAAATTGCAGTTAATTACGAAATCGTAACTTTTAATAACGACTAACAATGAGCATAAAGTAATGTAGATAAATAATTCCATACTTACCATCGACGTTGGATTTGTGAACGGCATTTGGGGTCAAAAAATTTCCCATATTGACCGGAGGCTGAACAAAGTGTTCCTTCGATTGGATCTGCTCATTATTCTTGTCAAGCCGTTCGCGAATCGATTGAACAACAATTAATGCTATGTACGCAAAACCGCCAGCACTAGCAATAAAAACGTAAGCAGCAATATTGGTCGTGTTTTGTGTTGGGTTCGGTTTTGTGGGCTCTATAAGACCCGTGTTTCCACTTGTTTCAACCAAAACATATGCAGGAAAGTGGGGAATCAATCCAACGAGCAGATTGTTGGAAAGCACCAATTGTGTCAAGCTTCCCATTTTGCTAAAAGAGTCCGGAATTTTCCCTGTAAATCTGTTATTGGATAGATCCAGCACTTCCAATCCTGTCAATAGCGAGAGAGTTTTTGGTATTTGGCCTTCAAATAGATTGCTGCTTAAATTTAGAGCAATCTGCAAACTCTGCGGCATCAAAGGAATTTTCCCGCCCAATTCGTTACTCCCCAATTGGAGTTCTAAGAGAGAATTCAAATTACCAATGGACTCTGGTATTGAACTACTGAGATTGTTTCCTCTTAAATCCAAGTTATTAAGATTTTGGAGCCTTGAAATTGAAGAAGGAATCGAGCCGTTGAGCGAATTCCAGCTGATATTCAACTTCCTCAATCCTTGTAATTGGGTAATTTCAAGTGGGATTTCCCCAACCAATTTGTTGGCTTCAAGTTTCAGCTCTTGAAGTTCGTTAAGATTACCCAATTCAACTGGCAAAAGACCAGTGAGCTGATTCTTAGCAAGATTCAACAGTACTAACTTCTTACAGAGACCCAATTCAGGAGGTATTGGACCTCCCAAAATGTTGTCGTCCAATTCTAAATAGACTAAATTTTGAAGGCTGCCAAAGGATGAAGTTGGGATTGTGCCATTCAAATGGTTGTTTCCCAATCTGAGTCTGACCAAACTTGATGATGTGTTTTCAGGTATTGACCCTTCCAGTCCATTATCAGTCAAATCCACACTCTGCAACTTTGATTGGGACAAAAGGTCACTAGGGATTGACCCATTTAACTGATTATAACTAAGGTCTAGATTCCTGAGAAATTTTGTAATCCCAGGTGGAATTGCACCAGAAAAGGAATTCTGATTTGCAGCAAAGCGCGATAGTGTTTGGATACTTGAAAGGAATTGTGGGATTTCCCCACTAAGATTATTGGAAGATAGAATCAAGACTTGGAGATTGGAAAGCTCTTTGAATCTATCAGGGATAGACCCATAGAGATTATTTTCACCAAGATCAATCACCATCAAATTGGAATAATTCGCGATTTCTTCCGGGATTTCGCCCCCAAATCGATTGGAAGAAAGCCCGAGTTGTACCAAACCCGTGGAATTCCCCAAGCGGGTAGGAACAGAACCAGTGAACTGGTTGTACCCAAGACTCAAATTTTTCAGACTAACCAACCCATCCATCTGCAAACTAATAGTTCCAAACAATGAATTATGAGACAAGTCCAAATATTCTAGTTTCAAAAACCCATCAAAACTAGGTAAAGGACCAGACAATCTGCTCCTACTGAAATTCAATCGTCTTAACCCACTAAGATTTCCACAACCAGTCATGAACCCATTCGGGATTGAGCTCAAGTGATTGTTGGAGAGATCAATAGACTCCAAACTATTGATCTGGCAAAGAACAGGGAGGAAATCAGGGGTAGAGAGAGAGAAGAACTGGAGAGACAATTGCGTTATGGAGGAGTTGTCGGAATTGCACGTAACTCCCTTCCATGAACATGGATCGCTGGTAGAATTCCATGGGAAAGGAGATTGACCCGTGTTGTTTTGGAGGAGATTACAGAGGTTGTTCATGGTGTTTTTCTGGTTTGAAGGAATGTCAGAGACTACAAAATGGAACAAGTTGAAGAAGAGGACTAACAAGCGAGAAGTGATGCGTATATACCCTCCCATTTTGGGTTGTGGGTACAGAGAATGCTGAACCTACAGCAATCTTAGTATTTAGTACTATTTTATATAATAGCAACAATTAACGTTAAAAAATTATATGAGAGTATAGAAGTTTTTGTTTCGATTGGTTAAACAAAGATACAGAGGAGGGAGGCAGAGACTACAGAGGAACTGAGGAAGGAAGCAAGGGCCGAAGTGGGGAAGGAAGATGGTGGAGTGGAAAGTGAAAACTTGGGTGGCCTTTTAGAGAGAGAGAAGAATGGTGGTGGTGTGCGTGTTGTAGGGGGTGAGTGTTTTGGTCCTTGTGGAAGACATTTTCTGACTTTTTGACTTTTTGATTTTCTGACTTTGTGACATTTTCTGACTTTTTGACTGTTTTAGCCTCATTAACGCAATATAACTTGTTCAATTCTATCATCTGTTACACTCTTTATCCATCATCGATTACCCTTGTCCATCTAGAAATTTAAAAAAAAAAATTATAAAAGCAGTTTATTTTATGTTAAAATCATGTTAATTGAGGAAGTAAGTTGAAACTAGTCAGGCAACACCATGTAACTTAATTATGTACGTAGTTTATTTTCTGTTTTTTTTTCCCCCTTTTGTTCTTACTATCTGAAATGCGATAATCTTCTTACTTTACATAACATGATATAATTTTACTCTATATAATTTTGCTAGTTATAAAAAATTAATGTAATCATCTCATGAAAATCCAATCCACGGAAGCTAATTAGTTCGTGGAGAAGATTACTCTTGTAAACGTTATATATGGAGTCTCTAATTATGATAACTAGTAATTTCTAGAATCAATAAACTTTATACAAACGGTTTTTTTATTGTGACAACAATCATTACACAAGTTTTTTTTATTGCTATAACCAAATGTTTCGTAGACTTACATCTAAACTAAAGTCTCCTGTCACAAATTTATGGTGACAAAAATATTATGTAGCAAGACTCAATTTCTTTCATTGTTGCTGCGACAAATTATCATGGCAAAATTAGTGTCGTCACCATGGCTCTCTATTTTAATCATTTTACCACACAAACGAGATTTTATCATAATAACTACTACCTCCGCCCCTTTTTTTTATTATCGAGTATTCTATTTTGGGTTGTCCGGTGTGTGTTTTGAAAAGTTAATAGGTAAGTTTGCACAATTATATTAGTTTATTTTGCACTTCTGAAAAATTAGTGCGTAATGAGTTAATGGGTAAAAATTGAGGATAATTTTAGAAAGTAGAGGTAAAAGTAGATGTGAAACTTTGGAAAAGTTAATTTTAAAATGTGCACTGTTTACGAGTATTTTGGCTACAAAATTTTGCCTACAGTACTATTGCACTTGCTCTTAGTTTAGCAACGCAATGAACTATGAAGCTGGCTTTGATTTCTGATTTTTATTTTCTTTTTGCAAGTAGATCGATCTCCTAGTTTTGATCTAGTGTTATTTTGGTTTCTGTGTCTGAGTTACGGTGGATTGTTTTAGTAAGTGCAATGCTTTTATTGCAAGGTGCAAGGAGATTTCATTTACAGTAATGCAATGATATTGCATTCAAGTTGCAAGGGGGGTTTTGTGTGTTAGGGCTTTAAAAATCAGAAGGGTAATTTGAAATGCTATTGCATGCAAGGTGCAAGGGGGGTTGTGTGTGAGAGGGCTTCAAAAAATCAGAAGGGTAATTTGAACATGTAATTTGTTGGTGCCATTATGAGAAATTATTTTTTTCCTTGTCATGAATCCAGTAATTTCCGAAAACCTTACCATCAAAATCGGGATTTTCAGTTTTAAAAACAACTGTTTGGTCATTTTCCCTATTTTGTATGTTTATTTCATGGAGTATACAAGTATTTGTTTCAATTGGTTATTAGATAAAGACAGAGAGGAAGAAGGCAGAGACTAGAGAGGAACTGAGGAAAACTTGGGTGGCTTTTTAGAAAGAGAAGAATGGTGCTGTGCGTGTTGTAGGGGGTGAGTTGACTGGACTCAACTGGTATGGTTTTGGTCCGTTTGGAAGACATTTTCATGACTTTTGACTGCAGCCATAATAAAACAAATCTGCATCTTTTTCGAAAGCGTACGTGCAACGAATTTTCACCTCTACGCGTCTTTGTAACGGTGATCAAATGACCCGACTCATCTCCAGTTCTCAATTTCTCCTAGATTACCGCGGTATTTGGGATCTATATGAAAAGTCAATTTCCCAACACTTTGCACATATTTGCAGTCCAAACGCACGCCATCTAGAGAGCGCAATCAGTGGTGATACTCGCCGATAAAAAAAAAATGGTAATACATATTGACAGACTAAACAGACATCATGATCACTTTGAAGTGAACCACTTAATAGACTCAGTAACACACTATAACTTTTTTTAAAGATTTTATAGACCACATAAGAATAGAACAAAATCAAAGGGGCATACCCCAGAAATAATTACAACCAACTCTAACCACCAAAACTACCCTAGATCTGTCAAACAATTACAGAAAACCTCAACCGCAACAAAAAGTACGAGCTGTTAAGCACCAACGAGAACACAACGCCAAATTACTAACACGGTAAAACTTGTTCGATTCCATCATCTATTACGCTCTTTTCGAATTCCAAAATGTAAACCTAAAACAAATATTTCCTATACATGAACTCCATATGCCTGCAGGAACAAAAAAAAAAAAAAAAAAAAAAAAAAAAAAAAAATATATATATATATATATATATATATATATATATATATAGGAACCCCTTCACATCCAAACCCCTTTTTACGGACCTAACGTCCGGACCTCCACCTTCCCAATATTTTTTTGAAAATCCGAACCGTTAGATGTGTTTAAAACGTGATTTTAAGGTCCAACGCGAAGATTTGGCAAAAAAAATACCCGGAAGGGCTTGATCGGGGCACTTTTTCACAAAAACGCTATAAAAACAGTTTTATGAAAAACTGCCCGATCAAGCCCTTCCGGGTATTTTTTTTTGCCAAATCTTCGCGTTGGACCTTAAAATCACGTTTTAAAGACATCTAACGGTTCGGATTTTCAAAAAAAAATTTGGAAGGTGGAGGTCAGGACGAAATAAAATCCGGGAGTTTGGATTGGAAGTTTTTTGTATATATATATATACCCCACGGTTCACTGGAGCCTTTGGGGTGTTTTTTTTGTGTTGCAAATTGTTTTGAGAAAATCCGATCCGTCCAATGTGTTCAAAAGGTGTTTTCCAAGGTCCACGCGGGAAATCTTCAAAAAAAAATACGGGGAAGGGCTTGATCCAACCAGTTTTTCGCAAAAACTGTAT
This sequence comes from Vaccinium vitis-idaea, assembly GCA_963854785.1. NCBI lineage: Eukaryota > Viridiplantae > Streptophyta > Magnoliopsida > Ericales > Ericaceae > Vaccinium > Vaccinium vitis-idaea. The sequence goes on from OY978222.1 coordinate 35,760,497, forward strand.
ATTTACAGTTTTGCGAAAAACTGCTTGGATCAAGCCCTTCCCGGTATTTTTTTTTGAAGATTTTCCGCGTGGACCCTTGAAATCACCTTCTGAACACATTGGACGGCTCGGATCATCAAAAAAATGTTCGGATCATGGAGGTCCGGAAGTCCGGATCCCGGACTTGAACCGCCTTCTATATATATATATATATACGCCGGAGATCCTGTCAAGGATCCCGGAAGTCCCGGATTGAAGCGTTTTGAAGCCCTTCCCGGTATTTTTTGCATGATCCGAGCCGTCCAATGTGTTCAAAAGGTGTTTTCCAAGGTCCACGCGGGAAATCTTCAAAAAAAAATACCGGGAAGGGCTTGATCCACGCAATTTTTCACAAAAACTGCATATTTACAAAATTGCGTGGATCAAGCCCTTCCCGGTATTTTTTTTTGAAGATTTCTCGCGTTGGCCTTGGAAAACACCTTTTGAACACATTGGACGGTTCGGATCATGAAAATTTGATCCGGAACTATGAGTTCCGGACCGAGGGGTCCCGGACTAGAGAGTTCCTCTCTCTCTCTATATATATATATGATCATGATCTCCTAAGGGATCCCTTATTAAAATTTGGTGCGGACCGCACCTTTCCGGATCAAATTTTGATGATCCGAACCGCTCAATGTTTTTAAAATGCGTTTTTAAGGGCCTACGCGCAGATTCGTCAAAAAAAATACCCGGAAGGGCTTGATCCAAACAGTTTTCGATAAAATTGTACATATGTACAATTTTATCGAAAACTGTTTGGATCAAGCCCTTCCGGGTATTTTTTTTTGAAGATTTCTCGCGGGGACCTTGGAAAATGCATTTTAAAAACATTGAGCAATTCGGATCGTCAAAATTTGATCCGGAAAATTGAAAAAAGGGCTAGGTCCGCACCAAATTTTTAATAAGGGATCCCTTAGGAGATCATGATCTTATATATATATAGAGTCCCCTTCCTATCCAAACTCCCTTAACTTAGTTAAGTTACAGACCTCCACTTTTCGGACCAAATTTCGACGATCCGAAGCGTTTTTGTGAAAAACTGCTCCGATCAAGCCCTTCCGGGTATTTTATTTTTGCCAAATCTCCGCATTGGACCTTGAAAACACCTTTTAAACACATCTAACGGTTCGGATTTTCAAAAAAAAAATGGGAAGGTGGAGGTCCGTAACTTAACAGAATGTGGGAGTTTGGATTGGAAGCTTGGTGTATATATATATATATATATATATATATATACGGAAATCTTCTTATCCACACCTCCCCGGAAATAAGAAAAAAATGGTTTTTTTTGTGTTGCAAATTATTTTTGGAAAATCCGATCCGTTCAATGTGTTCAGAAGGTGTTTTCAAGGGTCCACGGGAGAAATCTTCAAAAAAAAATACCGGGAAGGGCTTGATCCAAGCAGTTTTCACAAAAAATGTAAATATATATTTTTTGCGAAAACTGCTTGGATCAAGCCCTTTCCGGTATTTTTTTTTGAATATTTTCCACGAGGACCCTTGAAAACACCTTCTGAACACATTGGACGGATCGGATCGTCAAAAAAATGTTTGGATCACGAGGTCCGGAAATGAAAAGTCCGGATAAGAAGCTTACATATATATATATATATATATATGGAACCCCTTCACATCCAAACCCCTTTTTACGGACCTAACGTCCGGACCTCCACCTTCCCAATATTTTTTTGAAAATCCGAACCGTTAGATGTGTTTAAAACGTGATTTTAAGGTCCAACGCGAAGATTTGGCAAAAAAAAATACCCAGAAGGGCTTGATCGGGGCACTTTTTCACAAAAACGCTATAAAAACAGTTTTATGAAAAACTGCCCCGATCAAGCCCTTCCGGGTATTTTTTTTTGCCAAATCTTCGCGTTGGACCTTAAAATCACGTTTTAAAGACATCTAACGGTTCGGATTTTCAAAAAAAAATTTGGAAGGTGGAGGTCCGGACGAAATAAAATCCGGGAGTTTGGATTGGAAGTTTTTTGTATATATATATATATATATATATCTAATCCGGGATCCCGGATTGAAGCATTTGTGGTGTTTTTTTTGTGTTGCCAATTGTTTTGGCAAAATCTGATCCGTCCAATGTGTTCAGAAGGTGTTTTCCAAGGTCTACGCGGGAAATCTTGAAAAAAAATACCGGGAAGGGCTTGATCCAAGCAGTTTTTCGCAAAAACTGTATATTTACAGTTTTGCGAAAAACTACTTGGATCAAGCCCTTCCCGATATTTTTTTTTGAAGATCTCCCGCGTGGACCCTTGAAAACACCTTCTGAACACATTGGACGGCTCGGATCGTCAAAAAAATGCTCGGATCTGTGCACGTTTGAGTGGTCCACACGCCCTTAAGAGAACAGATTCTATGGTCCAGTATGTAGTGCTCTTTTGGAGCATGAGGCCTAGGGTTCGACTCATTTGAACATAAGGTCTGCCCGCGTAGTAATTTAATGAATACTAACGTATTAATATTTTATCATCTTGCAAAACAAAAAAAAAATGAAGAATTTATTCAAAAAATGCGCCTAGGACAGAGTATATTAGGCTTAAAGTTTAAGAAGCTCAATATCCTTTCACCGCCTTCTAAGCGGCCTTATAGCCCCAAAATCGTCATAATACAATATCGATTAAATCACAACAATGCGGCAATCGTTTTTTCCAGATCATTTTTATCAAGTAAATAGGTAAGAAAAAACTTCTGGTTGCAACATGAATCAATGCGTTTCCTTTGTTGCTATTCCTCGCGGCCAATTTAGAGCTGTTGAAGTTGGTGAAAATCGTGTAAATAACAATTGATTTTGCAATTTTTTTTGGAGGGACAATAATGAGAAAGGGCTTGTGTGAGATTCAGGGAACCAAACATGGGATTGGTTGAAACATGAGATATCCCAATGTTAATCATGCATGAATCAAACAGGGGATTGTGTGAGATTCAGTACTAAATCAGTCCCAGGACAAATAATCCAGGACTATCAATTCTAGGACTATTAATCCTACCTGTTTTAGTCCGCGAATCAAACAAGGCCTACAAGTATTTGTCACGCTATGAGTTTTAGAATCTTCCTTCACTTCCAAAATGTTGTAGTCATTGACTTGAGCGATGACTTGCTACGGCACATGTGTGTGTGTGTGTGAGAGAGAGAGAGAGAGAGGAAATTCCAACAGTTTGATCCCCCAAAGAATCCTTAGCTGTCATTCTTGGGGAAAAAAAATAAAAAAGATTATGTGTAAGCATTATCAGTGAATTCTGAATAACTATTCATATTTCATACCGTAGACGTAAAACATTAATCTCAAACATGGGTGTCGAGTTTCAAACAAAAATTACTGTAAAACTCTGCAACTTGCAAGTAAAGATCAAAAAGGCTTCCAAGGTCGTTGGCTCTTTCTTCTGAAGTAATTGTCATGGAACGAATTTTCCTTCTATCCTTCTGCGTAATTGTCTTTCCAATGACCCCTGACTTTTCTATGTTTTGAAGTCCCTCTCTTTCAATAATGGGTTATGTGGTCTTCTATGTAAATTCCATCTCCCTGGAGAACTTTGCATGTATTTGTGGTCCAGACGCGCTGAAGAGAACACACTGATCAATATTGATCAATTATTGAAAAAAAACATGCATACGACTAAGCATGTACCACTGAAAGTTATTACACTATCAACTAAATCACAACAATACAGATGGGTTTTCTTCTAAAATTTTGGGTGCAACGCAGTGGGTGCAAGTGTGCAACTGGCACCAGATCTTCCGTACCCCGTTTTTACGTGTTTCTAGCCTTCGAGTCATACCCCTATATATCCATATCTTGATACTTTCACGTGATCCGGCGGTTAAAAATACATTGAAACATCGAGGTATGAACACTACACTACAAAGCATATGGTGCCCGCGCGACTAGCATGGATTCAATCCTTGGCCTTTTAAATAGGAAAGGCCCAATCGTTCATTTTAGAAGAAGACATGCCCAGAGAGTGCAAAAAGACTAATATACATAAAGAGATCAATGTTCTCCCTTCTCGAATTTACATCTTTGCTGTATTGGGAGTCCCTCATAGCATTAAGACATTCAGATACATTGAGGAAAATACAAGAAAAAAAACCTTGAGAAAAGAACGACTATCAAAAGTGAAAACTCTCTGTGATTGTGTCACAAAAGTATGCTCCTCAATATGTCAGGTATAACCTCGCTCGATCAAATTGTTAAAGTGAAACCACGCAAGGACACAGATGCCAAGGATGATTGCCAAACCCTAGCATTCCTAGCTCTGTTGTGCAAGTTTCTGATTTTACACCGCTTTAGGTTGCTCCAAAACTTCTGAAAATCAATTACATGTAGAACTCAACCTAAAAGATGGCTCAACTCTCCGAGGATTCCCATGATTAGATGAGGGACAAAAGCGAACCACAAGGCAATTAAATTACATATAATCCTTGGGAAGAAATATAGGGACACCCATAAGAAGAGAAATAGTGCGGAGAAAACTAGATATGGAAATGCTTAGCGTAGTATATTTAGACGAGGAAAACAAATGAAGAGCAAAAAATGAACATCCAACTTTTGTCTCTTTTACCCATATAGGCTATATTTGCATATGGAAATGCTTTTAGGAAATCAATTCATGAAATATTTCTTTTCTCCTCCTAATCATTTCCCTAAACAAAGAATAATGAAAACGTTTGCATATATTTCCCTTTCCTTGTCTTCCTACTCGATGAAACTAAGCTCCAATTTTACCACAAAAAAAGGGTCCAAGGATACTATTAGATGCTAAAAACCAACAGTTAACATTCGATTTGAAAATGCTATGGACGATAAAGACATTTTCTCTTTTGATATGCGAACTCCAGCAATGGGGCACACAATGGCTAAGTAATTCATCCAAAGGCACTACCTGTTGTTCTCATATGGAACTGCAGAAAGGACGAAAGATTTTGTACCATGATATCGAGTCTTCACCATCTGGTTCACAATCAATATGGAGGGCACGCTATGAATTCCATATCTTAACTTTCCGTTGCACCAAAAACAAAAAAACTTGAATTCCATATCTTGAAAAACACTGCAGATATGACAAACAAAAACAGATTTTATAAGGAATACCAAACTGTTAAATTGTACAGCAGAGAATGGATAAAAAATAGCTCTACTTCCGTTTATTTTCTTGGTTGCCCCTAGTTGACCGATTTTTGATCCACCAGGTTACAGGTAAATTACCGGATTGTTGTTGATAAATCCCATGAACTCAAATTTGTTTCATGTGTTTAGTTAGGACTAAAAAGGTTTCTTATGCAAACAGGGCCAACCCATGGTCAACTCGTTTACTATACTCTTTGTTCCAGTGGTGGAGCCAGAAATCGAAGTCGGAGGGGCCAAATTATGAAAAAAAATCTCGAGAATTTTTGTCATCGTGTCACTTGACGAATTCAGTATCATTATCGCACGGTATTATTGATCATAATTCAGTGTTCTCGAAATAAAAATTGTTCTTACCTTAATTATTTTTGTAATTGTTCAGTTGTTGGTTCAACCAACAAAAATTGCCACAGAATAAGCAAAGAGATACTCCTACTACAAAGCAGAACTTGATTTGAACCATTCCATTTCATGAAAAAATTTCTGGACGTTTTGATATTCATAAGGTCAACAACATAGCTTGAAAAGTACACCTGAGTCGCTGATAATGGCCACTTTTTGTTCAATATCCAATACATTGAGATTGCTTATTGAGAAAACTACCGAAGTGCAAGTAAAGGAAGCGCAAAACATGTCAATATCCTAATTTTGTGGAAATCCGATTCAGTTGTTGTAATTATGCAAGAAATGGTGACAATTAAACAAAAGTAAAGCATCTCATCCTCTAATTAAGGGAAAGTATACTCTTTTTGCGTTTATCTTTTATAGTAGTAATTGTATCATTATAGTTTGAATTTTTGTAATTTTTTAATTTTTTAAAGGACTCTTGAAGATGTGGGAGTCTAATATTGAGAATTTGCTTCGGACCTCTAAAATTGCTCTTGAATTTTTTAAATTTTTTCTATTGTGTATCTTTTAATTTTTTTTTACTTGATATTAAGAGAGCAACCAAGCTAGGAGTGGGGCTTTGGCAACCCAAATATGGGGGCCGGCACTGGATGTGGAGGATGGCCCTGAAATTTCTTTTCAAGGAAAAATATTTGATCGTGCTACTTGGGAGTATTATTACCACTGAATTCGCTACCTGAACCACTTGCTAAAGTGAAAAACCTCGTGAACCAAGTTGGCCTATATTTCTACACATGCTTGTGCCTTCATGATTTTAGTTTAAGCACCTTACAAAAAACGAACTGAGATTGTTTTTTATTTAATGGTGCATATAAAAGAGATACAAATATAATGGTCATAAGACTCATAACAACCAAGGCCTGAAAAAGATGTGAGACTGTTTTCAAATTTGGGCACTCATCACTTCATCCGATATTTGGACAAATTTCATTTTCTGATTCCACAACTGCAATAGTGAAACTGAACGAAGAGGTTTAGCTAGAGCCTTCCTCTGAGAAAGAAACTCTTGAGACAAGCGTAGCATCGTTGGTCGAGACTTGGGTTTACGACATATGCATGCGAACGCCATTGTAGCAACAAGAACAATGTTCCCCACCACGATTGGATTCGTAGGAGGTGGAAGACGAGGATCTAAGACATCGGTTAGCATGATGCTTTCACTAGGAGGTGATGACAAGGATGATAGGAGGTCTCCAGGGTGCCTTCCCATAATTGTCTCTAGTGCCACCACTCCAAAGTTATAAACATCGCACTTTTCGGTCACGACCATGGTATAGGCAAGTTCTACACAAACAAAGATGAACTCAAAATAAAGGAAAATAGAATATGCCTCAATAGAAAAAGGATGGTGTCCATACCTGGGGCAATATATCCATAAGTGCCCGCAATTACGGTTTGGTTGGATGAATCTGGATACAATAGCCTTGCAGTTCCGAAGTCAGCGACAAAAGCCTCCAGTTGAGAGTTCAACAAAATGTTGTTGCTCGATATGTCTCGATGAACAATTGGCGGGGTGCAATCGTGATGCAAGTAGGATAAAGCATGTGCCGTTGCTTCAACAATTTTTACCCTTTGTGTCCATCCAATTTCAGAAGCTTCCACATCGAATCTTAGGGCACAAAATAAGCTTCCATTTTCCATGTACTCATACACCAAGAACATGCATCTCTTGTGCAAACAAAATCCGTAAAGCTTCACAATGCTTTTGTGTCGTACGTTAGTCAACACTTGGACCTCATTCCTGAAGCAAAGGTCGAAAGCAGGGTCCTCTGCTTCCAACCGATGAAGTTTCTTCAAGGCAACTACTTTGCCGCTTGGCAACTGAGCTCTGTAGACGTTGCCATATCCACCTGTTCCAATGCAATATTTGATGTCGAAGTCATTTGTTGCTTTGATGATGTCTTCATATGCAATGCTTCCATCGTAGTTCCATATGGAGAAAAGATCCCCATGTTTCGTTGCCCTGTCCTCACTTTGGATTGTTGGGGTCTTACGTAGACAAAAGCACACAACAGCCACCAGTAAAGCAAGGAAGACTACGGCGGGGAGAGAAATGACAAGAGCAAGTTTCATTATTCTCTTTCCTTTATTGCCCGTAACACAAGAGGACGAATGTTTTGCTTGACAGCAGTCATTTGGACACCCATCTTGATATCTATTTGGGATTTGACTGTCAAGTTGATTGTATGACAAGTTAAGATATGTAATTGTACAAAGACAATCCGGGATATTCCCAAATAGATTATTTTGGGAGAGATCTAAGACGTACAGTCGTGGCAAACATGCAAGTCCGCTAGGAATTGTTCCGTTTAAGTGATTTCTAGACAACTGCAAATGCTTCAAATTATAGAGTCTTCCTAGCTGCCTCGGTATATACCCACTAAGCAAATTTTCAGCATGGTTCAAAGACACAAGGTTCTCCAATTCGAAAATACTGTATGGTATATACCCACTAAGCAAATTTTCAGCAAGGTTCAAAGACACATGGTCATTTGAAGTCTCTCTTTCAATAATGCGTTATGTGGTCCTACATGTAAATTCCATTTCCCCTGATGACCTTGCACTTTGCACGTATTTGTGGTCCACACGCCATTAAGAGAACACATTCAATAGTGATCAATCATTGAAAAACGTGTCTACGACTAAGCATGTATGGCTGAAAGTTGTTACACTACCAACTGAATCACAACAATACGTTACTCTCTTAAAGTGTGGGTTCTCAGTCTTCCACGCACTAGGTGCAACTGGCACCAGGTCTTCCGTACCCCCGTTTCTGCGTGTTTCTAGCTTTTGAGTCATACCTTAAAATTTCCATATCTTTCACGTGATCTGAGAGCTAGAAATACATCGAAACATCGAAGTATGAACACTACACTACATAGCATATGGTGTCGGCGCGACGAGTAGTCTAGAAGACACAGAAAAGTATTGCCACTTCATTGTTACTCCTAGCTCTCTTGTGGAATACCAAATTAATACAGAATTGCTCCTTTATCTAATAGGATGAAATGGAGCGTGGCTGAGCAGTATTAACTTATTCGCAATCCTCGTTCATTTTAGAAGAAGACAAGCCCAGAGAGTGCAAAAAGACTAATAGTATACATAAAGAGATCAATGTTCTCCCTTCTCAAATTTACATCTTTGCTGTCTTGGGAGTCCCTCATAGCATTAAGGCATTCAGATACATGGAGGAAAATACAAGAAATAAAAAAAGTAGGAAAAGAACGACTGCTCGGTCGTCTCAAGTTCCTTAAATTGTAGCTCATAGCATTAATTCCTTAAATTGTAGCTCCGTCAAGATTTCCAATCACAGATAAAAACCTTTTTTTTGCTTGTTAAAATAGAGTTTGAAGTAAGAGGTGCTCGACTGCTTGGTCTCAAGTTCAACTCCCCTGGTCAACAATTTACAATTTTTGGGGTCATGCTTGAGCGTGTGTAATGGCTGCAAAAGGAGCTGCAAGAGGAGATGTATGAACTAGAACGAAGTATGCACAAATTGGTCCGCAACACTCTAAATTACCCCCAAAGAAAAATACAATGAAGCTGTACATCGATTAATTTCCATATAAATACATTCCTTTTTAACTTTCTTCTCCTAATTCTTTGCATACTCTCGAACCCAGACCTTCTCCTTAGAAGCTAATTGGGTACATCCAAATGGGCAAATGGCCACATCTCTTCTTCTAATTCGTTACTGTATTAAACTTGGCCTTTTTTGTCATTGCTTTGATGGCGTTCAGCCTACTTCTCCTAATTCTTTACCGTATAAAAACAAAAAATGGTTATGTAGGTTTAATTGCATTACGGGGAAAAAAAACTACCGAAAAAGAGGAAAACTCGAAGGTCGGTTCTTGTGGGAAAACTTATTCCCCAATGAGAACCTAAAAAGGGCAAAAGAAAAATTATTTAATTTTTTCATAAAAGTTGACTACTTCTTTTGGTTCGGCTATTAAACAAAGCTTCCCCGTGCTTATTTCTATCTTGTGGTAAATAACTCCACGAGAATTAGACCATAATTTTCCGTCACCAGTGGACTATGGGATTGTAATGCACCTGAATGGGAACCATTGCAAATTTGCAATTTTATCATCATGGTTTAAAGTTTAAACCGTTAAACGGTTCATTTTATATGATTCAAATTTTGGACAAGTGGTATGTTGATACTGAAATTAACTATTCCTAAAAGGTGTACTTTTTTAAACATGAAATAATTCTGCCAGAAGTCGCATTCAAATTCCAAAATTTCCAGTTTTACGCAGTATAATTCACCACCCAATTGGTAAACGCTAGCAAATTTGTGTTCAAATTCGTCTCCATTTGGTTTGCTAGTGGTGGCACGGTGGTTGTGGTGACGAAGGCTGACGGTGGTGGTTGTTGGGCTGTCTGAAGTTTGGCGGCGGAATGGTTTGATGGTGCTGAGATGCAAGGATGAGGAGTCTAGGTTTAGGGTTTTCTTGGGTTGGGCTTAGCTTTTGGGCTAGGCTTTTTATGTATTTATTGTTTTATTGGGCTTTGTTGGCCCATGGGTGTGCACTTTATTGCTATATTTGGGCACTTTAGGCCCACAGATGTTTTTCCAACTTTTGGTTGGATCCCTCTTTGCTTTAATAAAATGTTTTTGTTGCAGATCAAAAAAAATTGTTATTGATGAAGGGTTGATGATGGTTTCAAGGGATATTTTTTATTTTGTGAGCAAAATCTAGTTGGAACTTGAATGTATGAGAGATTGAGACGAAATAAATTACTGCTCAAAATAATTTTGGAGCAGAAATTCCAATAGGAGAAGAGGCCAATGATGGGAAGAGAGAAGAAAATCATCTCTCGAGTGATTATTTAGTGCTCCGCCACATAATGCTACAAGGGCCTTTTCCATCACATATTAGTAATAGGACTTACACCAAGGCCGGCGGTGCATATATGTTCTAGGAGTAACTAATAATTTTCCCCTTTCTCTGTATATTTTGGTCTATACTTCAGCTGGTTTAGCCCATCAATGGTCATATTCTGATCAATTTGACAAGTGAATCAATCTTCCAATTTTATACAATGGTCAAAATTAAAACAGATGTCGATTGATCATGTAACATCTTTTGATGTTGAAACGTAATTGGTTGGCACACTATCCTACTATTTTCTATCATTTTTTTAAAGTAATTTATGACATTCGGATCAGTTATATAAAAAAATCACTATGAAATGGTCTTATGAGAATAATCATTTTGTACGAAGGTAATTCATTGTTGATTTTTGTCTAGAAATAGGAATTTATTAAAAGAATTCTCTAAAAATAAAAAATCCTTCATCAACCTTGGTGTTATAAGAATGATCTGTTAGAAATCCTTTACATACAACATTGCTTGTCACACCCTTATTTTTTTTTTTTACACAATTCAATAATAATACCATGCATTCCATCCAAGTGTTTCTTCACAAGTTTCCTGATTCATAATATATAATGTGTCTAGGTAGACTGCTCGTATCCCATGTTAAACATATGTGATGGATTACGTCATTACATTTTCTCAAGTAAAAAGGATTAAACTGAATTATAAGTTCACCAACCCAAAACAAAACCACAAGATGATTTAATATCTCGTTCATGCATGCATTCAAAGATGTCACGCATTCCATGCACTCCACTTCATGCTCCTTGACAAGTACCTGAAAATCATAGGGTGAGCTACACAAGCCCAGTAGGAAAATCTTCTAAAACTTTTAAATGCTTATGCAACTGTATGCGCGTGAGGAAGATAGATACGGACAACAAATAGGGCTATATACAATACATTGCGCGAAATTAAGAGCCAAATTATTATCATACGTATAAGGTTCTTCTTTCTTCTCTTTTTCTTTCTTTTTATTATATTAATTAAAAAATAATAATTCTTCTAGTCTAGTCCATTGTCCAAAAGACATTCACTATTGTCCCATCAAGTCCAAATCGTTTTTGACGTATCACGCATTAAATAATATCACAATAAACTTAAAGAAATTCCTAGTATATCACTTGGAGCCAGACCTAGCATCACTTCGGGCCTTTGGGATCCCGTAATCCCTCCTTCCAATTCAAACATATCCGACGTGAACACAAACCTCCAAATGTGCCTAGCAAGCATTTCCAATTTCTCGTTCCGTCATGTACTTTCAATCAACCAATTAAGCAAATTTATAATCCATCAAGAAGTTCAGAGATTTGGATAAGTTGTCACATGTAGATAAAGTGTCTCAAGGAACTACACTATCGGAGAACGAACAATGATTAACTCCACCATTTGTTTTATCTAAACGCACGTCATCTCACTTTATTTCCAACACACCCAATGGCAACAAATGTACCCATAACGTGTCTCATATACATTTTAAAGAAATCAACAGAAACAAGCTTTCAGTTTATCGATAGAACTCGAACAAGTCTTTGATGTTTCGGAATTGGTTCCTCCAAAGAACTTCTCAATCGAAAATCAAACAAAGGCCAAACAGGTGTCTTTCCCGCGCCTAACTAATCATGTGACCCTCTCGCTTCATTCCAAACACTTTCAATGACCACACATCTCCACACGACTCTAGCATACATTTCCAACCTTCTTGAACGATACTCATTTCAACAGCTAACCAAAATGGGTTTGTGGAACCGCAATTTGATTTCGATTGATTTAGACACGTGTTTCCCAAAGTGAAACTTTCTTTCTTTCTTTCTTTTTTTAATTTTTTTAATTTTTTATTTTTTTCTCTTTCTGCTAAAGCAAATTCGCTACCTTCTCTCTTTCATTCTCTCCCAAAAATTACTGAATCAAAAAAGGGCTCAGAAATTTATTAAGACATACACTTCTAAATTTAACGCAGACTGTCCCTTAATCAATCAATTAAGAGATGTTCGATAAAATTTGATTTGTTATATGAGGATGGTCTTTAATGGCAAGTCTACAAAATGTCAGTTTGAAACATTGAGTTGAGTTAATAATGGATCACACCAGCAAACAGCAGGGTGCATTAATCTACACATTATATTGTAGACTCCTTATCAAAGTACTTCCGTATGTGAACTTTAAACAAAAATCAGAAGTTTGCATGTCACTTGATTGAGAAACCAAACAGCAACGTAATCTGGACAAACCATCCGGACGGGAAAAATAGGAACAACAAGCAGCAGCAATAGCAAACTGGGTTTAGTCAACCCTTAACCCAACTCAGTAAATTTTTCGTTCCAACTCAGAAATTTGAGATATAGACTACTAGATTACATCTACGGGTTGTCAATTTTTCCATGGGTCCTTAAGGATTTCGTGGGGAAAATGATAGACTTCAAAGTTGAGACAAAAATCCCTAGAAAGCTTAATCAAGTTCAACATGGTAAGATCAAATCTCGAGTATAAGATACACACACACACACACACACACACACACAAATTTATGAAGAAATCCCTACCTTGGTTGCTAGACCTCCAATTTTGCTTCAAGAAAGCCCTAGCCCTTCCTCCACCGAAACCCATTGAATTTCAGCCTCTCGAAGCATATACCCGCGATTCCCAGTTTGTATAGCATGTATAAGAAAGTTTCAAGGTGGGTTCATGTAACATTCAAGTGGGAGAGGGGAGAGATTTGGGTGTGGGAGGAGGAGAGAGAAGGAACCGAGAGGGAGGGAGGGATGAGAGAGAGCCGGCGGTGGAAGTGGATAAGAGAGAAATGAATTTCGTTCAATCACTCACCCCTCATATAGGTTAATGACACTTTACACCCCCCAATCCCTAAGTACTTCAAACAAGACCCAAATTACCCAATTTAGTACATTAACCTACATCCCATCGCCTATTGCAAGTATATAATTTTCCGCACTTTGATTATAAAAAAAATATGGCTCGTGAAAACTGCGGGTCTTTACATTGCTCATATAAACAAACTCTTTTCTGCGAACTCATTTACAGGTTACCAGCCTACCAAATTTAAAGTCTATAAGGATCTCATAATAAGAAGCTTATTCCAATTAGGGTTCATGTAATCAAATATTTTAAGTTTGGAATAGAGGAGGCTATGAGCCAAAATTAATGCCTGCACAGTCAGGTGGGTATGGCTTATCAAGGAGATTTTAATAACCCTGTTTGCTTGCTTGATCAAATTAGGTTTGAAGTGAGGGGACATGGCCAACCTTGTTCCAAATCCTAACTTAAAATCAAAACTTATTTATTGCGTTTTACGAGATAAGTGATTCTCCCAATATGAAATAGGGTTGTTGTGCCTTCAATACTGTTTGGGATCATCTCAAATTCAAAAGTTTAATACCTGCCGTTCATAATGTAGAACTCAACAAATAGAACACATTTGTATAAAATCACATCGATTATTGGTTAGCATTATTGTTGATTAATGCAAAAACATAAATAAATTTGAAAATTTTCTTTATAAAAAATATTTTGTTTGACCATGAGGTTATTGTGAGTTTTTATAGATGTAATATTCATCAAACTATACAAAATAATTGGTTTGGATCGAATTTTTATGCTTGGAATAAACCTATACTGAGAGTGCAATAACAGAACCGTGCAGTCAGTAGGACGCACACAACATCCCCCTATATCCTCATTAAGGGTGAATTCTCCTAAAAGATTGTCTATGCCTCATGAATTTTAGATAAGTCATTTTCGATATATGGACTTGTGTATGTGAGTAGAATGACTTGTCTTAAAATTCATGAATATGTGAGCTTTTAGATTGCTTAGTCCGTTTAGACAATAGGAAAAACTCTGCAAAAGCAAATTTTTTGTATAGGTTTGAGCCCACAAATTGGAAAAAAGTTAAAAAATCTAGGCAAAAAGAGGAAAACTCGGGGTTCAGTTCCATTGCCAAAACTGATTTCCCATTGATCGAACCCAAAAGAAAGGCAAAAAATTAAAATATACTATAACATCATTTTCATTGAAAAAATCAACTACTACATATCAATTCATAACCCCTGACTTTACAGACCCTTTAGATGGTGAGAGAAGAAAGGGGAACTCTCTCCCTTACTGATGAGAAAGGAAATGAAAGGGAAAGAGTTTCTCATGTCTCAACCAAACAACCGTGAGAAATCACTCTCTCTCCCTCCCATTCCGGTCATCATTCTCGTCTCTGGCGACTTTCCGTTAACCTCGAAACTGATTTTTGATCACAGATCTGACTTCTCCTTGACAAGATGAAGACAACGGTGGAAGTTTGACGACAATCCGATGATGGGGTGGCCCGCACGTGACGCCGGCGTTCCGTTTCTCACCAAATCTCCCCACTTTTGGTGAGAAATGGCCACCGGAGGGGGGGGGGGGGGGGGGGGTGTTATGGATTAACGCCGAACACCTGTTCAATCCTACAATGCAAACGCCCCTACGGATCTTGGGAACAATGAATCACAGGAAAAAGCAAGCAAATAAGTGCGTAATGAAAACAGGAAAAAAAAGCACGACACAAGATATACGTGGAAAACCTCAACGTGAGGAAAAACCACGAGAGCCACACCAGTCCACTATGAAATCGAATCAAGGAGAACAAGTCTTCTCACAATCTCTCTGAGATTGGTTTTCTCTCGCCTCTCTCTCTTTTTCACGCTCTGAAAAAGTGATACACGATCTACCGCACACACCGTCGGCCAAAACCCTAAAAAACATTTTTAAGGCTCGCGGTAGCGCTACAGGGAAACACCTGTAGCGCTCCTAAACATTCTGTTCGCAAATTAGGTCCTGGGTAGCGCTACACCAAATCTATGGTAGCGCTACCGGTTGGTTTATCTTCACTCCCAACAATCTCCCACTTGAAGATAACCTGAAGCATCCGCAAATAACCAACCGCAGACCCAAATGATCTCAATCAACCCGTGGACGTAGTCATCTGACCCCTCTTGGTGTGACTCCAGGCCCATCATCTCTTCAAGCATGAAGGCCAACTGAAGTTGAACACAACTTCAGTTTCTGAACAGTAACAGACTTGGTCAACATATCTGCCAGATTTCGATCCCCCAAAATCTTCTCTAGCAACAAATCCCCATCCTCCAAAAGCGAACGGATAAAATGGTACCTTAAATCAATATGCTTCGTCCTGGCATGGAACACTGGATTTTTGGCAAGGTGTATAGCACTCTGGCTGTCACTGAAAAGAACACAGTTCTCTTGCTTCAAATCTAACTCCTCCAAGAAGCTCTTCAACCAAATCATCTCCTTTGCAGCCTCAGTCACGGCCACATACTCAGCTTCTGTCGTGGATAGTGTCACTAACTTCTGCAGACGTGAGACCCAGCTCACCGCTGTTGAACCCATAGTATAGATATAACCCGTGGTACTTCGCCGCGTATCCTGATCACCGGCAAAGTCTGCATCCACATATCCCTGCACTGTCAATTTCCCTTTCCCAAAACAAAGTGGCAAATCAGTGGTACCTCTCAAATATCGCATGATCCACTTTACTGCTTCCCAATGCTGTTTCCCTGGATTGCTAGCAAACCTGCTCACAACTCCCACTGCATGGGCAATGTCTGGTCTCGTATTCACCATCGCATACATTAGGCTACCCACGGCCGAGGTATACGGAACCTTGGCCATGTACTCTCTCTCTCTGCATCTGTCTTGGGTGATTGCCCCTGAGAAAGTTTGAAATGACTTCCCAAGGGTGTGCCAACTGCCTTAGCACTCTGCATATTGAACCTCTCCAGAACGCGTTCAATATACTCAGCCTGACTCAACCGTAAGGTTCCCTGAGCCCTATCCCTGCTGATTCTCATCCCAAGTATCTGCTTAGCTGCACCCAGATCTTTCATAGCAAACTCCGTTGCCAACTATTGCTTCAAACTGTTGATTTCCCTAACACAGGAACCTGCTACAAGCATATCATCTACGTAGAGCAATAATATGATGTAGCTAGACTCAAACCTCTTGAAGTAACAACAGTGATCCCCATTGCACCTTGTGTAGCCACTGCGCTGCATGAAACCATCAAACTTTCTGTACCACTGTCTGGGAGCCTGTTTCAAACCATACAAACTCTTCTTGAGCCTGCACGCCATCTCTTCCTTGCCTTTCACAATGAAGCCAACAGTCTGCTTCATGTATATTTCTTCATCCAAGTCCCCGTGAAGAAAAGCAGTTTTAACATCTAACTGCTCAAGGTAGAGATTTTCAGCAGCAACCAAACTCAACACCACTCTGATAGTGGCCATCTTCACAACCGGCGAAAATATCTCTGTATAATCGATCCCCTCCTTCTGTTGGAAGCCTTTTACAACCAATCTTGCCTTGTACCTTTTCTTGCCATCACTCTCCTGCTTAAGTCGAAAAACCCATTTGTTCTGCAAGGCTTTCTTTCCTGCGGGAAGCTGAGCTAACTGCCAAGTATCGTTGGAATGAAGAGAATCCATCTCTTCCTGCATCGCAGTCTTCCACTTAGCTGACTCGGAAACCTGCATAGCCTCATCATAGCACTCTGGTTCTCCATTGTCCGTCAAAAGCAAGTAATCAAGCGAAGAAATATATTTCGGATTCGGCTTGTGTACTCTGGTTGTCCTCCTCAACACTCTGACCGCTGAACTAGTCCCTGTCTCTGGAGCTACCTCATCTGAAACTGTCCCCTCTGAAACTGTCTCATCTAAAGCTCTCTCCTCTGCCTTACCAGACCTCTGTTCAACCCCACTGTTATCTGGAAGATCCTCCAACTCAAAGTACTCGGACGTATCTCCATCCGAAGTGGTACTCCCACTGCTCTGTTTGCTGTCCCTGTCTTTGTACATCACCTTTTCATCAAACACAACGTCTCTGCTTCTGATTATCTTCCGGTTCTTGTCATCCCAAAAACGATAACCAAAATCATCTCCGCCGTACCCAATAAAGGTGCACTTCTGTGACTTAGCATCAAGTTTATCTCTGTCCTTGTCGCTAATATGCACATAGGAAACACAACCGAAAACACGTAAGTGTGAGAGATTTACCTTTTTACCACTCCAAACCTCCTCTGGTATGCCAAAATTCAACGGAACTGATGGCCCAAGATTGATCAAATATGCTGCTGTGTCGACTGCATCTGCCCAAAACATCTTGGGCAACCCTGCGTGTATCCGCATGCTCCTAGCACGCTCAGTCAAGGTCCTGTTCATCCTCTCTGCAATGCCATTATGCTGCGGAGTCCCTGGAGGTGTCCTCTCTAAACGAATCCCGAATAGAGCGCAGGCTCTCTTGAACTCCCCCAACTCATACTCTCCGCCGTTGTCAGACCTCAACCTTTTCACCTTCAAATCTGTTTCATTCTCAACCCTGGCCTTCCACTTCTTGAAGACTTCAAAGACCTCTGACTTGTGCTTCATGAAGTATACCCATACCTTCCTCGAGTGATCGTCGATAAAGGTAACATAGTAATAAGAACCGCCAAGAGAAGACACTGTAGCTGGACCCCACACATCTGTATGGACAAGCTCTAGCTTCTGAGCCATGGGAGGCCTGCCGCCTTTCTGAAAGCTAACCCGTTTCTGTTTCCCGAAGATACAATCCTCACACATGTCAATATCCACTGACTCTAAACCCGGTAGCTTCCCATTCGACTGCATCACCTTCATTCCCTTCTCACTCATATGCCCCAGTCTTCTGTGCCACAGATTTGAACTCTCCTTGCTGTCTGCAACAACAAGTGTATCGCTACCATGTGAAGTCAAGTAAAGTGTACCAACTTTCTTGCCTTTAGCCGCCACCATGGTACCGTTGGAGACTTTCCACGTGTCCCCTGTGAATGTCGAAGTATAACCTGCTGCTGCAAGCTGTCCAACCGAAACAAGATTCCTCTTCAAATTCGGAACGTGCCTGACATCTTTCAGACACCATCTGTACCCCTGCGTCGCAATATGAACATCCCCTCTTCCCACTATACTGCAAGGCTCGTCGTCCCCCAAGTATACTTTCCCAAAGTCCCCTGCTACATAGTTCTGTAGAACCTCCCTGTTAGCAATGGCGTGGAATGAGGCACCCGAATCAATCACCCACGATTCGGCGTCGCTGTTCATGGCAAGAATAAGTGCATCGTGCACAATATGAGCCTCTTGCTCACTGTTATTCTTCTTCGGTGCTTTGCAAGTTGTTGACATATGGCCTGTCTGACCACAATTCCAACATTCACCTTTAATAGGCCGAACCTGAGATTTGGCCTTATTTCTCTTACCCTTGGATTTCGACCTGTTCCTGTTCTGATTCTGACCACCCCTGGTCTGGCTTCTGCCCCGCTGCTCAACACTTAGAGCTGAACCTGAACTACCTGAACCATCGATCGAACCCCTTCTGACTTCCTCAGTCAAAATCAAACTAACAACCTCACTCAGTTTCAACTTTTTTTTCCCTGCCGAATTACTGACTGCAGTTACAGTACCCTGCCAACTCTCTGGCAACTGAGACAGAATTAACAAGGCTTGAACCTCATCATCAAACTCGATATCGACAGACGTAAGTTGATCAACAATCATATTGAACTCACTGAGATGTGACATAAAGGAAACCCCTTCTGCCATAGACAGGTTGAAAAGTTTTTTCATAAGATGTACCTTATTCGCAGCAGACGGTTGCTCGTACATCTTCTTCAGCGCTCCCATAAGCTCCTCCGTCGTTTTCTCTTTCAGTATGTTGTGTGTGACTGACTTTGAAAGGGACAGGCGAATAACCCCTAACGCCTTCCTATCCAAAACGTTCCAATCATCGTCGCTCTCTTCAGCTTTCTTCCCCTTTTCTTTACCTTCCAACGGCCGGTAAAGATCCTTCTGATACAGATAGTCCTCTATCTGCGTTTTCCAGTACGCGAAGTCTGACCCATCAAACTTGTCGATCCTCTGTTTGCCTTCTTCAGAACCCATAGCTCCCACTGAAACCCTAGCCTGCCTGAACGAGATTAAACCCTAACCTGTCGAACAATAAACTACCGCAACCGCGGCTCTGATACCAGTTGTTATGGATTAACGCCGAACACCTGTTCAATCCTACAACGCAAACGCCCCTACGGATCTTGGGAACAATGAATCAAAGGAAAAAGCAAGCAAATAAGTGCGTAATGAAAACAGGAAAAAAAAGCATGACACAAGATATACGTGGAAAACCTCAACGTGAGGAAAAACTACGGGAGCCACACCAGTCCACTATGAAATCGAATCAAGGAGTACAAGTCTTCTCACAATCTCTCTGAGATTGGTTTTCTCTCGCCTTTCTCTCTTTTTCACGCTCTGAAAAAGTGATACACGATCTACCGCACACACCGTCGGCCAAAACCCTAAAAAATATTTTTAAGGCTCGCGGTAGCGCTACAGGGAAACACCTGTAGCGCTCCTAAACATTCTGTTCGCAAATTAGGTCTTGGGTAGCGCTACACCAAATCTATGGTAGCGCTACCGGTTGGTTTATCTTCACTCCCAACAGGGTGTTAAGGGGTTCCAGATTCTCACTATTTCTCTTCCTCTCCCACCCTTTTGGTCATCCAAATAAGGGAGGAAAATGACTCTCCTTTCTTCTCCTTTCTTTTCTCTCCCTGCCCCTCGATCCAAAGGAGCTGTAAGACTCCAACCTAAAGGGATAAATCATTGGGCTAAAGCCCAGAGTTCTATAAGAATTTTGTACTTGTGGA
This sequence comes from Vaccinium vitis-idaea, assembly GCA_963854785.1. Taxonomy (NCBI): domain Eukaryota; kingdom Viridiplantae; phylum Streptophyta; class Magnoliopsida; order Ericales; family Ericaceae; genus Vaccinium; species Vaccinium vitis-idaea. The sequence goes on from OY978222.1 coordinate 35,780,665, forward strand.
CTACCAAAAAGACAAATGAATGTGGTACTTACTGCATTCGTTTTAGAGATTGTTCAATGCTCTAGCAGCATGTGGTAGTGATCCATGGGGATACATTTGGTGGTGGAACTTACGCAACTATGTGGTCACGTGATGCTCGAGAAGCAAATGATAAGATCTCCCTTTTTTTTTTTTTTTTTTAAATGTCAAGTATAATATCAAAGCCATCCGGCACCCGATTACATCAAAAGACAGGAATGACGCCAAAACCACTAACAAATGAAAATGAGAATGGCAACTGAGCCAAACTTGTACACACACCTGCCTAAGCAGACCCGACACCTAGGGGACGGAATGATGAATCCTATCCAAGTGAAAGTGGTAAAGAATCCACAAGGATTCCCAGCCCAAACCATAAATACATTACAGCACCAGTAATCGGTAAAGAAACAACAAAATAACAAACCAAAAAATAACTAATTAGCTGCCCAAAAAACTGGTACAAATCAAGATCCACTGAGTCTCCCCAACGAGATGCACCGAGTCATTCCGAGTTCATCTAGTTGCCGACCAGTCACTTCCCCGGGCAGAACCTAGCTTTCGTAGCCGCCGCCCATGGCATAGGAAAGCTTTAGCCGGAGGGAGCCAAGGCTCCCAAGTTCAACCCGTCGTCAGATCTGAGCCAGCCGAAGCAGGAAACGGTTGGTGGAGGGCGGAGGATGAGGGACGATGGTGGATGAGGTCAGGGGCTAGTGGTGGAGGAGGTTTGCGACAGACGAGTTCTGGCGGCAAAGGGGGGTGGTGGCGGAAATGTCTAGCGGTGAAGGGGGGAGGTGAGTGAAGGCGGAAGGGGCTGGCGGCGGAAGAAAAGGGGAAGAAAATGGGCAGTGGCGGAGTGATGCGCCCTCAATTTTCAACATATTTAAACATACTTTTCTCAAAATAATAAATCTGATTTCATTTATAAATATTCGAATTCAACATGTATTGTCTAATTGAATCCCCGTATCCCACATGAAAACAAGTGCCTAATACATGAAGTTATTACATTTTACAAAATCAAAAGATGATAGAAAAGAATAGAACTACAACTTTATCTTCCAAAAATAAAATTCAAGAGATAAAATGATAACTCTTCCAATGTATGCCTTCAAAAGATTCCATGCACTCCCAATGCACTTCAGCCATGCTCCTCATTGAATACCTAAAAATTGATAGGTTGAGCTACACTAGCCTAGTAGAAAAATCCCTAACACAAACTCTATATATGTATGCGGTGCACTATGCTTGTGAGTGAACCTACAATGTATAAGCCCAATTTTAGAAGTCTTTCTTTCACAACCACATCTCAACACACACACACACACATGCACACCCGACACCCCGTATGCACACAAATACACTATAAAAGTTTCAAGTTCAACGGAAGTACTCTTATCATTTGATTTCCATCTTAACATCGCCCTTGGGATCACACTAGGCCTTTCTCAGTCATTCTCAAACAATCCACTCTTTCCTCTTCATACAAAATCAACCCGTCATAATACAGTACATCTCAACAATACCATTTCAACACCCCCAAGTACACTATTCTTTCACATAACTACTCATTTTGATTTCTTTGAGGGATATTTCCTCAACATCGAGATACCTCTCATAAGATGTACAACGAATACCACCCAATTTTTAACTCCACAACCATAATCAAAATAATCAAGGAATGTAAAGAACAACACACAATAAATCACACACAACAAACAACACACCATAGACAACACACAACAAACAACACGCAACAAACAACACACAACAAGCAACACACCACAATCAACATAACATGTCCAACTCCAAGAACCAACAACCCAATTACGAAATGAGAGGGTGAGAGCTAAGCATTAGACACTCATAACATCCCACCAATAGTCTCATTTATCAAGAACTCAACTTGTCAAGCCTTCCCACACTCATTCGGTCAAGGGCATTTTCGTAATTTCATCATGGATCAAACCCATAAGTATTTCCATTAATCCAAACCACAAATACACTTTGAAATATCCCAATTTCATTAGTAGGAAAGCAATTTGACATAGAAACATAAATATCACAAAGCCCCAATTCTTCATAAACCCTAACCTCAACCAAATCATGATTTTCTTCCACCAATCAACAAGATTCAAGATTTATACGGTTAAATATTCTATAGCAATCGAACATTCAACCCCTTACTTAGAAATTCTACCAAAAATCCTGAATTTATAAGTCAAAGGCCAGAAACTTCACAATCCGTCACATATATGAGAAATCATGTGTAGAAATCAAGGGTTTATGATCTAAACACATAGATATATAGAGAGAGGAGAGAAATCCCTACCAAAATGGGTTTTGAGCAAAACCCTAGAGTACCCAACTGATTTTGACCCCAAACTCCAAGAACGACCTCCACCCAAGCTCCACTACGCATTCATGAGACAAGATCAAGCCCAAAACAAGTTACAAGAGTAAGGTTACACTCACAATCAAAGAGAGAGATGGAAAAACGTGGGTGGAGCAAGAACAAGACCCAAATCAAGAGTTCTTACCTCCTTGAGTGCAAAACCCGAAATTGAAGTGAGATTCACGAACCCAATGTGTAGATGTTGAAGTTTTGAGGTGGATTGAGGTTAAAATCACAAGATTTGAGGTAGGGGTGAAGAGAGAAGGTAGAGGGGTGATTTTAGGGTTTGTTTCGTGGTTTTTGGAGTGAAGAAATGAGTCCAAGGCCCTATTTATAGAGGGCTGTGACGAGCTCAAAATTTTCAGAAAAATGCAGCTAGATACCAGTATCAAGAAAAAACCATATCGGTATCTAGAGTTTTTGATGGCTCAAAATATGCAGAAAATATAATTGGATACCAGTATCAAGAAAAAGCCATACCGGTATCTAGAATGAAAAATTCTAAATTTTTACCAGCTTCACCAATTCGTACCATGATCATTTCTAACACATTTTCAACATCTCCAAACACTCACACAACATCGCAACACGCATTTCTGCCTTATTTAACCCCCAATACACCAAGACATAAACACTAGTCATACAATGCTTAGAAAAAAAACACTTTTTAAAACATTAATCAACTCATTCACGTTATTTAAAATGAATAAAAGATAAAAAGAATTTCATGGAATTCTGGGTTTTTACACGGAGGGGTATGGTGAGATCGGGCGGCATCAATCGGCCAGGGGTTGAAGGAGGGGGCTGTGGCAAGGCGAGGGCGAGGAGGGGTGGGACGGAAGGGGCCGCAACTCCACCCCCCTCAAGCTCTGAAAACGGAAAGAAAAAACTAGATCTAGATAAAGTAGGAGAAGGAAAGAAAAGATGAATGAGAGGAGAAGAAAGAACTGGTGAAGGGAAGAAGAAAAAGGAGGAAGAAAGGAACCGGACTAGAGGAGCCGGCAAGAAAAGGGAAGAACCCTAGGGATTCTAACTTTTTAGAGAAAGAAGCTCTCTAGGGCAGTAGTAGGCCTCTGTTATAAGATCTCCCTTCGGAGACTACAAAATTCAATATCTTGATTGTTGTGGCCCAATTCAAAACCCATATATCACAAGTCCTCATGTCTTCATTTCAAAAATAAATTGAAAGGGCTTTGACCATAGGATAGGAATGGGATCACTAGACCAAATTAGCCCATATTACGACCTAAAACCTATTTTAGAACAACCAGAACACTTCACTTCTTTGTTCCCTAGTCAGAGATACACATAGCAATAATACATTCAAATCGAACTACCATTTTTTTTTTTTATTGAATGGTGGAGAAAGTATAAGCAATATTGTTGTTGCATGAACTCTGTAAACAAGCTAAATATCACTTTTTGAAGAAACATGCACATTGGTCATAAGAACCAAGGCCTGAAAACGAGGCAGTTTTTCCAAAATTGGGCTACTGATCACTTGATTCGATGGATGGTCACTGTCCATTTTCCAATTCCACACACTGCAATAGTGAAATTGTACGAAGGGGTGCAGCTAGTGCCTTCCTGCGAGAAAGAAACTCCTGAGAGAGGTGTCGCATTGTTGGTCGAGACTTCGGCTTAGGACGTATACATGAGAATGCCATTGTAGCAACTAGAACAATGTTCCCCGCAACAATGGGGTTAGTTGGAGGCGGAAGGCGCAGATCTAAAATGTCGGTTATCATTATGCTTTCAAAAGCAGGCTTAGTCAAGGACGATAGGAGGTCTCTCGGATGCCTTCCCATGATTATTTCTAGTGTCACCACTCCAAAACTATAAACATCGGACTTTTCTGTCACAACCATGGTATAGGCAAGTTCTGCACAAACACAAAGATGGATTTTAAAATTAAACAAACTTTTGCTTCAATAAAACAAAAGTAGGATCCGTACCTGGTGCAATATATCCATAAGTTCCGGCAACAACGGTTTTGTTGGATGAATCGTGATGCAGTAGTCTGGCAGTTCCAAAGTCAGCGACAAAAGCCTCAAATTGAGAGTTCAATAAAATGTTGTTGCTTGATATATCTCGATGGACAATAGGTGGGGTGTGATCATGATGCAAGTAGGATAAAGCATGTGCTATTGTTTCAACAATGTTCACCCTTTGTATCCATCCAATTTCAGAAGCTTCGACATTGGATCTCAGCGCACAAAATAAGCTTCCTTTTTCCATGTACTCGTACACTAAAAACATGTATCTTTTATGCAAACAAAATCCGTAAAGCTTAACGATGTTTTTGTGTCGTACATTAGTCAACATTTGGACCTCATTCCTAAAACAATGGTCAAAAGCAGGATCCTCTGCTTCCAACTGATGAGGTTTCTTTAAGGCAATTACTTTGCCACTTGGTAATTGAGCTCTATAAACGCTCCCATAGCTGCCTGTTCCAATGCAATATTTAATGTCGAAGTCATTTGTTGCTTTGATGATGTCTTCATATGCAATTTTCCCATCGTAATTCCATATGGAGCAAATATTGCCATGATTCGTTGTTGTTGCCACACTTCGGATTTTTTTAGTCTTACGGAAACAAAAGCACACAACAAATCCTAGTAACGAAAAGAAAATTGTGGTAAGTAGAGAAACATTGTCAACATTTAGCATCATTGTTCTGTTTTGTTGATTGACCATGGACGAAAAGCAAGAGGAGCCAGTGGGCCGAAGTCACCAAGACGCGGGTACATTGTGCATTTTAGACAGATTGTTTAGTTGCAATTTTACACACATTATCGACTATGTGTACATCAGTGTATGTATTTATAAAATATATGAACATATAACTCGCGCAATAAATGAGAGATATGTATAAACATAAATGCATATGTATATGCAAAGTTGTAGTAGTACATAAATACCACACATATCTATCTGCAAATACATACTTAAGACATTTACTTACACACACACACCCCAATAAATTAATCTCTCTATATATACACGTACATATATATACATTTATGTGTGTGTGTGTGAGGGCGGGGGGGAGGTTTGAAAATGGCGACGGTGCGATGGTCAGTGAATGAACGGTGACGAGTGAGAGAGACACGTCACAAAAAAAAGGGAGAGATCGCGAGGTAGGTGAAACGCGTCGCTTTTTCAAAATGCTTTACTTCCTTGCGTGGATTTGGTCCCACGCAAGCCAAGTAAAGCGTAATTCATATATGCGCGGTATAATCGAACATCTCTCCAAAATGAGTTTTAGACTATGTCTCAAATAAGTTTCATGACAGACATTATTCTGTGAAATCTTATTTGAAAGGATTAATTTGTACAAAAAAAATTATATATCTTTAGACGGGATTCTACATAAAATACAAATTAGTTCATATAATGTTGAATTGCTTTTATTCTATTTAACCAAATGTTGATTGAAGATCAAGACATGTTATTTTCTATTTTCGTCCCCTAAAAGTCTTTCTCAAATGTTGGATGAAAAAACATAGATTTTCAAAGATTTAGTACTACAACATTTCATTGTGATATAGATATGAAATGCCTATTTTTTTGGGACAAATGACGAGAAATTCTTCAGTTAGAGAGGTAGGTCTTGGTTAAAAGCTAAACTCTCGAATTAAATGAACTTTAACTAAGTACCCCACCATTTCTATTAGATTGCAAGTTCTGATTATAAATGCTTTCATTAGGAAGTATCTATTATCAATTGCCAAAATGCTATGGGTACAATCTCATGTACAGATATTGCATAGATCCAAGGTGTACAATTGATTTTCAAAATCTTTTGCCCGGCCCTTGTTGAATTTCTTCTCCCTTTTCTCTTCTAGCTTCTTCTTCTTCTTTTTTTTTTTTTTTGATCAAGTTCTCTCCTAGCTTTTTGTTCTTCCTTTTTTACCTCTCCCTACGAGAAGTCTTCTTTAATTTTGTTCCTACAATCTCCTCTTTTTGTATCCAAGAGAGAGAAGTACTATAGTTTGCTAATTAAAAACATCTAATTTCCTTCATAAAGTTTGTATCCCAATAATTCAAAGTTAGAGAATCCATTTTCACTCTTCTATTATTTTCTTTTAATATTGAGTTAAACACAAGACCCCACATGATCATTAATCTCTACTAACATGTTCAAGTCTTCATTACCAACCACACACATCTATGTTATATGAAGAAATCATGTTATAAAAACTAAGGCTAACAATGCGCATGAAAGAGTAATATAGGCAAATAATTCCATACTTACCATCGATGTTGGATCTGTGCTCATCATTATTCTTGTGAAGCCGTCTGTATATCAATAGAACGATTGTTGCTATGAAAATTGCAAAAGAAATAACTGCACTAGCGACTGCAACAAGAAGGCGAACATCACGTCTCTTTTTCGTCTTTTGTGTTGGGATCGTATTTGTGAGCTCTATAAGATCCGTGTTTCCCGTTGTCTCAACTGAAACATCTCGAGGAAAATCTGGAATCAATCCAGAGAGTAGATTATTGGAAACCACCAATCGTATCAACCTATCCATTTTTCCAAAAGAGGCTGGAATTTCCCCAGTAAATCTGTTATTGGATAGATCCAGCACTTCCAATCCTCTCAATCGCGACAGAGTTGCTGGTATTAGGCCGTCAAATTGATTGCTGCTTAAATTTAGAGCAATCTGCAAACTTGGCGGCATCAAAGGAATTTCCCCGCCTAGTTCGTTACTCCCCAGTTGGAGTTCTATGATAGAACTCAAATTACCAATGGATTCCGGTATTGAACCACTGAGATTGTTTCCTCTTAAATCCAAGTAATTAAGATTCTGGAGCCTTGAAACTGAAAAAGGAATCGAACCGTTGAGCGAATTCCAGCTAATGTTCAACTTCGTCAATCCTTGCAATTGGCTAATTTCAATTGGGATTTCCCCAAACAATTTGTTAGCTTCAAGTTTCATTTCCTGAAGTTCGCTAATATTACCCAATGCAACTGGCAAAAGACCAGTGAGCTTATTTTTAGCTAGATTCAACAGTGCTAAATTCTTACAAAAACCCAATTCAGAAGGTATTGATCCACCCAAACTATTGTTGTCCAATTCCAAATGTGTCAACATTTGAAGTCTCCCAAAGGATGAAGATGGGATTGTCCCATTTAAACGGTTACTTCCTAATCTCAGTCTCTCCAAACTTGATGATATGTTTTCAGGCACCGACCCTTCTAGTGAATTATAAGACAAATCCAATGTCTTCAACTTTGGTTGAGACAAAAGGTCACTAGGAATTGGCCCATTTAACTGATTATAACTAAGGTCTAGATTCCTGATTAAAGTTGTAATCCCAGATGGAATTGCACCAGAAAACGAATTGTGGTTCGCAGCGAATCGTGTCAGTGTGTTGATACTTGAAAGAAATTGTGGGATTCTTCCACTCAAACTGTTAGAAGATAGACTTAAATGTTGCAGATTGGGAATCTCCTTGAATCTTTCAGGGATAGGCCCAGAAAGATTATTAAAACTAAGATCAATCACAGTCAAATTCAAATAATTCGCAATATCATCTGGGATTTTGCCTACAAATTGATTGTTAGAAAGCCTAAGTTCTTCCAAAACCATAGATTTCCCCAAGTGGGTAGGAATGGAACCAACGAATTGGTTGAATCCAAGACTCATAGTTTTCAGGCTAACCAACCCATCCATCTGTAAAGTAATTGTTCCACTCAACATATTATGACCCAAGTACAAAAGTTCCAATTTCAAAAACCCATCAAAATTAGGTAAAGAACCAGATAACCTGTTCCAACGGATATCCAATCGTCTCAGCCTACTAAGATTTCCACAACCAGTCATGAACTCACTTGGGATTGACCTCAGTTGATTATTGGAGAGATCAATAGACTCTAACGTATCAATCTGGCAAAGAACAGGAAGGATATCAGAGTTTGAGAGATAGAAGGATCGGAAAGAGAGTTCGGTGATGGAGGAGTTGTTGGAATTGCATGTAACTCCCTTCCATGAACATGGGCCTGTAGTGGAACTCCATGGAAAAGGAGATAGAAGCGTGTTGTTTCGGAGGAGATTATAGAGGTTGATCATGGTGTTTCTCTGGTTTGAAGGAATTTCAGAGACTACCAAATGGAACAAGACGAAGAGTAATAGGTGAGAAGTGATGTGTACGTACCTTCCCATTTGAAGCAGAGACTAGAGCGGAACTGAGGAGGGAAAGAATGGCCGAAAGGGTATAGGAAGATGGTGGAGAGGAGAGAGAAAACTTAGGTGGCTTTATGGAGAGAGAAGATTGCTGGTGGTGTGCGTGTTGTCTGGCTTGTATGGTTTTGATCATTGTGGAAGACATGCATTGACTCTTGTTTTTTTTACTGTAACGGTAATAAAACAGTTAACGAAAATACATTAGTTATTATCACTCCCTCGGATCTAAGTCTTTCAATATCTATTCACATGAAAAGACCCAAAGTAAATATCACTTATGAAATCTGTTTGTGAGGGGAGTTAGAAGGACAAGCATTGACGGATGGAGTGACAAGATGAATTTAGGCTACCGACCCATCCAAGTTTCAACATTCATTTGGATATATCGTTTTATGAAAAACTGTTCGGATCAAGTCATTTCCAGTTATTTTTTTAGTGACTCCTCGCGTGGACCATAGAAAACACGTTTTAAACACATTGAATGGTTCAGATCATCGAAATTCGATCGGGATCTATGAGGTCCACACCAAACCAAAATAAGAGATCCCTCAATGGATCCTTGGTGTGTGTATGTAGAGATATATATGTATACACACACACACACATGCACGACAAATTAATTCAAGGATCCCTGATCTTGCTTCCGTTCACTTGTCACATTTTCCGATCAAATTTCATGATCCAAATCGTTCAATGTGTTTAAAACGTGTTTTTAAGGGTCCACTCAAAGAAATCATCCAAGAAAATAACCGGGAATGGCTTGATATGTTTAGATTTCGATAAAAACTGTACATGGGTCCCCTCAAAAGATCATCAACAAAAAAAAAAGACCGAGAAGGGTTTGATCCAATCAGTTTTCGATAAAAAAATTTATATGGGACCCTCAAAAAGACATTTTAAAAACATTGAACAATCCAAAGAGACTCCAGCTAAATAGAGAAATCGTTACCTTTTCCTTCTAATAAAATTACACAATCCAAAGAGACTCCAGCTAAATAGAGAGATTCTCAAAAGTAACACCAAATTTCTGTTCTATTTATTTTTCGAAGGCCAGCACCTGTGTAAGAACTATCTTTTCCAAAAGAATTAACTTTCTCCAAAGCATTTGCCAAATGTAAGAGCTATTGCAAGTAAAGATCAAATAGGCTTCGTGAATATTGGCCACATATTCGTTACCAAAAACAGTGAGTCAAGCCAGCTGGATCATTGAATCTTTCCTCTGCAAATTGTCATGGTACGAATTTTCCTTCTACCCTTCTATGTAGTTGTCTTCAATTAATGGCCTAAGACTTTTCAAGTTTTAAAGTCTCTCACTTTCAATACTGTTGTGTCGATGGGAATGATAAATACTAGAGAGGAGTATTTCTGTTTACGTTGGGTTTAAATATTGTTGCGTTGTGCCTTTAGGCATGAGAAGTTTCTTTTTGAATAGGAGTATTTCTATTTACGTTGAATTTACATAGAGTATGGTGCTGGCACTGCTAGTGTGGATTCAGTCCTACGTCTTTTGAATAGGAAAGGCCCAACCATATTACCTTGTCAATACGACAGAGCACAAGCAAGTCTGGAAGACAGAATTCAATATCTTGATCCCCGTGACCCAATTCAAAACCCGTATCACATGTCCTCATGTCTTCGTTTCAAAAACAAATTGAGCGGGCTTCGACTGTGGCATAGGAATGGGGTCACTGGACCAAATTGGCCCATATTACGAACTAAAATCTGTTATGGAATGAGCATAACACTTCACTTCTTTGTTCCCCAATCAGAGATGGCAATAATACATTCAAATCAAACTACCATTGTTTTTTATTATGGGATTTTTGGTTACCTTTTGGTTGTCATTCACTTTTATTATGGGATTTTTTTGGATTGTCTATCTTGCAGGTTTTCTGTGTCTGGGGTTGCTTAATTTTTTCTATTGTGTCTGGTTTATCGCAGTACTGCGGTCTGGTGTTTGTCCCGTGCTCTTATCCTTTTGTGTCTAGGGGATCCTTTGAGTCTTTGTGCTCTTATCCTTTGATTTTGAACAATTTTCTATCATCTGTATTTATCCCCCTTCTTATTGTCATTTCATCGTGATTTCTTTGTATCATAACTGCAGTTGCACTGGACGCTGGGCTATTGGAATCCAACATTTGCTACACTGGTTGCATTGCTGGAATCAATCTTTGAAAGTCACCATTTGTGGAATAGTAGATGGGAATTCTATAGCTCATCTAGTTCTTTTCATATCAGTTTGGTTTTGACCAATCTTTTTTGCACAAGTGAATTATATAGACTAATTTTGTGATTTGTTTATGATTGTTGTTTGAATTTAATATGTTGCGAGACTGATTAGATTTTGTATGAAAGAATATAATTCCTGAATTTTATTTTTTATTTTGGGTTGGAAACAGCAATACATCACGGTTTTGTATATATGAAAATGAGCTTCCGGCAATTGCCAATTCAAAGAGAGAAAAAAAAAAAAAAAAAGAAGCCTCATTCAATCACGTTTTTAGAGTGTGATAGCAAAGACAGAATAATCACGTTTTTAAGGGAAAATCGAGATCTAAAACAATAAAAGATCACGCCTATATATGTTTCCATCTCGCTTTTAACCATAAACAATCACGCTTATTGGCCGTGATCTTTGTTTACATATAATCACGCTTTTTAATGAAAACCAAGATAAAAAGCCCAGAAAATGAGGCGGGTATGCAGTTTTCATCTCGGCTTTATCTGAAACGATCACGCTTTTTTGGCGTGATTGATCTTCTCTTTCCATCACGCTTTATAAGCGTGATGGAAAATGCCCGACTTACAATCACACCCAGAGCCATCACGCTTTTGTGGGCGTGATGGAAAGTGAACCATCACGCCTAAAAAGCGTGATGGTTATGGTTTTTTGTAGTAGTGCATCACCACACCCACTAGCTCTTATGTTGAGTCATCAGAAGGCATTAATGGCCCTGTACGTTTCCCAGTTTAGGTTTAGTTTTAGTTTTGATGACATTATCATTTCCCTCATTTCTCTCTCTATCTCTCTCCACTCATTACACCTGATGACATCATCAAAACTAAATTAAATTATCTAACCAAACACAGCCAATGTAATTTTGTTTACAGGGAATGACTACAATACACACCCATATTTGGATGTGCATCATACGCACCCCTATAAGGTTCAATAAACGGAAAACACTATGGTATGTCTCCTTAACGGGGATGCAAGGTACGCCCCATTACATATGTTTTTGGTAACTGTCACCTATGATTTTGGTGATTGTTTCCATATTTTTAGGTCAATTTCTATGAACATTAATTTAGTAACGTGAATCTGTGAATAATGGGTCGTAACAAGTACCAAAACCCTATGTAACTTAACCAAAACCCAAAACTATACGTAGCAAATATCAAAATCTTACGTAATAACTACTAAAGAAAAATACGTAATGAGACATACCATAGCGTTTTCCTATATAGTGAGAAATAAGATCAATGACCTAAATTGGGCGGTAGCTTTCCCAAGTGAAAAACCTCATGGCCCAACTCAAATCTACACCAATTAATCAAAATTGGGGCTTGGGCAGAGAGAAATGACATATCAAGGCTGATCAATATCTAATATACTGCTGACTGTGCTCACTGAACCAACATGGTCCATATTTGGACCCATGCATTGATGTATGCATGTGCCTTACTGATTTTACTTTAAGCTCACACCATAAAAATTGAGTGTGTTTCTTAATACAATGGTACATATAAATAGGATACGTACATAATTGTCATTATAATCAAGGCCCGAAAAGGATGCGATTCTCTTCTTAAACTGGGGCACTGATCACTTTATTCGATAGTTGGTCAAAATCGACTTTCCGCTCCCACAGCTGCAACAGTGACACTGTACGCGGAGGTGCAGCCATCGCCTTCCTCTGAGAAAGAAACTCTTGAGATATTCGTCGCATTGTCGGTTGAGACCTAGGCTCAGGATGTAAGCATGCGAAGGCCATTGTAGAAACTAGAACAATGTTCCCAGCAACCACTGGATTCGTCGGAAGTGGAAGGCGAGGATCTAAGACATCGACTATCATCATGTTTTTGATAGGAGGCGACTCCAAGGACGATAGGAGGTCTCCCAGATGCCTTCCCATGATTGTTTCTAGTGCCACCACTACAAAGCTATAAACATCGCACTTTTCAGTCACAACCATAGTATAGGCCAGTTCTGCACAAACACGAAGATGGATCTTAAAAACAAGGGTATATTTCGCTTACCTCGCTTGAGGTTTCTAACAAATACAAAGATCTCCCCTATACTTTCTGAAATTCTACAACCCTCCCCTACTTTTCAAATTAATTGTCGCTTACCTCCCCTACCGTTACTTTAAGGCAAATGGTGTTAACTTTTTTGTGTGAAATGACTGTAGTACCCTTAGTATATATTCTCCACCTTAAATAATATATATTTAAAACAAATAGAGTTAAAATGTTTTTCAAAAAAATTAAACCATTCTTTATTTTAAAAAATACAGCTTATAAACTAAAAGTATTGAAGAGAATTTTTTTTCGAAAAAACTACTTTCTAGGAAAAAAAATTGCTGCAAATAGTTTTTGGAGGGGAAAAAACTAACTTTGTTAAACTTTTTAAATTGTTTTTTAAAGACAAAAGTTTTGAAAATAGTTTTTGGATAAAAAAAACTAGTTTTTGGTAAACAATTACTGTTTAAAAAGTTATTTTCAAAACTAGTTTTTTTCCCCTACAAAAAAAAAAATTGAAAAAGAAGTTTTTTTTGAAAAAAAATCTCTTTGATACTTTTTGTTTAAAAACTATTTTTTGAAATGAAAAAACGGTTTAATTTTTTAGAAAAAACTCTTTTAACTCTATTTTTAAAACAAACATTTTTTTTGTTCTTTAAGGTGAAGAATATTCGCCTAAAGGTAATACGGTCATTTAATGCAAAAAGTTAACACCGTCAGCCTTAAAGTAACGCCAGGGGAGGTAAATGACAATTAGTTTAAAAAGTAAGGGAGGGCAGTGGGATTACGATACCCAAAAAAAATTGCATTATGATACCAAAAAAACGTAATACAAACCAAATTTAACATTCTAGAAATACTGCAAATTTAGTTCATGAATTTGTAATAGAGTAGTCGCATTGGTAACAGAGGATTACTGCCAACCCAAATCAAAATTACAATTAATACCCGAAATTCAAACTCCAAATCCCTGAACAAAGGTGTGAAAATTTTCCCAATTAACATAGTATTCTTTCATCCTTTCTTTGTCTCTTATTTTGTTTCTCACAATTTCTCCCAAAAAAATTACGAGATATTATCATTAATTTGGTGAGAAATCGAAACCCTTTCCCTTCTCATGAAATCACACAATCCAAAGAGAGTACAACTAAATAGCGAGATTCTCAAAAGTAACACCAAATTTCTTTTCTATTCATTTTTCGAAAGCCAGCACCTGTGTAAGAGTTTTCTTTTCCAAAAAAAAAAAATATTGCCTAAAGCATTTGCCAAATGTAAGAGCTATTGCGAGTAAAGATCAAAAGGCTTCGTGAATATTGGCCACTTATTCTTTACCAAAAACAGTGAGTCAAGCCAGGTGGATAAATATTGAATCTTTCCTCTGAAAATTGTCATGGTACGAATTTTCCTTCTACCCTTCTACGGAATTGTCTTCAATTAATGACCTAAGACTTTTCAAGTTTTAAACACCTATATGTCAATTCCCTCTCCCCCAATAACTTTGCAAGTATTACTAGTCCACAAGCCCTTAGGAGAATACACTCAATCGTTATCAATCAACGAATCATTCAAAAGCACGCCTACGACAAGGCATGTATGACGGAAAAGTATAAGAATCGGATTCTTATTCAATTCTAAATCATTACACTATCAATTAAATTACTACTAATTAATTACAACAATATGGCATTGTTTTCCGAAATCACTTTGAAGTGAACTACAGTTTTATGAAGTAAAAGCTAAAGAAACGAAAACTCCTGGTTTGCGCTTATTGTTTTTTTTTTTTTGAAGAATTTTTGCACTCTTTGTTGCAACATCAATCCACACGTTTTCTTTGTTTCATAAACATACTCCCATCACGCCTAAAGGCAAAACTTGATAAATTTAGTGTTGTGTCAATGGGAATGGAGGAGTATTTCTGTTTACGTTGGGTTTAAATATTGTTGCGTTGTGCCATTAGGCATGAGAAGTTTCTTCTTGAATAGGAGTATTTCCATTTATGTTGAATTTACATAGAGTATGGTGCCGGAGCGGCTAGTGTGGATTCAGTCATACGTCTTTCGAATAGGAAAGGCCCAACCATATTACCTTGTCAATACGATAGAGCACAAGCAAGTCTAGAAGACAATACATTCAAATCAAACTACCATTGTTTTTTATTGTATGGTGGATATAAGCAAGATACATAAGCAACGTTAGGCGTACATCAAACTCTTCCCAAAGCCTTCCGTAGCGGGAACTTCGTAAAGTAGCTAGATAGAACTTTTTGAAGAAACATACACATTGGTCATAAGAACACATGCCTCAAACGAGACAATTTTTTTCAAACTGGAGCATTGATCACTTGATTCGATGGTTGGCCACTGTATATTTTCTGATTCCACAGCTGCAATAGTGAAACTGTACAGAGGGGTGCAACTAGAGCCTTCCTGCGAGAAAGAAACTCTTGGGACAGGTGTCGCATTGTTGGACGAGACTTGGGCTCAGGATGTACACATGAGAATGCCATTGTAGCAACTAGAACAATGTTCCCCTCAACTATGGGATTAGTTGGAGACGGAAGGCGCGGATCTAAAACATCGGTTATCATTATGCTTTCAGAAGAAGGTTTAGTAAAGGACGATAGGAGGTCTCCTGGATGCCTTCCCATGATTATTTCTAGTGCCACCACTCCAAAACTATAAACGTCGCACTTTTCAGTCACAACCATGGTATAGGCGAGTTCTACACAAACACAAAGGTAAATTTTAAATTAAACACAAACTTTTTGCTTCTATAAAACAAAAGTAGGATCCGTACCTGGTGCAATATACCCATAAGTTCCTGCAATAACAGTTTGGTTGGATGAATCGGGATGCAGTAGTCTGGCAGTTCCAAAGTCAGCGACAAAAGCCTCCAATTTAGAGTTTAACAGAATGTTGTTGCTCGATATATCGCGATGAACAATAGGCGGTGTATGATCGTGATGCAAATAGGATAAAGCATGTGCTATTGCTTCAACAATGTTCACCCTTTGTGTCCATCCAATTTCAGAAGCTTCGACATCGAATCTTAGCGCACAAAATAAGCTTCCTTTTTCCATATACTCGTATACTAAGAACATGCATCTGTTGTGCAAACAAAATCCGTATAGCTTCACGATGTTTTTGTGTCGTACATTAGTCAACATTTGGACTTCATTCCTAAAACACTGGTCGAAAGAAGGGTCCTCTGCTTCTAACCGATGAAGCTTCTTCAAGGCAACTACTTTGCCACTTGGCAATTGAGCTCTATAGACGCTACCATCTCCGCCTGTTCCAATGCAATATTTAATGTCAAAGTCATTTGTTGCTTTGATGATGTCTTCATAAGCAATTTTTCCATCGTAATTCCATATGGAGCAAATATTGCCATGATTCGTCGTTGTTGCCACACTTGGTATTTGTTGCGTCTTACGAAAATGAAAGCACACAAAACCCTAATAAGAAAGGAAAATTGTGGTAAGTAGAAAAACATTAACATTAAGTATCATTGTTTTGTTCTCTTTGTTGACCATGGAGGAAAAGCAAGAGGAGCGATAGTATAACCCTTGTCAGTGGGCCCGTGTCATTGAGATGCGATTACATAGTATAACATACATTTTAGTCAGATTCTAGTTGCGATGTTACACACATTATCTTCTATGTGTACATGTTTTGTGTATGTATTCATAAAATGTAAAAACATACCACTCGTGCAATAATTGACAGATATGTATACACATAAATACAATTGCATATGCAAATTTGTGCCAGTATATAAATACCACGCATATTTTTCTGCAAATAGATTCATAAGACATTTATTTAGATATATATACATGTGTGTGTGTGAGAGAGAGAGAGAGGATTGAAAATGGCGCCAGTGTGGTGGTCAGTGAAAGAACGGGGCGAGCGAGAGAGAGATATCACGAGGTAGGCAAAGCGAGTCAAAATGCGGTAGTGCTATTTCAAAATGCTTTACTTCCTTGCTTGGATTTGGTACTACGCAAGCCAAGTAAAGCGCAGTTCATGTGTGCACGATATAATCTAACATCCTTTCAAAGTGAGTCTTAGACTATGTCTCAAATATGTTTCAAAACTGGTATTATTTTGCGAATCTTATTTACAATTAAGGATAATTTCTGCAAAAGAAAAAAAACATTCTACATCTTTGGACGGGATTCTCGACGGAATACAAAGTTCAAATAATGCTAAATTGCTTTTATTTTATTTAACCAAATATTGTTTGAAGATCAAGACATGATATTTTCTATTTTTTGTCCTCTAAATTTCTTTCCCAAATATATCGGATGATGATTTCCAAAGATTTTGTTCTACCATATTTCATTGTGATATAGATTTGCTACAGCAGATAAAAGAACACACTCATATGAAATGCCTTTTATTTGGGACAAATGACAAGAAAAATTCTTGATAAATGCTTTAATTACGAAAACAAGTGTTTTCAATTTTGCGCTATGGGTACAAATCTCATATTCAGATATGGCACAGATCTGAGGTGTACATCTGAGTTGGAAAATCTTTTGCCCCTTCTTGAATTTCTTCTCCCTTTTTTCAAGTTTTTTTTTTTGATAAAGTTCTCTCCTAGCTTTTGGTCTTCCTTTCCTCTCTCTCCATCGAGAAGTCTTTTTCAAATTCTTTTCTACAATCTCTCCTCTTTTTTAACCAAGAGTAAAGTATATGTACGTACTTAATTTTGCTACCTAAAAACATCTAATTCTCATCCTAAAATTTGTAACAATTCAAAGTTGACAATCCATTGTCACTCCTCTAATATATTCTTTTAGGATCCGGGATAGGTGTTATGCGGTAGGTGTTGTGCGACAAAACTATGTCGTTTTGTTGATTTTCGTCCACACCTCCAAAGCTTCCAAGGGCTTTGTTTGGAAGAAGAAAAAATCACTACAAAGTGCCTAAACCCAAAGTGCCTAAATCCTAAACCTAAAGTGCCTAAACCCGAAGTGCCTAAATCTAAGTGCTTAAACCCACTATACCCTACCCCAAAGAGCCTAAATCCCTTAAAATTGAACCCCAAAATTAACTCCCCAAACAGGGCCCTTGGATGTACCAAGAAAATGAGCAAAACGACGTAGTTTTGCTGCACAACATGGCACACAACACCTACCGCACAACGCCTCTCCCGGATTCGTTCTTTTAATACTGAGTTAATTAAACACAAGACCCCCACGTAATCATTAGATCTCTACTGACATGTTCATTACCAACAAGACACAAATACACAATGTCTCTCATTATATTTGCTCCCTACAAATATCTGTGTCATTTTTAAACGTGTACATCTTTTTATTTATAATGTTTTTAAAAATTTTGTCTAATAGAACTAATTGAGAATTAGTATAAAATAACATCATTATCGCATATAAGATCCAATACATTGTAGATTGAAAACCACAAGAGTTCAAAAAATGCAAGCATAATCATAGGGAGCAAATAAAATGGAACCGAGGGAGCACATTATAATCCATTAAGAAAAAGTAATACTCTTTTTGTCCCTTTGTTAGAGTCCAGTATTCCATTCTGAATTGTCCCTTAATAAGTGTCCATCTTGTAAAGTTTGTAGGTAAATGTTGATAAATTTCCATTTTCTATTGTTCTCTTAAATGAAAAGTTGAATTTATGCAGTGGGTCACTCAAGAAGCACGGAGGGAGTGAATATAAAATAAAGACTAACAATGGGCATAAAAGAGTAATATGCAAAAAATAATTTAGTACTTACCAAAAACGCCAGCACTCAGTGTGCCTGCAATAATAATAAGGTAAAGAACAATGTTCGTCTTTTGTGTTGGGCTCGGTTTTGTGGGCTTTATAAGACCTGTGTTTCCAGTTGTCTCAACCTAAACATATGCATGGAAATCGGGAATCAATCCAACGAGCAGATTATTGGAAAGCACCAACTGTACCAAGCTTTCTATTTTGGCTAAAGAGTCGGGAATGTTGCTGGTAAATCTGTTGTTGGAAAGATCCAGCACTTGCAATACGGTCAATCGCGAGAGAGTTTCTGGCATTTGGCCTTCAAATAGATTGTTGCTCAAGTTAAGAGCAATCAGCAAACTCTGCGGCATCAAAGGAATTTTCCCGCCAAGTTCATTACTCCCCAATTGGAGCTCTATAAGAGAACTCAAATTACCAATGGACTCCGGTATTGAACCACTGAGATTGTTTCCTCTTAAATCCAATTTTTCGAGATTCTGGAGCCTTGAAACTGAAGAAGGAATTGAACCGGTGAGCTGATTCCCAGCAAGATTCAATTCTTTTAAATTCTTACAGAAACTCAATTCAGGAGGTATTGAACCTCCAAAACCATTGTTGTCCAGTTCCAAATATTTTAAATTTTGAAGACTCCCAAAGAATGAAGATGGGATTGTCCCATGACTCCCATTCAAACTGCAGCGATCTAAGTATGTTATATGATGGCAACTAAGTTTTAGTATAAAATTATATGAGAGAGAGTATTTGGTTCAATTAGTTAAATAAAGACAGAGAATAGACTGAGGAAGGAAGACGATGGAGGCTGTAGAGGGGAGAAGATTGGTGGTAGTGTGCGTGTTGATGGGGTGAGTTGACTGACTTAAATGTTTAGGAAAAAATACCTGACTTGAGAACAGGTATATGGTTTTGCCGTTTTGGTCCTTTGGAAGACATTGCCTCTTGACTTTTGACTTTTAAATCCTATTTTGGACTATTGACTTTTGACCTGAATTGAGAAAAATAAAAGGCTCTTCATGTTCTTACTCATCTTCTTACTCCTGCTTCACAATTACCATCCAAAACTACTACTCATAACTTGAAGTACGATTTGGAGCCAAAGGCATTCCAAAAGGCAATCCCATACATTTTGAAAATTGCGAAACTCTAGGATTCAAATTTTTAGTACTGCGGCCAAAACAAACTCTTTTATACATAAACCAGTGAGATTCTAGGTATTTTGAGTATAGCTAACTCCAAGTAATGCTAACTACCTACAATTTAGCCGAACCAAACCATAATGCTAGAAAGTAAAAATTATATATGCTGCATCCTGTTTCGGCAAATGGATTCAAGGGGTGAAAAATATAGAACTTCTGGACTTAGATCCTTAAACTAACCCTTCCTTAGGTCTGATAAACCAACTAAATGGCTCACGTTAGAGCTCGTTTTCACTCATTAAAAATCCAATTGGGATCAGTTTTTACATAAACAAACCAACCTTGAACATACTTTTGAAGCTGGTCAAGCTTTCGAATTAGGCTTGAACAAATCATTGCTCAGTTCGTTCGACTTATGATGGTTAAAAATTCATGCTACTTGAAATTGGTTCGTAATCAGCTTGATGAAAGCTCGTTTGAGATCAGTTGGTTTTACCAAAAAAAACCAAGCTTGAACAATCATTTGTTCGGCTTGTTTGGTTCATTTATCATTCCGACCATCCGACCATTGGTTAAGGTTTATTGATGGCATAGAATTATCAGTCAAAATGAATTTTTCATTTACACTTTTTATCGAACAGGTGGTGATCAGGTAATGGATACCTATATACAAGGAGCGGAAAACTGCGTTGTATGTTCCCGTTTATACACATTCGTAACAGACATACTCAACCGTGTACATGAGGAAAGGAAAAATGCATGCCTTTGGTTATTGAAAACCTTTGGTTATAACAAGAACCTGAAAATTGATGACATAGCTGCCAAGGATGGAGCGAGGGGTGGGGCCTGCCTAGCAGGGGCTGTCACCCCGTTACAATTTGAAAAAATCTTACTATTATATTAAAAATATATATATATCATCATATTTTGTAACCACTCCCCTGCTCTAGAGATATAGCCAGTCCCCCCTACACAAAAATTCTGGCTCCCTCCCTTTAACTGCAATCGATCACCGACTCACTGCACAAAAACGGACTTTACCCTGAACTTCTAAGCAAGTAATAATTATGCATTACTATTCATTTATCCTTGCTAACATCCCTACGACTCCCCCGGGATAGACCACTACTGAAGTTGTCTGCACCCCAACATGGAAGTAACGACCGACCTAACCCACATTGACCTAACCCACATTGACCCCAAGAGTTTGCTGACAAAAGAAAATAGCAATCTAAAATTGGATCGTCATTTATAGCTCAAATCTCGTTCTATCATAACCATCACTTGATCAATTAACGAGTTACAAATCACACTACTGCTCCCAGTAACCTGTAACAACCACCTATTCGACTATTCACAACTCTCTCTCAATGATAACTTCACTGTGGGCGGAAGCAGCAGGATTGCTATTAATAACGCCGGGGTCCTCGTCATGGGCGGAGCTAGGAAGGTACAATTGGGTCACTTTGACCCCTTTCACTTTGATTCCTCACACGGACACTTGATAGTTTACAACCAAATTTGGTTATTTTGACCTCACAAAAAATCTATAAATTGACCTAATTAACTTACTTCAAATGCAAAGAAACCCCCATCTTTTTTTATTTTTTATTTTTAGAGTTGATAGTATTACGAAAGAAACTATTATGCTCGGTATTCAAAACATAATATGTCTTTAGGAAAAATTATAAAGAAAAATTAGATTTATAAGTGTATATATAAATTCTAATTAAGTTCTTAATTTAGGAGAGATTATTTTTAGCATTCTTAGATAGAAAAAATATCTTGCATATAGATTTAATTTTTGACCCCACAAATCCAAAATTTCTAGCTCCGCCCCTCCTTGCGAGTGGAGGGTGGTCACCACTCACCAAAGGCAAGATTAGAGGAAAGGTTGTTGTGGGAGTTATCGTCTTCTTCATCGTCTTCGTCGAGGTTTCATCCATTGCACTTGTTCCAGGCTGTCATCGCCACACCCACTAGCTCTTATGTTGAGTCATCAGAAGGCATTAATGTAATTTTATTTACAGGGAATGGCTACAATATACACCCCTATTTGGATGTGTATCATACGTGTTGGGATGAAACCTGTTCTGTCGGAAAAACCAAGAGAGACATTTCTGAAGTTTTGGTCCGGACGGAAAGTGCAGAAAACTGTCTGCAGGTTTTTGGTTCAGGTCTGAAGTTGCAGAAATTTTGGTCCGGACGGTCGGCAAAGAAAGAATGCGCGTTTTTGCTTTTTTTAGGGTTTCTGATGTATTGTATCGCCTTATTCTATAAAAGGGACACTTAGGGCAGCCCCCATTGTAACTTTGATCATTATTCATCCTAGTGAAACACCCCAACACCCCATGGAGTACGATTAAGCAATTAGCTTAAGTCGGAACCAGGTAAAATCTCTGTGTCTTGTTCTTTCTTGCTTCTCATTGTTTTCTGTTCTTGGTTTGTTCTTCGATTGTGTGTGTTTGTTTGTGGGTTTAAAGCGCGCGAATCCATAACAATACGCACCCCTATGAGGTTCAATAAAAGGAGAACACTATGGTACGTCCAATTAACGGGGATGCAAGGTATGCCGCATTGCATATGTTTTTGGTAACTGTCACCCATGATTTTGGTGATTGTTTCCATATTTTTAGGTCAATTTCAATGAACATTAATTTTGTAATGTGAATCTGTGAATAATGGGTCGTAACAAGTACCAAAACCCTAGGTAACAAGGTTACCATAAATATTGACATGAATAATGAATTTGTAACGGTCTGTAACTTGACCAAAACTATACGTAACAAATATCAAAATCTAACGTAATAACTACCAAAGAAAAATACGTAATGAGACATACCATAGCGTTTTCCTAGACAAAAATTGAGTTAATCCTTTGTGAGAAATCAGATCAATAACCTAAATTGGGCAATAGCTTTCCCAAGTAAAAAACCTCATGGCCCAACTCAAATCTACACCAATTAATCAAAGTTGGGGCTTGGGCAGAGAGAAATGACATATCAAGGCTGATCAATATCTAATATACTGCTGACTGTGCTCACTTCACCAACAAGGTCCATATTTGGACCCATGCTTTGATGTATGCATGTGCCTTACTGATTTTACTTTAAGCTCACACCATAAAAATTGAGAGTGTGTTTCTTAATACAATGGAACATATAAATAGGATATGTACATAATTGTCATTATAATCAAGGCATGAAAAGGATGTGATTCTCGTCTTAAACTGGGCCGACACTGATCACTTCATTCGATAGTTGGTCAAAATCAACTTTCCTCTCCCACAGCTGCAACAATGAAACTGTACGCAGAGGTGCAGCCATAGCCTTCCTCCGAGAAAGAAACTCTTGAGATATTCGTCGCATCATTGGTCGAGATCTAGGCTCAGGATGTAAGCATGCGAAGGCCATTGTAGCAACTAGAACAATGTTCCCGGCGACCACTGGATTCGTCGGAAGCGGAAGGCGAGGATCTAAGACATCGACTATCATCATGTTTTCGCTAGGAGGCGACGCCAAGGACGATAGGAGGTCTCCCGGATGCCTTCCCATGATTGTTTCTAGTGCCACTACTCCAAAGCTATAAACATCGCACTTTTCACTCACAACCATAGTATAGGCAAGTTCTGCACAGACACAAAGATGGATCTTAAAAACAAGGGTATATTTTGCTTACCTCCCCTGAGGTTTCTAACAAATACAAAGATCTCCCCTATACTTTCTGAAATTCTATAGCCCTCCCTTACTTTTCAAATTAATTGTCACTTACCTCCCCTGCGTTACTTTAAGGCAAATGGTGTTAACTTTTTTGCGTGAAATGACTATATTACCCTTAGGATATATTCTCCATCTTAAATAATATATATTTAAAAAAATAGAGTTAAAATGTTTTTCAAAAAAATTAAACCATTCTTTATTTAAAAAAAATACAGCTTATAAACAAAAAGTATTGAAGGGAATTCGAAAAAACTACTTTCAGAAAGAAAAAAAAAATTTGTTGAAAATAGTTTTTGGAGGGGAAAAAACTAACTTTGTAAAAAGTTTTATAAATTTTTTTTTTAAAAGTCAAAAGTTTGAAAATAGTTTTCGGATAAAAAAATTAGTTTTGGTAAACAGTTACTGTTTAAAAAGTTATTTTCAAAACTAGTTTTTTTCCCCTACAAAAAAAAAATTCAAAAAGAAGTTTTTTTTTTGAAAAAAGTTCTCTTTGATACTTTTTGTTTACAGTCATTTCATGCAAAAAGTTAACACCGTCAGCCTTAAAGTAACGTCAGGGGAGGTAATTGACAATTAGTTTAAAAAGTAAGGGAGGGCAGTGGGATTTCAGAAAGTATAAAGAAGGTCTTTTATTTGTCAGAAACCTCAGGGGTGGTAAGTGAAATTTATCCTCAAAACAACCGGAGACAGTTTGCGATAAAAGAAAGTTAGTCCAAGTACCTGGTGCAATATATCCGTAAGTGCCTGCAATTCCTGTTCGGTTGGACGAATCGGGATTCAACAGCCTCGCAGTTCCGAAATTAGCAACAAAAGCCTCCAGTTGAGAGTTCAAAAGAATGTTGTTGCTTGATATGTCTCGATGAACAATAGGCGGGGTGCAATTGTGATGCAAATAGGATAAAGCATGTGCCATTGCTTTGACGATGTTTACCCTTTTGATCCAACCAATTTTAGAAGCTTCGGCATCAAATCTTAGGGCACAAAATAAGCTTCCTTTTTCTATGTACTCGCACACCAAGAACATGCCTTTGTTGTGTAAACAAAATCCATACAGCTTCACGATATTTTTGTGTCGTACATTACTCAATATTTGGACCTCATTCCTGAAACAATGATCGAAAACAGGGTCTTGCGCTTCCAACCGATGAAGTTTCTTCAAGGCAACGACTTTGCCGCTTGGCAGTTGAGCTCTATAGACGCTGCCATATCCACCTTTTCCAATGCAATATCTATTGTCGAAGTCATTTGTTGCTTTGATGATGTCTTCATAAGCAATTCTTCCATCATAATTCCATATGGAGAAAATATCACCATGCTTCGTTGCTCTTGCCTCAGTTTGGATTTTTTGTGTCTTACGGGAACAAAAAAAGTACACCACAAGCCCTAGAAAGGAAAGGAAAAATGTGTTGAGGATATAAACGACAACATTAGGCAACATTGTTCTGCTTTCTCTATTGATCAAGCAAGAGGAGAATAGCATCTAGTCAGTGAGCCTCGAGCCACTGCTATTCGGGTCCATAGTATAGTAACCTACATTTATGACAGATTGTTTAATTGTGATTTTACAGATACTATGGACTGTGTGTTTACGAACATATCAATCGCGCAATAAAAGAGAGATGTCACACACATGATTACATATGTATATACAAATCTGTACAAATACACAAACATTATACATACATACATACACGTAGCTACATACAAATATGTACAAATGTATTTACTCACACACACACACACATAGCTTCACATGTGGGATCCCACACTTTTCTTAAAGTATGGGAATCCGTAGATATATATTTATGAAAAACTGCATGGATGTAGCCCTTCTGGGTTTTTGTTTTTTTGGACAAATCCTTGCGTAGACCCTTAAAAACACGTTTTAAACACATTGAACGGTTCGGATCATCAAAATTTGATCCAGAAATGGGAGTCCTACTATTTAACAAAGTGTGAGATCCCACAGAGGAAGTGTATATATATATATATATATATATGGATCCCGTTTTACTAAGGACTCCCTCAAACTCGTAATTTGCGGACCTCATGGATCGGGGTCGAATCTCGACGATCCGAACCGCTCAATGTGTTTAAAACGTGATTTTAAGGGTCACCGCGAGGATTCGTCCAAAAAAAATACTCGGAAGGGCTTCATTCGAACATTTTTCGATAAATTATATATGTACGGTTATTATGAAAAACCGCTCGGATGAAGCCCTTTCGGGTATTTGTTTTTTGTGATTCCTCGCGTTGGCCATGGAAAACATGTTTTAAACACATTGAGCGGTTCAGATCGTCGAAATTTGGTCCGGAAAATCAAAAAAGGGGTGGTCCTCACGGGGGAGATCTTTGAGGGAGTCCTCAATAGAACATCTTCCTATATATATATGTAGAGGAGTTATCTAGTCCGGGAATCCCGGATCCGGGACTCCACCTTCCCGATATTTTTTGACGATCTGAACCGTCCAATGTGTTCAGAATGTGTTTTCAAGGATCCACGCGGGAAATCTTAAAAAAAAAAAAACCGGAAAGGGTTTGATCCAAACAGTTTTTCGCAAAATTGTAAATATATAGTTTTTGCAAAAAACTACTTGGATCAAGCCCTTCCCAGTATTTGTTTTTTGATGATTTCTCGCGGGGACCCTCGAAAACACCTTTTGAAAACATTGGACGGTTCGGATTTTCCATAAACAATTTTTAAAAGCATCAAAACACCGAAAAACCTTCAATCTAGGATCCTTGATAGGATCCGTGGTGTATTATATATATATATATACGGCAAACTTCTTATCCACACTCCCGGAAATAAGGAAAAAATGGGGGTTTTTTGTGTTGCAAATTATTTTGGAAAATCCGATCCGTCCAATGTGTTCAGAAGGTGTTTTCAAGGGTCCTCGCGAAAAATCTTCAAAAAAAAAAACCGGGAAGGGCTTGATCCAAGCAGTTTTCGCAAAAATATATAAATACAGTTTTTGCGAAATCTGCTTGGATCAAGCCCTTCCCGGTATTTTTTTTTTGAAGATTTTTCGCGAGGACCCTTGAAAACACCTTCTGAACACATTGGACGGATCGGATCGTCAAAAAAAATTTTGGATCAAAAGTCCGGATAAGAAGTGGAACCATATATATATATATATATATATGGTGCCGGTTCCGAGGACACAAAAAAATACAAAAAAGACACTCCATCTTAGCCCTTAAATCAATGGCTAAGATTAGAACTTAAAAGTGTACACACTCTCTCCTAACTCTCTATCTCACCTGATCCCCCTCTCCCCTTCCTATCTCACGTTCTCCATAGACATGAGCTGCTCTGCTATCCTCTTTCCTGTATCAAATTTTTTTTTTGAAAAACCCATGCGTTGAATCTTCCTGTAGGCCTCTAAAAGCCCTAATTTATCAGATCAATCTCCTTTGTCTATGCATACTTGTATTTATTTTCTTATCAATATAGCCATGGTAAGTCAAAAACCCCAAAGATCTCCCGTCAAAATCGAGGATATAAGATTCAAATGGAAAACAATTTGAGAATAGTTTACTTGGAGATAATGGCAATCGAAATCCTCAGCAAGGGCAAAGAACTGAGAGTGTCACATGATTTGATGGAAAGGGTTTTGATCGATCGTCATTCTTTCTAGTGAGACAACACGTGAGAGAGAGAGAGAGAGAGAGAGAGAGAGAGAGAGAGAGAGAGAGAGAGAGAGAGAGAGATGAGGAGTGGGGAGAGAATGTGTACATTTTTAAGTTCTAATCTCAACCGTTGGTTTTAAGGGCTGAGATGGAGTGTCTTTTTTTGTGTCCCCGGAAGCAGCCCCTACACACACACACAAACACATACAAACGTCTAAACGCATACACATGCATTTGTGTGTGAGAGAGAGGGAGACAGGTTGAGAGAGAGATCGTAGAGAGAGATATGAGATCACATCAGAGAAAGACAATGATGTTTTTTTGTCACTGTAAACTTTTTCAAACCACCGGCTCCGCCTCCACCACAACCACTTACGTTTGCGATTGGGGATAATAGGTTGGTGGTATGAGAGATGGTTTTTACTATTTTGTCCATAAAAGTTATTTATGGCACGTTGAAAGCTAAAAGTAACTGTAAATACTTAATTGAAATCACTTTTGTGATAGGGTTTTAAAAACTGGAGACACCAAACAAGTGTTCTTCTACTTAGGATGAATGTGTTCATAAATCATTGATCTAATTAAGTAATTGTAAATTCTTAATCTTCGAGTAACAATTCACGAGTGTGGGAAAATAGGGATGCTGACCCCTTGAGACTGAAACAAATTACTATAATAATAAGTAAAATTGGTTTCTCAATTAATTATGTAGGTAGGTGATTTGGTGTTTCAAGAGTAGAAAAAATGTGAGATTTTTAATAATAAAGAGAACTTAGGGTATCGGATCCACCACTAGTTTTGTAATAAAAGGTAGAACGATTTTACGATAATCTTGTGATTTAATCGATTAAGGTGATCATGATGTGTTATAACTTCAAGCGATTAAAAAAAAAATTCAAGCGATAAATATATATATATATATATATAAATTATGTATATGTGGCATCTGGGGTAAAAAAATTCCCCATAAGCCATCTGGAAATTGATAGAACAAATTGTACCTGTGGAAATAGCAAAAGCGCTAATAGCAACAATGACTGCAACAACAAGGCCAAAAGAGAGAGTATTTTTCGTCTTTTGTGTTGGACTCGGTATTTTGGGCTTTATAAGACCAATGTTTCCAATTGTCTTAACCGAAACATATGCAGGAAAATCGGGAATCAATCCAACGAGCAGATTGTTGGAAAGCACCAATTCTGTCAAGCTTCCCATTTTGGCAAAAAAGTCTGGAATGCTCCCGGTAAATCTGTTATTGGATAGATCCAGCACTTCCAATCCAGTCAATCGCGAGAGATTTTCTGATATTAGGCCTTCAAATAGATTGCTGCTTAAATTTAGAGCAATCTGCAAACTCTGCGGCATCGAAGGAATTTTCCCGCCCAGTTCATTATTCCCTAACTGGAGTTCTATGAGAGAATTCAAATTACCAATGGACTCTGGTATTGAACCTCTAAGATTGTTTCCTCTTAAATCCAAGTTATTCAGATTCTGGAGCCTTGAAACTGAAGAAGGAATCGAGCCGTTGAGTGAATTCCAGCTAATATTCAACTTCCTTAATAATTGTAATTGGGTAATTTCACTTGGGATTTCCCCAGCCAAGTTGTTGGCTTGAAGTTTCAGCTCCTCAAGGACGCTGAGATTACCCAATTCAACTGGCAAAGAACCTGTGAGATTATTATAACCGAGATTCAGCAGTTTTAAATTCTCACAGTAACCCAATTCAGGAGGAATTGAACCTACGAAAATATTGCCGTCCAACTCCAAATAGGTCAACATTTGAGGTCTCCCACAGAATGAAGATGGGATTGTCCCATTCAAACAGTTGTTTCCCAATCTGAGTCTGACCAAACTTGATGATATGTTTTCAGGTACTGACCCTACTAGTAAATTATCAGACAAATCCGTTGTCTGCAAATTTGATTGGGACAAAAGGTCACTAGGAATTGACCCATGTAACATATTATAACTAAGGTCTAGATTCCTGAGAAATTTTGTAATCCCAGTTGGAATTGCACCAGAAAAGAAATTTTGATTCACAGCAAAGCGCGATAGTGTTTGGATACTTGAAAGGAATTGTGGGATTTCCCCACAAAAATTATTGGAAGATAGAATCAAGACTTGCAGATTGGATAGCACTTTGAATCTATCAGGGATAGACCCAGAGAGACTATTTGCACTAAGATCAATCGCAATCAAATTGGAATAATTCGCAATTTCTTCCGGGATTTTCCCCTCAAATTGATTGGAAGAAAGCCCGAGTTGTTCCAAAACCGTGGAATTCCCCAAGCGAGTAGGAACAGAACTAGTGAACTGGTTATACCCAAGACTCTAATTTTTCAGACTAACCAACCCATCCATCTGCAAACTAATAGTTCCACCCAAGAAATTATGAGACAAGTCCAAATATTCCAGTTTCAAAAACCCATCAAAACTAGGTAAAGAACCAGACAATCTGTTCCTACTGAAATTCAATCCTCTTAACCCACTAAGATTTCCACAACCAGTCATGAACCCACTTGGCATTGAGCTCAAGTGATTGTTGGAGAGATCAATAGACTCTAAAGTATTGATCTGGCAAAGAACGGGGAGGAAATCAGGGGTAGAGAGAGAGAACTGGAAAGAGAATTGGGTTATGGAGGAGTTGTCGGAATTGCACGTAACTCCCTTCCATGAACATGGGTTTGGATCTCTGGTAGAATTCCATGGGAAAGGAGATTGACCCGTGTTGTTTTGGAGGAGACTATAGAGGTTGCTCATGGTGTTTTTCTGGTTTGAAGGAATGTCAGAGACTACAAAATGGAACAAGATGAAGAAGAGGACTAACAAGTGAGAAGTGATGCGTATATACCCTCCCATTTTGGGTTGTGGGTACAGAGAATGCTGAACCTGCAGCAATCTTAGTATTTAGTACTATTTTATATAATAGCAACAATTAACGTTAAAAAATTATATGAGAGTATAGAAGTATTTGTTTCAATTGGTTAAACAAAGACACAAAGGAGGAGGGAGGCAGAGACTACAGAGGAACTGAGGAAGGAAGCAAGGGCCGAAGTGGGGAAGGAAGATGGTGGAGAGGAAAGTGAAAACTTGGGTGGCCTTTTAGAGAGAGAGAAGAATGGTGGTGGTGTGCGTGTTGTAGGGGGTGAGTTGACTGGACTCAACAAGTAGTGTTTTGGTCCTTGTGGAAGACAGTAATAACCATCATGAAACATACCTGCTCCTTTTTCTGGAGTGTACAACGAATTTTCCCTCTACCCATCTTTGCAATGGTGATCAAATGACCATATTTTGAGATCACTAAAGCGAACCACTGTTTTAGCCTCATTAACGCAATATAACTTGTTCAATTCTATCATCTGTTACACTCTTTATCCATCATCGATTATCCTTGTCCATCTAGAAATTTTAAAAAAAATAATTATAAAAGCAGTTTATTTTATGTTAAAATCATGTTAATTGAGGAAGTAAGTTGAAACTAGTCAGGCAACGCCATGTAATTTAATTATGTACGCAGTTTCTTTTCTGTTTTATTCCCTTATCTTCTTGCTATCTGAAATGCGATAATCTTACTTTACATAAAATGAATAACTTCTATATAATTTTACTAGCTAGTTATGAAAATTAGTATTTAATCATCTCCTGGAAAGAAAATTTTCATGATTTTAATGAAAATCCAATTCAAGGAAGCTAATTAGTTCGTGGAGAAGATTAGCCTCGTAAACGTTATATTTGGAGTCTCTAATTATGACAACTTGTCATTTCTAGCATCAATAAACTTTACACAAACGGTTTTTATCTGTGACAACTATCATTACACAAGATTTTTAGAAAGTAGATGTGAAACTTTGAAAAGTTAATTTTAAAATGTGCACTGTTTACGAGTATTTTGGCTAAAATTTTGCCTACAGTACTATTGCACTTGCTCTTAGTTTGCAACGCAATGAACCATGAAGCTGGCTTTGATTTCTGATTTTTTTCTTTTCTTTTTGGAGGTAGATCGATCTTCTAGTTTTGATCTAGTGTTATTTTGGTTTCTGTGTTTGAGTTACGGTGGATTGTTTTAGTAAGTGCAATGTTTTTTATTGCAAGGTGCAAAGATTTTTCATTTACAGTGCAATGCTATTGCATTCAAGTTGCAAGGGGGGTTTTGTGTGTCAGGGTTTTAAAAATTAGAAGGGTAATTTGAAATGCTATTGCATGCAAGGTGCAAGGGGGGTTGTGTGTGAGAGGGCTTCAGAAATCAGAAGGGTAATTTGAACATGTAATTTGTTGGTGCAATTATGAGAAATTTTTTTTTTCCTTGTCATGAATCCAGTAATTTCCGAAAGCCTTGCCATCAAAATCGGGATTTTCAGTTTTAAAAACAACTGTTTGGTCATTTTCCCTATTGTAGACATCCCAATTTTGAACCCGAGATACGCTCGAGCATCCCCGATGATGAAACGGACCGATTACCTGGAACTTGTAAGAATGATTTGAATTTGATCAAAATCAACCAAACACCACCTAAACAATCAAAATGTTCCAAACCAACCCAAGCACTGTTGAACCAAGCCAAGCCAGCAAATTGCCATCCATAGCCTTGAGCGCTCAAGCCCATGGCCTTGAGCGCTCAAACCCCTGAGAAGCACCTTGAGCGCTCAAGCCCATGGCTTTGAGTGCTCAACTCTGATCCAGTCACCAACTTGCAGAGTATCTCATCATGAGATTTCCTGCATGGGAGCGTCTGGGGATGATCTTATACGATCTCTATATGTATAATACACTCCACTAAGTCCTAAAATACACAAAAAATACCCCTAAATACACAAACCCACTTCCTCTCTCTCCTCTTTTCCCTCCCACTCACTCTATAAAAACCATCCAACACCCCTGGTTTTAGAGGATGAACACACACACTCCTCCTATTCTGATTCCACCAGAAAACCAATCTTCTTTCTCTCTCTCTACAAAACCACTCTTCCACCATCAAAACCACTTAAAAAACCACTCATCAAACCCAGAAATTCGACTCTTGATCATCCATCAACCACCTACATTGTTCAATTCGTCCAGATTATAAGCCAAAAACATCCACAATCAACATCCCAAAGCCCAGAATCAAGTTCAAATCACAAACATCTTCCAAAAGGTAGTAAAACATGTGATGCATTCGCTGTTTTGGCCCATCTGAGGAAGACCAGTGAGTTCAAGCAGGTTCTCTATACTTGCATTGAACTCACAAAGGTCTGAAAGTTGCTCAAAAACATTTTTCAAACTTGCAGTTACAACAGGGTTTGAGCGCTCAAGCCTCTGGCCTTGAGCGCTCAAGCCCAGTTCTGAACAAGCTTCTGTTTTGCTAACTTCTGAGCTTTCTTTTGGTTTTGATCATTATTTAAGAGTTAATTTCGTTCATGTAACTCTCAAAACAGTTTATTTCCACACCAAAACTACATGCATGAATGTAAATTAACCATTTTATGATGATCAAACATCAAAATCTTCAAATTTCTTATATTTGATTGCAAAACAGTGGCTGTCTGACCTTTTGAAACTTTATTTTATGCCTTTTGTGATCTTGAGGAGGTATTGAAATCTGTTTAAAGGTCAAAAATTAGAAAGCCATGTTATGGCTTGAGCGCTCAAGGTCAGATCTTTGAGCGCTCAAACTGTTCTTGGCTTATTTGCAAATTTTCCAGTAGTTCTGATGAGGGATTATGGTTTAATTCCTTGTTGGTGTGTATAAGTTGTCAATACAGCGTTTGTGATCTGAATCCCTCTCTCTCTTTCAAAATTGGTTTGAGCGCTCAATCCATGAGCCTTGAGCGCTCAAGCTGGTTCGAAAGCAAGTATGTTTTTAATATCTTTTGATGATTTATGAAGCGAGGTGATACTTGTGTGATGTTTCTGTAATGGTTCAAAGTCTTAAAGTATCATCAAACATGAAAAACCAGCAAGGAAGATGTGTGGGAGGAATGAGGGTTGAGCGCTCAAGTCATCACCCTTGAGCGCTCAATCCCCATTCTGGGATCCAGATTGCAAACAGTGTGATAAACCCTATGCTCATAATTCCTTGGGATTGATTGTACAGTTTCTATTGTAGTTTTATTTATGTGGACATTGGTAGTAATTGTTGTTATTATTATCATCATCCATGTAGACCAAGCGCACAAGCATTCACCATAAATTCGTATCCCTTGTATATTTTGTTGTTATGTGATTCCCATCCCCGATTCCCCATTTATGTGAATAAATTAAATTTCAAACATTTTTAAAATCCCACAAAATATCGAGTAGAGACCGGTTCACGGACCGGGCGAGAGGGGTGCCGTAAAACCCTTCCCCTCTCGTAACCAAACCCCCGAATCCGAGAAATCTTTGGTTCCGCCAGGACTAGTAAAATCTTTTTCAAATGGGCAACGAGTCATATTTTTATCGGTTTCTCGGGTTCGGACCTCAAATCCGGGTGGCGACTCAAACAATCACAATCTTTTCCGCACGATCCAGGTGGGCCGTCCACACCTATTTTGTATGTTTATTTCATGGAGTATACAAGTATTTGTTTCAATTGGTTATTAGATAAAGACAGAGAGGAAGAAGGCAGAGACTAGAGAGGAACTGAGGAAAACTTGGGTGGCTTTTTAGAAAGAGAAGAATGGTGCTGTGCGTGTTGTAGGGGGTGAGTTGTCTGGACTCAACTGGTATGGTTTTGGTCCGTTTGGAAGACATTTTCATGACTTTTGACTGCAGCCATAATAAAACAAATCTGCATCTTTTTTCGGAAGCGTGCAACGAATTTACTACGCGTCTTTGTAACGGTGATCAAATGACCCGACTCATCTCCAGTTCTCAATTTCTCCTAGATTACCGCGGTATTTGGGATCTATATGCAAAGTCAATTTCCCAACTCTTTGCACATATTTGCAGTCCAAACGCACGCCATCTAGAGAGCGCAATCAGTGGTGATACTCGCCGATAAAAAAAAATGGTAATACATATTGACAGACTAAACAGACATCATGATCACTTTGAAGTGAACCACTTAATAGACTCAGTAACACACTATAACTTTTTTTTAAGATTTTATAGACCATAGAAGAATAGAACAAAATGAAAGGGGCATACCCCAGAAATAATTACAACCAACTCTAACCACCAAAACTACCCTAGATCTGTCAAACAATTACAGAAAACCTCAACCACAATAATATATATATATAGGATCATGATCTCCTAAGGGATCCCTTATTAAAATTTGGTGCGGACCACACCTTTCCGGATCAATTTTTGATGATCCGAACCGCTCAATGTTTTTAAAATGCGTTTTTAAGGGCCTACGTGAAGATTCGTAAAAAAAAAAATACCCGGAAGGGCTTGATCCAAACAGTTTTCTATAAAACTGTACACATATATATATATAATCTTCTTATCCACACCTCCCGGAAATAAGAAAAAAATGATTTTTTTTGTGTTGCAAATTATTTTTGGAAAATCCGAGCCGTCTAATGTGTTCAGAAGGTGTTTTCAAGGGTCCAAGCGGGAAATCTTCAAAAAAAAATACCGGGAAGGGCTTGATCCAAGCAGTTTTCGCAAAAAATGTAAATATATATTTTTTGCGAAAACTGCTTGGATCAAGCCCTTCCCGGTTTTTTTTTTTTTGAAGATTTTCCGCTTGGACCCTTGAAAACACCTTCTGAACACATTGGACAAATCGGATCGTCAAAAAAATGTTTGGATCATGAGGTCCGGAAATGAAAAGTCCGGATAAGAAGCTTACCATATATATTTACTGGCCAAACTTCTTATCCACACTCCCGGATTTAAGGAAAAAATGGGGGTTTTTTTGTGTTGCAAATTTTTTTTGGAAAATCCGATCCGTCCAATGTGTTCAGAAGGTGTTTTCAAGGGTCCACGCGGAAAATCTTCAAAAACAAATACCGGGAAAGGCTTGATCAAGCAGTTTTTCGCAAAAACTGTATTTATATATTTTTGCGAAAACTGCTTGGATCAAGCCCTTCCCGGTGTTTTTTTTTTGAAGATTTTCCGTGAGGACCCTTGAAAACACCTTCTGAACACATTGGACGGATCGGATCGTCAAAAAAATTTTTGGATAAAAAGTCCGGATAGGAAGTGGAACCTATATCTACTATCTATGCAGATATGCGCCTGTGTTCTTGAGCGTTTCCAACCTTTGATTTATGCTCAAATCGCTTGTTGTTCTTAATTGGCTTAAAGTGATAGAGGAATTGATAGAGCAATTGGCTTGAAGTGACCTCACCACAAGCCTAAGTGATGCGGATCAGATTGCGGATGCATACATGGAAATCCGGTCCCGGCGAATAGGGATGGCAATGGATCAGTTTGGTCCGGGTTTTGCGATTACCATATCCAAATTCAAAGCATTTATCTATACCCAAATCCAAACCGATATCCAACGGGTATGAATTTTAGTGCACCATAACCAAACCATATGGATTTGGATTTTATCCAAACCAGCATTAATATTCATTCTGTTAATGAACATATGAAGGAAAAAGATCATATATTAAAATAAAATAAGTAACATACCACATGATTTTAGTACCATTAAACATCTAAATTCCAACATAATCAAAGGAAATAACTAAATACTAAAACTTTTCTTACGAGGTTCCTATAGAGACTCTTGAGAATTTTAAGGGATTTGAGAGGAATAAGGAGGGAGATGAAATGATAAGTCACTAAAAGTTATGAATTGAAAAATAAAAATTACATATCTATAAAAATATAATATGTTTATATATATCCTATAAGTAAAATTATATGGATCGGTTTGGATTTGGGTTTGGCCGAATACTTACTAAGACCAAACCCAAATCCAAACCCGTTGGGTATCATGTTTTGAAAACCAAACCCGCCCCTTTGATAGGGTTGGTTTGATTCGGGTATCCATTGGTTTTGGGTGAAATTGCCATCCCTACCGGCGAAAGGCTCGTCTAAAGAAGAGTTCCCTAATTTAGGCATCTTTAAAGATTTTTGTTTTTGGCAATGTTTCCTATGCTATCTTTCCAAAGGCTTCATTCAGCCTTTGAGTTTGTTTCCTGTTTTGTTTATTTCTTTCCTTTTTGGTTAGAATTTCGCTTTGAATTTCCTTTTCTTAATTCTAGGGTATTAGGAAGGTTTATTTCTTGGGAAAATTACGTGTAGGTCGCCTTTTTAACACCTTAATCCCCATTAAGGATAAACGGAAAAGTTAATTACCGCCAACTCCAATTAGGTGTTACAGTTACCATATTGCCCTTGCCTTCTTCAAAACACGCGCGTTCTGTCCAGGTTCCCCAATTCGAACGACGCCAGAGGTTGAAGATCTCAAGGCTTGATTGGAGTTCCTCTCTTCGGCAAAATCGGCAATGGAGGACAGCAGATTTTGACGATTTCTCCAAGGAATACCTATTTCTCACCCTCAAGCTCTCGAATATCTTCACGTTCTCCCGCAAAATTCTCGTTCGTATCTCATCTCTTTTCACTATTTCTACGCATAGTTTCAGATTATACATTCGTATGGGCATAGGTGTAGCTATATGCGTATAGTTTTCCCTAATTTTTGCTGGTGATTGTGGAGTATTAATTTCCTTTTTCTGGTGCTTTTTGCTTGACCTACATTATTCTGGGAGTGATATTGCTTGAGCTCGGCCATTGTAGAACATGATCCGAGGCCGTGTAATGCAGGATGGTGGTTGGTGTAGGGTGGGGAAAGAGAAGTTGGGTTCGCTCGAAGAGGTTGCTGAACGGAGGAAACCATCCTCTGTTCATGTGCCCCAACTGTTTGATTAAACTACTCTTTCCCCACCCTACACCAACCACCACTTGCCTGTTACCCAACTTCTTGACTGTATAAGGTTAAAATTGATGGAGCAAATGTCTAACCGGAGACTTTGTGCGATGAAATGGAATGGTGTTTGTCCTGCAATGGACAAAAAACTCGCGGCTGCGTTTAATTTCTCGAGGAGTTGGAAAGTGATCACATCTCATGCCAATTTGTTCGAAGTCCGTTGTAACCCATCAGTCAGCGTTGATATTGGTCTGCGGACATGTTCCTGTGGTGAATGGCAGATAAATTCTTTTCCTTGTCTTCATGCTGTTTGTGCCTTGAAGAAAAGTGGGAAGAATTTGAATGACTATGTTGATCACTACTATTTTGTTGATACGTACAGAGAAGTTTATTCAAAGTGTATAAATCCTGTCCCTACTTTGTCAAAGGCTGATTTTGTTCCGACAAGCGACGCGGTTCTTCTTCCTCCCTTGACTAAAAGACCACCGGGAAGGCCTCGTACAGAAAGGATTCCGTCCATGGGTTTCAGGACAAGGAAAGTCACTTGTAGCAGATGTGGCATAACAAAGCAAGTTGCAAAGAGCCATTGAACCATTGAATACATCTTCTTCCATTCTTTTTTTTTTCATTGAATTTTTGTTTGACATTGAGCTATTTTTCAGTTGATATTTCCTGATTGGATTCCTAAATTCAGGCTATTAGTTGGTTGCATTTCTAACTTAGAATGCACCAAGGATCGTAGTAAAAGTTTTCCTTTTTGCATTGTGAATGTAATAAGCCTGGGAATCAGTTGTACTACGTCTGATCCGGTGATACAGAAATACATTTTGCTGGGAGTGCTCATTTGTAGTCACTGATAAATTGTAGTCTCTCTCTCTCTCTTTCTCTCTCTCTCCCTCTCTCTCTCTCTGTGCGCGCGCGCGCGTGTTTGTGTGTTTGTTTGTACATATAAATTTACATAGTGACCTGCTCTGTGTGTGTGTGCGCGCGCGCGTGTTTACATATTGAGATAATCTTGTTATGCTGTGATTTAGAATTGTCGGTGCTGAGAACATTCTCATCACTCTTTTTGGGTGCATTAATGGTGATTGAGAACATTCTCATCACTTTTTTTAGGTCCACGAATGGTGGAAATGGTGACTGAGAACATTCTCATCACTTTTTAGGTCCACAAATGGTGATTGAGAACATTTTGATCACTCTTTTTGGGTGCATTAATGGTGATTGAGAACATTCTCATCACTCTTTTTAGGTCCACGAATGGTGAAAATGGTGATTGAGAATATTCTCATCACTCTTTTGGATCCACAAATGGTGATTGAGAACATTCTCATCACTCTATTTATGTCATCAAACGGTGGAAATAGTGATTGAGAATGTTCTCATCACTCTTTTGGGTCCACGAACGGTGATTGAGAAAATTCTCATCACCCTTTTTTAGGCAAATTCAACCATTGTGGAAATGGTGACTGAGAATGTTCTCATCACTCTTTTGGATCCAGGAATGGTGAAAATGATGATTGAGAACATTCTCATCACTTTTTTTATACCCACAGATGGTGACTGAGAATATTCTCATCACGCTTTTTTAGGCCAATTCAACCGTTGTGGTAGTCGTTCTCATCACTCTTTTTATGGCCATAAATGCAGCAATCAAATTAGCAACATCTGATGAGAATATTCACATCACGCTTTTTTAGGCCAATTCAACCGTTGTGGTAGTCGTTCTCATCACTTTTTTTATGGGCACAAATGATGACTAAGAACATTCTAATCACTTTTTTTGTCCACGAATGGTAATAATGGTGATTGAGAACATTCTCATCACTTTTTTGGGTCCACAAATGGTGAAAATGGCGATTGAGAACATTCTCATCACTATTTTTATACTCACAGATGGTGAATGAGAACATTCTCATCACTCTTTTTATGCCCACAAATGGTGAATGAGAACATTCTCATCACTCTTTTTATGCCCACAAATGGTGAAAATGGTGATTGGGAACATTCTTATCACCCTTTTAGTTCCACGAATGTTGATTGAGAACATTCTCATCACCCTTTTTAGGTCTAACAGAGAGGAGAGAGACACCACACAAAATGTATCTAATAATCTAAACACAACAAAAACAGTACATATGACAATGCAGGAGCATCTCATGAATTAGCTTGGGATGTATCTAATAATCTATACATCCCAATGAATCTCTCAATAAAGTCGTCTTTCTTTTGGCAAGTGGTGTAATCTAACTTTTTCCTTCTAATTGCATCTAGGAGCAGCCAAAAGGGGGTTCTCTTTAATGCTTCTATATGTTTGTCTGTGAGCTTAATCTCCTTCATCAAATCTATTATTCCTTTCAAATTGGATCTGTACGTTAGCTTCCAATCCCTCTTCTTCTTTCCTTTTGGTGGTGATGAGACAGGTAGTCCTTTACCTTTTCGTGCAATTACTGTTGACAAACAACCAAGCAACGAGTCAGAGAACATTCTCAAATGAAAGACACACAATGGCAAAAAAAAACAGCCAATCTATTTAGATTGTGAACAAACTTGAGTAACAGCTGCTTTTATCTCAGTACTTGGAGATGAATTAGGTTTTGAGAACATTCTCAACAGTACTTAGAGATGAATCAGGTTTTGAGAACATTCTCAACAGTACTTAGAGATGAATCAGGTTTTGAGAACATTCTCAACAGTACACATCTCTGTGCTTCAAAACATCTTAATAAAAAACAAAAAACAATTCCAAACTAAACTCTGTACAAACAAGACTAATACACACTCTATGAAATGAGATTTATTTTACCTTTTCGCCTCATTCTGCACAACAAGCTTTATCTGTTGACAAGAGGAAATATGCCACAAGCCAAAGGCCCAACCAAATACTAACAGGTAATATCATAGCAAAATTAGACCACAAGGAATGAAAATTAGACCACAAGGAATGAAAATTCCAAACATGCCACAAGCCAAAGGCCCAACCAAATACTAACAGGTAATATCATAGCAAAATTAGACCACAAGGAATGAAAATTATTAAGAATACTGATAGTAGCAGAAATACAATTCAGCAACCTCAAATGTATAAAGAAATGCTAGTTCTAACCATAGAGATAGAAATCGCCAACCTCGCATCTATACACTACAAAGTACACACCAGAGAATTGCCCTGGAAATAGCAGCAAACAAATCACCTTCTGTCCTCAATCGTTTTCAATACTACAATCAAAGTATCTACAATACAAAGTTTCTGTTGCACCAAAAACAAAAAAATAACTACAATACCCCTTGAATACTACTTATCTGATGTAGTGAAAGAATTCAATGAACTAGGATAAAGAAGTGGAGCTATTTCTGTGAAGAACTAGGGCACACATTGATGGATGTTGAGTTAGAAATCGAAGGGTGTTGAGTTTGAAATGCGTGTGAAGAAATTTAGGGTTTCGAAATGTGCAAACTAATTCGAATAAACTCAAACTAATTAATGAAGTATGAGGCACTACCAACTCAAACTACAAAAATTGCCAAAAATTAAAAGGAAAAACGGGAGCAATTACTCGAGAGTGGAGGCATTACTTACGGAAAATTGTAGAGGAAAATGAAAGAGAATTTGCGTTGAGGTTTGAAATCGGTGAAGGCCAACGAAGCAGAGCTTGATTTACAGTGAACCCAAGGGAAAATCGAACGATGGTTGTCGGAGATGATCAAAATCGCCTCAGAAGCGGGTTGGAAGAGAAGAAGAGGAGAAATTACGCGTTTGTAGTGGGAAGGGTGTTTTCGGAATAAAATTTTGGAATTTAACATGTTTGTCTCCGGTTGCACTTATCGGTAAATTTTGATATGTCGGGTTGAGCCGGAGGTAATTACATGCCCCTAAGTTGACCGGCCGGTCATTGGCCCTTATTTCTTTTTCTATATAAGCAACGCTCTGCAATTTTGGAATGGTGGTTGATTAATGAATTTGACTAAGAGTTTTAATCTCTTGTTTTCCAAATTCTTTGGCATTCGTTAGAATCAACAAAGTGTTTGATGCTTTTATTCCTGGGTATTCTTAGACTAAACAGGATTAGAGAAGGATTTTGAACTCCGGATATTCAAACGAATCAACGGATTTCAAACTCGTTAAATTAATTTTGTTCTTCATTAGCTTCCGCTACATCACTAAGCGCGTGGAGTGGTGGTAGGAGACTATAGGGATTAGTTTGAGATGTGAGAAAGTTGGCCCGAGATACCCAATACTAGCCAAACCAAAACATGATTTGGAATTGTGCAAAGTGTAGCCAAGTTGATTAGGGATTTTACTGTGAAGGTCATTGCTGGACGGATTCAAGTAGAATCCAAATTTTATCAAATTAACATCATTAAACAGTTTAGATAATTGAAAGAACCGTTCTATATGTACAGATCGGAATGTACCAACAACGCACATACGGCGCAAGGGATCCTCGTGTGGGTCCCAAATAGTCAATTCGAACTGTTTATCCATCTCAAAATCAAATTCCGAGTGGGCCTACGCGGGAATCGATGCAATCGGACGGCCAGATGAGCTCAATCCATAATCACCCCATTTCATTCAATTGTTTTTTAACGAAATCGATTGATTTTGGATCGAGCTCATCTAGCAGTCCGATTGCATCGATTCCCAAATTGGCCCACTCAGAAATATGATTTTGAGATGGATGAACGGTTTGGATTGATCGTTTGGGACCCACAAGTAGGTCCCTAACGTCGTTTGTACATGGTCTGCACACAAGGGGTCGGTACCCCTTTGTTTTTCTGTAATTGAAATGAGACCAGTAGTAGCCCCACAAAATCTTCGTACAATCCAAAAACAAAAATGGAGAGGAGCCCAAGTCTAAGCTTTGAGAAAACAGCAGAGTAAGTTCTTAAAAGAATAACTTCTGTGAGGCAGATAGATAAGCACTTCAACATTTCCTTGTGCAAATGTTTCCCTATGCAAACGTAAGGTATACCATTGTACCCAAGGAGAGCAGGTCAATATTATTAGGGCAATTTTTTTTTTTTTTGCCATTACGTGAGTAGCTCAATATGCTGATAGTCGTTGGGTTCATTATTCCTCCTTCGGAATATGGGCTGAACAGTTACGGATAAAATTCTTGTTCAGTTTAGAATAAGACATGTCCCTTAAAGTGCTAATGTACATAAAAAGATCATTGTTCTCAACTCTACATCTCTGTTTTCGTAGATCATAAAGGAAAGTACCCGCTTCCTTTTAGGAGTCCACATGGCAAATCGATCTTCCAGACGAAGTCTCCCCCAAGGACACAGATGCCAAAGCATGATGGTCAAATCCTAGCATTCCTGGCTCCGTTATGCAATTTCTTGTTTTACCCGCTTTAGCTTGCTCCAAAACCTCTTAAAATAATCAGTCTCGTAGAGCAGGGACGGATTCACAAATTCAATCCAGTGAGGGCATCTTATTAATTGTAGTCGTGAAATTTTTTTCCCAATCAACAATTTTTTTAGGGACAAGAAATCGTGTAAGATTGAATATAAATCTAACATCAAACAAGAAATTATTGAAGGCTATAGAGACCATTGTAAAGATCTCTAAAATTAAAAAATATTTAAGTTAAACAATTTTCTCATCATTTTGTAACATTTTCTTAAAAAGGAGAGAGAAAATTAAAATTCAGGGAAAAAAATATTAGGGGAATTATTATTTACCATTATAGGGTCAAAATATATAACAAAACTACTGGGTTATTGTACAATGAATGTTATTGGTCTAGTGGCAAGAGGGATGACATTGGTTTTGGGACCAGAGGTCTAGGGTTCAAACTTCAACAATAACTCCTCTTTGATAACCTTTCAAATTTTATGGCTTAAAAAAGAAGAGCCAAGAGTCAAACACACAACCTCTAGCTTAGTGTAAGTGTGTCTTACCACCAGAGATCACACAGGTTATGTTGCTAGATTTCGACTCAAATAAAATATATACAAAACTTATTTCCCAATTTTTATTTTTATTTTTTGCATTGACTGGTGGGGGTTAGCGGGGGCACGTGCCCCCGCATGCCCCCCTGGATCCATCCTTGCCGTAGAGAACTCGCCCCAAAAGATAGCTCAACTCTCCGAAGATTCCCATATTTATATGTGGGAGAAAAATGAACCATAAAACAATTACATTAGATTTCATCCTTAGGTAGAAATATAGGGACACCATAAGAAGATAATGGTCTGGATAGAGACATATGGTACAAGAGTAGTGTAATTTAGAACAGGAAAAAAAAATATGCAGAGCCAAAAAAAGAACATTCAATGGATGTGTCTGTACCCATTTTTGGCTAATTTGCATCTGGTATGTGCCAATGTAAAGAATATCAAACGGCTATGGAAGCACCTGCATGAAATTTGACCAAAAAAAAAAAAAAAAGATTGACTTTCTTTGACAAAATAGCCTCTCTTTTTCCCCCCTAATCATTCCTTAACCTAACCAAGAATGAGAACGTTTTCATAATTTCCCTTTCCATCTCTTTTCTCTTCATCAAAACCAAGAATATCCGAAGAAGGCTTGTTGTTATGTATGTGTGCGTCTATTCTCATCTCCACGGTCCACATTTTAACATCATAAACCATGAGCCAATGTTTGGTTCACTCAGAACCAAAAATGGACTGGTACGTCCTTCTCCAAAATACATTCATAATGATCATAACAACAAAGTCCTAAAAAGGATGTGAAACTCTTTTCAAACTTGGGCACTGACCACCCCCTCATTTGATTGGTAGACAAAGTCCATTTTCTGATTCTACAGGTGCCACATTGATACTATACCAAGGGGTGCAGCTAAATTAATCCTTTGTACGAGAAGAAATTCTTGGGAGAGACGTAGCATCATTGGTCGAGACCTGGAATCAGGATGTAAACATATGTATGCCATTGTAGTAACTAGAACAATGTTCCTTGCATATATTGGACTAGTTAGGGGCTGAAGGTGCAAAACTAGGACATTGTTATCACCATGTTTTCCGTAGTAAGCGAGGCTAAGGATGATATGAGGTCTCATGGATGCCTTCCTATGACTATTTCTAGTGCAACCACTCCAAAGCTATAGACATCACATTTTTCAGTCAGAACCATGTTATAGGCAAGCTCTGCACAAACACAAAAAAAACGATTTTAAAATCAAAATACAAACCTTTGCTTCAATGAAACAAAGTTATATACATATGTAAGGACCAAATTCCGGAGTCGTCTTGTTTTGGCAATTCCATATGACAAAACACATATTTTTATCGAGTTGTAATTTTATTGTTTTTTCTTAATTTTCTAAGTAGCGAGTCTGTATAGGATTAGAGTGGAAGGAATCTTTTATTATGTAATTTGAGAGTTAGTGCTTTAGTCGTTTTGTTGCCGATCAATATGGTGCATTTAGAATGGGAAGATCGATCATGGGATCAATCGGTTTATTAGTCGGGTATCTCCAATATAGCACAAGCCGCAAGGTTGCACAGGGCGTGCAGGTTCAGAGCATAGCGACTGATAGATGGATCAATCGGGTTCTTGCTCGGGCAGCTTCAAAATTCCAGATCTACAATGGTCCGATCAATCGGCTTGCAATGCGATTGATCGGAATGGCAACTCTATAAACATTTGACGGTTTTAGATCTAGGGCAATGCGGTCGGTTGAAAAAGAATATTAGAACCGCTTGTTCACAAAGCCACAAAACCCTAAAGTATCGAGAGTGAATCTTGAAGCACAAGATCGATGAAACTTTAATCAAAGTTTCAAGAGGTTTCTAAATCAATC
The DNA here is from genome assembly GCA_963854785.1 of Vaccinium vitis-idaea. Classification (NCBI taxonomy): domain Eukaryota; kingdom Viridiplantae; phylum Streptophyta; class Magnoliopsida; order Ericales; family Ericaceae; genus Vaccinium; species Vaccinium vitis-idaea. Next base: position 35,825,311 of record OY978222.1, read on the forward strand.
AGTAATCAAGTTCAAGTTGTTTTCCGGTGGATTTCCGGAAGAACGTTTGGAAGGCTCGAGGATTCGAGGCAGCGGCAATCAAATACTGGGTGTGGTGTACGAGGATTATGCAAGTACATCTTAGAGCGATTGTGAGTGATTCAAATTGTAGGGTAAGATTACTTGTAACTACACAATGATTTTATAGTATTTGATTCCTTCCCATGGTTTTTACCCGTATTGGGGTTTTCCACGTATATCTGGTGTTCATCTGTTTAATTACTTTTTGTTTGTGATTGGTTCATAATTGATTGATGTTATTTTTTTATTGAGATAAAATAATCTAGCAAATTATAAAACCTAGGCGATCTAGGATTTTTCAACATATGGCCATACCTGGTGAAATATAGCCATATGTGCCGGCAATTATGGTTTGGTTGGACGAACTGGGATTTAGTAGTTTGGCAGTTCCAAAGTCAATGACAAAAGTCTCTAGCTGAGAGTTCAACAAAATGTTGTTGCTCAATATGTCTCAATGAACTATATGCAGGGTGCAATCGTGATGCAAGTAGGATAAAGCATGTGCCATGCTTCAATGATGACCTTGGGAGTCAATCCAATTTGAGAAGCCTCGACATCGAATCTCAAGGCACAAAATAAACTTCTTTTTTCCATGTACTCGTACACTAGAAACATGCATCTATTGTGCAAACAAAATACGTAAAGCTTCACGATGCTTTTGTGTCTTAATTAGGCATCATTTGAACCTCATTCCTAAAACAATGGTCGAAAGCAAGGTCCTCAGCTTCCAACTGATGAAGTTTTTTCAATGCAGGAACTTTTCCACTTGGCAACTGAGTTCTATAGACGCTGCCATATTCCCCTGTTTCAATGCAATATCTGATGTCAAAGTCATTTGTTGCATTGATGATGTCTTTATATCCAATTCGTCCATCGTAATTCTATATGGAGCAAATATCCCCATGATTCCTTGCTCTTTCCTCACTTAGGATTTTTTGGGCCTTACATAAACAAAAGCACACTACAAATCGTAGTAAGGGTAGGAAAACTTTGATAAGGATAGAAACGGAAAAAGTTATTATCATTTTTTATCATTTTTCTCTTTTCTTTACTATGTTTTAGGAGGAATATTTGGGTTTATAGCAATCATACGGACACCCAGCGGGAGATCTATTTGGTATTTGACTGTTGACGCGATTGTATGACAATTTGAGAGTGGTTACTAAACAAAGATAATCTGGGATTTTCACAAAGTGATTATTATCAGAGAGATCTAAGTACTTTACTTGTGGAAAATATGCTAGTCGACTAGGTATGGTTCCCCTTAAGTCATTTCTAGCGAACCACAAATACTCCAAATTACAGAGTCTTTCTAATTGCCTTGGTATATGCCACTAGGTATGGTTCCCCTTAAGTCATTTCTAGTGAACCACAAATACTCCAAATTACAGTCTCTTTCTAATTGCCTTGGTATATGCCCACTAAGCAACTTTGCAAATACTATGTGTGATATCAGTCGGATGAGGGCCCTCTCTGTCTGGCACAAAAGAGGGTTCGATCTGCCCCTCGTTTTCGCCCTGACTCCCTGACTGATGCTGATGTACCGGCTGGTCTGGGGTGGTCTTGCACAAAAAATTCTCTTGGATTGCCAAGAACTCTAGTCCCTGCTGCCCAATGCTTCGAACCACAGCGGGGAACTCAGGCGCAGTGAGACGCTCAAAACAATGAATCTGTAAAATTAAACAATAAGATATGTCAATTTCATAAAGTTAAGTCAACTAACAAAGAACGTAATGCAAGTAAAATATCCTTACCGCTGCATCTGTAGCAGCACCGAGGCGACTAACAAAAGGCCTCGTAACCGAAAAGTACCAAACTAAGTAAGGGTCGTCCGGGGGGTACACAGCCTCGTCAGGAGGGCCAGGAGGGACAACTTCCTGTAGCCTATCACCCCAGACAACTATGGCCGCTGCATGGACGAGGGCCCAGTCCTCTTGCTCTCCTTGTAGGGTCTGACCATGCAACGGATGTCGACATTGAGACTTAGGGGGGACACCTTGTCGGAACCCAAACTGGCGTAGGACTCGCTCTGGTTGGTGTAACTCCACGGTAGCAAAACAAATGAGCGGGACCCTAGCCCGCCAAATATCTTTGCCAGCATGGCAGTAAGAGGGCAGAGCCTGAAGCACCTCCTCACTATATGGTGTCCAAACAACCTACGAACAAACACAAATTCCAATTATAGCCCGAAACACTACAGTGTAAAGCAGAAATATATGTATATACATCAATCATGATCTCTCCCTCACGGATCTCCACCGTGGGGACCACCCCTTTTTTTATTTTCCAGACCAAATTTCGACGATCCGAACCGCTCAACATGTTTTCCAAGGCCACAGCGAGAAATAACCCAAAAAAAAACCCGAAAGGACTTCATCCGATCAGGTTTTCATAATAACCGTACATATACAGTTTATCGAAAAAAACTCGAATAAAGCCCTTCCGGTTTTTTTTTCTTTCTTTTTTTTGCGATTCCTCACCGTGACCCTTAAAAATACATTTTAAACACATTGAACGGTTCGGATTGTCGACATTCGATCCCAATCCATGAGGTCCTCACAGAATTTTAATGAGGGAGTCCTCATTAGATCATATGTATACATATATATGTATAGAGTGTGTGTGTGTGTGTGTGTGTGTGAAAGAACATATTAGAAAGTAATATCGTTACGCACCTCCTCTGGATTTTGCTGGTCGAAATTATGCCGATAATAGGCGACAACGTGAGTCAACAGGTATGGTGAGTGGAAGTCATCTGCCCACCTGCACATTGTACAAGTTGAAAGTATGAATTATTAATCATATGTGAAATGAACTAATGAAGTAACATGCTACATAAAACTAAATGCAACTAATTATGAAATTTACGCACATTCCAATAAGTGGAGAACCAGGCGGAGGGGGGCGCCTTGCTGCACGTCCTGCTACAAGGTTGGGAAACCGCTCCCAAGCCCAAACCTGCAATAGGATTAAGGCCCCACCTATGTCCTTCGAAGCAGTTGTAGAACTGTGGCAGAGGTTACTGTAGAGCACGGCAAGTGCAGCACTACCCCAACTGTACTGCCCGGCAACAACAAAGTCCTCTAACAATGGCAAATACATTAGGTGCACATGCGCCCCTGAGTGGTCTGCGAAAATAGTGCCACCTAGCAGTTGGAGCAAGTAACCGCGTGCCTGCTGCGCAACAACTGCTGTCGAATCTCTGGCCGCGACCCGTCCGGTAAAGTGCTGACGTAACCAACGAAAACTAACCTTCCCATCAATCCGTTGGGTGGCTGGAGGAGCAATCCCCAAAAGACGCTCGCACCACTCTGTCCAGTCTAGGTCTGACCTCCCTGTCACCGGTCTCCCGTCAACCGGGAGACCTAACAGCACCTCCACGTCCTGTAGCGTGAGTGTGGCCTCCCCGGAGCGCAAGTGAAAGGTGTGTGTCTCCGGACGCCAGCGCTCCACAAGTGCAGTGATCAAACTCATGTCCAAAGACAAGAACGGCAACTCCAAAAGCCCCCCTAAACCAGCCTTCCGTATCAACTCAACTACAGCGTCTGACGGTCGCCCCAAGGAACGTAAAATAGTCTTGTTCTGACGAGCTGTAAGCGTGGCACAGTAATTTGGACGCTTGCCCTGAAAAACGTTGGTATTTGAGGTTTACATTAACAAATATTAAAAAAAAAAGAAAAGAAAAAATTGCATGTTATACATTTTCAAAACATTACATCGGCATCCCAAACGGCCTGGGAACGGTGTTCGTGCTGTAACACCATTAACGACTTGTCACTGGGACCTGGGTCACTCATACGCGGGTCCATAGTATAACCTACATTTCAAACAGATTCTCATAAATAAATCTGCATATGCAAATACGCACTAATACACAATTATACATACGTATTATTGGTATATACATGAACAGAACACTATAAAAATAATTCCATCCTTACCACGGATGTTGGATCTGTGAACGGCATTTGGGGTCAAATAATTTCCCATAATAACATGAGGCTGAGAAAAGTGTTCCTCTGACAGGATCTGCTCATCATTATTCTTGTAACGCCGTCTGGAAATCGATAGAACAATGATTGTTCCAATGGAAATAGCAAAAGCGCTAAAAGCAATAGTAATAGTGATGACAACAAGAAGGCCAACAGAGAGAGTCTTTTTTGTTTTTTGACTTGGGCTCGGTTTTTTACCGGGTTCTATAAGATACTTGTTTCCGGTTGTGTCAACTGAAACATAAGAAGGGAAAAATGGAATCAATCCAGATAGCAGATTGTTGGAAAGCACCAATTGTGTCAAGCTACCCATTTCGCGAAAAGTCTCCGGAATTTTCCCTGTAAATTTGTTGTTGGATAGATCCAGCACTTCCAATCCATCCAATGCCACCAGAGTTAGTGGTAATTCCCCAGAAAGTCGATTGTTGCTTAAATTTAGAGCAATTTGCAAACTCTGCGGCATCAAAGGAATTCTCCCTGTCAGTTTGTTACCCGCCAATTGCAGCTCTATGAGAGAAATCAAATCACCAATGGAATCCGGTATTAGACCACTGAGATTGTTTCCTCTTAAATCCAAGTTATTAAGATTCTGGAGCTTAGAAATTGATGAAGGAATTGAACCGTTGAGCGAATTCCAGCTGATATTCAACTTCCTCAATCCTCGTAATTGAGTCATTTCAATTGGCATTTCCCCAGCCAAGTTGTTGGCTTGAAGTTTCAGTTCCTGAAGGACGCTGAGATTACCCAATTCAACTGGCAAAACACCTGTAAGTTGATTGTTAGCAAGATTCAACAGTGCTAAATTCTTACAGAAACCCAATTCAGGAGGTATTGAACCTCCCAAACTATTGTTGTCCAATTCCAAATAGACTAAATTTTGAAGGCTGCCAAAGGATGAAGATGGGATTGTTCCATTCAAACGGTTGTTTCCCAATCTGAGTCTCACCAAACTTGATGATATGTTTTTAGGTACTGACCCTTCCAGTGAATTAACAGACAAATCCACAGTCTGCAAATTTGATTGGGACAAAAGGTCACTAGGAATTGACCCATTTAACTGATTGTAGCTAAGGTCTAGATTCCTGAGAAAATTTGTAATCCCAGTTGGAATTGCACCAGAAAAGGAATTCTGGTTCGCAGCAAATCGTGACAGTGTTTTGATACTTGAAAGAAATTGTGGGATTTCCCCACTAAAACTATTGGAAGATAGAATCAAGACTTGCAGATTGGAAAGCAATTTGAATCTATCAGGTATAGACCCGGAGAGATTATTGCCACTAAGATCAATCGCCGTCAAATTCGAGTAATTCGTGATTTCTTCTGGGATTTTACCTCCAAATCGATTGGAAGAAAGCCCAAGTTCACCCAAAACCATAGATTTTCCCAAGTGGGTAGGAACGGGACCAGTGAATTGGTTGTATCCAAGACTCAAATTTTTCAGCCTAACCAACCCATCCATCTGTAAACTAATTGTTCCACTCAACATATTATGAGACAAGTCCAAAAATTCCAATTTCAAAAAACCATCAAAATTACGTAGAGAACCAGACAAACGATTCCTACTGAAATTCAATCTTGTCAGCCCACTAAGATTTCCACAACCAGTCATGAACCCATTCGGGATTGAGCTCAAGCGATTGTTGGAGAGATCAATAGACTCCAAACTATTGATCTGGCAAAGAACAGGGAGGAAATCAGGGGTAGAGAGAGAGAAGAATTGGAAAGAGAAGTGGGTGATGGAGGAGTTGTTGAAATTGCACGTAACTCCCTTCCATGAACATGGGTCTGGGTCACTAGCGGAATCCCATGGGAAAGAGGATTGACCCGTGTTATTTTGGAGGAGATTATAAAGGTTGATCATGGTGTTTCTCTGGTTTGAAGGGATTTTAGAGACTACAAAATGGAACAAGAAGAAGAAAAGGAGTAACAGGTGACAAGTGATGTATACATACCTTCTCATTTTGGGTTGTGGGTACAGAGAAGACTGAATCTGCAGCGATCTGAGTATTTTATATGATGGCAACAAAGTTTTAGTATAAAATTATGTGAGAGAAAGTATACAAGTATTTGGTTCAATTAGTTAAATAAAGACAGAGAGGTGGGAAGCAGAGACTAGAGTGGACTGAGGAAGGAATGGGGACAGGAAGATGATGGAGCCTGTAGTGTGCGTGTTTATGGGGGTGAGTTGACTGACTCAAATGTTTAGGGCAAAAGACCTGACTTGAGAACAGGTTTGGTTTTGGTCCTTCTGGTAGACATTGCCTCTTTGACTATTGACTTTTGACTATTGACTCTTGGCTAAGTTAAGGTTGTGCACATCCAGCCCCCTCATTCTAGCCTCGAAATAGAAAAGTCATCAAAAAGCACTGAGCTTTATCAATGAATGCCAATCTCATGTAGCTACCGAAAAAAAAAAAGGAGACAGATGAATCAGTTAAATTATGTTCATCTCTTCATACCAAAATTTGTAACAGCTACTAAACATTTCCAGTTCTTCTTCTAGACTATATATCAAAGAAAATTGCTTTCCAAAGCAAAGAATGAACCATAAGAAAATTGACATTCCTTTTGATAATTCTCAACCTACCCGAACTACAATCAGAAAAACTACTATTCGTAACTTGAATTACGATTTGGAGCCAAAAGGCATTCCAAAAGGCAGTCCCATACATTTAAAAAATTGCGACGCTCTAGGATTCAAATTTTTAGTATCATGGCCAAAATGAACTCTTCCATAAATAAACCAACGAAATTCTAGATATTTTCAGTATAGCCAACTCCAAGTAGAACCAACTACCTACAATTTAGCCAAACCAAACCATAATGCTAGAAAATTATATATGTCGCATCCCGTTTCAGCAATTCAAGGGGAAAAATATATAGAAATCCTGGACTTAGATTCTTGAACTAACCCTTCATTAGGTCTGTTACATCAATTCCTGGCTTTTCAGAAAATGAGGTTCAAAACTTCCACCCCTAAAGCAGAAATCAAGATTGATCTTTTCTATTCACGGATTGCCCTAGACATTTTTGCAAATAAAAGAAATGATTTACAGAGAAGAAAAGAAAGTCCACATAGTGCAAAACAACTTAAGATTTCCAAACAGGGCAGTAATATTTCCAAGTAAAAAACCCAGGTGTCCCAACTCAAATCTGCATGATTTAATCAAAATTGGGCTTGGTTACTAAACCAAATTGGCCCAAATATTGGACCCATGCGTGTGCCTTACTTATTTAAACAAAGAAGACCGAGTATTCTTTTATTCAAGGCCTGAAAAGGATGAGAATCTCTTTTCATACTTGGACACTGATCACATCATTTGATAGTTCGACAAAGTCCATTTTCCGATCCCACAACTGCAATAGTGAAACAGAGCGCAGAGGTGTAGCCAGAGCCTTCCTACGAGAAAGGAACTCTTGAGATAGTCGTCGCATTGTTGGTCGAGACCTAGGATCAGGACGTAAGCATGCGAAGGCCATTGTAGCAACTAGAATAATGTTCCCGGCAACCATTGGATTTGTAGGAAGCAGAAGGCGAGGATCTAAGACATCGACTATCATCATGTTTTCGGTAGGAGGTGATGCCAAGGACGATAGGAGGTCTCCCGGATGCCTTCCCATGATTGTTTCTAGTGCCACCACTCCAAAGCTATAAACATCGCACTTTTCAGTCACAACCATGGTATAAGCAAGTTCTGCACAGACAAAAAGTTGTATTTTAAAAACAACTACAAATGTTTGCTCAATTAAAAACAAAGGTAGTATATGTACCTGGTGCAATATATCCGTAAGTGCCTGCAATAACGGTTTGGTTGGATGAATTAAGATCCAGCAGTCTGGCAGTTCCAAAGTCAGCAAGAAAAGCCTCAAGTTGAGAGTTCAACAGAATGTTCTTACTCGATATGTCTCGATGAACAATAGGGAGGGTGCAATCATGATGCAAGTAGGATAAAGCATGTGTCATTGCTGCAACAATGTTTACTCGTTGAGTCCATCCAATTTCAGATGCTTTGGCATCAAGATTCAAGGCACAATGTAAGCTTCCTTTTTCCATGTACTCGTACACCAAGAACATGCATCTATCATGCAAACAAAATCCGTAAAGCTTCACAATATTTTTGTGTCGTACATTAGTCAACATTTGGACCTCATTCTTGAAACAATAGTCGAAAGCTGGATCCTCTGCTTCCAACCGATGAAGTTTCTTCAAGGCAACTACTTTGCCGTTTGGCAACTGGGCTCTGAAGACACTACCATATCCACCTTTTCCGATGCAATATCGCAAGTCGAAGTCATTTGTGGCTTTGATGATGTCTTCATATCCAATACATCCATCGTAATTCCATATGGAGAAAAAATCCCCATGTTTCATTGCTGTTGCTTCACTTTCGATTTTTTGGGCCTTACGGAAACAAAACAACACAAGAAACACTAGTAAAACAAGGAAGACTATAATAGGGGGAGAAATGAAAAGAGCAAGTTTTCTTATCCTCTTTCCTTTATTAGCCACACGGGAATGATCGGGGGAATCAAAAGATTTATTGACCATCGAGGGAACACAAGAGGAGAAATATTTGGCTTTGCTGCAAAACTCATACGGACACCCATTTCGAGATATATTTGGGATTTGACTGTCGAAATGATTGTACGACAAGTTGAGAGTTGTTATGGATCTAAGACAATACGGGATTTTGCCACTGAGATTATTGTGGGACAGATCCAAGTACTCCAGTAGTTGCAAATCTGCAAGTCCCTTGGGTATAGTTCCAATTAAGTCATTTCTAGCCAACCCCAAATACTCCAAATTATGGACTCTTTCAAGTTGTCTTGGTATAACCCCACCAAGCAAATTTTTTGAGAGGTGCAAAAACTTTAGGTTCTCCAATTCACCAATACTATATGGGATGTCACCTGAGAGGAGGTTATTGTTGAGGTCCAAGGTAGTCAAACTTGACAAATTACCTATTTCTCGAGGAATTGGACCAATGAGTTGATTTGAATAAAAAGACAAATAGGTAAGAGCACTCAAATTTCCAATAGATGAAGGTATTGGACCTGTGATATTTGTCGCTGATAAATCAAGGTGGACTAATCGGGTGAGGTTTCCCAGGGTAGGAGGAAGAACACCTTGAAGTTTATAGTTGGAAGAAAGGTCAAAGTGCACGAGCTTTGAGAGAGTAGCAATTTCAGCCGGAATTTCCCCAGACAAGCCAGAGTTACTAAGATCGAGATATTCGAGATTCGGGAACGAAGACCAATTCATGTTGTCGAGCTTTCCGTTGGGAGAAAAGAAATAAGCATCCATTCGAATGACACTTCCTGCATCATTGCAAGTAATGCCTTTCATGTAGCAATGATTTTTTAAAGAGAAGTTTCCCCACCAACCGCTATCGAGCATAGCTTTCGCCTCTAGTGACGATGATGATGATATTTTTGCGGATGATGGAACCGAAAATATGCTAATACTAGCTGCCACGCTTATTGCTATGAGCACAACGGAATAAACAGAGGAGGATATTGTTTTATTCTTCATGATTTAAAGAATGTGTGGTTTTTGTAGCAGCAAATTATTGAGCAAGAGGCTTTTAATGAAATTTTTGTCGATCGACTTGTTGACCTGGCACTTGGAGTCAAGCAAGCCCGAGTCACTCTCACTTTTCCAGTCGTTCTTCTTTGAGTATTCGTAACGCAATAGGATCAAAGAACCTTTCTAAGACAGTCAAGGCGCGAAATTTAAGACTGAAAGGGTTACAGAAAATTGGCATTTGATTCTTTACCATTAAACAGTGAGTCATTGGCTCTTTCCTCTGAATTCATTATAATGGTGATGGACATGGTACGAATTTTCCTCCTACGTTCTGCATAATTTTCCAAGTCTTTAAAGTCTTTCTGTTTGAAAAATGTGGAGTGTGGTCCCTCTCCCACGACGACTTTGCACGTTTGAGTGGTCCACACGCCCTTAAGAGAACACATTCTATGGTCCAGTATGTAGTGCTCTTTTGGAGCATGAGGCCTAGGGTTCGACTCATTTGAACATAAGGTCTGCCCGCGTAGTAATTTAATGAATACTAACGTATTAATATTTTATCATCTCGCAAAACAAAAAAAAAATGAAGAATTTATTCAAAAAATGCGCCTAGGACAGAGTATATTAGGCTTAAAGTTTAAGAAGCTCAATATCCTTTCACCACCTTCTAAGCGGCCTTATAGCCCCAAAATCGTCATAATACAATATCGATTAAATCACAACAATGCGGCAATCGTTTTTTCCAGATCATTTTTATCAAGTAAATAGGTAAGAAAAAACTTCTGGTTGCAACATGAATCAATGCGTTTCCTTTGTTGCTATTCCTCGCGGCCAATTTAGAGCTGTTGAAGTTGGTGAAAATCTTGGGGGAACAAAGATCACTAACAGAAAAACTAAAGGCTTGTCTCGATGATTGAACACAAACAAATAAAAATTAAAAAAAATATTTACTAGAATTGAAAGGAGTTAACAACTCTAGGAATACACGGTTCAATGAATTTGGCGGGACTGGCACCAGATGCTCTGTACCTTTGCATTGTGTTTCTAGCAGTCGAAACATGCGTCGAGATTTCAACATCTCTTCATATTTTCACATGATCCGACAGCTAGAAATAACAGTAAACATAGGGATATGAACACGAAAGAGCACATGGTGCCAGAACGACTAGGGTAAAATCAGTCCATTGGAATCTGAAAGGCCCAATCGTATTACCTTGTCAATAAGACAGAACACAAGACTAGAAGACACGGAGAAGTATTGCCACTTCAATATTAGCCCTATTAAGGAATACCAAATTAGTACTCTTAAGTACAATAGTTTGTACTCTTAAAAAAAATTACTGTGAAACTCTGCAACGTGCTACTCCCTCTCCCTCTGTCCCATTTTAAATGTCCACCTTTCTATTTTGAGATGTCCCAAAATAAGTGTCCACTTTCTATAAATAACCATCAAAATATACCAAACTTTCAATTTTACCCCTAAAAAGTACTCTTTCATTCTTAATTGATTTGACAGTTTTTGATATCCATATCATTCTAAATTGACATTATCTTTCAACATATAATATTTTTCATGATTTTGAAAACTTTGTATAATAGAATAAATTGAAATCTATCAAACAATATCCATATTAAATATTTTTTGAGATCCATTTTGAAGGATATAAGCAATTTAAATACGTTAATTGACTTCACAGTTTTTAAGGTTACTTTTGAAATTTAAAGGACAAATTTTAACTTCTTAAAAAGCTCGATTTCCCGTAGAGGACATTTAAATTGGGATGGAGGGAGTAGTAATAGTTTTTTATTTTTTTTATTTTTTGGTAAAAAACAAAAGATAAAAAAGGTTTAATAATGTGTCATGGTACGAATTTTCCTTGTACCCTTCTGCGTAATTGTCTTCAAATGACCTAAAGACTTTTCGAGTTCTAAAGTTTCGCACTTTCAATAATGTGTAGTGTGGTCCTATGTGTCAATTCGCTCTCCCCCAATAACTTTGCACGTATTACTAGTCGACAAGCCCTTAAGAGAGCACACTCAATGGTGATCAATCAACAACCATTAAAAGACATACCTACGACAAAGCATGTATGACTGAAAGTTTAAGAAACAGATTCTTATTCAATTCTAAATCGTAATACACTATCAATTAAATTAATGAATTACAACAACATGGCGATATTTTTCCAAATCACTATGAAGCGAACTACAGTTTTATGAAGTAAAAGCTAAAAAAAACTCCTGGTTTTGCCCTCCTGGTTGCAACAGCAATCAATACTTTTTGTTTGTGTCGATGGGAATGATAAATACTAACGAGGAATATTTCCATTTATGTTGGGTTTAAATATTGTTCCGTTGTGCCATTAGGTATGGGAAGTTTCTTTTTGGATGTCTTACATAAGGCAACACACATCCTATTTCATCCAGAAAATATCTTACATCTAGATTTAATTTTTGACCATACAAAACAAAATTTCTAGCTCCGCCCCTCCTTGAGAGTGGGGGGCAGTCACCGGAGGCAAGATTAGAGGAAAGATTGTCGTGGAAGTCATCGTCTTCATCGAGGGTTTCATCCATTGGACTAGTTCCAGGCTGTCATTGCCACACACAAACTTGTATGTATACTACTACAACTATACCTAAAAATCACGCTAAAAAAATGGCAAACATCTTAGTTTTTGAAGAACTTTGAAAAAAAACATAAATTCATTATGTGCAGTTGATCCTAGTTTCATATTAGGACAACTTTTCTATTGTATTTCCTTTCTTTCTCTTTTGGTTTTATATTCAGTTTCTCAGTGATGTATTGCCTTGCCATTCCTTCACACTTGTGCTTGGGATGGTTTTCCTCGATGTATCCTTTGTCTAGTTTTAATAAATTTTGTTGCTGATCATTAAACAAAGCTAGGAGTTTGCAGATTTAGATAAAAGCTGATTCTATATTTCTTCTTAGTGCGAGCTTATAGACCACTATATGTAAGGTTGGTCGGGCAGATTGCTTTTTGTTCCTTACAGTGTTCGCCATTGTTTCAGATCAAAGTGAGAAGATCTAAAATATATATAGTGGCCCTATCAAAGTGAAAGACCAATGACAATATTCGGCAACTGTAGTGGTAAGTGGACTGATCATACTAAATAGTAAGTTCTTTTTCATTATATGTACCATCTGCTAGTTTCTTTAGATACTAATGAGCGTCTCATTATTTGTTTTGCAGCAAAAATTGAGACTGGACGATAGCAATTGTTTGGTGGTAATGTGGAACTTAGATTAGTCAGGGTTGGTTTATTTTGTAATTTTATACTCCGTATTTCAAGTTTTCAACGCTTAACCAATTTTTCCCCCTTTTCTTTTTGAGATAAGGGAGGTTTTAGCCAAAGTAGCCGTTCAAGTCCGGGGAGGTGGTGTGCGGTAAGTGATGTGCGCCGTGTTGTGCGGCAAAACGACGTAGTTTTGCTCATTTTCTTGGTACACTTCCAAGGCCTTGTTTGGAGAGTTAGTCTTGGGTTTAATTTTGGAGTTCAATTTTAGGGGATTTAGGCTCTTTGGGGTAGGGTATAATGGTTTTAGGCACTTGGATTTAGGCACTTCGGGTTTGGGTTTGCCACTTTGTAGTGTTTTTTTTTCCCTCCAAACAAGGCCCTTGGAAGCTTCAAAGGTGTGCCCAAAACTACGTCGTTTTGCTGCACAACACGGCGCACATCACCTACCGCACAACACCCACCCCGGATCCGTTGATTTTAGGTTCATACCAATTGCAGTACAGAAATGACATTTTGTTTGATTGAATTGTGGTGTAATAGAATTTGAAAGTTCAATATATATAGTTTTACTTCTTTAGCTGTGGGATATTTTTCATTTTTATAGATGTTGATGTCTTTTATTGCTACTTATTTGATAATATTAATTCCAATTTCTAGCATTTTCTAGGTACATTCCTAATCTATTACATGAGGGGATGGGGGATGGGACTTGATCTCGGGATGCAGTGTTGAGCATCCAAGAGCTCTATCTCATAAACTAGCCACCAATTGCTTCAAGGTGCGAATTGAAAAGTATGAAAATATTAGAGTGAGTTATTACCATAGTTAAAAGTTGAGGTCTTTGCATATATACAATCACAGTTTAGGCACAAACCGATATAAAATCAAGATATATGATCACGGTTTTGTTAAAAAGGGTGATTGTACCCTACATAAAGATCATGATTTTTTCAAAACCGATATCTTAGCTACCATACTTATCACGCTTTTAAGGAATTAATCTTAGTTTCGAATGCGAGATTAAAAGTGAAAGATCACACTAAAAAACAGAGATCTTTATCTATTTTGTACCAGTTAGGCATTAATGTAATGTTATTTACAAGGTAAATAGAAGGAGAACACTACGGTGAGTCCCCTTGACAGAGGTGCATGGTACGCCCCATTATGTATATTTTTGGAAATTGTTACTATGATTTTGGTGATTATTCCGTATTTTTAGGTCAATTTCTAGCTAGGAACAGTACATTTTTTTGAACGGAAAAGGAACAGTACATTACTATCGTGAATCTGTGAATAGTATCATAAATAGTGTATTTTTAAAAAAATTCATAATGGGTAACCAGTACAAAAGCCCTATTGAACAGAGCTTGCACCTCTTCTGAAGATGAAAACGACGGTGATGATAATTTTGCTGATGATGGAACTAAAAATAGACTAGTACTAGCTGCCATGGTTATTGCTATGAGCATAACAGAACAAAAAAAAGAGGATATGGTATTATTGCTCATTATTTAAAAAGTGCGTGGTTTTCGTACCAGCAATATATTGAGCATGAGATGCAGAGAACAATGCTCAAGAGGCTTTTTAAAAATATATTTTTGGGTCGACTTGTTGACCCAGGCATGCCAGACTACTAATCCTCTACAAGTATTTGTCACGCTATGAGTTTTAGAATCTTCCTTCACTTCCAAAATGTTGTAGTCATTGACTTGAGCGATGACTTGCTACGGCACATGTGTGTGTGTGTGTGTGAGAGAGAGAGAGAGAGAGGAAATTCCAACAATTTGATCCCCCAAAAAATCCTTAGCTGTCATTCTTGGGGAAAAAAAATAGAAAAGATTATGTGTAAGCATTATCAGTGAATTCTGAATAACTATTCATATTTCATACCGTAGACGTAAAACATTAATCTCAAACATGGGTATCGTGTTTCAAACAAAAATTACTGTAAAACTCTGCAACTTGCAAGTAAAGATCAAAAAGGCTTCCAAGGTCATTGGCTCTTTCTTCCGAAGTAATTGTCATGGATCGAATTTTCCTTCTATCCTTCTGCGTAATTGTCTTCCAATGACCCCTGACTTTTCTATGTTTTGAAGTCCCTCTCTTTCAATAATGGGTTATGTGGTCCTCTATGTAAATTCCATCTCCCTGGAGAACTTTGCATGTATTTGTGGTCCAGACGCGCTTAAGAGAACACACTGATCAATATTGATCAATTATTGAAAAAAAACATGCATACGACTAAGCATGTACCACTGAAAGTTATTACACTATCAACTAAATCACAACAATACGGATGGGTTTTCTTCTAAAATTTTGGGTGCAACGCAGTGGGTGCAAGTGTGCAACTGGCACCAGATCTTCCGTACCCCGTTTTTACGTGTTTCTAGCCTTCGAGTCATACCCCTATATATCCATATCTTGATACTTTCACGTGATCCGGCGGTTAAAAATACATTGAAACATCGAGGTATGAACACTACACTACAAAACATATGGTGCCCGCGCGACTAGCATGGATTCAATCCTTGGCCTTTTAAATAGGAAAGGCCCAATCGTTCATTTTAGAAGAAGACATGCCCAGAGAGTGCAAAAAGACTAATATACATAAAGAGATCAATGTTCTCCCTTCTCGAATTTACATCTTTGCTGTATTGGGAGTCCCTCATAGCATTAAGACATTCAGATACATTGAGGAAAATACAAGAAAAAAAACCTTGAGAAAAGAACGACTATCAAAAGTGAAAACTCTCTGTGATTGTTAAAGTGAAACCTCGCTCGATCAAATTGTTAAAGTGAAACCACGCAAGGACACAGATGCCAAGGATGATTGCCAAACCCTAGCATTCCTAGCTCTGTTGTGCAAGTTTCTGATTTTACACCGCTTCAGGTTGCTCCAAAACTTCTGAAAATCAATTACATGTAGAACTCAACCTAAAAGATGGCTCAACTCTCCGAGGATTCCCATGATTAGATGAGGGACAAAAGCGAACCACAAGGCAATTAAATTACATATAATCCTTGGGAAGAAATATAGGGACACCCATAAGAAGAGAAATAGTGCGGAGAAAACTAGATATGGAAATGCTTAGCGTAGTATATTTAGACGAGGAAAACAAATGAAGAGCAAAAAATGAACATCCAACTTTTGTCTCTTTTACCCATATAGGCTATATTTGCATATGGAAATGCTTTTAGGAAATCAATTCATGAAATATTTCTTTTCTCCTCCTAATCATTTCCCTAAACAAAGAAGAATGAAAACGTTTGCATATATTCCCTTTCCTTGTCTTCCTACTCGATGAAACTAAGCTCCAATTTTACCACACAAAAAAAAGGTCCAAGGATACTATTAGATGCTAAAAACCAACAGTTAAACATTCGATTTGAAAATGCTATGGACGATAAAGACATTTTCTCTTTTGATATGCGAACTCCAGCAATGGGGCACACAATGGCTAAGTAATTCATCCAAAGGCACTACCTGTTGTTCTCATATGGAACTGCACAAAGGACGAAAGATTTTTTGTACCATGATATCGAGTCTTCACCATCCGGTTCACAATCAATATGGAGGGCACGCTATGAATTCCATATCTTAACTTTCCGTTGCACCAAAAACAAAAAAACTTGAATTCCATATCTTGAAAAACACTGCAGATATGACAAACAAAAACAGATTTTCTAAGGAATACCAAACTGTTAAATTGTACAGCAGAGAATGGATAAAAAATAGCTCTACTTCCGTTTATTTTCTTGGTTGCCCCGAGTTGACCGATTTTTGATCCACCAGGTTACAGGTAAATTACCGGATTGTTGTTGATAAATCCCATGAACTCAAATTTGTTTCATGTGTTTAGTTAGGACTAAAAAGGTTTCTTATGCAAACAGGGCCAACCCATGGTCAACTAGTTTACTATACTCTTTGTTCCAGTGGTGGAGCCAGAAATCGAAGTCGGAGGGGGCCAAATTATGAAAAAAAATCTCAAGAATTTTTGTCATTGTGTCACTTGACGAATTCAGTATCATTATCGCATGGTATTATTTATCATAATTCAGTGTTCTCGAAATAAAAATTGTTCTTACCTTAATTATTTTTGTAATTGTATAATTTTTTTTTAAGAATAACTACAAAAAAATATGTAAAATGTACTCCAAAATATGAAATTCGGGGGGCACCCCCGCCCCCTGCCCCTACGTAGATCCGCCCTTGCTTTGTTCAGTTGTTGCTTCAACCAACAAAAATTGCCACAGAATAAGCAAAGAGATACTCCTACTACAAAGCAGAACTTGATTTGAACCATTACATTTCATGAAAAAATTTCTGGATGTTTTGATATTCATAAAGTTCAACAACATAGCTTGCAAAGTACACCTGAGTCGCTGATAATGGCCACTTTTTGTTCAATATCCAATACATTACCAACGGACCCCTTGTTTCCCTAAAAAGTCTAGAACCACACACTTAAAATACACATCCAGACATAAAAATATATGGGACCATATTAATTGGTGGTGTTATATTAATGTGTGTGCATTTTGAGTGTGGTTCTAGACTTTTGGTTTTTTCCTTCCCAAATCCACAATATTACGAAGATTATTTTACTCAATTACTTTGTCAAAATGGGCGCAAGCTGGTCCAGACATTTGCTTATCAAAAAAATATTTACCTTGTTCAAAAATTTTCATTTGACAAAACAATAATGTACACGTGATGCGTTGTTTTTTTTTTTTTTTTTTGATCGGCAGGTGATGCCTTGTTTTTACATTTGACTAAAAAAAATTATCTTAATGGTGGAAAATTGAAAACAAATCGAGCGAGCCAACATGATTTATTAGTTTTTTCACACAAATCATAGTTAGAATATAAGAGTACTTTCTTATTTTCTTCGCAAAAAAAAAAAATTTACTATACTCTTTTTGCATTTATCTTTTATAGTAGTAATTGTATCATTATAGTTTGAATTTTTGTAATTTTTTAATTTTTTAAAGGACTCTTGAAGATGTAGGGAGTCTAATATTGAGAATTTGCTTCGGACCTCTAAAATAGCTCTTGAATTTTAAAAAAAATTTCAATTGTGTATCTTTTAATTTTTTTTTTTTACTTGATATTAAGAGGGCAACCAAGCTAGGAGTCGGGCTTGGGCAACCCAAATATGGGGGCCGGCACTAGATGGAGGATGGCCCTGAAATTTCTTTTCAAGGAAAAATATTTGATCGTGCTACTTGGGAGTATTATTACCACTGAATTCGCTACCTGAACCACTTGCTAAAGTGAAAAACCTCGTAAACCAAGTTGGCCTATATTTCTACACATGCTTGTGCCTTCATGATTTTAGTTTAAGCACCTTACAAAAAACGAACTGAGATTGTTTTTTATTCAATGGTGCATATAAAAAAGATACATACATAATGGTCATAAGACTCATAACAACCAAGGCCTGAAAAAGATGTGAGACTGTTTTCAAATTTGGGCACTCATCACTTCATTCGGTATTTGGACAAAGTTCATTTTCTGATTCCACAACTGCAATAGTGAAACTGAACGAAGAGGTGCAGCTAGAGCCTTCCTCTGAGAAAGAAACTCTTGAGACAAGCGTAGCATCGTTGGTCGAGACTTGGGTTTACGACATATGCATGCGAATGCCATTGTAGCAACAAGAACAATGTTCCCCGCCACAATTGGATTCGTAGGAGGTGGAAGACGAGGATCTAAGACATCGGTTAGCATGATGTTTTCACTAGGAGGTGATGACAAGGATGATAGGAGGTCTCCAGGATGCCTTCCCATGATTGTTTCTAGTGCCACCACTCCAAAGCTATAAACATCGCACTTTTCGGTCACGACCATGGTATAGGCAAGTTCTACACAAACAAAGATGAACTCAAAATAAAGGAAAATAGAATATGCCTCAATAGAAAAAAGATGGTGTCCATACCTGGGGCAATATATCCATAAGTGCCCGCAATTACGGTTTGGTTGGATGAATCTGGATACAAGAGCCTTGCAGTTCCGAAGTCAGCGACAAAAGCCTCCAGTTGAGAGTTCAACAAAATGTTGTTGCTCGATATGTCTCGATGAACAATTGGCGGAGTGCAATCGTGATGCAAGTAGGATAAAGCATGTGCCGTTGCTTCAACAATTTTTACCCTTTGTGTCCATCCAATTTCAGAAGCTTCCACATCGAATCTCAGGGCACAAAATAAGCTTCCATTTTCCATGTACTCATACACCAAGAACATGCATCTCTTGTGCAAACAAAATCCGTATAGCTTCACAATGCTTTTGTGTCGTACATTAGTCAACACTTGGACCTCATTCCTGAAGCAAAGGTCGAAAGCAGGGTCCTCTGCTTCCAACCGATGAAGTTTCTTCAAGGCAACTACTTTGCTGCTTGGCAACTGAGCCCTGTAGACGCTGCCATATCCGCCTGTTCCAATGCAATATTTGATGTCGAAGTCATTTGTTGCTTTGATGATGTCTTCATATGCAATTCTTCCATCATAGTTCCATATGGAGAAAAGATCCCCATCTTTCGTTCCTCTTTCCCCGCTTTGGATTTTTTGGGTCTTACGGAGACAAAAGCACACAATAGCCACTAGTAAAGTAAGGAAGGCTATGGCAGGAAGGGAAATGGCAAGAGCAAGTTTCAATATTCTCTTTCCTTTATTGCCCTTAACACAAGAGGAGG
The DNA here is from genome assembly GCA_963854785.1 of Vaccinium vitis-idaea. Lineage (NCBI taxonomy): Eukaryota > Viridiplantae > Streptophyta > Magnoliopsida > Ericales > Ericaceae > Vaccinium > Vaccinium vitis-idaea. Next base: position 35,844,843 of record OY978222.1, read on the forward strand.
AATATTTTGCTTCATAACATTCATATGGACACCCATTTTGAGATCTATTTGGGATTTGACTGTCAAGGCGATTGTATGACAAGTTAAGAGTTCCAACTAAACAAAGACAAGCCGGGATATTCCCAAATAAATTATTTTGAGAGAGATCTAAGTAGTTCAGTTGTGGCAAATATGCAAGTCCGCTAGGTATTGTTCCCTTTAAGTCATTTCTAGAGAACCACAAAGACTTCAAATTACAGAGTCTTCCTAGCTGCCTCGGTATATACCCACTAAGCAAATTTTCAGAGAGGTCCAAAGACTTAAGGTTCTCCAATTTGAAAATACTGTACGGGATTTCACCTGAGAGGAGGTTATCGTTGAGGTCCAAGTAAATCAAACGTGCTAATTTCCCTATTTCACGAGGGATGGGACCATTGAGTTGATTTGAATAAAGATACAAATGAGCTAGATTGGATAAATGGCCAATAGATGAAGGGATTGAACCATTAAGGATGTTGGAACTCAAATCCATCTCCACCAAATTCTTTAGGTTCCCTATTTCATTAGGGATGGGACCGCTAAGTTGATTTGAATAGAGATAAAAATGAGCTACATTGGATAAATGGCCAATGGATGAAGGGATTGAACCATTAAGGATGTTAGAATTCATATCCATCTCCACCAAATTCTTTAGCTTCCCTATTTCTTGAGGGATGCAGCCGCTAAGTTTGTTTGAATGAAGATACAAATAGGCAAGAGCACTCAAATTTCCAATAGATGAAGGGATTGGACCTTTGATAGTATTATACCTTAAGTCGAGGTGGACTAATTGGGTGAGGTTTCCCAGGGTAGGAGGTAGAATACCTTCAAGATAATGGTTGGAAGAAAGGTCAAGGTGGATGAGCTTTGAGAGAGTACCAATTTCACCCGGAATTGGACCTTCAATATTTGTGCCCGATATGCTGAGGTGGACTAATTGGGTGAGGTTTCCCAGGGTAGGAGGTAGAACACCTTGAAGATGATAGTTGGAAGAAAGGTCAAGGTGGGTGAGCTTTGAGAGAGTACCAATTTCACCCGGAATTGGACCTTCAATATTTGTGCCCGATATGCTGAGGTGGACTAATTGGGTGAGGTTTCCCAGGGTAGGAGGTAGAACACCTTTAAGATCATAGTTGTAAGAAAGGTCAAGGTGGGTGAGTTTTGAGAGTGTACCAATTTCACCCGGAATCTCCCCAAGATAATAGTTGGAAGAAAGATCAAGATATTCCAGATTTGGCAAGGAAGACCAATTCATATCTGCAACTGAAAGACTTGCATAGGAAAGATAGTAAGTACCTACCATCCGAATGACACTTCCTGCGCTATTGCAAGTGATGCCTGTCAAGTTGCAATGATTTGCTGAAGAAAAGTCTCCCCACCAACCGCTATTGAGCATAGCTTTCACCTCTTCTGAAGATGAAAACGACGGCGGCGGCGATGATAACTTTGCGGATGATGGAACTAAAACTAGACTAATACTTGCTGCCATGGTTATTGCCATCAGCATAACAGAATAAACAGAAGAGGATATAGTATTATTACTCATTATTTAAAGTATGTGTTGTTTTTGTAGCAGCAAAATACTGAGGATGGATGCAGAGAACAATGCCCAAGAAGCATTTTAAATAATATTTCCGGGTCAACTTGTAAACGGGGGGGTGTCGTGTAAACGAGGGTTGAATAGTAAAGATCAGAAACGCTTCCATGGTCATTTGCTCTTTCCTCCGTAATTGTCATCAAATGACCCGACTTTCAACTTTTGAAGTCTCTCTTTCAATAATGTGTTATGTGGTCCTACATGTAAATTCCATTTCCCCTGATAACCTTGCATTTTGCACGTAGTTGTGGTCCACACGCCATTAAGAGAACACACTCAATAGTGATTAATCATTGTAAAACGTGTCTATGACTAAGCATGTACGACAGAAAGTTATTACACTATCAACTACTAAATCACAACAATACGGTATACGGATGCATTTTCTTTGTAAATTTTGGTACTCTCTTAAAGTGTGGGTTCTCAGTCTTCCATGCACTAGGTGCAACTGGCACCGGGTCTTTCGTACCCCCGTTTCTGCGTGTTTCTAGCCTTCGAGTCATACATTGAAATTTCCATCTTTCACGTGATCTGAGAGCTAGAAATACATCGAAACATCGAAGTATGAACACTACACTACATAGCATATGGTGTCGGCGCGACTAGTGTGGATTTTTTTTTTTTGACAGTCCTTGGCCTTTTGAATAGGAGAGGCTCAATTGTATTACCTAGTCAATTTTTTTTTGGTACACCAGAATAATAAAATAAACTAGACCCTTTCAAAGGCCACCCCTCTCATATCGGCTTCAAGCGGAGGAATGATATCGTCTGGCGGGGTAATATGAGATACCATCCTTTCTTCTTGTTCAACTCCCATGTTCTCCAATTTGTCCACCACATTGTTACCCTCCCTGAGGGTGTGTTTCAACGTGCATCCGGTGGCCACCATAAGGGCTTTGCATTCTTCTATCAGCATTTTTTTGGGGATAGTGGTCAGTGGAATTCTCATTGATTAACCCCACAGCAACTGCCGAATCTGAGTCGACTTCAACTGCCTCCATGTCTAGGTGATTAACCATTTCAAGACCTTTGAATATTCACCGTAACTCGGCCTCCAAACTTTTGCGATCCTCCAATCTACCAAGATAACCGATAACCCAATGGCCCCTTTCTTCTCTGAAAACTCTGCCGAAAAAGAATTGCTCCTTTATCTAATAGGATGGGGTCATTGGGTTTTGGGTACCTAGTCAACACGAGTAGTCTAGAAAACAAAAGTATTGCCACTTCATTATTACTCCTAGCTCTCTTGTGGAATACCAAATTAATACAGAATTGCATCCTTATCTAATAGGATGAAACGGAGCGTGGCTGAGCAGTATTAACTTATTCGCAATCCTCGTTCATTTTAGAAGAAGACAAGCCCAGAGAGTGCAAAAAGACTAATATACATAAAGAGATCGATGTTCTCCCTTCTCAAATTTACATCTTTGCTGTCTTGGGAGTCCCTCATAGGATTAAGACATTCAGATAGATGGAGGAAAATACAAGAAATAAAAAACGTAAGAAAAGAACGACTGCTCGGTCTCAAGTTCCTTAAATTGTAGCTCATAGCATTAATTCCTTAAATTGTAGCTCCGTCAAGATTTCCAATCACAGATAAAAACCTTTTTTTTGCTTGTTAAAATAGAGTTTGAAGTAATAGGTGCTCGACTGCTCGGTCTCAAGTTCAACTCCCGTGGTCAACAATTTTTGGGGTCATGCTTGAGCGTGTGTAATGGCTGCAAAAGGAGCTGCAATAGGAGATGTATGAACTAGAACAAATTGGTCCGCAACACTCTAAATTACCCCCAAAGAAAAATACAATGAAGTAGTACATGGATTAATTTCTATATAAATACAATCCTTTTTGACTTTCTTCTCCAAATTCTTTTTTTTTTCATTTTTTTTTTTTTTTGCAGTGGTGCCGTTGGTTAGGAAGAAAGTTAATAAGTTAACAACCAAAGAGACTTCAATGTCTTTCCATACACTCGAACCCAGACCTTCTCCTTAGAAGCTAATTGGGTACATCCAAATGGGAAAATGGCCACATCTGTTCTTCTAATTCGTTACTGTATCAAACTTGGCCTTTTTTTGTCATTGCTTTGATGGCGTTCACTAGGGATGGGCATGGTGACAGATCGGAGCCGGAGAGTACTATCTCCACCCCCAATCCACAAACCCATTCTCCATATCCATCCTCTGCCCAATTCCCAACGGGGCTTTATTTTCATCCTCCATCCCCACTCCAAATGGGGAACGGGGATCCCCACCGGGTTTCGGGGATCCAATCAATTTTTTTTTTAAAAAGATTACTAAAAATCTAGGATCCCAGTTACAAATTAAATTCTAAAATCAAGTTACAAGTAGAGGTGTCGATTGAGCCAGGCCGGCACGAGCACGGTACGTTTAAGGGGTTCTTATAAGCCGGCCCTATTTTGTCGAGAGCTTTCCTTCCAATCCCACCATAAGTCAAACATATTTTCTTTTAAGTCCTTTTTCACGCGCGGGGCACCCATTGAAAGTTAAAAAGTACCGGCTTCGGCAAAAATAAATGATAGGTTCTCTCACATCACCACCGGCTAATCCACTACAACTAGCATGACAAGGGCGACACTATCAATGCTTCATACTACCACACAGTTGTCGGTGGGGACACTATCATTCACTCGAGTTGTTCATGGCCTCCATACAAGGACTCATTTCCCTTGACATCTGCTTTTTCGTCTTCCGAGAAAATCAACGTGCACAAAAGTACTCTCTCTCTCTCTCAGTATGCGTGAAGCAAGCAACTGCTCTCTCTCTCTCTCCCTCTTTCTCTTTTCATTTTCAATTTAGAAATAAAATAAATTTTGTTACATACATTCATCTTATATAAAAATTATATATGTAAAATCTATTCGACGAGATCTTTCAAATAAGATCCATTGTGAATATGAAATTCGTTACACGTAAAAAAAAATTATTTTATACCCTTTTAAATAATTCACACTAAAACAAAAAGAACTTACACCCTCCAAATACATCACAACTCAAACTCCAAAATACACAACTCACACCCCAAAAGAAAAAATTCACATAACTGAAGTGCAGAATTCATGTCACAACTCACTCTCCAAAAATACAAAATTCACACCCAAAAAAGAAAGCATTCACACCCCTTAAATGCAGAATTCGCACCCCGCAAATACGAAATTCACATATCACAACTTACTCACAAAAATACAAAATTCACACCCAAAATAAGAGTCACATCCCTCAAATTCATAATTCACACATTTCAAAATGAAAGAATTCACAATCTTTTTGAAGAATTCACATCCCTTCTGAACAATTCACACCCTAAAAAATGAAAGAATTCACACCCCTCAATTATACAATTCACACACCCTCAACACAACTCACTCTCCAAAATACACAATTCACGTCTCAAAATGAAAGAATCCACACCCCTCAAATGCGAAATTCACGTCCTCCAACATTAAAGAATTCACACCCCTCAAATTATTATTATTTTTGCACAGAATTTTATATTCAATATGGGTCTTGTTTGATAGATGTCGTTGAGTAGGTTTTAAATATATATTTTGTTTCAAAATCGGATATATAAATTGAAAGATATAACTATTTAAAGATTCAAAAATAAAAAGAAAGAGAGAGAGAGAGAGAGAGAGAGAGAGGAGAGAGAAATTATGTGTGCTGTGTAAAGTCAGTAAAGAAAGAGTGAGAAGAGATAAAGTGTCAGGAAGTACAAAACGTAAACGTGAAGCATGAAACACAGCACACATAGGGTGTTGGGTCTATTTAGGAGTAAAAGACAAAATAGGGTTTGGATGGAAGCCCACACAAAAAATGGGGGCGGTTTGGCATTTCCCGTACATTTATCGATGGCACGGTACGACACGGTATCCATGTCTAAGCGTAAGTGTTTGCCAGCTTTAATTTAAGTTGTATCAAGTATCAACTAGATTTCTAATTTGAAAACTAAAGGAACTACAAGCAAGATAGCATATTATGGTATACATTAGTCGTAGAAAAAATTAAGTGGATCGCGTATCAGTAGGCATTTAATCAGATGAAAAGTATCACTAAAAAAACACAAATTGGGTCCCGATCGACAAGCTTTCTAAACTCGATCAAGAAGAAAGTTTACACAATTGATTTCATCAATAGGAACAACAAAATCAACGGTTCGATCGAAAATATATATTTTTTATTTTGCATTTTTATGTGTTTATTTTAAGGAATGCATATGATTGATAGTTGAGTGTCAACCCAGTTGGGATGTATTCAAATTATAGGATCGGGGATTTGGGGACGGGGCAGAGCTGGGCAGGGATGGATCGGGGAACGGATTCGGGGCGGGGACATGTCTATCTCCTCCTCCTACCCAATCTCCAAACAGATCTCTATATTGCTGATCCGTTCGGATCGGGGATCGGATCTGATTCGAACGGGTCGGAAGAAATGGCCAACCTAGCGTTCAGCCTACTTCTCCTAATTCTTTACCGTATAAAAAAAAAAAATGGTTATGTAGGTTTAATTGCATTACGAAAAAGAAACAAAAAACTATCGAAAAAGAGAAAAACTCGAAGGTCGGTTCCCGTGGGAAAACTTATTCCCCAATGAGAACCTAAAAAGGGCAAAAGTAGACTACTTCTTTTGGTTCGGCTATTGAACAAAGCTTCCCCGTGCACCTGAATGGGAACCATTGCAAATTTGCGATTTTATCATCATGGTTTAAACCGTTAAGTTTCGGTTCATTTTATATGATTCAAATTTTGGACAAGTGGTATGTTGATACTGAAATTAACTATTCCTAAAAGGTGTACATTTTTAAACATGAAATAATTCTGCCAGAAGTCGCATTCAAATTCCAAAATTTCCAGTTTTACGAGGTATTATTCACCACCCAATTGGTAAACGCTAGCAAATTTGTGTTCAAGTTCGTCTCCATTTGGTTTGCTGGTGGTGGCGCGGTGGTTGTGGTGATGAAGGCTAACGGTGGTGGTTGTTGGGCTGTCTGAAGTTTGGCAGCGGAGTGGTTTGATGGTGCTGAGATGCAAGGATGAGGAGTCTAAGTTTAGGGTTTTCTTGGGTTGGGCTTAGCTTTTGGGCTAGGCTATTTATGTATTCATTGTTTTATGTGGCACCATAAAACAATGAATACATTCACTTCTTTGTTCCCCAATCAGAGATGGCAATAATACATTCAAATCACACTACCATTGTTTTTTATTGAATGGTGGATATAAGCAAGATACATAAGCAGCGTTAGGCGTACATCAAACTCTTCAAGCCTTCCGTAGTGGGAACTTCGTAAACTAGCTAGCTAGAACTTTTTGAAGAAACGTACACATTTGTCATAAGAACCAATGCCTGAAACGAGACAATTTTTTCAAAGTGGAGAACTGATCACTTGATTCGATGGTTGGCCACTGTCCATTTTCCTATTCCACAACTGCAATAGTGAAACTGTATGGAGGGGTGCAGCTAGAGCCTTCCTGCAAGAAAGAAACTCTTGGGACAGGTGTCGCATTGTTGGACGAGACTTGGGCTCATGATGTACACATGAGAATGCCATTGTAGCAACTAGAAAAACAGAGGAAGGAAGCAAGGGCCGAAGTGGGGAAGGAAGATGGTGGTGTGCGTGTTGTAGAGGGTGAGTTGACTGGACTCAACAGGTAGTGTTTTGGTCCTTGTCGAGGACATTTTCTTAACTTTTGACTGTAATAACAATCATGAAACCCATCTGCTCCTTTTCCTGAAGCGCAACGAATTTTCCCTCTATTCCATCTTTGCAATGGTGATCAAATGACTCGAGTCATCTCTAGTTCTTGATCATTTCTTCAGATCACTTTAAAGCGAACCACTGTTTTAGCCTCATTAACACAATATAACTTGTTCAATTCTATCATTTGTTACGCTCTTTATCCATCATTGATTATCCTTGTCCATTTAGAAATTTTAAAATAAATAAATTATAAAAGCAGTTTATTTTATGTTAGAATCATGTTAATTGAGGAAGTAATTTGAAACTAGTTATGGAACACCATGTAATTTAATTATGTACATAATTTATCTGTTTTTTTTTTTTCCTTTTGTTCTTACTATCTGAAATGCGATAATCTTACTTTACATAACATGAATAACTTCTGTATAATCTGACTCTATACAATTTTTCTAGTTATAGAAATTATGTAATCATCTCCTGGCAAGAAAAATTTCTTGATTTTTATGAAAATCCAACCCACAGACGCTAATTAGCTCGTGGAGAATATGACCCTTGTAAACGTTATATGGAGTCTCTAATTATGATAACTAGTAATTTCTAGCGCCAATAAACTTCTTATATACAAATGGTTTTTTATTGTGACAACTATCATTACACAAGTTTTTTATTGCTATAACCAAATGTTTAGTAGACTTATCTAAACTAAAGTCTACTGTCGCAAATTTATGGTGACAAAAATATAATGTAGCAAGACTCAATTTCTAATTTATCCAAAAAAAATAAACTCAATTTCTTTCATAGTTTTGCGACAACTTATCGTGACAAAATTAGTGTTGTCACCATAGCTCTCTATTTTAATCCTTTTGCCACACTAAAGAGATTTAATCATAAAAACTACTGCCTCTGTCCCTTTTTTTTATTGTCGATTATTCTATTTTAGGTTGTCCCTTAGTAGGTGTGTGTTTTGAAAAGTTAATGGGTATAAATTTGTACAATTATTATTTTGCACTTTTGAAAAATATGTGGATAAAGAGTCAGTGGGTCAAAGTTCAAGATAATTTTAAAAAGTTGATGTGAAACTTTTAAAAGTTTATTTTAAAATGTGCACTATTTATTAGCATTTTTTTGACTAAATTTTTGCCTGGACTGCTGCACATGGTCTTAGTCTTCCTCTCCCCGGCCCAGCGTATTTGCAACGCAATAAACCATGAAGCTGTCTTCCACTTGCTAAAAGTACTAGCCTTGACTTGGGTGGTGGTGACTTGCCAAGGCGAGAGAGAGAGAGAGACAGAGAGAAACGTGAATCATAAAAAGCTAATGCAAAACTCTGCAGTTGAAGATCAAAAGGCTTCAAAAATAGTGATAACTGATTCTTTACTCCAGTCTCCAAAAACAGTGAGTCAAGCCAAAGTCATCAACTCCTTTTTCTAACGTGCAACGAATTTTCCCTCTACCCTTCTTTGTACGTAATTGTGACCAAATGACCCGAGTCATTGCAAGTTCTAAGTATCTCTCTTACATAGTGTAATGTGGACCTATATGTAAAATCACTTTCCCAATTACTTTCTATACATATTCGCTGTCAAAAAGCATGCCATCTAGAGAGCGTAATCAATGGTGATACTCATGATTAATAGACTAAACAGTCATTAAAAAAAAACACCAATGAATTGAAGTGCAACTTGTTCACACACGCCATTAATTGGGTTGATCAAAGTAAATTTCTGGCAACATATTCTTCTTTGCAGGCTCGAAGAGATGTAGGGCTCGAGAATCATGACTGTAGAGTTACTCAGATCATAGTCATAAGACACAACCAGCCAAATAACAACATGATCATTTTTCTAGATCACTTCAACGCCAACAACTCTTTTAGACTCATTAACACAGTATAACTTGTTGAATTCTATCATCTGCTACGGTTTTTTTTTAATTCCATCATCAATTGTCAATGCTACCAAAATTTTTGAGAGGTCTCCAGAGAGAGAATTCAGGGGCAGGGCTCCGCCCCCCCTCTTCTTCTTCCCCATTTCTTTTCCCCCTATGTCTCTTTTTTTCTTTCCCCTTTTTCCCCACTTTTCTTCTTCCGGACACCCTCTTCTCTTCTCTCAACTCATCTCCTACTTCACTGATTGAGAAACGGTTTAGACTCTCTCCTTAGTGAGGAAAGATTTCCAGATTTCCTTATCAATTTTGGACTTTGGGAAACCCAGATCTGTAGTTCAGGTCTAGGTACTAGCTTTTGCAAGGCAACCCTAGTCGGTTTAGCTCGAGCGGGAGTCCCTGAGCTCTCCAATAGCGCGATGAAGACATAGAGGTGCAAATCGGGTCGGATTCTACAGCAGGTGTAAGACCCTGCTGAATGGTCCTTGAGTCACCTACCTCCATGAGTGGAGTCTACATCCGACATCAAGTGATTATTCAGCACACCGTCACATGGTGATACGAGGGCCTTTTTCACTACATATTGGTATAGACTATAGAGACCACACACTTGGTTAATTAAAGAACCGACACCAATGGTGGTGTTCTAGGAGTAACTTATAATTGCCCCCCTCTCTCTATGTATTGTGGTCTTTACTTCAGCTAGTTTGTCCATCAATGGATCATATTCTAAAATTTTTGATAAGTGTATTAATCTGCGGGTTTTATACAATGGTTAAAAGTAAAACCAATGCCGATGTATCATGTAACATCTTTTGATGTTGAAACAAAATTAGTTGGCGCAGTATCCTTCGATTTCATATCATTTTTTTAAATAATTGATGATGTTCAGATCAGCTATAGAAAAAATCATTATGAAACGGTCTTATGAGAATTATTAATCATTTTGTAGGAAGGTAACTCATAAGTCCAGGCCAACCCCAAAGCAGTTGTGGTTGGCCTATTTCCATTTTGGATATTCATTGTTGATTTCTGTTTAGAAATAGGAAGTTATTATTAAAAGATTTCTCAGAAAAAAATTCCATCATCTAGATTGGCGTTATAAGAATAAACTGTAAGAAATCATTTACATATAACGTTGCTCATAGAAATAAATTCTTTTCTGCTAACTCATTTTGCAGGTTACTAGCCTACCAAATTTAAAGGCAATAAGCATCTTATAACAAAATGCTTATTCCAATTAGGGTTCATAAAATTAAATATTGTTAGTTTTGAGAGGCGCGAATAGTAATTTTGGACATCCATTTTTGAACAAGGGAGTACTATATATCATTTTCATATCTCGAACCCCTGACTTAATCTGATAAAAATAAAATAAAATCCTGACTTAAGACTCCAACTCGTGGATAATAAACCATTGGGCTAAAATCTAAGCCCAGAGTCTATCAGAATGTAGAACTTGTGGACTACATTTTGTTTGGTCCTCGAGGAGCAAATAATAATTTCTCCGTTTGCAGACTGCGAAATTCAATATCTTGATTCAATTCCCTGGCCCAATTCAAAACCCCATATCACTAGTCATCATGTGTTGGTTTCTAATATAAATTGAGCGGGCTTTGATTGTGGGATAGGAATGGGGCCACTGGACCAAATTGGCCCATATTTCAACCTGAAACCTGTTATGGAACAATCAGAACACTTCACTAGATCTTTTTCCCCCAGTCAGAGATGGCAATAATACATCTATAGATTCTATACTTCTTTTAAAAAGACGAAGAAGTTTTCTACTTTTTAAGTTTCCAAATTTTCCCATGTGAATGTAAATTTCCCTTGCGAGATGTACTGGTGCGTGTATACATGATGGATTTACTTTTGTCCCCTTACGGAAGAAAACTTGATGTGTTGTCTCGAGTAAAACATCAGAACATCAAGCTGAACAGCATGTTTTTCTCTCCTCTGTGTTTTTCTCTCCTCTGTGTGGCATGTTTCATCTCTAATTTCGTCTTTATCTTTTCATGGCTTGAATTACGCGTTCTTTGTAAGATCCTCAATTGACATGCCTTATTGTTGGTCTGCTTTTGTAGCATCCTGCTGGTGCTGTGCTTGGGACCAGGGGCGGACACAGGGGGGGGGGGGGGTGGGGGGGTGTTCGGCCCCTGCACTCCCCCCAATTTTTGACATATTTTTAGTGTACTTTGAGATTTTTTTGTAAAATTACTGAAGAGCGGCCCCTGCAAATTTGGCAAAAACGGCGATCCTGCGTCCGCCACTGCTTGGGACTAGATTATTCGGTAGTTTTGGTTTAATGTATTATGTTGTGAGTTGTGACATAAGTCTGTATTGCCTCAGCCTTCGGATTGTTGCACTATTGTAGTGATATTTGTCTCTAGTTCAAAAAAATAATAATAATAAAATAAGAAGCCGTCTTATTTCTTTGGCTTTTGATTTTCTCTAAATTGATAAACATAATTCATTATGAATAATTTTCTACATACTGATACAATGTATTCCTATTTTTATTTTATTTTTACTTATTAGCTTATAATATTTTACAAGATATGTCATTTTACTCACATATATCAACATAGAAAATCTTGAAAATGCCAAACAACCCCTTGTTCAAATAAAACTACCATTGTTTTCTATTGAATGGTGGAGAAAGTATAATCAAGATACATAAGCAATGTTAGGCGTACATCAAACTCTTCCCAAAGCCTTCCGTAGCGGGAACTTTGTAAACTATCTAGATAGCACTTTTTGAAGAAACATACACATTGGTCATGAGAACCAAGGCCTAAAAATCAGACAATTTTTTCAAACTGGAGCACTGATCACATGATTCGATGGTTGGCCACTATCCATTTTCTGATTCCATAGCTGCAATAGTGAAACTGTACGAAGGGGTGCAGCTAGAGCCTTCCTGCGAGAAAGAAACTCTTGAGACAGGTGTCGCATTGTTGGTCGAGACTTGGGGTCAGGATGTACACATGAGAATGCCATTGTAGCAACTAGAAAAATGCTCCCCGCAACTATGGGATTAGTTGGAGGCGGAACTCGTGGATCTAAAACATCGGTTATCATTATGGTTTCAAGAGAAGGTTTGGTAAAGGACGATAGGAGGTCTCTCGGATGCCTTCCCATGATTATTTCTAGTGCCACCACTCCAAAACTATAAACATCGCACTTTTCGGTCACAACCATGGTATAGGCGAGTTCTACAGAAACAAAAAGGTAAATTTTAAAATTAAGCACAAACTTTTTGCTTCAATAAAACAAAAGTAGAATCCATACCTGGTGCAATATATCCATAAGTCCCTGCAGTAACAGTTTGGTTGGATGAATCAGGATGTAGTAGTCTGGCAGTTCCAAAGTCAGCGACAAAAGCCTCCAATTGAGAGTTCAACAGAATGTTGTTGCTCGATATATCGCGATGAACAATAGGCGGGATGTGATCGTGATGCAAGTAGGATAAAGCATGTGCCATTGCTTCAACAATGTTCACCCTTTGTGTCCATCCAATTTCAGAAGCTTCAACATCGAATCTCAGGGCACAAAATAAGCTTCCTTTTTCCATGTACTCGTATACTAAGAACATGCATCTGTTGTGCAAACAATATCCGTATAGCTTCACGATGTTTCTATGTCGTACATTAGTCAACATTTGGACCTCATTCCTAAAACAATGGTCGAAAGAAGGGTCCTCTGCTTCCAACCGATGAAGCTTCTTCAAGGCAACTACTTTGCCGCTTGGCAATTGAGCTCTATAGACGCTACCATATCCGCCTGTTCCAATGCAATATCTAATATCAAAGTCATTTGTTGCTTTGATGATGTCTTCATAAGCAATTTTTCCATCGTAATTCCATACAGAGCAAATATTACCATGATTCATTGTTGTCGCCACACTTGGTATTTTTTGCGTCTTACGGAAACAAAAGCACAAAACAAACCCTAAGGAAAGGAAAATTGTGGTAAGTAGAAAAACATTAACATTAAGCATCATTGTTTTGTTTTCTTTGTTGACCACGAAGGAAAAGCAAGAGGAGCAATAGTACTATAACCGTAGTCAGTGGGCCCGAGTCACTGTTTTGTCATATTGTAGTTGCGATGTTACACACATTATCTTCTATATGTACATGTTTCTGTGTATGTATTTAGAAAATGTACAAACATATCACTCATGCAATAATTGACAGATATGTATACATAAAAATACAGATGCAAATTTGTGCCTGTACCTAAATACCACGCATATCTATCTACAAATACATTCATTTACATACACACGAACACACACACATATTTATGTGTGTGTGTTTGTGTGTGTGTGTGTGTGTGTGTGAGAGAGAGAGAGAGAGAGAGAGGTTTGAAAATGGCACCGGTGTGGTGGTCAGTGAAAGAACGGTGGTGAGCAAGAGTGGTCAGTGAAAGAACGGTGGCGACCAAGAGAGAGAGAGATATCACGAGGTAGGCGAGGCGAGTCAAAATGCGTTAGTGCTTTTTTAAAATGCTTTACTTCTTTACTTGAATTTGGTACCACACAAGCCATGTAAAGCGCAATTCATATATGTGCAATATAATCTAACATCCCTTCAAAGTGAGTCTTAGACTATGTCTCAAATATGTTTCAAAAGGGCATTATTCTGTGAAATCTTGTTTAGAATGATTAATTTCTGGAAGAAAAAAAATTCTACATCTTTAGACGGGATTCTAGACAGAATACAAAGTTCAAATAATGACGATTTATTTTATTTAGCCAAATATTGTTCGAAGATCAAGACGTGATATTTTCTATTTTTCGTCCTCTAAATTTCTTTCCCAAATATATCGGATGATAAAACATAGATTTCCAAAGATTCTACTCTACAATATTTCATTGTGATATGATACAACAGAGAAAAGGACAAATGGCAAGAAAAATTCTTCACTTATAGATGTTGGTATTGGTTGAAAGCTAAACTCTCTACTTAAATAAACTTTAACTCAGCATATCTTATCAATCGCATTATTGGATTTAAAAACCAGTACATTTTAGATTGAAAACCACAAGAGTTCAAAAAACGCAACCATAATTATAGGGAGCAAATATAATGGAACCGAGGGAGTACATTATAATTCATTAAGAAAAAATAATGAGTATTCTTTTTGTCCCTTTGTTAGAGTCTAGTATTCCATTCTGGACATCCATCTTGTAAAGTTATTAGGTAAATATTGATAAATTTTCCATTGTACGCTTAAATGAAAAGTTGAATTTACGAAGTGGATCACATAAAAATGACGGAGTGGTAGTAAAAATAAAGACCAACAATGCACATGAAATAGTAACATGGAAAAAATAATTCCATACTTACCAAAAACGCCAGCACTCAGTGTGCCTGCAATAATAAGGTAAGCAAGAACATTGGTCGTCTTTTGTGTTGTGCTCGGTTTTGTGGGTTCTGTAAGACCCGTGTTTCCACTTGTCTCAACCGAAACATATGCAAGTAAAACAGGAATCAATCCAACGAGCAGATTGTTGGAAAGCAACAACCGTGTCAAGCTTCCCATTCTGGCAAAAAAGTCTGGAATGTTCCCGGTAAATCTGTTATTGGATAGATCCAGCACTTCCAATCCAAACAATTGCGAGAGAGTTTCTGGTATTTGGCCTTCAAATATATTGTTGCTTAAATTTAGAGCAATCTGCAAACTCTGCGCCATCAAAGGAATTTTCCCGCCAAGTTCGTTACTCCCCAATTGGAGTTCTAGGAGAGAATTCAAATTACCAATGGACTCTGGTATTGAACCACTGAGATTGTTTCCTCTTAAATCCAAGTTATTGAGATTTTGGAGCCTTGAAACTGAAGAAGGAATCGAACCATTGAGTGAATTCCAGCTGATATCCAACTTCCTCAATCCTTGTAATTGGGTAATTTCAACTGGGATTTCCCCAACCAATTTGTTGGCCTCAAGTTTCAATACCTCGAGATTGCTGAGATTACCCAATTCAACTGGCAAAAGACCAGTGAGCTGATTGTTAGCAAGATTCAACAATGCTAAATTCTCGGCGAAACCCAATTCAGGAGGTATTGAACCTCCCAAACTATTGTTGTGCAATTCCAAATAGATCAACTTTGGAAGGCTCCGAAAGTACCAAGATTGGATTGTCCCATTCAAATGGTTATTTCCCAATCTCAGTCCAATCAAACTTGATGATATGTTTTCAGGTACTGACCCTTCTAGTGAATTATCAGACAAATCAACACTCCGCAAATTTGATTGGGACAAAAGGTCACCAGGAATTGACCCATTTAACTGATTATAACTAAGGTCTAGATTTCTGAGAAATTTTGTAATCCCTGGTGGAATTGCACCAGAAAAGGAATTTTGATTCGCAGCAAAGCGCGATAGTGTTTGGATACTTGAAAGGAATTGTGGGATTTCCCCAGTGAAATTATTGGAAGATAGAATCAAGACTTGCAGATTGGAAAGCTCTTTGAATCTATCAGGAATAGATCCAGAGAGATTATTTACACTAAGATCAATCGTAATCAAATTGGAATAATTCGCGATTTCTTCGGGGATTTTCCCCCCAAATCGATTGTAAGAAAGCCCGAGTAGTTCCAAAACCATGGATTTCCCCAAGCGGATAGGAACCGAACCATTGAACTGGTTGTATCCAAGACTCAAATTTTTCAGACTAACCAACCCATCCATCTGCAAACTAATAGTTCCAAACAATGAATATAATGTCATTTCTAACATATTTCAAAATCACGAATATAATGTCAATTCTAATTTATTAATGGTGCATTCAGTGGAATCTTTCAAGTTCCAAATGCTGGAAATGGTAGTATTAAATTATGACACCCAATTACTTCAACTTAATTCTTAACCGAGATAACTGACCAAAAAATCCAGCTGGCATCGTTGATTAGTACTTCCTCCGTTCCAAAATAACAATCCACTAAAAAAAGTCGTTCCATTTTTCAAATAAAAAAATTAAGTACTTCCCTTTATCATTTTTCAAATTTTTCGCATGTTGTGTGAAATTTTTTTTAAAAATGATATACGGAAGTACTTATTTTTTTAACTTGAAAAACAGCAAGAGAGAGAAAGTGAGTCTATTATTTGAAAACGGAGGGAGTGTATTTTTTTTTTTTCCGGTAACTCGGTGTTTGACACGATTTGCACACCTCGGTTATACAAAATACTATATACTAGCAAAGAGGCGTAGTCCATTGGCATTTTCTCTTTTTCTTAAAGAATTTTTATAAAAATCACACGAAAATCCACATCACGGCCTCTCCGTCGCTCTCATCTCGCTCTCTTCATTTCCTCCACTCTTTCACTTTACAAGTCCTCATTCATTTGTCCACCACTTCTCTCATCTCACTCCCTTTGGCCTTCCACTTTCTCAAGTCCCTCATTTATTGGCTAATATGTCTTTCTTTTGATAATAATCCCTTTTATCGGGAATGCAATAATTAAGCACTTGTCAACATAATTTTTATAATTGATCATCTTGTTCTCTTCGTACAATATATATTAGTAGATGTTTGCGTAAAAAATCTAGCAAGCTTTGCCATTCTTTATTATAATGTAGGGTGTGTTTTGATCCCAGTTATTTTTGGAGGTTATGTTTTCATATTCACATTTAAATAAAGGGTTTTGTTAATGTGTGCCCCCAAACCACATGATAATGTTTATTAAGTGAGCCTAATTAAATCCACTTTAGTTAAAAATAGTAAAAGTAATTTACATTAATGCCTTTGTTTGCATTGAAAATCTAAGTTTGAAATACTAGTCATACACTACTTTTACTATTTTTAACAAAAGTGGATTAAATTAGGCACATTTAATGAACATTATCATGTGCCATAGGGGCACACATTAATAAAACCCTTAATAAATCCGAATTTTCCCATTTTCACACTAGATAGACGTAATAAAATTCATGTAATATTCCGGTGATAAACTGGATTTTGAATAAATTCGATGGCCCTTGCTTAGGTAGACATAATCCTTACCAGCTCACCGCTATATACCCATCGGGAAATGTTACAGTACACATCCCTATTTGGGTTTGTATCATATGTCCTAAAAATATTACGAATCGATTACCTCTTATGAATAAAAGATTACGATTTTTATTTTTTTTGTATAAAAGTTACGAAAACGAACAAAATGTTATGAATCATAGAGCAAATGTTACAAATTATACTGCTGAAAATTTACGAGACACTAGAAAATTAAATGTTATGATTCACCGTGAGAAAACATAATGTGGACTATAAAATAGTTGCATATCGTGCACCTCTTTAATGAGTGTGTAATGCAGCTATTTCCATCCTCAATCATATTGGAAGAAGACATGCCCAGAAAGTGCAAAAAGAGTAATATACATAAAGAGATCAATGTTCTTCCTTCAAGACTATACATCTTTGCTGTCTTGGGAGTACCTCATAGCATTAAAACATTCAGATACATATGGGAAAATACAAGAAATAAAAAATGTAAAAAAGAACGACTATCAAAAGTGAAAACCCTCCATGATGTGTGACAAAGGTATGCTCCTCAATATGTCAAGTCCGATCTCGTTCGATCAAATTGTTAAAGTGAAACCATGCTTCATTTTAGGAGTCCCCAAGGGGAACCGTTCTTCCCGAGGAAGTCTCCCCCAAGGACACAGATGCCAAGGATGATGCCCAAACCCTAGCACTCCGCTTCAGCTTGCTCCAAATCTTCTGAAAATCAATTACAAGGAGAACACGACCGAAAGATGGCTCAACTCTCCAAGACCACAAAGCAATTAAATTAGATATAATCCTGGGGAAGAAATATAGGGACACCCTTAAGAAGGGAAATAGTGCAGAGAAAACTAGACAAAGTTCCCTCATCAAAATCTCCTTCGCAGAGTTCCCTTTCCAAGGCTGAAGTAATATATGACCACTTTCCTGAATAGTTCCCTTGATATTCAGTCAAATCCACTATTGGGTCTGGAGTCTGGACCTGAAAAGGAATTGAGCCATGGGATACAAGCATAGCGTATTTAGAGGAGGAAATCAAATAAAGAGCCAAAAATGAACATCGATTTTTGTCTCTTTTATCCATGTACATTTGCTTATGTAAATTTTTTTAAGAAATTACACAGAAAATCATATTTTCATGACATATTTCCTTTCTCCCCCTAATCATTTCCCTTAACAATGAAGACCTTTTCCAGTATTTTCCTTTCCTTGTCTTCCCGACCCCCATTTGAAACCAAGATCCAATTTTACACCCAAAAAAAAGGTCCAAGGATGTTCTTAATGGAATGATTGAAAAAGGAAAATGACATTGATTCATTTAGATACTGAAAACCAGCGGTAATCATTTGATTCGAAAATGCTATGGACGATATAAAGACATTTTCTCTTTTGATATACAAACTCCAGCAAGGGGGCACACATTGGCTAAGTAATTCATCCAAAGGCACTACCTTGTGGACGGCCCACCGAGATTGTTTGAAAAGATTGTGATTGTTAGAGTCGCCACCCGGATTTGAGGTCCGAACCTGAGAAACCGATCAAAAATATGACTCGTTTGCCCATTTGAAAAAGATTTCACTGATCATGGCGAAACCAAAGATTTCTCGGATTCGGGGGTTTGGTTACGAGAGGGGAAGGGTTTTACGGCACCCCTCTCGCCCGGTCCGTGAACCGGTCTCTACTCGATATTTTGTGGGATTTTGAAGATATTTGAAATTCGATTTTGAGCAAATAACAGGGAGTATGGGAATGAGAAAACACATAAACATGTATTCAAATACGAACCAAGTGATGGTGGATGCTTGTGCAATGTACAATGCGATGGTGGAATGATATAAACAAAGAAAATGACAATGAAAGAGAGAAATAGGACTTAGAACACCATATTGAGCAAAATTATTTGACTTTCCAACACTATTTACATTTTTTGGAAGCCTTTGAGACATAATCAGGAAGAATATAAAACTACAAAGTTGTAGCCCTTCAAATTATCTACGTTTTGATATATAATACGTTGAAAACGGAGTTCGGAGTAAAAAGTTATGGCTGAAACACTGTGACAGACTTTCTGTTGGGGTTTGAGCGCTCAAAGTGGATTGAGCGCTCAAGGGTAAGGCCTTGAGCGCTCAAGCCACTTCCAGGTCGCCAAATTCTGCTATAACATGATATTGGATGATCAAAGAACCCCAAATCAATGATTATACTTTATTTTCCCGAAACTGGACAGAAACATGGACTTTGAAGAATTTTGGAAAGTGAATACCAAAATAACAAGTTTTAAAAATGCTTTTCTTGATACTTTTCAGACCTTATAGGCTCATTTCAAGTATGAGGAACTTGAATGAGCCCACTGATCTCCCTCAGCAAGACCAAAACAGTGATTTTCACATGATTTTCTACCTTTTCGGCTATGATCAAGGCTTGAACTTGTGGTTTGATGAATGGATGGGTAGTGGCTGTGTTTATGGGCTATAGATGAAGTATTTTGGACAGAGGAGTGTGAGTGTAGGGCTGATTGAGTGATTGATTGAGTGGATGATGGAGGATTTGAGCTTAAAATGGTGATTTTGGCTTGGATGAGGTGGGTTTTGATGGAAGAGCTAGGTTTGGACGAAATTGATGGAGTGTATGGGCTGTAAATGACTTATTAGAGTGAGAGAGGGGCTGTTGTAGTTGGTTTCTCAAAGACCCATGTGTTGTAGGCCTTTTAAAGAAGGTTTTTGGGTGTTTTGGAAGTTGAAGATGATGGAGGATGGTGGCTATGGAGGAGAGAGAGGCTAAAACGTGATTGAAGTGATGAGAGAGAGTGGGTTTGATCTGATGGGGGGAGAAAATGGCAGTAGGGGCAGCCAAGCTTGTGAGTGAGGGAGTGGAGGAGGTTTATATAGAGAGAGAAATGGGAGGAAAATGGGTTTAATTTTTGAATTGGGTTTGGGGGGTGATTGAGGAGATGTTCAATGGTCTAGGAAGTGTATTTAGGCAGTAGAAAACATAGGTAGACGCTCCTCTTGCAGTAGAATATCATGATTAGATGCTCTACAGAAAACTGATCTGGATCAGAGTTGAGCGCTCAAAGCCATGGGCTTGAGCGCTCAAGGTGGGATTTTTGGGTTTGAGCGCTCAAGGTTAGGGCCTTGAGCGCTCAAGGCTGTTGCTCAAAAGGTAAAACTTTGCGGGGCCGCCCCGGGTGCTACCAAACTCGTTTCGTGCGTGGTTTGAAGCGTTGGAAAGCTTGTTGAGTGTACTTTCTAACCCAAGTGGTTTGAACCCAAGATAATTTGTACATCCAAGTATGTGACCATTTTACCCTCAGAAGGTCGGGAGAACAAGTCATTTTGGTAAAACGGACACATCTCCCTCATTTCAAAATGGATTGAGACGTATTATATATCAATAAATAGGGTTTTGAATGTACTAGAAGATGGTGTAGGCTTGGGTTTGTTTTGAAATGGTTTATGGATGGTTTGAAGGGTATTTTGGTCATTTTGGTTGGTTTAAGGTTGTTCTAGGAGGGTTTAGAATGGTTTAGGGTGGTTTGGTGAGTTCAAGCCTTGTTCTTAGCCTTGAGGTATGCACAATTGGTCTATTTCATCATCGGGAATGCTCGAGTGCATCCTGGGTTCAAAATCGGGGTGTCTACATACCTATTGTTCTCATATAGAACCGCACGAAGGACAAAGACTTTTTGGACCATGATATCGAGTCTTCACCATCCGGTTCACAATCAATATGGAGGGCATGCTATGAATTCCATATCTTGAAAGAACACTGCAGATATGACAGACAAAACAAGTATGCAGATTTTATGAGGAATACCAAAATATTAATTTAGACAGCAGCATAAATAGTGTGTTAGCAATTTAGACAGCAGAGAATGGAAAATCAATGGCTTTACTTCCCTTATTTTTCTTGCTTGCCCTATGTTTTGTGCTTGATCAAATTAAGGGTAAAACATACACTTGCCACTTAAACTATTCGATTTTTTTTTAATTTCGTCCTTAAACTATGTACCAATTGAACAAACATCCCCCTTCAACTGTTAAACCATTACATACTCAATCCAATCCATAACTTCCATCCATAAAGTGAGAGGTTGAAAGCCTGTGTGATTTTTGAACCCTAAAAAGGGCAAAATTTGAAGAAGAAGATGAAGAACAATATTGGGGGTTTGGGTAAAACCACATGAGTTGTGACAAACTCTTTGATTTTTTTTTTTTAAATCCAGACGGCACATTTAATCTGGACCGTCGGTTTCAATGTTGGACGGCTCGAATGCGCTGAGAGGGTACCACCCTGTACCCAAATTCTTCTTGACAAACTGACAATTGCTATGCTTTCCTGCTTGGATCCAAATTTGTTGTGGTAAAAAAAAATTCGAATAGTTGGCAAACGTATAATTTACCCATCAAATTAAGTCCAAAATCAAAGTACATGACTTTTTATACAAATTCTTTAAAATTTCTTCTCCAAATCCGTTACTGTATGATAAGAATTGTCCTTTTAGAGAGCTTTTAGACTAATTCTTCTTTTTTACTATTACTACTTACTAGTCATTACATTAACATATCATGCTCATTTAAACACAAAGAAAAAAGGTTACAGTATCTGTGGCAGCGTGATGGTTTGCGATCTTTCTGTCAATTCGATGGGTGGCCAATGGCCGTATGGTGGGATCTTGAGTGATGTCTGATCGGTTTGGTGGTGGCGCTGTATGGTGTGGTGGTTGACGATGGCTGGATGGTGACGGTCAGAAGGTGTTTTGTGTTAAAGTTTAGGGTTTCTTGGGTGTTGTGGGCCTTTGCTCCTTGTTTGCGCCTCATTGCAATATTTGGTATGCCTTTTTTGGGCTAGGCCATTCGGTGTCTTGGGCTTAGTGCACTAGTTGTTTTGGGCTTTGTCCCATCGGGTGTGTTTTAGTTTTTTTAACCTTGGTTGGAGTCCCCTCTCATCTCTCCTTATTTGATATACCCTTTGTCAGGTTTCTTTAATAAACTTGTTGCCGATAAAAATAAAAATAAAAAACTTAAAGCCCAAAATATTAAAAAAGCTACCGATAATTAAACAGGAAACTCGTGGTGATCGGTTCTATTTTGTGAAACTTGTCTTCCATTGAGGACCTTAAAAGCAGCTAATTTTATTTTTATAAAAAGGACTATTCCACGCTTTATTTCCCGGGAAACAATTTCTGAACGGAGGATGGGCCCTGATTTTTCTTTTCAGGGAAAAATATTTGATCGTGCTACTTGGGAGTATTACCACTAAATTCACTACCTGAACCACTTGCTAAAGTGAAAAACCTCGTAAACCAAGTTGGCCTATATTTGTACCCATGCCCGTGCCTTGATGATTTTAGTTTGAGCTCTTTAATTACAAAAAACAAAGTGAGATTGTTTTTCATTCAATTGTGAATATAAAAAAAATACATACATAATGGTCATAATACTCATAACGACCAAGGCCTGAGAAAGATGCGAGACTATTTTCGAACTTGGGCACTGATCATTTCATCCGGTAGTTGGACAAACTTCATTTTCTGATTCCACAGCTGCAATAGTGAAACTGAATGAAGGGGTGCAGCTAGAGCCTTCCTCTCAGAAAGAAACTCTTGAGACAAGCGTAGCATTGTTGGTCGAGACCTCGGCTTAGGACATATGCATGCAAAAGCCATTGTAGCAACGAGAATAATGTTCCCTGCCACGATTGGATTTGTAGGAAGCGGAATACGAGGATCTAGGACATCAGCTAGCATGATGTTTTCACTAGGAGGCGCTGCCGAGGATGATAGGAGGTCACCTGGATGCCTTCCCATGATTGTTTCTAGTGCCACCACTCCAAAGCTATAGACATCGCACTTTTCAGTCACGACCATGGTATAGGCAAGTTCTGCAAAAAGATGAATTAAAAAAAAAAAAAAGGGAACATTGAGGATGCCTCAATAGAAAAAGGATGGTATCCATACCCGGGGCAATATATCCATAAGTGCTTGCAATTACGGTTTGGTTGGATGAATCTGGATGCAAGAGCCTTGCAGTTCCGAAGTCAGCGACAAAAGCCTCCAGTTGAGAGTTCAACAAAATGTTGTTGCTCGATATGTCTCGATGAACAATTGGCGGGGTGCAATCGTGAAGCAAGTAGGATAAAGCATGTGTTGTTGCTTCAATGATTTTTACCCTTTGTGTCCATCCAATTTCAGAAGCTTTCACATCGAATCTTAGGGCACAAAATAAGTTTCCTTTTTCCATGTACTCATACACCAAGAACATGCATCTCTTGTGCAAACAAAATCCGTAAAGCTTCACAATACTTTTATGTCGCACATTGGTCAACACTTGGACCTCATTCCTAAAACAAAGGTCAAAAGCAGGGTCCTCTGCTTCCAACCGATGAAGTTTCTTCAAAGCAACTACTTTGCCGCTTGGCAACTGAGCTCTGTAGACGCTGCCATATCCGCCTGTTCCAATGCAATATTTGATGTCAAAGTCATTTGTTGCTTTGATGACATCTTCATATGCAATATGCCCATCGTAATTCCATATGGAGAAAACATCCCCATGTTCCGTTGCTTTTTCTTCACTTTTGATTTTTTCGGTCTTATGGAAACAAAAGCATACAACAATCACTTGTAAAGCAAGGAGGACTATGATGGGGAGAGAAATGAAAAGAGAAAGTTTCCTTATTCTCTTTCCTTTATTGGCCATACTGGGAAAGGTATAGGGGAAATCTATGGAGTTATATGGACATGAATAGGAATATTCAGCTTTATCGCAAATGTTAGATGGGCACCCATTCGGAGATGTATTTGATATTTGAAACTCGAGATGATTGACTGACAAGTTGAGAGTTGTTACTAAACAAAGACAATCTGGAATTTTCCCGGTGAGATTGTTGTGTGAGAGATCTAAATACTTCAATGGTGGCAAATATGCATGTCCGTTGGGTATGCTTCCAATTAAGTTATTTCTCCCCAACCCCAAATACTCTAAATTGCATAAATTCCCTGTTTCTGAAGGGATTGAGCCACTGAGTTTATTTGAATTGAGAGACAACAGGTTAAGGGAACTTAAATTTCCAATAACTGGAGGGATTGGACCATCAAGGTTGTTGAGAGAAACACAACAAAACTCATTAGGTTCCCTATTTCTGGAGGGATGTAGCCGCTAAGTTGATTTGCATAAAGTGACAAATAGGTTAGAGCGCTCAAATTTCCAATAGATGGAGGGATTGGACCATTAAGGTTGTTGAGAAACAACTTCAAGTCAACCAAATTCTTAAGCTTACCTATTTCATGAGGAATGGGACCATTGAGTTGATTTGAAGAGATACAAATAGGTCAGCGTGGAAATATGGCCAATCAATGAAGGGATTGAACCATTAAGAATGTTCGAACTCATATCGATCATCAGTAAACTCTGAAGATTCCCTATCTCTTGAGGGATGGAGCTGCTGAGGTTATTTGATTGAAGAAACAAATAGGTAAGAGCACTCAAATTTCCAATAGATAAAGGGATTGAACCATTAAGAATGTTCAAACTCATA
Source organism: Vaccinium vitis-idaea (assembly GCA_963854785.1). Lineage (NCBI taxonomy): Eukaryota > Viridiplantae > Streptophyta > Magnoliopsida > Ericales > Ericaceae > Vaccinium > Vaccinium vitis-idaea. The sequence goes on from OY978222.1 coordinate 35,869,594, forward strand.
TCGACAATCAGTAAACTCTGAAGATTCCTATTTCTTGGGGGATGGAGCCGCTGAGGTTATTTGATTGAAGAAACAAATAGATCAGATTGGATAAATGGCCAATAGATGAGGGGATTGAACTAGTAAGCATGTTGGAACTCATATCCAACGCCACCAAACTCTTTAGGTTACCTATTTCGGGAGGGATGCAGCCACTGAGGTTATTGAAATTGAGATACAAATAGGTAAGAGCACTCAAATTCCCAATAGATGAAGGGACTTGACCTCTGATATTAGTCGCCGACAAGCCGAGGTGGACCAACTTGGTGAGTTTTAACAGGGTAGGAGGCAGAACACCATCAGTTAGATTAGAGTTGTAAGAAAAGTCAAGGTAGCACAGCTTTGAGAGTGTACCAATTTCACCTGGAATTCCGCCGGTGAAAAAAGAGAAACCGAGATCAAGATGTTCAAGATTCGGGAACGAAGACCAATTCATGTTTGCAAGACTTCCATCAGAATAATGATAATTAACTATGATCCAAATTACACTTCCTGCGTCATTGCAAGTGATGCCTGTCAAGTTGCAATGGTTTGTTGATGAAAAGTTTCCCCACCAACCGCTATTGAGCAGAGCTTTCACCTCTTCTGAAGATGAAAACGACGACAATGATGATGATATTTCGTATGATGGAACTAAAACCAGACTAATACTAGCTGCCATGCTCATTGCTATGAGCATAGAAGAATAAACAGGAGAGGACGTTGTATTGCTGCTCATTATTTGAAGTATGAGTCGTAGCAGCAAAATATTGAGCGTTGGATGCAGAAACTATTCTTAAGAGGCTTTTTATAATAAAAATAATTGGATCGACTTGTTGAGCCGGCACTTGGAGTATTCTAGATATTCGAGATCCGGCAACAAAGACCAATTCAGGTTGCCTTTCAAGTCTAAAGAAAAGTTTCCCCACCAACCGCTGTCGAACATAGCTTTCACCTCTACTAACCATGAAAATGACGACAACGAATATGATAATTTTGCAAATGATGAAACTGAAAATATGCTAATATAGTAATACTAGCTGCCACGCTTATTGTTATGAGCACAATGAAATAAACAGAGGAGGGTATGGTTTTATTTCTCTAAATTTAAAGTATGTGTGGATTTTGTAGCAGAAAAATATTGAGCGTAAGATGCAGAGAACAATGCTTAAGAGGCTTTTTAAGAAATATTTTAGGCCAACTTGCTGAACCGGCCCTCGGGGTCAACCAAGCCCGGGTCTCTTTGGCTTTTCCAGCGCGAGAGAATTTTCGTGCCGGCTGGCTACCACACGAACGTATCCAGCGCCCATCCTGCCATCCAAAATTGTTTTGGATGGTCCGAATTTTAGAGACAGAAAGAGGAGAGAGGGATGGAGAAATTTGGTCCGTCCAAAACACTTTTGAATGAACGACATGCACGCTCTGGCATAGTGGCGGATGCAGGATTCTTATTTTGTAGGGACCAAATCATGTATATTCATAAATTAACAATAGAATATCATCTTAATATATTAATGTTGAAAACGTAAAAGAAGACGTATTTACGTGGTTCAGTCACAAAGGATTTGTGACCTAGTCCACGGGAGAAGGGAGGAGAAATCTTATTCATAGGTTGCTGTAATACAACACCCTAAATATAAATACACATTACATGTGATCAATAAGGGAAACAATTCCATAACTTCAGCCACCAGTTTAAGCAACAAATCACCGCAGTATTGGTAGCGAATCTGTGATTAGAATCACGCATAATATGGAAAGATTTTCCCCTTCTCCAACACTCCCCCGCATAATACGGACATACGGCATGCTAATAATATTACCCTGTACCTTCTCCCTTACAAAATGGCAATCAACTTCAATGTGCTTTGTTCTTTCATGAAACACAGGATTAGAAGCAATGTGGATTGCTGCCTGATTGTCGCAAAACATGTTTACTGGTTCGGAAGATGCAAAACCCAAATCAAGTAAAAGAGCACGAAGCCATAGCCATATTATCTCACTAGTTGTCGAAGCCATGGCTCGATATTCTGCCTCTGCACTTGAACGAGCAATAACATTTTGCTTTTTACTTTTCCAAGTAACTAAATTTCCACCAACAAAAGTACAATAACCTGTAGTCGATCGCCGATCAACTGGACTTCCTGCCCAATCTGCATCTGTATATCCAATAATGTTTGTGTGACCATTTCTGCGCATCCATATGCCTCGTCCAGGAGAAGATTTCAAGTATTGAAGAATTCTATTTACTGCAGTCAAATGATTAGTCCGAGGAGCATGCATAAATTGGCTAACAAGACTTACAGCATGGGTGATATCGGGGCGAGTGATAGTTAGGTAAATTAACTTACCTACAAGTCTCTGATATTGACCAACGTCTGTCAAGAGTGCACCTTCAACCCCAATTTTTCTAGAAGCATCAATAGGGGTTTCAACGGGTTTAGCACCCATCTTGCCAGTCTCTTTTAACAAATCTAAAACATACTTTCTTTGATTTAGGAACAAACCCTTTTTCGAGTGAGCAATCTCCATCCCCAAAAAATACTTCAACATTCCCAAGTCTTTAATGGCGAATTTCTTGTGCAAAAGAGACTTTAATTTGGCTATTTCATTCAAATCATTTCCGGTGACGATTATATCATCAACATACACCAAAACAACAGTAGTTCCCGTGGCAGCATGTTTAACAAATAATGATGAATCAGCTGAACTTCTTTGGAGCCCATTATTCATAAGAACAAAACTGAGCTTCGCATACCAGGCCCGAGGCGACTGTTTTAGCCCTTAAAGGGATTTCTTCAATTTACACACTAATTGTTTTTGTTCTTCTTGAGGGTGTCCAGGGGGAATAGTCATGTAAACTTCCTCTTCTAGTTCTCCATGCAAAAACGCATTTTTCACATCCATCTGAAACAACTCCCAATCACAATTGACAGCAATGGACAACAACACTCGGACCGTGTTCATTTTGGCAACTGGGGCAAATGTTTCTTTGTAGTCCACTCCATAAGTTTGAGCATATCCCTTTGCAACTAATCTAGCCTTATACCGCTCGATTGTCCCATCACTATTGTATTTATCTTATAAACTCATTTGCATCCTACAGCTTTTTTTCCTTCTGGTAACCGAACAATGCTCCAAGTTTTATTCTGATCAAGAGCAAGAAGCTCCTCCTTCATAGCCGTTTTCCAAACTGAATAATTATTAGCTTCATGAAAGCTAGTAGGCTCATTGATAATAGAACTCAAGAAAGCAGAGTATGAATGAGACACGTTAGAATATGACAAATAGTTTTGAATTGGAAAAGCAGAGGAATGATAGCTATAAAATTCTTGCATTTTGGCTGGAGGACGACTTACCCTGGTAGATCGACGTTGGGGTGGCACATATGGAGAAGAGGACTGGCGTTCGGGCGAAGGAGGGACTTGAACTTCCACAGGAGGGGCCACGACAGAAGTTTCTGGTGAGACATTTATTTTGGATGAAGGATCAATAGAATTTGTCTCAATAATTGGAAGAGGAATGACATCATCAAAATACTCCCCCTGAAGCTGATTATCATTCGAGTCTTGGAAAAAAGGTGTATCTTCGACAAAGCGAACATCACGAGAGACAATAAGCTTTTGACTCGTGGGATCAAAACATTTGTAGCCCTTTTGGGTGGAAGAATACCCAAGAAAAACACATTTACGAGCACGAGCATCCAGTTTATCTCTATGGGACGCATGAACATACACATAACAAAGGCATCCAAAAACCCGTATATGAGATATATCAATTTTGCGTTGCTTAAGAACTTCAAGAGGGGACTTACACCTAAGGACGCGACTTGGAAGTCGATTAATGAGGTAGGTTGCTGGAAGTACACCATAGGACCAAAATTTTTTGGGAACACGCATCTGAAACATGATTGATCTAGTGGTTTCCAAGAGATGTCGATTTTTGCGTTCGGTAACTCCATTTTGTTGTGGAGTGTCAACACAGCTAGTTTGATGTATAATCCCTTGGCTCCCCAAAAAATCGGCAAGAAGATTTTTTATAAACTCAGTGCCATTGTCAGATCGAAGCACTTTAACATGGGCATTGAACTGGGTAACAATCATAGCATGAAAAGATTGAAAAACAGTAGCAACCTCGCTCTTTTTTTTCAACAAATAAACCCATGTTGCACGCGAATGATCATCAATGAAAGTCACAAAATATTTAAAACCATCACAAGAGTCAATAGGAGCAGGACCCCACAAATCGGAATGAATTAACTCAAATGGTTTAGCTGTAACAGATAAAGAAGAATTAAAAGGCAACCTAGACAATTTAGAAAACTGACAAACTTCACAAGGACTTGAAGATGGTGCATGTGGAACAAGGACAAATTCCGATCACAAGGATGGCCTAAACGCTTGTGCCAAATATTCGACTTTTGGACGCCCAATGCTTTCAAGGGTGACTCGAGAAGATATAGACCATGAGAATAAATGCCCTCACCAATCTTCTTCCCCGTGGCCCGATCCTAAAAGATCACAGAAGTAGGAGAAAAAGTAATGTCACAATTCAAAGTGTTGGTAAGTTTGCCAACAGAAAGTAGTTTGGAAGGAAATGATGAAATATAAAGTGCTTCAGAATATTGTTGGTTAGAAAAAAATTCTAGTTTACCACAATCATGAATAGGAACAGATGATCCATTGGCAACCGACACAGATTTAGTAGTTTCAGGAATAAACTCACATAAGCTACCACGATCATTAGTAATGTGGTCAGTAGCTCCAGAATCCACAATCCAAGTGCAATTATTAGAGCTTGAGGAAAGAAAAGCTTTAAGGTTACCTGAGACATGGGTAGAGGATGAAGTTTCAACAGAGGAACCTGTTTTGTTATATTGCTGCAAGAGTTTACTCAATTGTTCAACCAAGTCGGAAGCCTCAGAAGTTACAGTATTGGCAGCCCTATCCACCTTTTCTCCTCGTTTGAATTTTGGCTTCAAGTGTGGAAAAAGAATCCAACAACGATCCTTAGTGTGGCTATCTTTGTCACAATGGTCACAATGACGGCCTTTATTTAGGGAAAAATTACCACTTTGTTTCTTAGTGTCAATTTTCCTAACACAATTTTAAGGAGACCTTTCTACATAATATTTTCAAAAAAAAAAGTTTTTGGACCTTGATACCGGGGCTCCACCATCCGGTTCACAATCAACATGGAGGGCACACTATGAGTTCCATATCTTGAAAGAACACTGCAGATATGACAAACAAAAATAGATTTTATAAGGAATGCCAAATTGTTAAATTGGACAGCAGAGAATGGATAAATACTCTACTTCTCTTTATTTTCTCGCTTGCCCTGAGTTGAAAGATTTTTGATCCACCAGGTTACAGTTACACATTAAATTAAATTACAGGATTGTTGTTAATAAATCCCAAGAACTCAAATTTGCTTCATGTGTTAGTTAGGACTAAAAAGGTGTCTTCTGCAAACAGAGCCGGGCCCAGGGTTAAAGCTGGAGGTGCAGGCACTTTACGCCTCCAAAATTTGGTTCTTCTAGGCCGCCCCCATTTTGTCACCATCTTCCCGTCCAAACCCACCCGGCGTAAAACCCATGCCGCAAAAGCCCTCTTTTAATTAATCTCCCCAAACTAACCCCGCTCATCATCTCCTTCATCAACCACGCAGAACAGCCGCTGCCCACCACCACCGTCATCGTCACCACCCATCACCACCATATCCACTGGCGTCGTTGCTGACCCTCCCACCGTTCTTGTCGATGCCGGAAGCGGGGAATCGGGAGGAGGAGTTGCTGGGAGTTGTGAGTTCTCTAGAATATACATACAGGGTCCAACTCGGATCTCGTCCGGTACAAGAAAATTCAGATTTGTTTTGGATTTCTGGGCGCAAAAACGATCGGCAACTCTTCGTGATGCATGGTGGACGACTTTGCAGCAGCTTTGCAAGTTGCAAAACACGATCGGCAACCCTTGTTTAATTGCATAACCAGTGAGAGAGAGGTGGATCTGGGAAATTTTTTATGAATATATATTTTGTATGTATAACTGGCGAGAGAGAAGGTTCATCGGAATGGGGAAGATGAATACTACTCCCAAGACGTCACGTGCTTCAATAGTGCTTCCTACCAAAGCAACTGTGTACATTTTTATTGTTTAGTTTTTATTATTCCTTTTTTTTTTGGTAGACACAAATTATTTCTTTATTTATCTTTTACGGTACATATTGCAATTCTTAATAGGAGCACATGTAATATTATGAGAAAATATCCATATGTATGCAATAAATTATATATATATGATGTTTAAAAGATGGAGGTGTGAATTATGGATTTAAGGGTGCGAATTGTTGGGGGTGTGAATTGTTCAGATTCACACCCCTAACAATTCACACCCCAAAACTCTTAGGATTTCAATTCTGAATTTTTAAATTTTTTAGGGTGTGAACTCTGAATTCTAAAATTTTTAGGGTATGAATTCTGATTCAGAATTCACACCCAATTTGCACAATTCACGCTCTCCAAATTACACAATGCATACAATTCACACCCCAAAATGCCAACCTCCTATTCTTTTCGTTCACCTATATATATATACAGTGAGCTTCCAATCAAGACTTCCTGATGGGCTTTCCATCAGGCAGCCCTCCAATTCTCCTATTTCCCGATCAAATTTTCACAATCCGAACCGTCCAATGTGTTTAAAAAGTGTTTTTAAGGGTCCACGCGAGAAATCTGTGAAAAAAAATACCGGGAAGGGCTTGATCCGATCAGTTTTCGATAAAAATGCATATATACAGTTTTTATCGAAAACTGATCGGACCAAGTCCTTCCCGGTATTTTTTTTCACTGATTTCCCACGGGGACCCTTAAAAACACCTTTTAAACACATTGAACGGTTCGGATCGTGAAAATTTGATCGGAAAATAGGAGTCCCTGATGGGAAGCTCATCAGGTATACCTGATGGGAAAGATTTCGTATATATATATAATAGTGTCATGAAAAAGCAGTACAAGTGGCTAAAAAGGGACCCTGCTATGGGTACAGAATTTTTTGTACAGAAATTGTACAAATCGCTCTCGGGGACCCACTTTTGGGTCCCAGAAGAATGATCCGAACCGTTCATTATTCTTAGAACATTTTTCCGAGGGGCCCCACAAAATTTCAGCTCAATCGGACGGTTAGATGTGCTTGAATCAAAGTCCCACCGTTTCAATCACTTCTAACCGTGTGATTGACCCGTTGACTCGAGAATAACTCCTCAATCTTCATAACATACCTACCACCTGACATCCACGTGGTTCCCGAGGTCCCATTATACAGAACCCAACATATCACTGAAAAAGGGCACGACGAGCCGTAGAACAAAACTGTAGTTTATATATTTGTTTGAGTAGAGCTCAAAACTCCGTCAAGGGATTCCCCATCCATCTTCAGAGAGATCATAATCAAATAAGCATATAAATAGTTGAATACATAGCAAATTCAAGTAAACTAGAAAATTGTCCAATAATCTGCATATTATCATCTGTTGAGAGTGTGCCTTGAATTTTGGCTTTTTCGGAAGAGGTGTATAGTTTTGTCGCGCTCCGGGTGCTATCAGAATTTCAGGGAGGATTGTAGAAAAGTAGCCCGGGCGGTTTCGAAGTTTTTCGGCACTTTTCTGGAAATCCCGCCTAGGCGGTTTTGTCTGAGTGATGCACGGATTTACGCGGGTGACGCAAAGGAGTTGTGGTTGGCCTATTTCCATTTTGGATATTCATTGTTGATTTCTGTTTAGAAATAGGAAGTTATTTAAAGAATTCTCGAAAAAAATTCCATCAGGTAGATTGGTGTTATAAGAATAATCTGTAAGAAATCATTTACATATAACATTGCTCATAGAAATAAATTCTTTTCTGCTAACTCATTTTGCAGGTTAATTACTAGCCTACCAAATTTAAAGGCTATAAGAATCTTATAACAAAATGCTTATTCCAATAATTAGGGTTCATAAAATTAAATATTGTTAGTTTTGAGTAGAAGACTAAGGCTATGAGCCAAAATTAATGCATTTTTGGAGAGGTGTGAATAGTGATTTTGGACATCAATTTTTGAACGAGGGAGCACTATATCCTTTTCATATCTCGAACCCTGACTTAATCTGATTAAAAAGAAAATAGAAAAAAAAATCCCTAACTTAAGACTCCAACTCAAAGGGGATAAACCATTGGGCTAAAGTCTAACCCAGAGTCTATCCGAATGTAGTATTTGTGGACAACATGTTGTATGGTCCTCGAGGAGCAAATAATAATTTCTCCGTTTGTAGACTACGAAATTCAATATCTTGATTTCCTGGCCCAATTCAAAACCACATATCACTAGTCCTCATGTGTTGGTTTCAAATATAAATTGGGCGGGCTTTGATTATGGGATAGAAATGGGGCCGCTGGACCAAATTGGCCCATATTTCAACCTAAAACCTGTTATGGAACAACCAGAACACTTCACGTCTTTGTTCCCCAGTAAGAGATGGTGATAATACATTCAAATCAAGCTACCATTGTTTTTTACTAAATGGTGGATATAAACAAGATACATAAGCCCTTTTTGGAGAAGCATAAACATTGGTCACAGGAACCAAGGCCTAAAACGAGACAATTTTTTCAAACTGGAGTACTGATCACTTGATTCGATGGTTTGTCACTGTCCATTTTCCGATTCCACAGCTGCAATAGTGAAACTGTACGGAGAGGTGCAACTAGAACCTTCCTGTGAGAAAGAAACTCTTGGGACAAGTGTCGCATTGTTGGGCGAGACTTGGGCTCGGGATGTACACATGAGAATGCCATTGTAGCAACTAGAACAATGTTCCCCGCAACTATGGGATTAGTTGGAGGCGGAAGGCGCGGATCTAAAACATCGGTTATCATTATGCTTTCAAAAGAAGGCTTAGTCGAGGACGATAGGAGGTCTTTCGGATGCTTTCCCATGATTATTTCTAGTGCCACCACTCCAAAACTATAAACATCACACTTTTCAGTCACAACCATGGTATAGGCGAGTTCTACACAAACACAAAGGCAAATTTAGAATCAAACACAAACTTTTTGCTTCAATAGAACAAAAGCGCGCAGGATCCGTACCTGGTGCAATATATCCATAAGTTCCTGCAATAACGGTTTTGTTAGATGAATCGGGATGCAGTAGTCTGGCAGTTCCAAAGTCAGCGACAAAAGCCTCCAATTGAGAGTTCAACAGAATGTTGTTGCTCGATATATCTCTATGAACAATAGGCGGGGTGTGATCGTGATGCAAGTAGGATAAAGCATGTGCCATTGCTTCAACAATTTTCAACCTTTGTGTCCATCCAATTTCAGAAGCTTCGACATTGAATCTCAGTGCACAAAATAAGCTTCCTTTTTCCATGTACTCGTACACTAAGAACATGCATCTGTTGTGCAAACAAAATCCGTAAAGCTTCACGATGTTTTTGTGTCGTACTTTAGTCAACATTTGGACCTCATTCCTAAAACAATGGTCGAAAGCAGGATCTTCTGCTTCCAATCGATGAAGTTTCTTCAAAGCAACTACTTTTCCGCTTGGCAATTGAGCTTTATAGACGCTGCCATATCCGCCTATTCCAATGCAATATTTAATGTCGAAGTCATTTGTTGCTTTGATGATGTCTTCATAAGCAATTTTTCCATCGTAATTCCATATGGAGCAAATATTGCCATGATTTGTTGTTGTTGCCACAGTTGGGATTTTTTGGGTGTTACGGAAACATAAGCACATAAAAAACCCTAGTAAGGAAACGAAAATTGTGGTAAGTAGAGAAACACTCACATTAATTAAGCATCACTTTGTTGACCATGGAGGATAAGTAAGAAGAGCAAAAGTATAAACTTGCCAGGGATAGAGTTAGGATTTAGCTAAAGGGGTTGCACTTTTCGAAGGAAGTCCACTAATAATTATTCCATTTTGTTCGTGAAAATACAAGGCAAAAGTGTACCATAAAATCAAGTTTTATCTTGAGTTTGATCTATTTTGTTTTACAAATAACAAACGCTTAATTCAACTATCTTGTGGTCTTTAAATGAAAGTCATAGAGATATTACTTATATGATTGGAACAATTTATTTTTTCAATTACAATATTTCCATTGTCTATGTAAAAATCAAGTTACTTGACCAAAAAGTACCATATCGACTTCCATTAGTGTAAAAAAATTGTTTTTTTAGAACCAGGGGTTGGAGTACTCTTTTAATTTTATTAATGGGTCATTGTATTTGTGACCGCGGTGGTGATGGAAGGATGGTACCTCCACCCTCTACAATACTCCGTCCCAGCTAATCAGTGGCCCTGAGTCACTGAGACGCAGGTACATAGTATAACATACATACATTTAGATAGATTGTTTTGTTGCGATTTTAGACAAATTATCGACTGTGTGTGTACATGTTTGTGTGTGTATGTATTTGTAAAATGTATGAACATATTACTCGCGCAATAAATGGAGATATGTATACAGATTAAGTCATATGCATATGCAAATTTGTACCAATACATAAATACCACGCATATCTATTTGCAAATACATACACAAGACATTTTTCTTACATATATATATATATATATATAGAGTCCCGATCTAGTCCGGGAGTCCCGGATCCGGGACTCCACCTTCCCGATATTTTTTTGATGATCCGAACCGTCCAATGTGTTCAAAAGGTGTTTTCCAAGGCCCACGCGGGAAATCTTCAAAAATAAAACACCGGGAAGGGCTTGATCCAAGCGGTTTTCGCAAAACTGTAAATATGCAATTTTTGCGAAAAACTGCTTGGATCAAGCCCTTCCCGGTATTTTTTTTCGAATATTTCCCGCGTGGGCCTTGGAAAATACCTTTTGAACACATTGGACGGCTCGGATCGTCAAAAAAATATCGGGAAAAGCATCAAAACGCTTCAATCCGGGAAATCCGGGATCCTTGATAGGATAATTCGTGTATATATATATATATATGGGGGCGGATCCGTGGACACACATTTTGCACACATATTTTGACACTCCATCTCAGCCATTGAGATGGAGGGCTGAGATTAAAGGTTGAAAAAGACCCCCTTTCTCCTAGCTGTTGAACCCTCTCTCTCTCAAAACGCTGAGACACTAGATGATCCACCTACTCCTCATCTTCCAGCCCCATGACTCCCGATCACGAGCTGTCCTCCGGCGGCGACGACCAATTTGGAGCGGGGTAGTATTCTTTTGTTGAAGGCCACTGCAAACTCTAAATTGCTCCTGCTCTTTTAAATGCCGTGAAAATGAAAGAAAATTGAGAGTAAAAGTAGTTAAAATTCTCCCAATCTCCTCTATTCGAATTCAAAATTCGTGGGGTCTAGTACAAAGATCATCCTTTTCCTTATTTCTGTATACTTTCCCTATCAAATGGCATGGGGACTGATAAGTTACACAAACTAGCATGGAGATTCAAGACCTAACAGTAGCTATATCAGTTTATTAATCTCTGAATTTCTTTTATTTTTTCGGTTTAAGGAAAATCATATCCTGGGATAGCTATAGATTGTGTTCGGTCGTTCTTCGATTCCTTCTTCGATTTGTTCAATCATTCTCTTCTAGGGGAGATTTTCAGCGTGGGTTTCAGAGAGGGGGTCGCTGTTGTCGTCGCCGCCGGAGGATGACAGCTTGTAATCGGGAGTCACGGGGCTGGAAGATGAGGTGGATCGTCCAGTGGTTCAGTTTTCTTTTTTGGAGGGGGGGGGGGGGAGAGAGAGAGAGAGAGAGAGAGAGAGAGAGGTGGATCGTCCAATGGTTCAGTTTCCTTTTCAACTTTTAATCTCAGCCCTCCATTTCACTGGCTAAAATGGAGTGTCAAAATGTGTGTGCAAAATGTGTGTCCACGGATCCGGCCCCTATATATATATATATAGATACATGAATATACCTATAAATATCTCTATACATGTACATATATTTACATTTGTGTGTGTTTGTGTGTGCGTGAGAGAGAGAGAGAGAGAGAGGAGGGGGGGGGTTTAAAAATGGCACCGGTGCAGTGGTTAGTGAACGAACGGAGACGAGAGAGAGAGAGAGAGACATCACACAAAAACTGAGAGATCACAAGGTAGGTGAAGCGTGTCAAAATGCGCTAGCGCTTTTTCAAAATCCTTCAAGATAAAGCGCAGTTCATATATGCGACGTATAATCTAACATCCCTTCAAAGTGAGTTTTAAACTATGTCTAACTTAATATGTTTCAAAACGTGTTGAATTGTTTTAATTTTATTTACTAACCAAATATTGTTCAAAAATCAAGAGATGATATTTTCTATTTTCGTCCTCTAAATGTTTTCCTCAAATATCGGATGCTTAAATCAAGATTTTAAAGATTTAGTCCTACAACATTTCATTGTGATATAGATATGTTAAAACAGAAAAAAGAACAAAATGCCTTTGTTTTTGGACAAATGACAAGAAAAATTCTTGACTCAGAGAGGTTGGTCTTAGTTAAAAGCTAAACTCTCAACTTAAATGAACTTTAACGAACCCCACCAATTGTATTTGTTTGCAAGCTCTGATTATAAATGCTTTCCTTACGAAGCATATATTATCCATTGCAAGAATGCTATTGGTACAAATCTCAAGTACATATATTGCACATATCTAAGGTGTACAACTGAGTTGGAACATCTTTTGCCCCTTCTTGAAATTCTTCTTCCTTTTCTCTTCTAGCTTCGGTTTTTTTATTTTTATTTATTTTTTTATCAAGTTCTCTGTTAACATTTCGTTCTTCCTTTTTTGCCTCTCCCTTCAAGAAGTCTATTTTTATTTCTCCTCTACAATCTCCTCTTTTTGTATCCAAGAGTGAGAAGTATGATTTGCTAGCTAAAAACATCTAATTCCCTTCATAAAGTCTGTATCCCAATAGTTCAAAGTTGAGAATCCATCTTCACTATTCTATCATCTTCTTTTAATTCCGAGTTAAACACAAGACCCACATTATCATTAGAACATCCTTATCAGGAGTACCAAATTTAACCTCAAAAACACTTTTTATACTTTAGCAAGTCACTTTTTCAAAAATTCACAAAGTTAGACTCTCTATTCTAACCCAACTATACTAAATTATTCTTTCTTTTTACTCCTACTCCCCCCAAAAAAAACACTGCACCTATCAAGATCTCGCACTTGTGAAGAAAAGTAATAAAAAAATGAAAAGTGAGTGAATAATGCCTACTCAATTTTGAGAAATTGAGTAGGCACTGTAGCCAAAACAAATTGGTGAGAGGAGATAGGTAGCCTGATTTTTCGTGGTTTTGGGGGGACTGACTCTCTAGTTTTGCTTAAAAGTTAATTTTGTTAGCCACATATTGATGCTCTTAGATCTCTACTATTATGTTTAAGTCTTCACTGCCAACCAGACAACAAACACACCTTTATTATTTGAAGAAATCATAATATAAAAATAAAGAGTAATTCAGGTAAATAATTCCGTACTTACCGTTGATGTTGGATCTGTGCCCATCATAATTCTTGTTAAGCCGTCTCGAAATCGATAGTAGAATAACGATGAAAATAGCAAAAGAAATACTGACAGCACAAGTGACTGCAACAAGGCCAACAACATTCCTCTTTTGTTTTGGGATCGTACTTGTGGGCCCTATAAGACCCGTGTTTCCGGTTGTCTTGACTGTAAGACCCTTGTTTCCGGTCGTGTCAACTGAAACATCACACCAGAAATTTGGAATCAATCCAACTAGCAGATTGTTGGAAAGAACCAACCGTTTCAAGCCTCCCATTTTGCTAAAAGAGTCTGGAATATTCCCTGTAAATCTGTTGTTTGATAGATCCAACACTTCCAATCTTCCCAACCGTGACAGAGTTTGTGGTATCAGGCCTTCAAATTGATTCCCGCTTAAATTTAGAGCAATCTGCAACCTCTGTGGCATCAAAGGAATTTTACCGCTTAGTTTGTTACCCGCTAATTGCAGTTCTATGATAGAGCTAGAATGACCAATGGACTCCGGTATTGAACCACTGAGGTTGTTCTCTCTTAAATCCAACTTCGACAATCCTTGTAATTGGGTAATTTCATCTGGGATTTCCCCAACCAATTTGTTGGCTTCAAGTTTTAAAAACTTGAGATTGCTGAGATTACCCAACTCAACTGGCAAAAGACCAGTGAGCCGATTCTTAGCAAGATTCAATTGTACCAAGTTCTTACAGAAACCCAATTCAGGAGGTATTGAACCTCCCAAACTATTGTTGTACAATTCCAAATTGATTAAATTTTGAAGGCTGCCAACGATTGAAGATGGGATTGACCCATTCAAACGGTTGTTTCCTAATCTTAGTCGAAACATTCCTGATGATATGTTTTCAGGTACTGACCCTCCTAGTGAATTATCAGACAAATCCACAGTCCTCAAATTTAATTGGGATAAAAGGTCACTAGGAATTGACCCATTTAACTGATTAAAACTAAGGTCCAGGAACCCAAGAAATTTTGTAATCCCAGGTGGAATTGCACCAGAAAAGGAATTATGATCCGCTTCAAACTGCAATAGTGTTTGGATAGTTGAAAGAGATTGTGGGATTCCACCACTCAAACTATTGGAAGATAGATATAAAAGTTCCAGATTGGATAGCTCTCCGAATCTATCGGGGATAGACCCTGAAAGATTATTCATACTAAGATCAATAAAATTCAAATTGGAATAATTCGAGATTTCTTCGGGGATTTTACCCACAAAATGATTGGAAGTAAGGTTAAGTCGTTCCAAAACCATAGATTTCCCCAAATGGAAAGGAACGAAACCAGTGAATCTGTTGAATCCAAGATACAGAACTTTCAGACTAACCAACCCATCCATCTGTAAACTAATTGTTCCACTCAACATATTATCAGACAAGTCCAAAATTTCCAATTTCAAGAACCCATGAAAATGAGGTAAAGAACCAGACAATCTGTTCCTACCGAAATACAATTCTCTCAGCCCAGGAAGAATTCCACAACCAGTCATGAACTCACTTGGGAGTGACCTCACTTGATTATAGGAGAGGTCAATACACTCTAGAGTATTGATCTGGCAAAGAACAGGAAGGAAATCAGAGTTAGAGAGAGAGAAGTCTTGGATAGAGAATTGGGTGATGAAGGAGTTGTTGGAATTACACGTAACTCCATACCATGAACATGGGTTTGGGTCTCTAGTGGAATTCCAGGGAAAAGGGAATTGACCAGTGTTGTTTTGGAGGAGATTATAGAGGATGATCATGGTGTTTTTCTGGTTTGAAGAAATTTCAGGGACTACAAAATGAAACAAGAAGAAGAAGAGGAGTAAGAGGTGAAAAGTGATGTGTACATACCTTCCCATTTTGGGTTGTGGGTTTAGATAATACTGAAACTGCAGCGATCTAAGTATGTTATATGATGGCAACAAAGTTTTAGTATAAAATTATATTTGAGAGAGTATTTGGTTCAATTAGTTAAATAAAGACAGAGAGGTGGGAGGCCGAGAATAGACTGAGGAAGGAAGACGATGGAGACTGTAGAGGGGAGAAGATTGGTGGTAGTGTGCGTGTTGAGGGGGGTGAGTTGACTGATTTAAATGTTGAGGACAAAAGACCTGACTTGAGAACAGGTATATGGTTTTGCCGTTTTGGTCCTTTGGAAGACATTGCCTCTTGACTTTTGACTTTTAAATCCTATTTTGGACTATTGACTTTTGATCTGAATTGAGAAAAATAAAAGGCTCTTCATGTTCTTACTCCTGCTTCACAATTACCATCCAAAACTAATACTCATAACATGAAGTACGATTTGGAGCCAAAGGCATTCCAAAAGGCAATCCCATACATTTAGAAAATTGCGACACTCTAGGATTCAAATTTTTAGTACTGCGGCCAAAACAAACTCTTTCATACATAAACCAGTGAGATTCTAGGTATTTTGAGTATAGCTAACTACTCCTAGTAATGCTAACTACCTACAATTTATCCGAACCAAACCATAATGCTAGAAAGTAAAAATTATATATGCCGCATCCTGTTTCGGCAAATGGATTCAAGGGGTGAAAAATATAGAACTTCTGGACTTAGATCCTTAAACTAACCCTTCCTTAGGTCTGATAAACCAACTAAATGGCTCACGTTAGAGCTCGTTTTCACTCATTAAAAATCCGATTGAGATTAGTTTTTACATAAACAAACCAACCTTGAACATACTTTTGAAGCTGGTCAAGCTTTCAAATTAGGCTTGAACAAATCATTGCTCAGTTCGTTCAACTTATGATGGTTAAAAATTCATGCTACTTGAAATTGATTCGTAATCAGCTTGATGAAAGCTCGTTTGAGATCAATTGGTTTTACCAAAAGAAAAAAAAGAAGCTTGAACCATCATTTGTTCGGCTCGTTTGGTTCATTTATCACGCCGACCCTTGGTTAAGGTTTATTGATGGCATAGAATTATCAGTCAAAATCAAATTTTCTTTTACACTATTTATCGAACAGGTGGTGATCAGGTAATGGATACCTATATTGGTAATGGATACCTATATACAAAGAACCAAAAACTGCGTTGTATGTTCCCGTTTATACACATTCGTAACAGACATACTCAACCGTGTACATGAGGAAAGGAAAAATGCATGCCTTTGGTTATTGAAAACCTTTGGTTATAACAAGAACCTGAAAATTGATGACATAGCTGCCAAGGATGGAGCGAGGGGTGGGGCCTACCTAGCAGGGGCTGTCACCCCTGTTACAATTTGAAAAAACTTTACTATTATATTGAAAAAATATATATCATCAAATTTTGTAGCCCCCCTGCTCCAAAGATATAGCTCGTCTCTCCTACGCAAAAATTCTTGCTCTATCCCTTTAACTGCAATCGATCACTGACTCGCTACACAAAAACGGACTTTACCCTGAACTTCTAAGCAAGTAATAATTATATCACCCACAAAAAAACCCTATCCCCTTTCTCTCTCTACATTCTAAAAAACCAGATCTGGCCGCCATGGGGGGGAGGGGCGTCCACCTCTTCCATCCCCTCCTTCCCCTCCCTTCTCTCTCTCCTAAAGCCTTCCATCCCCAGATCTCGCGACCCCGCTACTTCGAAAGCCTCTTTTGCCTCCATCTTCCAACCTCCACCGTGGATAGTGGTGGAGGATTTGAACCACTGTCATCAGCTCCGTTCCACACCTCAAGGGGGTCAGAATCGTGGAGCTCAAGCGATTTTGGGGTGATTTGGCGACCCCTCCGGCAAATAAAAGTCCAGAGACGTGGCGGCGGCGGCGGCTCCGGCTCCGGCGATGGATCTATCCGGAGGTTTCCTTTTTATGTTTTTCTGTTTATTTTGTTTTTCTTATATTCCCTGTGTGGAATCTATACCCCCTTCGAGGGTGGTTGTTTATTCCCGTTCGAGGATAGTTGTTCTTCGTACTCAGTGTATTCTCTTCCGAACCACATGGATAACCCGATTATCGAAGGTTTTTACCTTTCGATGGGCTCCGGTTTGGGGTTTGTAGCCCTTTGGGCGGTTTTTGAGTAATCAAAAAATTTCTGAGTTTGATAAAAAAAAATAATAATAATTGAGTCAAAATTTTGAAGGGAAAGTAGAAAATGGGGTTCAAAACTTCCACCCCTAAAGCAGACATAAAGATTGATCTTTTCAATTCACGGACCCACCTAGACATTTTTAAGAATAAAAGAAATGGTTTCAGAGAAGAAATGAAAGCCCACATACTGTAAAACAACTTGAAATTTCCTCATATATTTCATCAGCAACAATTAACCATTTCAAAATAAAATGTCACCAGTAGATAATCAAAAGCTAACTCAAAGTCCTACCCCGGTCGTCATTACCATAGAACCCTAAAATTGGATTGTCATTTGTAGTTCAAATCTTGTTCTATCATAACCATCACCCGATTATAATTGATCCGTAAGCGTAAATAATGTTTGTGCCCGTAGCATTCATGTTGTGGGAAATAAGATGATTCCTAATCTATTACAAACAGGCAGTAATGTTTCCAAATAAATAAACCTCTTGGCCCCACTCAAATTGGCATGACTTGATCAAAATTGGGCTTGGTTACTGAACCAAATTGGCCCATATTTGAACCCATGCGTGCGCCTTACTGATTTACACAAAAATGACCAAGTGTTTTTTTATTCAATGGTGATGGTCCTAACAATCAAGGCCCGAAAAGGATGCATGGGTTCAGGACGTAAGCAAGCGAATGCCATTCTAGCAACTAGAACCAGGGACGGATCAAAAAATCCAACACAGTGGAGATACCTTATTAATTGTAATCGTGCAGTTTTTTTCCTAGTCAACGATTTTGCTAAACTAAGACATTTATTATGGACTAGAAAGATTATAATGCATAATTTTTATTTAAAAAAGGTACCAAAAAATGAGCACACAATCTTAGACGAAAGTTTCTCATCATTTTGTATCATTTTCTTTAAAAAGAAGGGAGAAAATTAAAATTCAGGAAAAAAAATACTAGGGGAATTGTTATTACCATTATAGATTCATAACATATAATTAAACTACATTGTTGTACAATGAATGTTGTTGGTCTAGTGGCAAGAGGGAAGGCATAGGTTTTGGAACCAGAGGTCGAGGGTTCAAACCTCAACAATCAATCTTACTTGATAACCTTTTAAATTTTGTGGCGTAAAAAGAAGATACAAGAGTTAAACACACAACCTCCGACATAGAGGTAGTGTACCTACCAACAAAAAACATACAAACTACGTTACTAGATTTTGACACAAATAATATATATACGAAACTTCGCTGCCAACACTCCGGGATAGACCACTACTGAAGGTTGTCTGCACCCCAACATAGAGGTAACGACCGACCCAACCCACAGTGATCCCAAGAATTTACTGACAAAAGGAAATTGCACTCTAAAATTGGATAGTCATTTATAGCTCAAATCTCGTTCTATCATAACCATCACTTGATCAATTAACGAGTAACAAATCACTCTACTGCTCCCAGTAACCTGTAACAACCACCTATTCGACTATTCGCGACTCTCGATCTCTCAATGATAACTTCACACAGGCCAATGATGCCGCAGTGGGCGGAGGCAGCAGGATTGCTATTAATAACGCCGGGGTCCTCGGCATGGGCGGAGCTAGGAAGGTACAATTGGGGTCACTTGACCCCATTCACTTTGATTCCTCACACAGACATTTGATAGTTTACAACCAAATTTGGTTATTTTGACCTCATAAAAAATCTGTAAATTGACCTAACTTGCTTCAAATGCAAAGAAACCCCAAGCCTTTTTTATTTTTACAGTTGATAGTCTTACGAATGAAGCTATTATGCTCTGTATTCAAAACATAATACGTCTTTAGGACAAATTATAAAGAAAAATTAGATTTATAAGTGTATATGTAAATTCTAATTAAGTTCTTAATTTAGGAGAGATTATTTTAGCATTAATTCTTACATAGAAAAAATATCTTGCATATAGATTTAATTTTTGACCCCACAAATCCAAAATTTCTAGCCCCGCCTCTCCTTGCGAGTGGAGGGTGGTCACCACTAACCAGAGGCAAGATTGTTGTGGGAGTTATCGTCTTCTTCGTCGAGGTTTCATCCATTGCACTTGTTCCAGGCTGTCATTGCCACACCCACTAGCTCTTATATATGTTGAGTCATCAGAAGGCATTAATGGCCCTGTTCGTTTCCCAGTTTAGTTTTAGTTTTAGTTTTAATTTTGATGACATTATCATTTCCCTCATTTCTCTCTCTATCTCTCTCCACTCATTACACCTGATGACATCATCAAAACTAAATTAAACTATCTAACCAAACACAGCCAATGTAATTTTGTTTACAGGGAATGGCTACAATACACACCCATATTTGGATGTGCATCATACGCACCCCTATAAGGTTCAATAAACGGAGAACACTATGGTATGTCTCCTTAACAGGGATGCAAGGTACGCCCCATTACATATGTTTTTGGTAACTGTCACCTATGATTTTGGTGATTGTTTCCATATTTTTAGGTCAATTTCTATGAACATTAATTTAGTACGTGAATCTGTGAATAATGGGTCGTAACAAGTACCAAAACCCTATGTAACTTGACCAAAACCCAAAACTATATGTAGCAAATATCAAAATCTTACGTAATAACTACTAAAGAAAAATACGTAATGAGACATACCATAGCGTTTTCCTATATAGTGAGAAATAAGATCAATAACCTAAATTGGGCGGTAGCTTTCCCAAGTGAAAAACCTCATGGCCCAACTCAAATCTACACCAATTAATCAAAATTGGGGCTTGGGCAGAGAGAAATGACATATCAAGGCTGATCAATATCTAATATACTGCTGACTGTAGTCACTGAACCAACATGGTCCATATTTGGACCCATGCATTGATGTATGCATGTGCCTTACTGATTTTACTTTACGCTCACACCATAAAAATTGAGTGTGTTTCTTAATACAATGGTACATATAAATAGGATACGTACATAATTGTCATTATAATCAAGGCCCGAAAAGGATGCGATTCTCTTCTTAAACTGGGGCACTGATCACTTTATTCGATAGTTGGTCAAAATCGACTTTCCGCTCCCACAGCTCCCACAGTGACACTGTACGCAGAGGTGCAGCCATAGCTTTCCTCTGAGAAAGAAACTCTTGAGATATTCGTCGCATTGTCGGTCGAGACCTAGGCTCAGAATGTAGGCATGCGAAGGCCATTGTAGAAACTAGAACAATGTTCCCAGCAACCACTGGATTCGTCGGAAGTGGAAGGCGAGGATCTAAGACATCGACTATCATCATGTTTTTGATAGGAGGCGATGCCAAGGACGATAGGAGGTCTCCCAGATGCCTTCCCATGATTGTTTCTAGTGCCACCACTCCAAAGCTATAAACATCGCACTTTTCAGTCACAACCATATAGTATAGGCCAGTTCTGCACAAACACGAAGATGGATCTTAAAAACAAGGGTATATTTCGCTTACCTTGCTTGAGGTTTCTAACAAATACAAAAATCTCCCCTATACTTTTTGAAATTCTACAACCCTCCCTTACTTTTCAAATTAATTGTCGCTTACCTCCCCTACCGTTACTTTAAGGCAAATGGTGTTAACTTTTTTGCGTGAAATGACTGTAGTACCCTTAGTATATATTCTCCACCTTAAATAATATATATTTAAAAAAATAGAGTTAAAATGTTTTTCAAAAAAATTAAACCATTCTTTATTTAAAAAAATACAGATTATAAACAAAAAGTATTGAAGAGAATTTTTTTTCGAAAAAACTACTTTCTGGAAAAAAAAAATTGTTGAAAATAGTTTTTGGAGGGGAAAAAACTAACTTTGTAAAACTTTTTAAATTGTTTTTTAAAGACAAAAGTTTTGAAAATAGTTTTTGGATAAAAAAAAACTAGTTTTTGGTAAACAATTACTGTTTTAAAAGTTATTTTCAAAACTAGTTTTTTTCCCCTACAAAAAAAAATTTCAAAAAGAAGTTTTTTTTGAAAAAAAATCTCTTTGATACTTTTTGTTTAAAAACTATTTTTTGAAATGAAAAAACGGTTTAATTTTTTAGAAAAACTCTTTTAACTCTATTTTTAAAACAAACAATTTTTTTGATCTTTAAGGTGGAGAATATTCGCCTAAAGGTAATACGGTCATTTCATGCAAAAAGTTAACACCGTCAGCCTTAAAGTAACGCCAGGGGAGGTAAGTGACAATTAGTTTAAAAAGTAAGGGAGGGCAGTGGGATTACGATACCCAAAAAAAATTGCATTATGATACGAAAAAAAACGTAATACAATACCAAATTTAACATTCTAGAAATACTGCAAATTTAGTTCATGAATTTGTAATACAGTAGTCGCATTGGTAGCAGAGGATTACTGCCAACCCAAATCAAAATTACAATTAATACCCGAAGTTCAAACTCCAAATCCTTGAACAAAGGTGTGAAAATCTTCCCAATTAACATGGTATTCTTTCATCCTTTCTTTGTCTCTTATGTCGATAGTAATGAGTAATCTACACTTTGAAAAATGAAAAAGTTCAATTTTTTTTTTTTAAAAATAAGGATACAGGTTCTAGAAACTTAAAAGCCCATTTGTATTAAGGGGTTTGGTGAGAAAAGAAAAGAATAAGAGAATTTGACCACGCTTTTGTACAAACAAGTGAGATAATAAGAAACAGGGCTGGCCTGAGGGCAGGCGCCTGGGGCCTACAAAAAATAGCCCATTTTTAGGGCTCCAAAATACAGGGATATATTAAATATTAAGTATATCAATAATCTAATAGATAGCTTTGGGTGGTGTAGTGGAATGAATGATAAAATCTATATAAGAGGTCACGAGTTCAATCCTCTCCTCCTACATATTTACGCGAACACTTTTTGAGTTTCTACAAAAATTTGTTTGAAAACTGGTGAGGTTGGAACCCATGACATTTGGTTCCCACATTACAACCAATGTGTCATTGTATCACAAGGCTATTTTGTATCTCATCTCGAAAAAATAATTTATATAGAAAAATTAGGAGGCCTAATTTTCAAAACTTGACTGGGGCCTCGAAAATCTCAGGGCCGGGCTTGATGAGAAACATGTATAAATATAAGTTCTATTTTGTTTCTCACAATTTCTCACATAAAAATGACCAGATATCATCATTAATAGGGAGAGAAATCGAAACCCTTTCCCCTTCTCATGAAATCACACAGAGATTCTCCAAGTAACACCAAATTTCTTTTCTATTCATTTTTCGAAAGCCAGAACACCTGTGTAAGAGTTATCTATTCCAAAAGAAATAACTTTCTCTAAAGCATTTACCAAATGTAAGAGCTATTGCAAGTAAAGATCAAAAGGCTTCGTGAATATTGGCTACTTATTCTTTATCAAAAACAGTGAGTCAAGCCAGCTGGATCATTGAATCTTTCCTCTGCAAATTGTCATGGTTCGAATTTTCCTTCTACCCTTCTATGTAATTGTCTTCAATTAATGTACTTTTCAAGTTTTAAAGTCTCTCACTTTCAATAG
This sequence comes from Vaccinium vitis-idaea, assembly GCA_963854785.1. Lineage (NCBI taxonomy): Eukaryota > Viridiplantae > Streptophyta > Magnoliopsida > Ericales > Ericaceae > Vaccinium > Vaccinium vitis-idaea. The sequence goes on from OY978222.1 coordinate 35,892,673, forward strand.
TATAGTGTGGTCCTATATATATGTCAATTCCCTCTCCCCCAATAACTTTGCATGTATTACTAGTCCACTGGCCCTTAAGAGAACACACTCAATCGTTATCAATCAACGAATCATTCAAAAACACGCCTACGACAAGGCATGTATGACAGAAAAGTATAAGAATCGGATTCTTATTCAATTCTAAATCATTACACTATCAATTAAATTACTACTAATTAATTACAACAATATGGCATTGTTTTCCGAAATCACTTTGAAGTGAACTACAGTTTTATGAAGTAAAAGCTAAAAAAACGAAAACTCCTGGTTTGCGCTTATTGTTTTTTTTTTTTTGATGAATTTTTGCACTCTTGGTTGCAACATCAATCCACACGTTTTCTTTGTTTCATAAACATACTCCCATCACGCCTAAAGGCAAAACTTGATAAATTTAGTGTTGTGTCAATGGGAATGGAGGAGTATTTCTGTTTACGTTGGGTTTAAATATTGTTGCGTTGTGCCTTTAGGCATGAGAAGTTTCTTCTTGAATAGGAGTATTTCCATTTATGTTGAATTTACATAGAGTATGGTGCCGGAGCGGCTAGTGTGGATTCAGTCCTACGTCTTTCGAATAGGAAAGGCCCAACCATATTACCTTGTCAATACGATAGAGCACAAGCAAGTCTAGAAGACAATACATTCAAATCAAACTACCATATATTGTTTTTTATTGAATGGTGGATATAAGCAAGATACATAAGCAACGTTAGGCGTACATCAAACTCTTCCCAAAGCCTTCCGTAGCGGGAACTTCGTAAAGTAGCTAGATAGAACTTTTTGAAGAAACATACACATTGGTCATAAGAACACATGCCTCAAACGAGACAATTTTTTTCAAACTGGAGCATTGATCACTTGATTCGATGGTTGGCCACTGTATATTTTCTGATTCCACAGCTGCAATATATAGTGAAACTGTACGGAGGGGTGCAACTAGAGCCTTCCTGCGAGAAAGAAACTCTTGGGACAGGTGTCGCATTGTTGGACGAGGCTTGGGCTCAGGATGTACACATGAGAATGCCATTGTAGCAACTAGAACAATGTTCCCCTCAACTATGGGATTAGTTGGAGACGGAAGGCGCGGATCTAAAACATCGGTTATCATTATGCTTTCAGAAGAAGGTTTAGTAAAGGACGATAGGAGGTCTCCCGGATGCCTTCCCATGATTATTTCTAGTGCCACCACTCCAAAACTATAAACGTCGCACTTTTCAGTCACAACCATGGTATAGGCGAGTTCTACCCAAACACAAAGGTAAATTTTAAATTAAACACAAACTTTTTGCTTCTATAAAACAAAAGTAGGATCCGTACCTGGTGCAATATACCCATAAGTTCCTCCAATAACAGTTTGGTTGGATGAATCGGGATGCAGTAGTCTGGCAGTTCCAAAGTCAGCGACAAAAGCCTCCAATTGAGAGTTTAACAGAATGTTGTTGCTCGATATATCGCGATGAACAATAGGCGGTGTATGATCGTGATGCAAATAGGATAAAGCATGTGCTATTGCTTCAACAATGTTCACCCTTTGTGTCCATCCAATTTCAGAAGCTTCGACATCGAATCTTAGCGCACAAAATAAGCTTCCTTTTTCCATATACTCGTATACTAAGAACATGCATCTGTTGTGCAAACAAAATCTGTATAGCTTCACGATGTTTTTGTGTCGTACATTAGTCAACATTTGGACTTCATTCCTAAAACACTGGTCGAAAGAAGGGTCCTCTGCTTCTAACCGATGAAGCTTCTTCAAGGCAACTACTTTGCCACTTGGCAATTGAGCTCTATAGACGCTACCATCTCCGCCTGTTCCAATGCAATATTTAATGTCAAAGTCATTTGTTGCTTTGATGATGTCTTCATAAGCAATTTTTCCATCGTAATTCCATATGGAGCAAATATTGCCATGATTCGTCGTTGTTGCCACACTTGGTATTTGTTGCGTCTTACGAAAACGAAAGCACACAAAACCCTAATAAGAAAGGAAAATTGTGGTAAGTAGAAAAACATTAACATTAAGTATCATTGTTTTGTTCTCTTTGTTGACCATGGAGGAAAAGCAAGAGGAGTGATAGTATAACCCTTGTCAGTGGGCCCGAGTCATTGAGATGCGATTACACAGTATAACATACATTTTAGTCAGATTGTAGTTGCGATGTTACACACATTATCTTCTATGTGTACATGTTTTGTGTATGTATTCATAAAATGTAAAAACATACCACTCGTGCAATAATTGACAGATATGTATACACATAAATACAATTGCATATGCAAATTTGTGCCAGTATATAAATACCACGCATATTTTTCTGCAAATAGATTCATAAGACATTTATTTAGATATATATACATGTGTGTGTGTGTGAGAGAGAGAGAGGATTGAAAATGGCGCCAGTGTGGTGGTCAGTGAAAGAACGGGGCGAGCGAGAGAGAGATATCACGAGGTAGGCAAAGCGAGTCAAAATGCGGTTGCGCTATTTCAAAATGCTTTACTTCCTTGCTTGGATTTGGTACTACGCAAGCCAAGTAAAGCGCAGTTCATGTGTGCACGATATAATCTAACATCCTTTCAAAGTGAGTCTTAGACTATGTCTCAAATATGTTTCAAAACTGGCATTATTTTGTGAATCTTATTTACAATTAAGGATAATTTCTGCAAAAGAAAAAAAAATAAAAAATCTTTGGACGGGATTCTCGACGGAATACAAAGTTCAAATAATGCTAAATTGCTTTTATTTTATTTAACCAAATATTGTTTGAAGATCAAGACATGATATTTTCTATTTTTTGTCCTCTAAATTTCTTTCCCAAATATATCGGATGATGATTTCCAAAGATTTTGTTCTACGATATTTCATTGTGATATAGATTTGCTACAGCAGATAAAAGAACACACTCATATGAAATGCCTTTTATTTGGGACAAATGACAAGAAAAATTCTTGATAAATGCTTTAATTACGAAAACAAGTGTTTTCAATTTTGCGCTATGGGTACAAATCTCATATTCAGATATGGCACAGATCTGAGGTGTACATCTGAGTTGGAAAATCTTTTGCCCCTTCTTGAATTTCTTCTCCCTTTTTTCAAGTTTTTTTTTTTGATAAAGTTCTCTCCTAGCTTTTGGTCTTCCTTTCCTCTCTCTCCATCGAGAAGTCTTTTTCAAATTCTTTTCTACAATCTCTCCTCTTTTTTAACCAAGAGTAAAGTATATGTACGTACTTAATTTTGCTACCTAAAAACATCTAATTCTCATCCTAAAATTTGTAACAATTCAAAGTTGACAATCGATTGTCACTCCTCTAATATATTCTTTTAGGATCCGGGATAGGTGTTATGCGGTAGGTGTTGTGCGACAAAACTATGTCGTTTTGTTGATTTTTGTCCACACCTCCAAAGCTTCCAAGGGCTTTGTTTGGAAGAAGAAAAAATCACTACAAAGTGCCTAAACCCAAAGTGCCTAAATCCTAAACCTAAAGTGCCTAAACCCGAAGTGCCTAAATCTAAGTGCTTAAACCCACTATATCCTACCCCAAAGAGCCTAAATCCCTTAAAATTGAACCCCAAAATTAACTCCCCAAACAGGGCCCTTGGATGTACCAAGAAAATGAGCAAAACGACGTAGTTTTGCTGCACAACATGGCACACAACACCTACCGCACAACGCCTCTCCCGGATTCGTTCTTTTAATACTGAGTTAAACACAAGACCCCCACGTAATCATTAGATCTCTACTGACATGTTCATTACCAACGAGACACAAATACACAATGTCTCTCATTATATTTGCTCCCTACAAATATCTGTGTCATTTTTAAACGTGTACATCTTTTTATTTATAATGTTTTTAAAAATTTTGTCTAATAGAACTAATTGAGAATTAGTATAAAATAACATCATTATCGCATATAAAATCCAATACATTGTAGATTGAAAACCACAAGAGTTCAAAAAATGCAAGCATAATCATAGGGAGCAAATAAAATGGAACCGAGGGAGCACATTATAATCCATTAAGAAAAAGTAATACTCTTTTTGTCCCTTTGTTAGAGTCCAGTATTCCATTCTGAATTGTCCCTTAATAAGTGTCCATCTTGTAAAGTTTGTAGGTAAATGTTGATAAATTTCCATTTTCTATTGTTCTCTTAAATGAAAAGTTGAATTTATGCAGTGGGTCACTCAAGAAGCACGGAGGGAGTGAATATAAAATAAAGACTAACAATGGGCATAAAAGAGTAATATGCAAAAAATAATTCAGTACTTACCAAAAACGCCAGCACTCAGTGTGCCTGCAATAATTAATAATAAGGTAAAGAACAATGTTCGTCTTTTGTGTTGAACAATGTTCGTCTTTTGTGTTGGGCTCGGTTTTGTGGGCTTTATAAGACCTGTGTTTCCAGTTGTCTCAACCTAAACATATGCATGGAAATCGGGAATCAATCCAACGAGCAGATTATTGGAAAGCACCAACTGTACCAAGCTTTCTATTTTGGCTAAAGAGTCGGGAATGTTGCCGGTAAATCTGTTGTTGGAAAGATCCAGCACTTGCAATACGGTCAATCGCGAGAGAGTTTCTGGCATTTGGCCTTCAAATAGATTGTTGCTCAAGTTAAGAGCAATCAGCAAACTCTGCGGCATCAAAGGAATTTTCCCGCCAAGTTCATTACTCCCCAATTGGAGCTCTATAAGAGAACTCAAATTACCAATGGACTCCGGTATTGAACCACTGAGATTGTTTCCTCTTAAATCCAATTTTTCGAGATTCTGGAGCCTTGAAACTGATGAAGGAATTGAACCGGTGAGCTGATTCCCAGCAAGATTCAATTCTTTTAAATTCTTACAGAAACTCAATTCAGGAGGTATTGAACCTCCAAAACCATTGTTGTCCAGTTCCAAATATTTTAAATTTTGAAGACTCCCAAAGAATGAAGATGGGATTGTCCCATGACTCCCATTCAAACTGCAGCGATCTAAGTATGTTATATGATGGCAACTAAGTTTTAGTATAAAATTATATGAGAGAGAGTATTTGGTTCAATTAGTTAAATAAAGACAGAGAATAGACTGAGGAAGGAAGACGATGGAGACTGTAGAGGGGAGAAGATTGGTGGTAGTGTGCGTGTTGATGGGGGTGAGTTGACTGACTTAAATGTTTAGGAAAAAAGACCTGACTTGAGAACAGGTATATGGTTTTGCCGTTTTGGTCCTTTGGAAGACATTGCCTCTTTACTTTTGACTTTTAAATCCTATTTTGGACTATTGACTTTTGACCTGAATTGAGAAAAATAAAAGGCTCTTCATGTTCTTACTCATCTTCTTACTCCTGCTTCACAATTACCATCCAAAACTACTACTCATAACTTGAAGTACGATTTGGAGCCAAAGGCATTCCAAAAGGCAATCCCATACATTTAGAAAATTGCGAAACTCTAGGATTCAAATTTTTAGTACTTCGGCCAAAACAAACTCTTTCATACATAAACCAGTGAGATTCTAGGTATTTTGAGTATAGCTAACTCCAAGTAATGCTAACTACCTACAATTTAGCCGAACCAAACCATAATGCTAGAAAGTAAAAATTATATATGCCGCATCCTGTTTCGGCAAATGGATTCAAGGGGTGAAAAATATAGAACTTCTGGACTTAGATCCTTAAACTAACCCTTCCTTAGGTCTGATAAACCAACTAAATGGCTCACGTTAGAGCTCGTTTTCACTCATTAAAAATCCGATTGAGATCAGTTTTTACATAAACAAACCAACCTTGAACATACTTTTGAAGCTGGTCAAGCTTTCGAATTAGGCTTGAACAAATCATTGCTCAGTTCGTTCGACTTATGATGGTTAAAAATTCATGCTACTTGAAATTGGTTCGTAATCAGCTTGATGAAAGCTCGTTTGAGATCAGTTGGTTTTACCAAAAAAAACCAAGCTTGAACAATCATTTGTTCGGCTCGTTTGGTTCATTTATCATTCCGACCATCCGACCATTGGTTAAGGTTTATTGATGGCATAGAATTATCAGTCAAAATGAATTTTTCATTTACACTTTTTATCGAACAGGTGGTGATCAGGTAATGGATACCTATATACAAGGAGCGAAAAACTGCGTTGTATGTTCCCGTTTATACACATTCGTAACAGACATACTCAACCGTGTACATGAGGAAAGGAAAAATTCATGCCTTTGGTTATTGAAAACCTTTGGTTATAACAAGAACCTGAAAATTGATGACATAGCTGCCAAGGATGGAGCGAGGGGTGGGGCCTACCTAGCAGGGGCTGTCACCCCGTTACAATTTGAAAAAATCTTACTATTACATTAAAAATATATATATATCATCATATTTTGTAACCACTCCCCTGCTCTAGAGATATAGCCAGTCCCTCCTACACAAAAATTCTGGCTCCCTCCCTTTAACTGCAATCGATCACCGACTCGCTGCACAAAAACGGACTTTACCCTGAACTTCTAAGCAAGTAATAATTATGCATTACTATTCATTTATCCTTGCTAACATCCCTACGCCGTCTCATAATTGAGTCAAAATTTTGAAGGGAAAGCAGAAAATGGGGCTCAAAACTTCCACCCCTAAAGCAGAAATAAAGATTGATCTTTTCTATTCACGGACGCACCTAGACATTTTTAAGAATAAAAGAAATGGTTTACAGAGAAGAAAAGAAAGCCCACATACTGTAAAACAACTTAAGATTTTCTCATATATTTCATCAGCAACAATTAGCCATTTCAAAATAAAATGTCACCAGTAGAGAATCAAAAGCTAACTCAATTAAAGTCCTACCACGGTCATCAACAAATTTACTCTCGGCATGGTCGTCATTACCATAGAACCCTAAAATTGGATTGTCATTTGTAGTTCAAATCTTCTTCTATCATAACCATAACCCGATTATAATTGATCCGTAAGCGTAAATAATGGTTTGTGCCCGTAGCATTCATGTTGTGGGAAATAAGATCATTCGTCATTCCTAGTCTATTACATGGGGAGGGGGGATGGGACTCGATCCTAAGATGCAACATGTGGCATTCAAGAGCTCTACCGCATGAGCTTGCCACCACTTGCAATAAGACCACTAATCCAAACAGGCAGTAATGTTTCCAAATAAATAAACCTCTTGGCCCAACTCAAATTTGCATGACTTGATCAAAATTGGGCTTGGTTACCGAACCAAATTGGCCCATATTTGAACCCATGCGTGTGCCTTGCTGATTTACACAAAAATGACCAAGTGTTTTTTATTCAATAGTGATGGTCCTATCAATCAAGGCCCGAAAAGGATGCGAATTTCTTTTCAAACTTGGGCACTGATCACTTCATTGGATCGTTCGACAAAGTCCATTTTCCGATCCCACAACTGCAATAGTGAAACTGAGCGCAGAGGTGCAGCCTAAGCCTTGAGATAGTTGTCGCATAGTTGGTCGACGCATGGGTTTAGGACGTAAGCAAGCGAAAGCCATTCTAGCAACTAGAACCAGGGACGGATCCAAAAATCCAACACAGTGGGGGCACCTTATTAATTGTAATCGTGCAGTTTTTTTCCTAGTCAGCTATTTTGCTAAACTAAGACATTTATTACGGACTAGAAAGATTATAATGCATAATTTTTATTAAAAAAAAGTACCAAAAAATGAGCACACAATCTTAGACGAAAGTTTCTCATCATTTTGTATCATTTTCTTTAAAAAGAAGGGAGAAAATTAAAATTCAGGAAAAAAAATACTAGGGGAATTATTATTACCATTATAGGTTCATAATATATAATTATCAGGTTGTTGAAATGAATGTTGTTGGTCTAGTGGCAAGAGGAAAGGCATTGGTTTTGGAACCAGAGGTCGAGGGTTCAAACCTCAACAATCATTCTTACTTGATAACCTTTTAAATTTTGTGGCGTAAAAGAAGAGACAAGAGTTGAACACACAACCTCCAACATAGAGGTGGTGTACCGTACCAACAAACAACATACAAACTACATTACTAGATTTTGACACAAATAATATATATACACACAACCTCCAACATAGAGGTAGTGTACCTTACCAACAAACTACATTACTAGATTTTGACACAAATAATATATATACGAAACTTATTTCCCCAAATTAATTTGTTTTTGACATTGACAAGTGGGGGTCAGCACGGGCATGTCCCGTGGGGGCTCCGCACCCCACACCCCCGACTCCCCCGGGATAGACCACTACTGAAGTTGTATGCACCCCAACATGGAGGTAACGACCGACCTAACCCACATTGACCCCAAGAGTTTGCTGACAAAAGAAAATAGCAATCTAAAACTGGATCGTCATTTATAGCTCAAATCTCGTTCTATCATAACCATCACTTGATCAATTAACGAGTTACAAATCACACTACTGCTCCCAGTAACCTGTAACAACCACCTATTCGACTATTCACAACTCTCTCTCAATGATAACTTCACTGTGGGCGGAAGCAGCAGGATTGCTATTAATAACGCCGGGGTCCTCGTCATGGGCGGAGCTAGGAAGGTACAATTGGGTCACTTTGACCCCTTTCACTTTGATTCCTCACACGGACACTTGATAGTTTACAACCAAATTTGGTTATTTTGACCTCACAAAAAATCTATAAATTGACCTAATTAACTTACTTCAAATGCAAAGAAACCCCCAGCTTTTTTTATTTTTTATTTTTAGAGTTGATAGTATTACGAAAGAAACTATTATGCTCGGTATTCAAAACATAATACGTCTTTAGGACAAATTATAAAGCAAAATTAGATTTATAAGTGTATATATAAATTCTAATTAAGTTCTTAATTTAGGAGAGATTATTTTTAGCATTCTTAGATAGAAAAAATATCTTGCATATAGATTTAATTTTTGACCCCACAAATCCAAAATTTCTAGCTCCGCCCCTCCTTGCGAGTGGAGGGTGGTCACCACTCACCAAAGGCAAGATTAGAGGAAAGGTTGTTGTGGGAGTTATCGTCTTCTTCATCGTCTTCGTCGAGGTTTCATCCATTGCACTCGTTCCAGGCTGTCATCGCCACACCCACTAGCTCTTATGTTGAGTCATCAGAAGGCATTAATGTAATTTTATTTACAGGGAATGGCTACAATATACACCCCTATTTGGATGTGTATCATACGTGTTGGGATGAAACCTGTTCTGTCGGAAAAACCAAGAGAGACATTTCTGAAGTTTTGGTCCGGACGGAAAGTGCAGAAAACTGTCTGCAGGTTTTTGGTTCAGTTCTGAAGTTGCAGAAATTTTGGTCCGGACGGTCGGCAAAGAAAGAATGCGCGTTTTTTCTTTTTTTAGGGTTTCTGATGTATTGTATCGCCTTATTCTATAAAAGGGACACTTAGGGCAGCCCCCATTGTAACTTTGATCATTATTCATCCTAGTGAAACACCCCAACACCCCATGGAGTACGATTAAGCAATTAGCTTAAGTCGGAACCAGGTAAAATCTCTGTGTCTTGTTCTTTCTTGCTTCTCATTGTTTTCTGTTCTTGGTTTGTTCTTCGATTGTGTGTGTTTGTTTGTGGGTTTAAAGCGCGCGAATCCATAACAATACGCACCCCTATAAGGTTCAATAAAAGGAGAACACTATGGTACGTCCAATTAACGGGGATGCAAGGTATGCCGCATTGCATATGTTTTTGGTAACTGTCACCCATGATTTTGGTGATTGTTTCCATATTTTTAGGTCAATTTCAATGAACATTAATTTTGTAATGTGAATCTGTGAATAATGGGTCGTAACAAGTACCAAAACCCTAGGTAACAAGGTTACCATAAATATTGACATGAATAATGAATTTGTAACGGTCTGTAACTTGACCAAAACTATACGTAACAAATATCAAAATCTAACGTAATAACTACCAAAGAAAAATACGTAATGAGACATACCATAGCGTTTTCCTAGACAAAAATTGAGTTAATCCTTTGTGAGAAATCAGATCAATAACCTAAATTGGGCAATAGCTTTCCCAAGTAAAAAACCTCATGGCCCAACTCAAATCTACACCAATTAATCAAAGTTGGGGCTTGGGCAGAGAGAAATGACATATCAAGGCTGATCAATATCTAATATACTGCTGACTGTGCTCACTTAACCAACAAGGTCCATATTTGGACCCATGCTTTGATGTATGCATGTGCCTTACTGATTTTACTTTAAGCTCACACCATAAAAATTGAGAGTGTGTTTCTTAATACAATGGAACATATAAATAGGATATGTACATAATTGTCATTATAATCAAGGCATGAAAAGGATGTGATTCTCTTCTTAAACTGGGCCGACACTGATCACTTCATTCGATAGTTGCTCAAAATCAACTTTCCTCTCCCACAGCTGCAACAATGAAACTGTACGCAGAGGTGCAGCCATAGCCTTCCTCCGAGAAAGAAACTCTTGAGATATTCGTCGCATCATTGGTCGAGATCTAGGCTCAGGATGTAAGCATGCGAAGGCCATTGTAGCAACTAGAACAATGTTCCCGGCGACCACTGGATTCGTCGGAAGCGGAAGGCGAGGATCTAAGACATCGACTATCATCATGTTTTCGCTAGGAGGCGACGCCAAGGACGATAGGAGGTCTCCCGGATGCCTTCCCATGATTGTTTCTAGTGCCACCACTCCAAAGCTATAAACATCGCACTTTTCACTCACAACCATAGTATAGGCAAGTTCTGCACAGACACAAAGATGGATCTTAAAAACAAGGGTATATTTTGCTTACCTCCCCTGAGGTTTCTAACAAATACAAAGATCTCCCCTATACTTTCTAAAATTCTATAGCCCTCCCTTACTTTTCAAATTAATTGTCACTTACCTCCCCTGCGTTACTTTAAGGCAAATGGTGTTAACTTTTTTGCGTGAAATGACTATATTACCCTTAGGATATATTCTCCATCTTAAATAATATATATTTAAAAAAATAGAGTTAAAATGTTTTTCAAAAAAATTAAACCATTCTTTATTTAAAAAAATACAGCTTATAAACAAAAAGTATTGAAGGGAATTCGAAAAAACTACTTTCAGAAAAAAAAAAAATTGTTGAAAATAGTTTTAGGAAGGGAAAAAACTAACTTTCTAAAAAGTTTTATAAATTTTTTTTTTAAAAGTCAAAAGTTTGAAAATAGTTTTCGGATAAAAAAAATAGTTTTGGTAAACAGTTACTATTTAAAAAGTTATTTTCAAAACTAGTTTTTTTCCCCTACAAAAAAAAAATTCAAAAAGAAGTTTTTTTTTTGAAAAAAGTTCTCTTTGATACTTTTTGTTTACAGTCATTTCATGCAAAAAGTTAACACCGTCAGCCTTAAAGTAACGCCAGGGGAGGTAATTGACAATTAGTTTAAAATTAAAGTAAGGGAGGGCAGTGGGATTTCAGAAAGTATAAAGAAGGTCTTTGTATTTGTCAGAAACCTCAGGGGTGGTAAGTGAAATTTATCCTCAAAACAACCGGAGACAGTTTGCGATAAAAGAAAGTTAGTCCAAGTACCTGGTGCAATATATCCGTAAGTGCCTGCAATTCCTGTTCGGTTGGACGAATCGGGATTCAACAGTCTCGCAGTTCCGAAATCAGCAACAAAAGCCTCCAGTTGAGAGTTCAAAAGAATGTTGTTGCTTGATATGTCTCGATGAACAATAGGCGGGGTGCAATTGTGATGCAAATAGGATAAAGCATGTGCCATTACTTTGACGATGTTTACCCTTTTGATCCAACCAATTTTAGAAGCTTCGGCATCAAATCTTAGGGCACAAAATAAGCTTCCTTTTTCTATGTACTCGCACACCAAGAACATGCCTTTGTTGTGTAAACAAAATCCATAAAGCTTCACGATATTTTTGTGTCGTACATTACTCAATATTTGGACCTCATTCCTGAAACAATGATCGAAAACAGGGTCTTGCGCTTCCAACCGATGAAGTTTCTTCAAGGCAACGACTTTGCCGCTTGGCAGTTGAGCTCTATAGACGCTGCCATATCCACCTTTTCCAATGCAATATCTATTGTCGAAGTCATTCGTTGCTTTGATGATGTCTTCATAAGCAATTCTTCCATCATAATTCCATATGGAGCAAATATCACCATGCTTCGTTGCTCTTGCCTCAGTTTGGATTTTTTGTGTCTTACGGGAACAAAAAAAGTACACCACAAGCCCTAGAAAGGAAAGGAAAAATGTGTTGAGGATATAAACGACAACATTAGTGTCACGCCCTCGAAATTTTAAAGGATTACTCATAGAGAAAATCCACGTGGACGGTCGACATGTCCACGGGTCACGTCAAAGTCCAAACGAAATATAGAAAAGTCAAAGTCAACAAGTTACAATAGTCTAAGGGTACCCAAGAACCCAAATATACAAGTACATAAATTTTAAGTATGTTTACAATCCCATAGTCAAAAGAGAAGATTTAATCAGGTTACAAAATCATCTTGGCAAAAATGTTTCTTCTAAGATGATAAGGTAACTCCTCCTTTAACTTTCAAAACAATGCATGCATGCACTCCAAGAACTCCATAATCATGCTCCTTGATGCGTACCTGAAATTGTAAGGGTGAGCTCACTAGCCCAGTAGCAAAATGTCTAACAATCCTAAGTGAAATGTGAAGCATATGGATGATAGACGAGAAAGCACAAGTCATGCAACAAGAGTTACGAAAGAGTTAGTATGGTGAAAGGACTAGAAGGTGTCACTTAATCAACTAGATTTCACTTACTCTTGTCCCTCGTACCCATTAACACCCGACACGTACCCGACACGTCTCTTGTGTCCTACGCGTTTGACATATACACATCTCATTTCTTTAAACATTCAGTTATTCTCCGGGCATGCCATATAGGCCCCGTGTCACTCCGGGCATGCCATAAAGGCCCCGTGTCACTCCGGGCATACCCTTTCGGGCCCCGTGTCACTCCGGGCATACCCTTTCGGGCCCCGTGTCATCATTACCACATTTGTACTTCATTTCATACTCGTTAATATCATTACGGTGTCCATATGTCTCCTCATCTTACCTTCATGTCTTAATTTCACGCAAAACTCGTGTTTCGTGTTACCCGAATGTGTCCGTAAAGTAGATTTTGACCCGAGTGTCGAGGATGTCCAAGTGACCCTCCCAGACCCTAACATGTGTCCAACAACTTACACAAACGAGCCACAAACAATGGATCATGATTCATGAAATTTTTCATAAAATATAGGTGTCCTATTGATAGGAGGTTAGGTCCTATTGATAGGAGAGAGATCAGATTGGCCACTATTGAAGCATCAGAAAGTCCTATTGATAGAAGGTAAAGTCCTATTGATAGGGCGTCAGAGGCTCCTATCGATAGGAGATCAAGTCCTATCGATAGGAAAGCCATCAGATTGGCCAAAACGAAAAGTGAAAGGCTCCTATCGATAGGAGATGAAGTCCTATCGATAGGACAGCACTAGATCCGAAATTTTTCAACTCAAGGGGTGATCAATGAGGCATCTTTTGGGCATTTTCTTGGTTCCAAATGAACATGTTAAGATGTAAAAGAGGTTCAAACAACATAGTAGCACAATATACCATCAATTTACAATATTTGCAAGTTTTCCCCAAATTCAAGCCATGGACAACAATGGGTTTCATATCAATTCCAAGAATCACCATGAAATCAAGTAACAAAGGGATGAGTTATCTACTAAATCAAGAGAAAAATAACATAGAAGCTAGGAGAGAAGGAGTTTCAACACAAATTTGACTAGGAGATGGATTTTTCTCAAAGAAATCAACAAGACAAGGAAAACTTAGCAATCCAATGACTATACATACATACACACTACATTTACACTTAAAAGGGTTAGAAATTTCCCTACCTCAAGTGAAGAAAAGCTCAAGACCCAACTTGACTCCAAGCCCTAGCTTCTTCAAACTCTAGAAATCACCAACCCAAGCTTCTCCAAAGCCAAGACAAGAAGATATCAAGCTCCCAAGATCAAAGGTTGAAGGATTTGTGCAAGGGGTTAGTGGATTTGTGGGATTTGTGGGAGAATTTGTTGGAAGAAATGAAGAAAATGGAGGTTTAGAGAGAGAGGTTATGGCTGATGTTGGGGAAGAAATGTGCTCTCTCACTCCTCTCACACCCCACAAATACATACACACTTTAAATTATTACACCCCAACCCTTGTATTGACTTGTGTATAGCATAAAGGCCCCAACTAATCAAATACACTCATTAATCTATCACTTAAATATTTTAATCAATTCCTCACATTTCCCCAACTTTATTTTCAGAAAAATAATTAAAAACACGGGTCCTTACATTCTACCCTCCTTACAAAAATTTTGTCCTCAAAATTTGCACAACAAGCTATACAAATAATCACATACATATCTATGCATGACATGCAACATGTATCCGACACCACGATAAATAAAATGCAATATCTAAACCAAGTGCTCACATTAATCAAGTCGTGAACAACTCCGGATACTTTTCTTTCATCTCGTCCTCTCTTTCCCATGTTGACTCTTCGCTCCCAAAATTATTCCATAACACCCGCACTAATAGAATAGTTTTACCCCTTAGAGTTTTCTCTCGCGTATCCATAATCCGTATCGGCTTCTCCCCATAAGATGCGTCGGCCTCAAGCTCTAATTCGGACCATTCTAACACGTGTGACGGATCCGGCTCATATTTCTTTAACATTGAAACGTGAAAGACATCGTGAATCCCCGATAATCGCGGTGGTAACGCCAAGCGATACGCAACCTCTCCAATCTTTTCGATGATATCAAATGGCCCAATATATCGTGGTGATAGTTTACCCCCTCGCCCAAAACGTGTCAAGCCCCGACGCGGTGATATTTTGAGAAACACATGATCTCCCACTTCAAAAGCTAACGGACGTCTCCGGCGATCGGCATAACTCTTTTGGCGACTTTGAGCGGTTAATAAGCGTTGACGAATCACCTTGACCTTCTCGGTTGTTGCTTCTTGCGCGGCCTTAAGTCTTTGGCGAATCAATCTCATGTTCTCGGCGGTTTCGTTTACCAACTCGGGCCCCACTAGCGTTGCTTCCCCCAATTCGGTCCAACACACCGGTGATCTACACGGCCTACCATATAAGGCCTCATAAGGCGCCATCTCAATGCTCGATTGGTAACTATTGTTGTAGGCGAACTCGACTAACGGTAAGTGATCCTCCCAATTACCCCGAAAGTCTAACGCGCAAGCTCGTAGCATATCTTCTAAAATTTGAATCGTTCTCTCGAATTGCCCATCGGTTTGTGGATGATACGCGGTGCTAAACAACAAATTCGTTCCAAGCGCGGCTTGCAAACTTTGCCAAAAACGAGCGGTAAAACGCGGATCTCTATCGGACACAATCGATACTGGAATCCCGTGAAGTCGAATAATCTCCCGGATATACAAACGACTAAGGGTCTCAACCGAATCGGTGACTTGAATAGGCAAAAAGTGAGCGCTCTTGGTGAATCGATCAACAATAACCCATACGGCGTCATGCCCCCTCGGTGATCTCGGTAAGCCCGTCACGAAATCCATGGTCACGTCTTCCCACTTCCACTCGGCTACCGGTAACGGTTGTAACTCTCCCGCCGGTCGTTGATGCTCCGCTTTTACCTGTTGGCACGTAAGACACCGTGATACAAAGAGAGCTACGTCCCGTTTCATCCCCGGCCACCAAAATTGCCTACGTAAATCATGATACATTTTCGTCCCACCCGGATGCACTGCTAATGGTGAATGGTGAAACTCTCGCAAAACGTCATCCCGACACGCAATAGGTACGAATAGCTTGCCTTTGAAACGTAAACTTTGGTCGGCGTGAATCATCCATCCACTCGGTGCTTCCCCGCTAAGAAATTTGACCCGAAAGTTACCCGCTTCCTCATCCGCTTGTTGAACTTCAATAACTCGAGTAGATAAAGTCGATTGGACCGTCAAATTACATAAGGTTACTCCCTCACGGACCTCCTCACAATGCAACGCGCAAAACCCCAAGTCCTTCATCATTTTCCACTTGTCGATCACTAGACTCGCCAATTGTGCCGGTTTTCGACTTAGCGCATCCGCTACTACATTCGCTTTCCCCGGGTGATATTGCAACTCAAAGTCGTAGTCCTCCATGTGCTCCATCCAACGGCGTTGGCGCAAGTTAAGCTCTTTTTGTGAAAATAAGTACTTTAAGCTTTTATGATCCGAAAATACTTCAAATTTTTCACCATAGAGGTAATACCTCCAACTTTTTAAAGCAAAAATAACCGCCGCGAGTTCCAAATCGTGAATCGGGTAATTGCGCTCATGATCCTTCAATTGCCGTGAACCATACGCTACCACTCTCCCATTTTGCATCAAAACGCACCCAAGTCCTTCTCGTGAAGCATCACAATAAACGGAGTAGCCAACTCCACGCTCGGGCACAATTAGAATCGGTGCGGTGGTCAAACGCTTCTTCAATTCATTAAACGCCGCCTCACACTTGTCATCCCACACGAATTTTGTCCCTTTGCGAGTTAATCTTGTCATCGGAGCCGCTAAACGAGAAAAATCTAGTACGAAACGACGGTAATACCCGGCCAAACCCAAGAAACTCCGAATCTCGAACACTCTTCGGACGCTCCCAATTCAATACCGACTCAATCTTCCCCGGATCCACAGACACCCCGTCTTTCGATACCACATGACCCAAGAACTTCACCTCGGACAACCAAAACTCGCATTTACTAAGTTTAGCATACAATTGGTGCTCTCTTAAGATTTCAAGAACAATAGTGAGGTGAGAATGATGATCTTCCTCAGAAGGGGAATACACAAGAATATCATCAACAAAGACGACCACAAAGCGATCAAGATAGGCTCGAAAGATTCGATTCATCAAGTCCATGAAAGTAGCGGGTGCATTGGTTAAGCCAAAAGGCATGACCACGAACTCATAATGGCCATAACGAGTGCGAAAAGCGGTTTTAGGAATGTCCTCACGGCGAACCCTCAATTGGTGATACCCGGATCTCAAATCAATTTTGGAAAAACACGTGGCACCCCGGAGTTGGTCAAACAAGTCGTCGATCCTAGGCATTGGGTACTTGTTCTTAATTGTGACTTGGTTCAACTTACGGTAATCAATACATAGGCGAAGCGACCCATCTTTCTTTTGCGCAAATAGAGCCGGTGCTCCCCACGGTGATGTACTTGGTCGAATGAAGCCTAGATCTTGCAATTCTTGAAGTTGCGTTTTGAGTTCTCTCAACTCGGCCGGTGCAAAGCGATATGGAGGCATAGATATTGGTGCGGTGCCCGGTAATAAGTCTATTGCGAATTCGATCTCCCTATCGGGTGGCAAGCCCGGTAACTCCTCCGGAAATACATCCGGGAAATCACAAACTACCCTTGGCAATTCCCCGCGCATAGATAAGTCCTCATCTAGGGTCAGACTAGCCAATAAGCATGAAATGGATTCCCTTTCCCGTGGACCACACAAATACGGCTCAATCGGTTCCCGACGTTCCCCAAAGAATTCAAAACAACCTCCCTCCGGTGTACAAATGCGGACCCGACGCTTATAACAATTGATGGTAGCGTGATGCGTTGATAACCAGTCCATACCCAAAATGATGTCAAACCCGGACATGTCTAGCACGATAAAATCAAACACAAACCGGCGATCAAGAATGACCATCTCACAACCCCGACAAACACGATCAAGTGGTGTTCTACCGCCCAATGGTGTGTCAACAAACAAAGGAGGGTGTAAACTATCAGTTTCTAACTCCAAGGCACATACAAATGAAGAAGCAATGAACGAATGTGATGCGCCCGAATCAAATAAGACCTTAGCAAAGGAGTTGAAGAGGAGAAACGTACCCCTCACAACCGAAGTATCCGGAACCTGAGAAGTCATAGGTGGTGGCGGTGGTGTGGAAGCGGTGATATGATAGGCTCTCCCCGAAACTGTCTGACTCTGCGTGTGCCCACCTCTCTGGACAGAACCCTGACTCGGTGCAGAAGAACTTGAACCCCGCTCAATGAACCGCTGACCCTGCCCGATAGAACCCTGCCTGTACTGAGACTGCCCGTGTGAACCCCGACTGAAACTGTGACCACCTCTCGGCTGCTGGACAGACCCAGACTCACTACGTGCCCCACCTCCCCGTGTACAATTTCTCGCTATGTGACCCGTTTTCCCACAAGAAAAGCAAGTACCCGAAAATTGAGCTCCTTGAGAATGAGAACCCGGAAGGAAAGGACAATAAGCACGAACATGACCGATGCGGTTGCATTGGTGGCACACCAACGGTGGTCGAGCCGAGCCACCCCGAGAACCCGAAGATGAAGGTACCCGAAAACCCGATTGGCTATTCGAAGCTTGGTATTGATCTCGAGACCTCTTATGCCCTTGCCCTCCATGAAAGCCGGATGGTGCACTAGTGGTGGTTTGTGTCGGTCTAGTCATTTCTCTCCTTGCCCCACTCGATGCCCCGCTCGAAACTTCAAGCGTCCTAGCCGTCTCTACCATCTCTGCAAAGGTCTTGCAACGTGATGCAATCACTAGGCTCCTAAGTGGATCCTCCAACCCCTTCAAGAATCTCTTACATTTCCCTTCCTCGGTGTTAACCAATTCCGGTGCGAAACGAGATAGTTGTTGGAACCTCATGGAGTATTCCGAAATAGGCGCGTCCCCTCTCTTCAAGTTCTCAAATTGGTCCCTAAATTGGTCCTTGAGTGATTCCGGAAAGTATTGAGCCTCAAAGATTGCCTCAAATTCGGCCCACGTCATGTTCTCAACATCCGGTTCCTCTACACCCCGTGCCAACCTATCCAATTTCCGTGTATCCCTCCTAAGTGCCAAAACCGAGTCCCACCACTCATTCGCATCTTTAGTCAATTGACACGCCACAAGATTTACCCGAGTTGTGTCATCATTGATCCCGAGTGCGGTAAAAAGTTTGCGGATATCGGCAAGCCAATGGTTCGGCCTAAGTGGGTCACTAGTATCCCCATCAAACGTCGGTGCATCCATACGACGAAAGTCCTTCATGCATTCCCTAGCGTCCGAACCCGTAGATGGTGTTTTCAAAAGGTTTTGGGCCGCAAGGGCTGCCACAATTTCGGCCGCTAATTGGCCGGTTTGATTGACTTCTTGCTCACGCCTATCGTGTCTAGCCTTTGTTTGTCGCTCATCCCGATTGTCGGTTTCCCCCGGTTGGCTCACCTCATCGTGAACACTAGCCTCATCTTGCACCCTACCGCCCCTACCACGCCTAGTGGTTCGTCCCCCGGTTGGACCCCTAGCACGTGAAGCTCCTCTCTTTGGTGCCATTTCTCTAATAAGAATATAAGAAAGAAAGATTTATCATTAAGCCCGACACAAGTCCATACGAGGTCCAACCCTCTAACACTTTCCAACATGGGTACACAACTCCACAAGATGCTAATTTTACACTATCAAGAAGCTACATGATGCTCCATGCTCATGAATGCCACACAAGCACACACAATGTATGAGAAAACATGACTTAGTAAAAAAAATAATAAAAAAATAAAGAAATAAATAAAATTATGCAATGGTTTTAAACCCCGAGACTTAAAGTCTCCCCACGGTTCCTAGGTTTTCGAACCTAATGCTCTGATACCAAGTTGTCACGCCCTCGAAATTTTAAAGGATTACTCATAGAGAAAATCCACGTGGACGGTCGACATGTCCACGGGTCACGTCAAAGTCCAAACGAAATATAGAAAAGTCAAAGTCAACAAGTTACAATAGTCTAAGGGTACCCAAGAACCCAAATATACAAGTACATAAATTTTAAGTATGTTTACAATCCCATAGTCAAAAGAGAAGATTTAATCAGGTTACAAAATCATCTTGGCAAAAATGTTTCTTCTAAGATGATAAGGTAACTCCTCCTTTAACTTTCAAAACAATGCATGCATGCACTCCAAGAACTCCATAATCATGCTCCTTGATGCGTACCTGAAATTGTAAGGGTGAGCTCACTAGCCCAGTAGAAAAATGTCTAACAATCCTAAGTGAAATGTGAAGCATATGGATGATAGACGAGAAAGCACAAGTCATGCAACAAGAGTTACGAAAGAGTTAGTATGGTGAAAGGACTAGAAGGTGTCACTTAATCAACTAGATTTCACTTACTCTTGTCCCTCGTACCCATTAACACCCGACACGTACCCGACACGTCTCTTGTGTCCTACGCGTTTGACATATACACATCTCATTTCTTTAAACATTCAGTTATTCTCCGGGCATGCCATATAGGCCCCGTGTCACTCCGGGCATGCCATAAAGGCCCCGTGTCACTCCGGGCATACCCTTTCGGGCCCCGTGTCACTCCGGGCATACCCTTTCGGGCCCCGTGTCATCATTACCACATTTGTACTTCATTTCATACTCGTTAATATCATTACGGTGTCCATATGTCTCCTCATCTTACCTTCATGTCTTAATTTCACGCAAAACTCGTGTTTCGTGTTACCCGAATGTGTCCGTAAAGTAGATTTTGACCCGAGTGTCGAGGATGTCCAAGTGACCCTCCCAGACCCTAACATGTGTCCAACAACTTACACAAACGAGCCACAAACAATGGATCATGATTCATGAAATTTTTCATAAAATATAGGTGTCCTATTGATAGGAGGTTAGGTCCTATTGATAGGAGAGAGATCAGATTGGCCACTATTGAAGCATCAGAAAGTCCTATTGATAGAAGGTAAAGTCCTATTGATAGGGCGTCAGAGGCTCCTATCGATAGGAGATCAAGTCCTATCGATAGGAAAGCCATCAGATTGGCCAAAACGAAAAGTGAAAGGCTCCTATCGATAGGAGATGAAGTCCTATCGATAGGACAGCACTAGATCCGAAATTTTTCAACTCAAGGGGTGATCAATGAGGCATCTTTTGGGCATTTTCTTGGTTCCAAATGAACATGTTAAGATGTAAAAGAGGTTCAAACAACATAGTAGCACAATATACCATCAATTTACAATATTTGCAAGTTTTCCCCAAATTCAAGCCATGGACAACAATGGGTTTCATATCAATTCCAAGAATCACCATGAAATCAAGTAACAAAGGGATGAGTTATCTACTAAATCAAGAGAAAAATAACATAGAAGCTAGGAGAGAAGGAGTTTCAACACAAATTTGACTAGGAGATGGATTTTTCTCAAAGAAATCAACAAGACAAGGAAAACTTAGCAATCCAATGACTATACATACATACACACTACATTTACACTTAAAAGGGTTAGAAATTTCCCTACCTCAAGTGAAGAAAAGCTCAAGACCCAACTTGACTCCAAGCCCTAGCTTCTTCAAACTCTAGAAATCACCAACCCAAGCTTCTCCAAAGCCAAGACAAGAAGATATCAAGCTCCCAAGATCAAAGGTTGAAGGATTTGTGCAAGGGGTTAGTGGATTTGTGGGATTTGTGGGAGAATTTGTTGGAAGAAATGAAGAAAATGGAGGTTTAGAGAGAGAGGTTATGGCTGATGTTGGGGAAGAAATGTGCTCTCTCACTCCTCTCACACCCCACAAATACATACACACTTTAAATTATTACACCCCAACCCTTGTATTGACTTGTGTATAGCATAAAGGCCCCAACTAATCAAATACACTCATTAATCTATCACTTAAATATTTTAATCAATTCCTCACATTTCCTCAACTTTATTTTCAGAAAAATAATTAAAAACACGGGTCCTTACAATTAGGCAACATTGTTCTGCTTTCTCTATTGATCAAGCAAGAGGAGAATAGCATCTAGTCAGTGAGCCTCGAGCCACTGATATTCGGGTCCATAGTATAGTAACCTACATTTATGACAGATTGTTTAATTGTGATTTTACACATACTATGGACTGTGTGTTTACGAACATATCGATCGCGCAATAAAAGAGAGATGTCACACACATGATTACATATGTATATACAAATCTGTACAAATACACAAACATTATACATACATACATACACGTAGCTACATACAAATATATACAAATGTATTTACTCACACACACACACACATAGCTTCACATGTGGGATCCCACACTTTTCTTAAAGTATGGGAATCCGTAGATATATATTTATGAAAAACTGCATGGATGTAGCCCTTCTGGGTTTTTGTTTTTTTGGACAAATCCTTGCGTAGACCCTTAAAAACACGTTTTAAACACATTGAACGGTTCGGATCATCAAAATTTGATCCAGAAATGGGAGTCCTACAATTTAACAAAGTGTGAGATCCCACAGAGGAAGTGTATATATATATATATGGATCCCGTTTTACTAAGGACTCCCTCAAACTCGTAATTTGCGGACCTCATGGATCGGGGTCGAATCTCGACGATCCGAACCGCTCAATGTGTTTAAAACGTGATTTTAAGGGTCACCGCGAGGATTCGTCCAAAAAAAATACTCGGAAGGGCTTCATTCGAACATTTTTCGATAAATTATATATGTACGGTTATTATGAAAAACCGCTCGGATGAAGCCCTTTCGGGTAATTTTTTTTTGTGATTCCTCGCGTTGGCCATGGAAAACATGTTTTAAACACATTGAGCGGTTCGGATCGTCGAAATTTGGTCTGGAAAATCAAAAAAGGGGTGGTCCTCACGGGGGAGATCTTCGAGGGAGTCCTCAATAGAACATCTTCCTATATATATATGTAGAGGAGTTATCTAGTCCGGGAATCCCGGATCCGGGACTCCACCTTCCCGATATTTTTTGACGATCTGAACCGTCCAATGTGTTCAGAATGTGTTTTCAAGGATCCACGTGGGAAATCTAAAAAAAAAAAAACCGGAAAGGTTTGATCCAAACAGTTTTTCGCAAAATTGTAAATATATAGTTTTTGCAAAAAACTACTTGGATCAAGCCCTTCCCGGTATTTGTTTTTTGATGATTTCTCGCAGGGACCCTCGAAAACACCTTTTGAAGACATTGGACGGTTTGGATTTTCCATAAACAATTTTTAAAAGCATCAAAACACCGAAAAACCTTCAATCTAGGATCCTTGATAGGATCCGTGGTGTATTATATATATATACGGCAAACTTCTTATCCACACTCCCGGAAATAAGGAAAAAATGGGGGTTTTTTGTGTTGCAAATTATTTTTGGAAAATCCGATCCGTCCAATGTGTTCAGAAGGTGTTTTCAAGGGTCCACGCGGAAAATCTTCAAAAAAAAATACCGGGAAGGGCTTGATCCAAGCAGATTTCGCAAAAACTGTATTTATATATTTTTGCGAAAACTGCTTGGATCAAGCCCTTCCCGGTATTTTTTTTTGAAGATTTTTCGCGAGGACCCTTGAAAACACCTTCTGAACACATTGGACGGATCGGATCGTCAAAAAAAAATTTGGATCAAAAGTCCGGATAAGAAGTGGAACCATATATATATATATATGGTGCCGGTTCCGAGGACACAAAAAAATACAAAAAAGACACTCCATCTTAGCCCTTAAATCAATGGCTAAGATTAGAACTTAAAAGTGTACACACTCTCTCCTAACTCTCTATCTCACCTGATACCCCTCTCCCCTTCCTATCTCACGTTCTCCATAGACATGAGCTGCTCTGCTATCCTCTTTCCCGTATCAATTTTTTTTTTTTAAAAACCCATGCGTTGAATCTTCCTGTAGGCCTCTAAAAGCCCTAATTTGTCAGATCAATCTCCTTTGTCTATGCATACTTGTATTTATTTTCTTATCAATATAGCCATGGTAAGTCAAAAACCCCAAAGATCTCCCGTCAAAATCGAGGATATAAGATTCAAATGGAAAACAATTTGAGAATAGTTTACTTGGAGATAATGGCAATCGAAATCCTCAGCAAGGGCAAAGAACTGAGAGTGTCACATGATTTGATGGAAAGGGTTTTGATCGATCGTCATTCTTTCTAGTGAGACAACACGTGTGAGAGAGAGAGAGAGAGAGATGAGGAGTGGGGAGAGAATGTGTACATTTTTAAGTTCTAATCTCAACCGTTGGTTTTAAGGGCTGAGATGGAGTGTCTTTTTTTGTGTCCCCGGAAGCAGCCCCTACACACACACACAAACACATACAAACGTCTAAACGCATACACATGCATTTGTGTGTGAGAGAGAGGGAGACAGGTTGAGAGAGAGATCGTAGAGAGAGATATGAGATCACATCAGAGAAAGACAATGATGTTTTTTTGTCACTGTAAACTTTTTCAAACCACCGGCTCCGCCTCCACCACAACCACTTACGTTTGCGATTGGGGATAATAGGTTGGTGGTATGAGAGATGGTTTTTACTATTTTGTCCATAAAAGTTATTTATGGCACGTTGAAAGCTAAAAGTAACTGTAAATACTTAATTGAAATCACTTTTGTGATAGGGTTTTAAAAACTGGAGACACCAAACAAGTGTTCTTCTACTTAGGATGAATGTGTTCATAAATCATTGATCTAATTAAGTAATTGTAAATTCTTAATCTTCGAGTAACAATTCACGAGTGTGGGAAAATAGGGATGCTGACCCCTTGAGACTGAAACAAATTACTATAATAATAAGTAAAATTGGTTTCTCAATTAATTATGTAGGTAGGTGATTTGGTGTTTCAAGAGTAGAAAAAATGTGAGATTTTTAATAATAAAGAAAACTTAGGGTATCGGATCCACCACTAGTTTTGTAATAAAAGGTAGAACGATTGTACGATAATCTTGTGATTTAATCGATTAAGGTGATCATGATGTGTTATAACTTCAAGCGATTAAA
This sequence comes from Vaccinium vitis-idaea, assembly GCA_963854785.1. Lineage (NCBI taxonomy): Eukaryota > Viridiplantae > Streptophyta > Magnoliopsida > Ericales > Ericaceae > Vaccinium > Vaccinium vitis-idaea. The sequence continues at coordinate 35,917,491 of OY978222.1, forward strand.
AAAAAAATTCAAGCGATAAATATATATATATATATAAATTATGTATATGTGGCATCTGGGGTAAAAAAATTCCCCATAAGCCATCTGGAAATTGATAGAACAAATTGTACCTGTGGAAATAGCAAAAGCGCTAACAGCAACAATGACTGCAACAACAAGGCCAAAAGAGAGTATTTTTCGTCTTTTGTGTTGGACTCGGTATTTTGGGCTTTATAAGACCAATGTTTCCAATTGTCTTAACCGAAACATATGCAGGAAAATCGGGAATCAATCCAACGAGCAGATTGTTGGAAAGCACCAATTCTGTCAAGCTTCCCATTTTGGCAAAAAAGTCTGGAATGCTCCCGGTAAATCTGTTATTGGATAGATCCAGCACTTCCAATCCAGTCAATCGCGAGAGAGTTTCTGGTATTAGGCCTTCAAATAGATTGCTGCTTAAATTTAGAGCAATCTGCAAACTCTGCGGCATCGAAGGAATTTTCCCGCCCAGTTCATTATTCCCTAACTGGAGTTCTATGAGAGAATTCAAATTACCAATGGACTCTGGTATTGAACCTCTAAGATTGTTTCCTCTTAAATCCAAGTTATTCAGATTCTGGAGCCTTGAAACTGAAGAAGGAATCGAGCCGTTGAGTGAATTCCAGCTAATATTCAACTTCCCTAATAATTGTAATTGGGCAATTTCACTTGGGATTTCCCCAGCCAAGTTGTTGGCTTGAAGTTTCAGCTCCTCAAGCACTATGAGATTACCCAATTCAACTGGCAAAGAACCGTTGAGATTATTATTAGCGAGATTCAGCAGTTTTAAATTCTCACAGTAACCCAATTCAGGAGGAATTGAACCTACCAAAATATTGTAGTCCAACTCCAAATAGGTCAACATTTGAAGTCTCCCACAGAATGAAGATGGGATTGTCCCATTAAAAAGGTTGTTTCCCAATCTGAGTCTGACCAAACTTGATGATATGTTTTCAGGTACTGACCCTACCAGAAAATTATCAGACAAATCCACAAACTGCAAATTTGATTGGGACAAAAGGTCACTAGGAATTGACCCATGTAACATATTATAACTAAGGTCTAGATTCCTGAGAAATTTTGTAATCCCAGTTGGAATTGCACCAGAAAAGAAATTTTGATTCGCAGCAAAGCGCGATAGTGTTTGGATACTTGAAAGGAATTGTGGGATTTCCCCACTAAAATTATTGGAAGATAGAATCAAGACTTGCAGATTGGATAGCACTTTGAATCTATCAGGGATAGACCCAGAGAGACTATTTGCACTAAGATCAATCGCAATCAAATTGGAATAATTCGCAATTTCTTCCGGGATTTTCCCCTCAAATTGATTGGAAGAAAGCCCGAGTTGTTCCAAAACCGTGGAATTCCCCAAGCGAGTAGGAACAGAACTAGTGAACTGGTTGTATCCAAGACTCAAAATTTTCAGACTAACCAACCCATCCATCTGCAAACTAATAGTTCCACCCAAGAAATTATGAGACAAGTCCAAATATTCCAGTTTCAAAAACCCATCAAAACAAGGTAAAGAACTAGACAATTTGTTCCTACTGAAATTCAATCCTCTTAACCCACTAAGATTTCCACAACCAGTCATGAACCCACTTGGCATTGAGCTCAAGTGATTGTTGGAGAGATCAATAGACTCTAAAGTATCGATCTGGCAAAGAACGGGGAGGAAATCAGGGGTAGAGAGAGAGAACTGGAAAGAGAATTGGGTTATGGAGGAGTTGTCGGAATTGCACGTAACTCCCTTCCATGAACATGGGTCTGGATCTCTGGTAGAATTCCATGGGAAAGGAGATTGACCCGTGTTGTTTTGGAGGAGACTATAGAGGTTGCTCATGGTGTTTTTCTGGTTTGAAGGAATGTCAGAGACCAGAAAATGGAACAAGATGAAGAAGAGGACTAACAAGTGAGAAGTGATGCGTATATACCCTCCCATTTTGGGTTGTGGGTACAGAGAATGCTGAACCTGCAGCAATCTTAGTATTTAGTACTATTTTATATAATAGCAACAATTAATGTTAAAAAATTACATGAGAGTATAGAAGTTTTTGTTTCAATTGGTTAAACAAAGACACAGAGGAGGGAGGCAGAGACTACAGAGGAACTGAGGAAGGAAGCAAGGGCCGAAGTGGGGAAGGAAGATGGTGGAGAGGAAAGTGAAAACTTGGGTGGCCTTTTAGAGAGAGAGGAGAATGGTGGTGGTGTGCGTGTTGTAGGGGGTGAGTTGACTGGAGTCAACAAGTAGTGTTTTATGAAACATACCTGCTCCTTTTTCTGGAGTGTGCAACGAATTTTCCCTCTACCCATCTTTGCAATGGTGATCAAATGACCATTTTTTTAGATCACTAAAGCGAACCACTGTTTTAGCCTTATTTACGCAATATAACTTGTTCAGAGGCCAACATGGCCAGCAAAGCCCAATAGCAAACTGAAAACATAGGACCAATCTAACAGGATCATAGATTGATGCATGCATGTGCCTTAGTGATTTTAGTTTAAGCTCACAGTAGTCTCACATCATAAAAATTGAGAGTTTTTTTAATCCAATGGTGCATATATATTAGGTGCATACATAATTGTCACAATAATCAAGACCTGAAAACAATGTGATTCTCTTCTCTTCTCAAACTTGTCCACTGATCACTTTATTCGATAGTTGGTCAAAATCCACTTTCCTATCCCACAACTGCAACAATGAAACTTTACACAAGGGTCCAACAGTAGCCTTCTGACGAGAAAGAAACTCTTGAGATAGTCGTCGCATCGTCGGTCGAAACCTGGGCTCAGGACTTAAGCATGCGAAGGCCATTGAAGCAACTAGAACAATGTTCTCGGCAACCACTGGATTCATCGGAAGCGGAAGGCGAGGATCTAAGAAATCGACTATCATCATGTTTTCGCCAGGAGGTGACACCAAGGACGATAGGAGATCTCTCGGATGCCTTCCCATGATTGTTTCTAGGGCCACCACTCCAAAGCTATAAACATCGCACTTTTCAGTCACAACCATGGTATAGGCAAGTTCTGCACAGACACAAAGATGGATCTTAAAAATAAGAAGAGATGTTTGCGATAAAACAAAGGTAGTACATGTACCTGGTGCAATATATCCGTAAGTGCCTGCAATTACCGTTCGGTTGGACGAATCGGGATTCAACAGTCTCGCAGTTCCAAAATCTGCAACAAAAGCCTCCAGTTGAGAGTTCAAGAGAATGTTGTTGCTCGATATGTCTCGATGAACAATAGGCGGGGTGCAATCGTGATGCAAGTAGGACAAAGCATGTGCCATTGCTTTGATAATGTTTATCCTTTTGGTCCATCCAATTTCAGAAGCTTCGGCATCGAATCTTAGGGCACAAAATAAGCTTCCTTTTTCCATGTACTCGTACACCAAGAACATGCATCTGTTGTGCAAACAAAAACCATAAAGCTTCACAATATTTTTGTGTCGTACATTAGTCAACATTTGGACCTCATTCCTGAAACAATGGTCAAAAGCAGGGTCCTCTGCTTCCAACCGATGAAGTTTCTTCAAGGCAACTACTTTTCCGCTTGGCAACTGTGCTCTATAGACGCTGCCATATCCTCCTGTTCCAATGCAATATCTGATGTCGAAGTCATTTGTTGCTTTAATGATGTCTTCATAAGCAATTCTTCCATCATAATTCCATATTGAGCAAATATCCCCTTGCTTCGTTGCTCTTGCCTTAGTTTGGATTTTTTGTTTCGTACAAAAGCAAAAGTACACCACAAATCCTAGAAAGGAAAGGAAAACTGTGTTGAGGATATAAACAACAACATTAGGCATCGTTATGTTGTTTCCTCTATTGATCAAGCAAGATGAGAATAGAATCTAGTCAGTGAACCTCGAGTCACTGATACTCAGGTCCATCTTATATTAAACTACATTTCTGACAAATTGTTTAGTTGTGATTTTACACATACTATCGACTGTGTGTGTGTGTATGTATACAATATACGAACATATTGATAGCGCAATAAAAGAGAGGTCTACATACACATGAATATATAGGTACATGAACTATCCAGTCAGGGACTGTTACAGTCCGGGATTGTCCGGACGAAGCATTTCCCGATCAAATTTTGATAATCCGAACTGTCCAATGTGTTTAAAACATATTTTTAATGGTCCTATACAATAAATCATCAAAAAAATAAAGACCGGGAAGGGCTTCATCCATGTAGTTTTCGATTTCATCAAAATTTGATCGGGAAGTGAAATGTGTGGACTTTAAGAGTAGTGGACTAGAACATTGGTGTATATATGTATATACAAATCTATACGAGTACACAAAAACCATACATACATACATTTACATATCTACATACAAACGTCTACATAAAAAAGTATACATATGCATTTGTGTTTTGAGAAAGGGAGACATAGGTTGAGAGAGAGAGAGATCGTAGAAAGACCTGTGAGATCGCAACAGAGAGAGAGAATGATGTTTGTTTCTCACCACTGACTTTTTCAAACCACCGGCACCGCCTCCACCACAACCACTTATGTTTGTTTCTCCTTTTCTGAACATAGATGGTGGGGACACATGTGTGCATATTTTTAGGATTGGGGATAATAGGATGGTGGTTATGAGAGATGTTTTTTACTATTTTGTCCATAATAGTTATTTTGGGCACATGAGAGTTAAAAGTAAATGTAAATATTTAACTAGTGTTCTACTTAGGATGAATAGATGTTCAAAAATCATTGACCTAGTAGATGTTCATATATCATTGACCTAATTAGGATGAATACACGAGAAGCTCAGAGACCTCATTATACACACCTTTCAACCAATTAAACAAAACTAAATTTTCTACCTAATAGTAACAATCCCTGACGACTAACAATTCAAGAGTGTGGGAAAATAGGGATGCTAACCAATTGAGACACACTATAATAATTAAGTAAAATTGGTTTCTCAATTAATTATGTAGGTAGGTGATTGGGTATTTCAAGAGTGGAAAAAATGCGAGATTTTAATAATAAAAAGAACTTAGGGTGTTGGATCCACCACTAGTTTTGTAATAGAAGATCTAACAATCTTATGATAATCTTGTGATTTAACAATCTACACTAAGCATACTAATAAATAGTCTTGTAATATAGATAAACATGCAATTCCATACTAACCGTCGATGTGGAATCTGTTAATGAATTTTGGGTCAAAAAATTCCCCACAAGCAGTCTGGAAATTGAAAGAACAACTATTGTACCTGTGGAAATAGCAGAAGCGCTAACAGCAACAGTGACTGCAACAAGAAGGCCAACAGAGAGAGTATTTTTCGTCTTTTGTGTTGCGTTGAGCTCTATAAGACCTGTGTTTCCACTTGTCTCAACCGAAACATCTTGGGGAAAAAGGGGAATCAATCCAACGAGCAGATTGTTGGAAAGCACCAACTGTGCCAAGCTTCCCATTTTGGCAAAAAAAGTCTAGAATGTTGCCAGTAAATCTGTTATTGGATAGATCCAGCACTTCCAATCCGGTTAATCGCGAGAGTGTTTCTGGTATTTGGCCTTCATATAGATTGCTGCTTAAGTTAAGAGCAATATGCAAACTCTGCGGCATCAAAGGAATTTTTCCGCCAAGTTCGTTACTCCCCAATTGTAGCTCTATAAGAGAACTCAAATTACCAATTGACTCCGGTATCGAACCACTGAGATTGTTTCCTCTTAAATCCAAGTTATTGAGATTCTGGAGCCTGGAAACTGAAGAAGGAATCGAACCATTGAGCAAATTCCAGCTGACATTCAACTTCCTCAGTCCTTGTAATTGGGTAATTTCAACTGGGATTTCCCCAACCAATATGTTGGCCTCAAGTTTCAGTACCTCGAGATTGCTGAGATTACCCAATTCAACTGGCAAAAGACCAGTGAGTTGATTGTTAGCAAGATTCAACAGTGCTAAATTCTCAGCGAACCCCAATTCAGGAGGTATTGAACCTCCCAAACTATTGTTGTGCAATTCCAAATAGATCAACTTTGGAAGGCTCCGAAAGGACCAAGATTGGATTGTCCCATTCAAATGGTTATTTCCCAATCTCAGTCCAATCAAACTTGATGATATGTTTTCAGGTACCGACCCTTCTAGTGAATTATCAGACAAATCCACAGTTTGCAAGTTTGATTGGGACAAAAGGTCACTAGGAATTGACCCATTTAACTCATTATAACTAAGGTCTAGAACCATGAGAGATTTTGTAATCCCAGGTGGAATTGCACCAGAAAAGGAATTATGATTTGCAGTAAACCGCCATAGAGTTTGTAAACTTGAAAGGGATTGCGGGATTCCACCACTCAAACTATTAAAAGATAGAATTAAAGAATGCAGATTGGGTAGCTCTCCGAATCTATTAGGGATAGACCCAGAAAGCTTATTTATACTAAGATCAATCATAATCAAATTCGAATAATTCACGATTTCTTCGGGGATTTTACCCACAAACTGATTGGAATGAAGCCAAAGTGATTCCAAAACCATAGATTTCCCCAAGTGGGTAGGAAGAGAACCAGTGAATTGGTTGTATTCAAGCAGCAAAAATCTCAGTCTAGCCAACCCATCCATTTGTAAACTAATCGTCCCACTCAGCATATTATGAGACAAGTCCAAAAGTTCCAATTTCAAGAACCCATGAAAATTAGGTAGAGAGCCAAACAAATTGTTCCTACTGAAATCCAATTTTTTCAGCCCAGTAAGATTTCCACAACCAGTCAAGAACCCACTTGGGATTGAGGTCAAGTGATTGTTGGAGAGGTCAATAGACTCAAGAGTATCAATCTGGCAAAGAACAGGAAGGAAATCAGAGTTAGAAGAGAGAGAGAAGTATTGGAAAGAGAATTGGGTGATGGAGGAGTTGTCAGAATTGCACGTAACTCCCTTCCATGAACATGGGTCTGGATCTCTGGTAGAATTCCATGGAAAAGAAGGTTGATCCGTGCTGTTTCGGAGGAGATTATAGAGGTTGATCATGGTGTTTCTCTGGTTTGCAGGAATTTCAGAGACTACAAAATGGAACAAGAAGAAGAAGAGGAGTAACAAGTGAGAAGTGATGTGTACATACCCTCCCATTTTGGGTTGTGGGTACAGAGAATGCTGAACCTGCAGCAATATTCTTAGTACTATCTTATATAATAGCAACAATTAAAGTTAAAAAATTATATGAGAGTATAGAAGTATTTGTTTCAATTGGCTAAACAAAGACAGAGAGGAGGGAGGCAGAGACTATAGAGGAACTGAGGAAGGAAGCAAGGGCCGAAGTGGGGAAGGAAGATGATGGAGAGGAGAGTGAAAACTTGGGTGGCTTTTTAAATAGAGAAGAATGGTGGTGGTCTGCGTGATGGTGGAGAGGAGGGTGAGTTGATTGGACTCAACAGGTATTGTGGAACACATTTTCTTTAATATGGACTGTAACAACCATCATGAAACACATCAGCTCCTTTTTCTGAAATGTGCAACGAATTTTCCCTCAACCCATCATTACAATGGTGATCAAATGACCCAAGTCATCTCCAGTTCTTGATCATTTTTTCAGATCACTTGAAAGTGGACCATTGTTTTAGCCTCATTAACCCATCTGCTACGCGTTTTTCCCATCATCTATTATCCTTGTCCGTCTAGAAATTTAAAACAAAAGAAAAATTATAAAAACAAGTTTATTTTATTTAAAATCATGTGAATGGAGGAAGTAATTTGAAACTAGTTAGGCAACGCCATGCAATTTAAGTATGTACATAGTAATTTGAAAATTAGTGTCATCACCATAGCTCTCTATTTTAATCCTTTTGCCACACAAATGAGAATTTATCATAATAACTACTGCCTCCATCCCTTTTTTTTTATTATTATCGACTATTCTATTTTGGGTTGTCCCTTAGTAGGTATGTGTTTTGAAAAGTTAATGGGTACAAATTTGCACAATTATATGTAGAGGTAAAAGTAGATGTGGAACTCTTAAATGTTAATTTTAAAATGTGCATTATTTACAAGCATTTTGGCTAAAATTTTGCCTACAGTTCTTTTGCACTTGCTCTCAGTTGGCAACGCAATAAACCATGAAGCTGTCTTCCACTTGCTAAAAGTGCCTTTACCTGGGTGGTGGCTTGCTAAGGTGAGACACACACACACACACAGAGAGAGAGAGAGAGAAACGTGAATCATAAAAAGCTAATGCAAAATTCTGCAGTTGAAGATCAAAAGGCTTAAAAAATAGTGATCACTGATTCTTTACTCCAGTTTCCAAAAACAGTGAGTCAAGCCAAAGTCATCTGCTCCCTTTTTTCTGAAATGCAACGAATTTTTCCTCTACCCTTCTTTGTTCGTACTTGTGATCATATGACCCGAGCCATATCTCTCAGTGTGGACCTATAGGTAAAATCACTTTCCCAATAACTTTTTATAAATATTCGCTGTCCAAACGCATGCCATCTGGAGAGTGTATAATCAATAGTGGTACTCATGATCAATAGACTAAACAGTCATTCGAAACGCACTAATTAATGAAGTGCAACTTGTTCACACACGCCGTTGGGTCGATCAAAGTAAATTTCTGGCAACATATTCTTCTTTGCAGGCTCGAAGAGAATCATGACCATAGAGTTACTCAGATCATAGTCATAAGACACTACCAGCCAAATAACAACAACATGATCATTTTCCTAGATCACTTGAACGCGAACAACTCTTTTAGACTCATTAACACAGTATAACTTGTTGAATTCTATCATCTGTTACGGTCTATTAAGTTATTTTCACCGCTGTTGGAAACAAAATTTCCTCCAAATCGATTGCATTACACCATGTGTCCAAACAGTGGTCCCAAAAGTAGAACATGGACATGTGACGCAATGCAATCGATTTGGAGGAAACATTTGTTTCCACCGGCGGTGGAATATATAATTTAAACTGTTTTTAATTCCATCATCAATGGTCAATGCTATCAGAAATTTTGAGAGGCTTCCAGAGAGAGAATTCAGGGGCATGGCTCTGCACCCCCCCCGGGTTCTTCCCCAACTCTTTTTTTCCCCTATATCTTTTCTTTTCTTTCCTCTATTTTAGTCCCCCTCCCTTTCGGACTCCCTCTTCTCTTCTCTTCTCCCATCTCATCTTCTACTTCATTGATTGAGAAACGGTTTCGACTCTCTCCTTAGTGACAAAAGATTTTCCGATATCCGTATCAATTTTGGACTTTGGGACACCCAGATCTGTAGTTCCAAGTCTAGGTATTGGCTCTTGCACGGCAACCTGGTTGGTTTAGTTCGAGCGGGAGTCCCTAAGCTCTCTAATAGCGCAATGAAGATGTAGAGGTGCAAATCGGGTACTGCAGCAGGTGTAAAATCCTGAATGGTCCTTGAGTCACCCACCTCCTTGAGTGGAGTCTAGATCTGACATCGATGTTGAGTAGCTTTTATTTTTTCTGTTATGTTTTGTTTTGTTGTTGTTTTCTTTTTTTTGCATTTCGGGTCTATGAATCACGCGTATGTACTCCACTTTTATCTATATATTTGGGATGATCTTTATCGTCTAAAAAAACTACAGATGCATGCAGAATTTAACAAAAATATGTCAAATCACCGCAGATTTGCGCCTATTTCTATAACATTGCCAACCTTTTGATTTCTGCTAATAACGATTACTGTTATGAAAAGATCATGGTGGAGATCCATCTTGTGAAATAGAAACACCGGTTTAATTGAAAGACGAATTGGCTTCAAGAGACCTAACCCCAATAAGCGTGTGAAGTGGCAGTAGGAGAGGTTATCGAAATTAGATTGATATACGTGCAAGTTGCACTTTGTACTTGAGACAGACTTTGCCCTTGCTACGGTGCTTACAGTTTACGCTAGACGCAACACTATGCTCCGATGGTCTTACCTGCATCTGCCTCCGAACCCATGTCAAGTGATCAAATTGTAGGGGCGAAAGAAAAAAAAAAAAAACCGAACCGAACCGGTGAACCGGTTAGAACCGGTTAAAATGTTCGGTTTTTTTCTTTATCCGGTTCGGTCCGGTTCTCGAAATTTAAATTTTTTGAAAACCGGTTCGGTTCTCGGTTTTGGATTTTTTTAGGCCGGTTCGAACCGAAATATATTTTTAATACTTGGTATATAAACTTCATTTCCTCCACTGTAGCCACCCCACCCCATTTACGAACCCTAAATTCCCCAATCACCTCTGATTCTCTTGTCCAAATTCCTCTCTCTCTCTCTCTCTCTCTCCCCGTCCGGCGTCCAACCATCTCTGATTCTCTCGTCCAAATTCCAAACCAACCTGTTCGAGATCCAGCCGCGACAAATCCGCCCCACGCCCATTTGTAACCCTAAATTCCCCCACCCAACCCACTACCCAGTAACCTGTTCGCACATCGCCGATCGACGACTCTCTCTCTCTCTCCCCCTCTCTTGGTCTCTCCCCGTCCGGCGTCCGGCGTCCAATCGTCCATCAACGCATCAACCGTTCGAGATCTAACTTTGTTCGACTGTTGGAGATCAAGTAAATGACTAAATGGTACTCTCTCTCTCTCTCGTAACCGAGAAGACAAACTAAACTAGGGTTCGAATTTGTTCGAGAAGACAAACCAAACTAACTTCGTTCGGAGCTTTACTGTTTACTACTGTTGTTTTGCTTTGAAACTTCGACAAACCAAACCAAACCACTGGTGTTTTGCTTTGAATCTTCTAGTATATTCGGAGCCTTACTGTTTACTGTTTAAGTGACCTGAAAATTGTAATAGAAATCTGGTGATGGTGTTTACTGTTATGATGATGGTGTTTACTGTTTATGTTCCAGTACATGTGAGCATGAGGATCTAGAAGACTAGAACAGTCGAATCTAGTTGTGAGCTCATAGATCTGTTGACTTCACCAACCAGGCAACCACTGGGTTCTGTTGAAGGTATAAGTCTTGTCTGCCTTCTGAGTTCTGCCCGTTTTTGTTCATTGTTTGAACTTTGAATCGGTGGTTTCTGCATTGTCTTGAAGTTTGGATGGCTTGTTGTTTGCTTGTTGCTCTGCATGTGGTTGTTTTCTTTATAATCTAGCTTTAATTTAGCTTTACCTGCAAAGTAAAATTGACTAAAGTAAAGCAACATTTTCCTTTGTAGATGGATGTATCTGGGGTAACTGCCATTGGATCTAATAGGGTTGATTCGGTTGATATTGATGATGTGAATGAACCCATCTTAGTGAAGGATGAGGATGAAAATGAACCCCAAAAGAAAAAACCAAAAAATAAGAATGCGTCACTTGTATGGGATCATTTTTCAAAAGGAGAAAAGGTGGGTGGGAAGCAAAAGTCTACTTGTAACTATTGTGGAACAGAATTTACTTGCAATAGCGATCAAAATGGGACATCGTCAATGAGAACTCATATTCTCGTTAGATGTAAAGTATATGAGCTTAGCGAGTTTAACATGAAGAAGAATAAAGGAGATATGAGGCAAACGACCCTAGGGTTTGAACCCGTTGGTGTAGGAGGTAGTACGGTTCCAAAGCTTACCGCCGCAAGCTTTAGTGTGGATGCATGTAGAAAGGCCTTGGCAGAAATGATTATTCTGAATTGCCTTTTCGTTTTGTTGAAGGTCAAGGTTTTAGAAAGTTCATGAATGTGGTGCAACCCAAGTGGACCAAAATCCCATCTAGGATAACGGTTGCAAAAGATTGTCTTGAATTGTACAAAGACAATAAGAAAGCTTTAAAGAAAGTATTTAAGAATCAACGAATTTGCCTCACCACGGACACTTGGACTTCTCTACAAAATCTTAACTACATGTGTCTTACGGCCCACTACATTGATAGCGATTGGAAACTACATAAAAAAATCATTAACTTTTGTTTAGTTCCAAATCACAAGGGCGAGACACTTGGTAAGGAGGTGGAAAGATGTTTGGTGGAGTGGGGGATTGACAACATCTTGACAATCACAATTGATAATGCAAGCTCCAATAATGGCATAATTGATTTCATGAGGAAGAAAACCATGAAAAGAGACTCCACTATTCTAGGCCATGAGTTTTTGCATGTTAGGTGTTGTGCTCACATATTGAATTTGATCGTCCGTGAGGGGTTAAAAGATGTTGATTCGTCAATTGCAAGAGTGCGCAATATTGTGAGGTATGTGAGATCCTCGCCCCAAAGGTACGACAAGTTTAAAAAATGTGTCCAAACCGATCAAATTGATTCTAAACTTAAGCCTTGTTTAGATGTTGCCACTCTTTGGAACTCAACCCTTTTTATGTTGGAAAGAGCTTTGGTATATCAAAGAGCTTTTGAGAGATTGGAAGAGGAAGATAATCTCAATGTTGTTGTTGGTGTTAGAGAGGATGAGATTGGTGTAGACAATGAGAATGGACACGTATTGGAAGGGGAAGTAGATGGGTCAAGTGACGTTATGGAGAGAGGGATAGGCCAAGGGAAAGGGAGAGGGAAACATCCAACACTTGGTACTCCTACTATTGATGATTGGAATATTGTGGAGATGTATGTTGAAATTCTTAGATTGTTTTATGTTGTAACGGAGAAATTTTCGGGTTCTTTATATGTGACTTGCAATACATTTTTCAAAGAGGTCATGACTATTAAAATTGCAATTGGCAAATTGGAAGCGAGTGATGATTATAACTTGGTGCTTTTGGCAAGGGGTATGAATAAGAAGTATGACAAATATTGGGGTCAATTTGCAAAAATAAACCCTTTGTTATTGTATGCTAATGTTCTTGATCCCCGTTACAAATTTGAGTATGTGAGATGGAGCATAGGCAAATACCATGAAAAAAGAGAAGTTGAAAGCAAGATTGTTGAGCTAAAGGATGGGATGAAAAGACTTTATAATTGGTATGAGAAGAGAAGTATGGAAGATGGGCAAGCACCAAATGTTATTGAGTCCTCTAGAAACAAGGTCAAAAAGGGAAAGCGGCGGTTGGATTTATGTGAGGCAATGGATTCGGAATTCTTGCAACACATGGAAGAGGAGACTAATATGGTGAGCAAATCGGAGTTAGAAATGTATTGGATGGAGGGTAATGAAGATGCTAAAAATGAGAACTTTGATCTTTTGAGTTGGTGGTCCCTTAATTGTGCTAAGTATCCCATTCTCTCTCAAATGGCACGTGACATTCTAGCTATTCCGGTATCTACCGTTGCATCCGAATCCGCATTTAGCACCGGAGGACGTGTTCTTGATCCATACCGGACCTCTCTTTCTCCCAAAATGGCGGAGGCCCTTATTTGTACACAAAATTGGTTGAGGCACCCATCCGAAATATCTCTTCGAGATGCACTTGATGAGGTGGAGGAACTTGAATCGGGTACGTCCTACTCTTTAACTATAATTTGTTTGTTTGAGTTTTGTTCCAAGTATTTCATGGTTTAAATTGTTTCATGTTCTTTGTTTTGTGAATTTTTAGTGGTTTCGGAAGCGTTGGAGGATTCATGCGTCACCGAGTTATAAACATTGGAGTCTTGGAGAAGAAATAGGTAACACTAAATGGGTACCTATCAATTTGTCTTTTTCCTTTTAACGTTTTTAGTATTTTACCATCACCACTACTTTATTTTTTTGGCTAATTTAGGAGCTATTGTTGGCTGGGACTTGAAGAAAGGAATGGATGTTGCTGGGAAATGGGAATTGAATAGTTGATGTTGCTGCCATGGCTAATTTAGGAGCTACTTTATTTTTTGTTCCAAGTATTTCATGTTGTGTAATGTGTATGTTAAAACTCTATGTTTTTTAGATTGTATGAGGCAGGAGACTTGTATGTTCCAAGTGTTTCATGTTGCTACTGCCTACTGCCTCAGTGCCTTGAGGCAGGAAACTCTATGTTTTTGAGCCATTTGATTGTATGAGCTATGAGGTAGGAAACTCATTTCTAGTTGGTAGTTTAATTGGGCTTGTGGCCCAAAGTTTGATTTGTTTGAATGGGCAGGAGATTGTATGACCTTTGAGGCAGGAAACTCATTTCTAGTTGGTGTTTAATTGGGCTTGTGGCCCAAAGTTTGATTTGTTTGAATGGGTTAATATTATGTTTGAATGGGCTTATAATGTGTTTCAGTGGGCTTAGAATGCCTTGTAATGGGCTGAGAATGTTATTGGGCTTGGCCCAAATAGCCCACCCAATTGAACCGAACCGAGGTCCAAACCGAACCGAACCGGCCGAACCGAACCGACCTTGAAAATTCGGTTTCGGTTCTCTAGTGTTCCCGAACCGGTTTTTTCCGGTTCTCTTAAAAATCGCCAAGAACCGGACCGAACCGGACCGGTTTCACCCCTATCAAATTGTTAAGTGGAAAACCACGCACACTGAAGGATGATGGCCAATCCCAAGCACAAGCACACTGAAGGATGATGGCCAATCCCAAGCACTCATAGCTCCGTTACGCTTGATCTCCGTCGATTAGAGAGATAGGGTACAAGGGTAGTGTAATTTAGAGCAGGAAAACAAAGGCTGAGCACAAAAAAAAAGAAAAGAACATTCCATGGATGTGTCTTGTACCCATAAAACTGAGATCCAAAAATAGAATTAGCGGAGTTATTGGATAAAAAATGCTTACACTAGGAAAAAAATAAAGGAACAGAAACTACATAGGATCATTTTCAAGCTAAGAACCTTGGAATGCAGTAATCACCAAGAACAATACACAATAACAGTCCCGATGCAATCCAACAGTCTTTCATGTTAAAATGGTATGGAGAATAAAGAACTTTTCTTTTGATATGCCATTCTTTGTAGTATATGCTTGACACCTAGCTTTGTCATAGATTAGGATGCCCCAAGCGTAGGGCTAGGTTGTCGAAAGCACAGTAACCCGGCAAGACCGGGGTCGATTTCCACAGGGACCAAATGCAACCGGCATGAAGTTTAACTTGCGATGAGATTTTTGGCGTTAAGACGGCCAACTTATAAGGTGGTTTTGTTTGGTGGTTCTCTCACTACTTTGAGAATGACTCGGAGATTTAGAAAGCTAATTAAAAGCAAGGCTAGGTCTAGGGGATTTTAACAAACCACAACCAAAGTTAATCCGTTCCTCTCTCGATAACCGGCTCGGGAACGATGTCCCGAACGGAAGATTTAGAGTTTAAAACCATTAACTAGAAGATGTGTTTCACAAAGATTAGGATTCTTGTGCCATTTAGACAAACCTTTGGGTTGCCATAGCCCTAAGCATCACACGTGCCAAGTGGTCGAGCCCTTGGCGACGCATGATCAAAGGGGTTAACAAACCCGAATTTTGATACATAAAATCGATCCTAATTCTTTGATAAGCAAACAGTGTATGCCTTTTTGCCGAGAGGAACAGATTAACTCGAGTCATGGAGTGTTAATCTCCCCATGACCAAGCCTACGTAAACTACTCACAAAACATACTAGGAAATTTGACTAGAAATTTGAAGGAAATAAAGAACATGACATACATGCTTAAAAACTAATTTTATGTAATGATCTTAACCTTGCCTACAACTTTAAACCTTAAGAGATTAACAAACAACACATAAAAACTTGAGTTTTCAAAGGAAAATGCTAGGAGAGGAGAGATAAGATTTAACCGACGAAAACGCAAATAAACTGGATTTATATGGAGATCCAAAGATTACAAGAACTATTAATAAACGAGAAATTAACGGAAACTTAGTACTTACTTGAGTTCCTAAGGAAATTAGAGCTAAAACTTGAACAACAATGGAGGAGAGAGGTGAGAGCTATTTTAGACTAAAAATAAACAAGATGGCAAGTGTAGGAGATGGGAGAGAGAAAGAGGGAGGGAGAGATATATACACATACCCTTTCTCTCTCACAAAAATATCCCAAAAACAACAAAAGTAGTAAGTTTCCATAAGTGGAAAGTCCAACAAGTGGATTAAACACTTTTTCGGGTTGCTAGGTATTGATACCTATCAATACTGGGTATCAATACCTGCATTTACAATGTTACCCGAGAAGCCTGGGTATCGATACCAAGGTTGGGGGTATCGATACCCACGGTTCTGTCCAACTTTGTCCCTCAGAGGTATTGATACCTATCAATACTGGTATCAATACCTGCATCAATACTTAGGCATTTGAGGTTTCCTCTTCTTTCTTCGCCATCCATTGGCCTTGTGTGCTACCGGGCATCTTCCAAAACACTTCCGAACATCGTGTGAGCCTCGGGAAGGGGAGCACTTGGTCTCGTGAGTCCTCGTTCACTCCCGGATTCGACCGGGAGTGATTGTAAGCCTTGGACACGCCTTTAGCCTTCCGGCTCGATCTTGTGCCTTCTAAACTTCCCGAGCCTTAGCCAAATCTTCATTTCTCGGCTCTCGAGGCTCGATGGTGGAGTGTCACGGGGCACGTGGCCCTTGGTAACTTGGGATGCTTCCCAAAACGCTTCAAAACGCGCCTTATTCACTTGTTTACCTGAAACTTCCAAAAATACACTTTGCGCAACATCAATCGTATAAGGCGTTAAAATGCGTGTGTATGTGAACAAAAAGAGCTAGATAAGCCCGGATATATACAACATTGGGGGCTTATCACACCCCCCAACTTGGACTTTGCTAGTCCCTAGCAAATTAAACTAAACAACCAACTAAACTAAATAAAACTTCCCAGGGTACCCGATACGATAACTATGCTCAATCTACAAAAAGTCTAGGCAAAGTACCGGTTATCCGGATCATCCAACCAAAAGCAACTCACGCACATACATGCCATGCACAATTATGAAACTACTAGCCCACACAAGTAGGCAAGTGTTATGCATTCCAAAAAGTTTCAATTCCAATTGGCTTAGACAAAAATTGTTCCTCAAAAATTGCAATCACACACACATAGAAGTATCAAGACATCCCACGGTAAGCGCTTAGCATGAACTGCGATAACGAGACAAAAATATTACCGCAAGCTAATGAGAGTAGCGCTTGTGAACAAATGAGCTAATTAACGACGGGAAAAATTCAAGTATAAGCATGAAATATTGCTAAGCGTGCACCTATCGGAGTTAATCACGTACTAAGAAATGAATTTAAACATAGATAGCTTGTATTGACCTTGGTTAGCAAAAAAGGAGGGACTACAAAAGTATGGCGGCCATATACTAGCTTGGGTCATCTACCCCTTGGCCGCCACCGACCCTCAACTATACCATCATATGCCAAGTTTCGGCATCAAAAAAAATGCATTAAAACTAACTAACAACTAAAGTTATTAACTACAAACCAAGAGTTCGATGTGGCACTAACAAAACAAAAACATGTGTAAATGACTCCACCGACTCTCTAGCCAACTACTATATACTACTACTTGTAATTCACCACCCATTGCTCCCATCTACCACCATCATCAATCCTCATTGGAGTCATCTCCATCCTCTTCTTCATCACCACTATCCTCCACAACAAGCTCCGGAGGTACCTCATAGCGTTGACCACTAAGACCCTCGAGAACCCTTGTCTGCCATTCCCAATTGTGCTTCTCCAATTTCCTCTCCCTCTCAGCCTTGTCTAGTTTCTTGAGCACAGTAGCCTGTTGCTTGAATAGCCTCTTATACCACACTGTGGCTTTTGACCCCTTCGGTGGAGGAACAAGTAACTTGGTTTTTGTCTTTGAAAGTGGGGGACCGGCTGTGGAGGGTGGAACATTGGATGCTCGAGCGATTCTTGCTGCCTTGGCTCTCCCCACTCTTGATTGGGCCCGGCTCTTTTTAACGGAGGTCATGTCAATCACTCCCGGGTCAAGCCTTTCCATGTGATAGTATGCGTGGCCTTTCACTCCTTGCTTGTGGCATATAGCAGTGATCATACATGGAAACCACATTTGAGTGGTTGACGGTGTATTCTTAATAAAATCAACCATTTGGTTCAAAATAAACTCCGCCCAATCTGCCACGACACTACTATCCATGAATGCCGCCATGAGCTCGGCCGATTTCTGACTCGGTGCATTTTCCTTTCCTCGAGGATAGAGGTTGTGGTGAATGGCTTTGTTTAGGGTTCGGATTTCTTCCTTGAATAAGCTTGGCTTGATGGGATCGGTAGCTTGCTCGGGATGATCGTAAAGTATGTCTTTCACATACTCAGGGTCAATTGGTTCCGCCCGAGGGTAGTTGATTGTTGAAGGCTCGGGTCGTTGGTACTTCAAGTGCGAGGCGATGGTCTTAGGAGAGATGAGGATTGGCTTGTTATTCACCTTCGACTTGAGTCTTACTGGCAACCCCGTATCCTTGTTCACATTTATCTCCACATTTTGATAGAACTCTCTTGCACACTTGAGATTATACCCAGGAAGCGGTTCAAACCAACCTTCAAGTCCCTCCTGGCGTATTTCCGGAACACTGAATTTCTCCTCAAGACTTATGGCATCCACTTGCCTTTCATTCTTCGCCGGCCTTTCTTTCAATCTTTCGACCCACTTTGTAGTATTATCATTGAACACCTCCTCCCGAGTTCGCTTTTTCGCTTGTTTCTTAGGCCCTGACCCAGCCCACGCGTCGGTCATTAACGGTTCCCCCTCATATGGTGGATCGTCATCACGGCTAGGTTGAGAAGGTTGATCAACAATGGCTAGCTCTTTTCCCTTTACTTTTTCCCTCACCATTTCAGACAATAATCAGCCCCCCACAATATAGCCACCAACCACCAATTCACAACAAATGTAGTTCCAACCTCCGATTCACGACCATCCAACCCCCTACTTCAATTTGATTCAGTCAAACAACAAATGCAGCTCAACAAATTTGTAAATAGATGGTTCACAATACAATAACCACTACAGTAAGAGATTTCAACTCATAGTGATGATTGATGAAAGCAACAAGCAACTCAAATTCAAACCATCAGATTTTCAGATTAACCCAGCAAGAAACATCATGTAAATTGTAGGCAGCCCAGACCCAGTTTGGTACAGAAAAATAGCAACTTTGTTACTGTGAACTCACCTCTGAACTGTTGAAACCATGGAAGAACCACTCTGAATGAACCACAAACCCAGAAATTTGGTGAAGCCCTCAATGATTTCACGGTGAATTTTTGAACGTTGGTGCACAGAATCCAAAAATCCGGACTGCCTATTGGGGTTTGGTGAAATTTTCGGACTGTGGAGTGAGAGGAATCGGGTATGGTGGTTTTGGTAGAGGTTAGGGTTTTGTAGTTTTGAGAAGAAGGAGGTCGGGTTAGGGAGATTCGGCCATGGGATTTTGGGGTTTCACAGTGGTGGTGGCTCACGGTTTATGGAGAGGAGAGAGATGATGGATTTTGGTGGTGGTAGTGTACCGATGGTGGTGGGTCGGCAGCCATGGAGGTCGGTGGTGGTGGGTTTCGGTGGTGGTTGGAGAAGACAGAGATGAGAGAGAGGAGAGGCTGTGGGTTTCGGTGGTTAGGGCTTGGGGTGGAGAATGGAGGACGGTGGTGAGTACGGTGGTAGTGGTGGTGTACCACGGTGGTTTTAGAGGGAACCGAGAGAGAGGTGGAGGTCGGTGGTGTGGGTTTCACTGTGGAAGAAGAAGAGAGAAGATAGAGAAGAGAGAGAGAGAATGGATCGGGTTATGGGAGAGAGAGGTCTTGTGAAATTAAGACCTGGGTTTTTAACCTGTAAAATTTTAACCCCAGGTATTGATACAAAGAACCTGGGTATTGATACCCACGGTTCTGTTTCTGCTGGGTCAACTCTTGTATCGATACACAAATTCCAAGGGATCGATACCCAGTGTTCTGTTCGCTGAGCAACATCAAGGTATTGATACCCCATATTAATGGTATCAATACCTTTCCCTTTAAAGCCCGGATTCAGCCCTTTTGATTTCCATTCCACTTTGCATACCCAAGTTCACTTCAAACACGTTCAAAACTGATTCGAAACTTCAAGTAACACCCCAACTTCATTTCAACCCATTCCAAAATGTAACGAAACGGCAAGTAACACTCCGAATTTAATCCTTTCACGAGATGTATCGCCCATCTCAACTTCCAACCTATCCTCCAACATCCGGTCTCATTTTTTTACCGTTTGATTTTTTCAAATTTTCAATTGGCATGCCCCTTGTCTCACCTCCTAAATTTCTCCAAACACCGGTTTCTCAAGGCTCAACAATGGACGGAAACACAGACTTGGTACAAAAATTAGGTGCAATGGGACTCATGTGTGGTTTAATTACACAGAAAATGCTTGTATCATTTCCTAAGCACGCTAAAAACTCCGACATGATGCACGAGTGACAATAAGCTCGCTTAACTTGAAACAAAAATTATGTACACCAAGGAATTGAAAACAAGAAACATGGGATGCTTGGAAAGATGAATCTCTACTCTAAGTGATGCACGTTTCTCAACTACGCATACGGCCTAACATGTTCATCAAATTGCATGTATATGAGTGTGCACAAGTTAACATCTCAATCAAAATCACCGAAATATGATACTCTAGCCATTATAGAACGATTGAGCATATCTACCGTATCTCACTATAAGATTGTACTAAACAGGAAGTTTTATCGCAAAAATTTTGACTGAAATTTGAAAAACATAACCGGAATATGTACACTACACTATTCCCTCCCCCCAACTTAAAATTTGCAATGTCCTCAATGCAAGAGAACTAAAGTAAAGAGAGATAGGGAACAAAAAATTGTACCGACGGGGAGGCATGTCGACCTCCAAGACCTCGACCAAGTTTGAGGAATTTTTCTATCACTTGCTCCTTTCGTCATCGGCAATGCTTCCAAGGCTTCCTCCTTCGGCCCCTTTCCGGGACCACAGCTAGTCGTACAAGGCCATCCTCAACGACTTTATAGGCCTTACAACCGCGACATTTCATCGCACCCATGCTTAGGGCTCCTGAATGCCGCACTCGCCGCCAAGTTAGACCCAAACTACCAAGGCTGGTACGGTAGCATGGTCACCCTGCAAAAGACTGAGTTGCCAACTACCTACTAAGAGAAAATGATTAGTACCGACTCGCTCCGTGATAGCCGAGTCCCCAACAAACAAATCTTCACGCGATTAACGGGTACTACTTTTCTCCCCGAAACTCGAGACTGTGTTTCCCTATTAGTCGGACTGGCAATATAGAAGAGGTACAGGTGTAACCCGAGGAGAGGCGCCATCATCTAATAGGCTATCGCTCCCTTTCGAGTTAAGTGAAACACTTCTCTTATTTTTATAAAAAGTGCTCCCCAGAACTCTAGACTCCAAGCAACATCACTCCATTTTGAAACAATCTCGATGGAGCTCGACACTCAAATCAAACATTGCTGGACGGTATTGTCCCTGATCTCACTGCTTGCCTCGACTTCCGACATCCTAGGTACTCCATACATAGCTCAAATTCCGGGTGGCTATACCAGACCACCAATAGCCGTTCGAGCACGGCAAACGCTAGAGGTATCTCAACCGCCAAGGATTTATAGTCTCCTAGACTCCGTTTAAGCGCAAATAGAATCAAGCAGAGGGGTCATCCGTGTAAACGGGATCGACCAACTCCACATCCACTTCCTCAACATCAAAATTTTCCAAAAATGGCTTAAGCCTTTGACCATTGACTTTAAAGATTTCACCATTACTTGGATTAAAAACATCGATAGCACCATGAGGATACACCTTATTCACAACATACGGACCCTCCCAACGTGACCGCAATTTTCCCGGAAAGAGATGAAGTCTAGAGTTATAAAGCAACACCTTTTGACCCACATGAAAATTTTTCCTTTGAATGTTCTTGTCATGAAACTCTTTGACTTTTGATTTATAAATTGTCGTGCTCTCATATGCATCTCTCCGGATTTCCTCAAGCTCGTTGAGTTGGAGCTTTCTATGCTTACCGGCCCCGGGCATTCGATAATTCAATTGTTTGATGGCCCAATAGGCCTTGTGCTCTAGTTCCACGGGCAAATGACATGCCTTCCCATAAACCAAGCGATAAGGGGACATCCCCAAAACAGTTTTGTACGCGGTTCGATAGGCCCACAAGGCATCGGTCAAACGAGTTGACCAATCCTTCCGATTAGGATTCACTGTTTTTTCAAGAATGTGCTTTATTTCCCGGTTCGCAAGTTCGGCTTGACCATTGGTTTGAGGGTGATAGGCCGTGGAGACCTTGTGAGTGACACCATATTTACGCATTAAAGTTTCGAAGGGCCTATTGCAAAAATGTGTCCCTTGATCACTGATTATCGCGCGTGGTGCTCCAAACCTAGATAAGATGTGCTCTCTCAAGAATTCAATGACCACCTTGTGGTCGTTCGTTCGAGTGGGGATAGCCTCAACCCACTTGGACACGTAGTCCACCGCTAAAAGTATGTAAAGATAGCCAAACGACATCGGAAACGGACCCATGAAGTCAATGCCCCAACAATCGAAAACCTCAACTACAAGAATGTTAGTGAGGGGCATCATATTCCTCCGGGTAACACCACCTAGTTGTTGACATCGCTCACATGTTCTACAAAATTCAAACGCATCTTTAAAAAGTGTCGGCCAATAAAAGCCGCATTGAAGGATTTTGGCAGCGGTTTTCTTCGCGGAAAAGTGGCCACCACAAGCTTCGGTGTGGCAAAAGGCAAGAATGCCTTGTTGATCGACATTGGGCACACACCGCCGGATAATTTGATCCGGACAATACTTGAAAAGATAAGGATCATCAAAGAAGAATCTTTTCACCTCACTTAAGAAACGCCTCCTCTCTTGGGGAGTCCAATTGGTAGGGAGTTGGCCCGTGGCTAAATAGTTCACAATATCCGCAAACCACGGGCAAGAAGAGACACCAAATAGTTGCTCGTCAGGAAATGTGTCAATGATAGGGAGATTTGAGGAGCGATCCTCAAACTCAAGACGAGACAAATGGTCCGCGACCACATTTTCAACCCCCTTTTTATCTTTGATTATTAGATTGAATTCTTGAAGAAGAAGGACCCACCGAATCAACCGCGCTTTCGCATCTTGTTTAGTCATTAGATATTTCAAGGCGGCATGGTCCGTGAAGACCACAATCGGGGACCCTATCAAATAAGACCGGAATTTGTCAAGAGCAAACACAACAGCGAGCAACTCTTTCTCCGTGGTGGAGTAGTTCATTTGAGCATCATTGAGAGTCTTGCTCGCGTAAGAAATCACACATGGCTCTTTCCCTCTCCGTTGGCCAAGAACAGCCCCTATCGCATAATCGCTCGCATCACACATCAATTCAAACGGGAGGTCCCAATCGGGAGCACGTACAATCGGTGGGGAGGTGAGACTAGCTTTCAACTTGGAAAAGGCCTCCTCGCACGCCGGTGTCCAAATAAATGGTGCGCCTTTCGAGAGGAGGTGACACAATGGCCGTGAAATGGCGCTAAAATCCTTAATGAACCGACGGTAAAAGCCCGCATGCCCAAGAAATGACCGGATGTCTTTCACACACTTAGGGGTAGGGAGGTTCGCAATTAATTCAATTTTGGCTTTATCTACCTCTATCCCCTTAGATGACACGATGTGGCCTAAGACAATCCCACGTGTCACCATGAAGTGACACTTCTCCCAATTTAAAACAAGATGCTTCTCCTCACATCTCTCCAACACCCGCTCTAGATTCGCTAAACATGACTCAAACGAGTCCCCGAATACCGAGAAGTCATCCATGAAGACTTCAACGATTTTCTCCACCATGTCACTGAAAATGCCCATCATGCACCTTGAAAAGGTTCCGGGCGCGTTGCACAAACCAAAGGGCATGCGCTTATACGCGAAAGTACCGAAAGGACACGTGAAAGTGGTCTTCTCCTGATCCTCAAGAGCGACCTCGATTTGATTATATCCGGAGTACCCATCGAGAAAACAATAGAAAGCATGACCGGCTACCCTCTCCAAGATTTGATCAATGAAAAGAAGAGGGAAGTGGTCCTTGCGCGTGCTAGCATTTAACTTCCGATAGTCTATACACACTCTCCATCCGGTGGTCACCCTTTGAGGTATTAACTCATCATTGGCGTTTTTGACCACCGTAATGCCAGACTTCTTGGGAACAACTTGGATGGGACTCACCCACTTGCTATCGGCAATGGGGTAGATGATCCCGACATCCAACAACTTTAAAACTTCCGCCCGCACCACATCCTTCATGATAGGATTCAAACGACGTTGTGGTTGGCGGGACGGCTTCACATCCTCCTCTAAATATATGTGGTGTGTGCAAACCGAGGGATCAATCCCGTGAATGTCAGCGATGGACCAACCAATGGCCTTAGTGTGCCGCCTCAAAACCTCAAGGAGCTTGGACTCTTGGTGTCCTTCAAGGGAAGAAGAAATCACCACGGGGAATGTTTCACCAATGCCAAGGAAGGCATACTTCAAAGCGTCCGGGAGGGTTTTCAATTCAAACTTAGGCGGTTGGACGCTAGACGGGAGAGCCTTGCTCTCAATGGGAGGCAACTCCTCGAACTTTGGGGACCACGCTTCCACCCCACACACGTTCTCAACATCTAAAAGAGAGTATAAATACTCTACCTCTGGTGAATCTAGAAACGTCGCCTCCTCGGCGGTAAGACAAACCTCAAGGGGGTCCGTATAAAGAATGGTGTCCACGTGTTCTTGCACAAGTGTGTCAATAATGCTCACCTCGTGGACATCGTCATCATCCCCCATTTGAGTCCCAATGTTAAACACATTCATCTCCATCTTCATGTTCCCAAACGTCATGTTTAATAACCCATTCCTACAGTGAATGACCGCGTCGGATGTCGCCAAGAAAGGGCGTCCGAGAATGATAGGTGTTTGTGCTTGTGAAACGTTCGTGACGGGGCAAGTGTCTAAAACCACAAAGTCCACAGGGTAGACAAAGTTGTCTACTTGGACTAAGACATCTTCTACCAAACCCTTAGGAACACGGACACTCCGGTCCGCCAATTGAAGCGTGACTCTCGTGGGTTTCATCTCTCCCAAACCTAATTGCTCGTAGACCGAATAAGGAAGCAAATTGACACTCGCTCCCAAATCAAGTAACGCTCTCTCAACCTTTTTACCCCCTATGACGATGGAAATAGTCGGACAACCGGGGTCTTTGTATTTTGGAGCGATGGCAGTTTGGATGATCGAGCTCACTTGCTCGGTGAGAAAGACCTTCTTTTGCACGTTGAGTTTGCGCTTGACCGTGCATAGGTCCTTGAGAAATTTAGCATACGAGGGTATTTGCTTGATTGCATCCAAAAGAGGGATGTTAATTTTTACTTGTTTGAAAAGTTCATACACCTCAGTTTCTGAAGACGGCTTGTTCGGCACCCTCAACCTATGGGGATAAGGGGCCAGAATGGGAGAGATAGGAGCACTTTGCTCCTCCACTTGAGTAGGCTCGGAGTCCGAAGGGGTGGACTCGGGAGCCTTGAAAGTTGGAGAGGGAATTGGAGGAGGGACCGGCTTGGGATGAATAGTTTTATCAATCTCCTTGCCACTCCTCAACGTGGTGATGGATTTGGCTTGCTCATGAGTGTTCGGGTCTTGGCCCGACGAGGCGCTCGCAAAGTGCAGACCTTGGGGGTTTGCTTGTGGTTGAGAGGGAAACTTTCCCTTTTCTTGTTGAAGCACCCCCACTGACGTGGTTAACCTGGAGACTTGGCTTTGAATCTCCCTCAGAGAATGTGAATTTTGCTCGTTGACAACCGATTGAGTTTGAATGAACATTTGGAGGGATTCCTCCAACGAGCGCTTTTGAGGGGGTTGGTACACATTAGAGCTTTGTTGACCTTGGTGTTGGTAATTTTGTGGGTATTGATTGGGAGGGTACCGGGCTTGCCCTTGGTTTTGATTTTGACCTTGGGGAGGTCGATAACCTTGATTTTGAGCCGGGGGTGGCCTTTGGGGCTGCCCTTGATTGGGTTCCCTCCATTTAAGTAAAGGGTTATCTCTCGTGCCCGGGTTGTACGTGTTAGAGAAAGGATCGTACCTCTGACTGACTGCATTCACCTCCGCTTGATCGGTCCCGTGTAGGGCCTCTTTGAAAGCGGCGAAGGCGGGGCACTCCTTCGAAATGTGCCCACTCAACTCACAATAGTGACAAATTTCCTCCACTTGGGCCACCGCGGCCAACTCCGAAACTTTGTTCAATTCCAAAGTGTCCAATTTTTTAGCAAGCAAGTCGACCCTACGGTGTAGGTCGGTTTGCTCATTCAATGTGAATTTGCCAGAAGCACTCGGCCCAGGAGTATTCGAACTTTGAGCCGACTGGGACCTCTCGGAAGGTTTCGAGTAATCCCAGGCTCGATTGTTCTCGGCCAATTGGTCCAAATACTCCCAAGCCCCATCGGGATATTTATCAAGAAATTCTCCGTTACACATCGTGTCAATCAATTTTCGGCTCTCGTGAGAAAGCCCGCGATAAAAAGTGATCACTTGCTCTTGTTCTTCCAAACCATGATGTGGCACCGATATCAACAAATCTTTAAAACGCTCCCAGCATGCATAGAAAGTCTCGTCATGTTGTTGTTGAAAACCTTGAATTTGTTGCATCATATGACGAGTTCTATGCTCTGGGAAGAATTTCTTGAAAAACTCCCTTTGTAAATCAAGCCAAGCCCGCACCGACTCTGGTTTCAAAGCATTGAACCAATCCTTGGATTTGCCTTTTAGAGAGAATGGAAAAAGTTTGAGCCGTGCGGACTCCTTTTGACCGGTTTGACTCACAATGGTGTTCACAATTTCATCAAAGTCCCTCATGTGAGAGTAAGGACTCTCATGATCATGCCCATAAAAATGAGGAACCAAATTTATATGGTGAGTTTTGATGGTGAAAGTATTTGCGGGTGTAGTGTTGGGAAGGACTATGCACGAAGTATGCGGAGTGCGTTCGGGGTTCAAATAATCCCGTATAGTCCTCTGACGTGGTGGTGGATTTCCTCGAGGAACCTCGTCCTCAGCCATTTCTACGACTAGAGGAGGGTCAATGCTAACTAAGCGGCGATTAAGAGGGTCTCGAAAGTAACCACGCTGCCCGTGCATACACTACAAACTAGCAGACTGGAGGGGTTATTCAACCACCTCACCACAAACAGTTCCGAGGGGCTATGCCGCCGCCTCGTTAAATCCAACGAGTAAATTGAAAACAGGAAACTAAACTAAACTAAACTAAACTAAATTATACTAAAGGAAGGAAATACTTACAGCGGACAAGTGAAACTCACGCTTGGCGGACCATTGGGTCCCCGGCAACGGCGCCAAAAATGCTTGACACCTAGCTTTGTCATAGATTAGGATGCCCCAAGCGTAGGGCTAGGTTGTCGAAAGCACAGTAACCCGGCAAGACCGGGGTCGATTTCCACAGGGACCAAATGCAACCGGCATGAAGTTTAACTTGCGATGAGATTTTTGGCGTTAAGACGGCCAACTTATAAGGTGGTTTTGTTTGGTGGTTCTCTCACTACTTTGAGAATGACTCGGAGATTTAGAAAGCTAATTAAAAGCAAGGCTAGGTCTAGGGGATTTTAACAAACCACAACCAAAGTTAATCCGTTCCTCTCTCGATAACCGGCTCGGGAACGATGTCCCGAACGGAAGATTTAGAGTTTAAAACCATTAACTAGAAGATGTGTTTCACAAAGATTAGGATTCTTGTGCCATTTAGACAAACCTTTGGGTTGCCATAGCCCTAAGCATCACACGTGCCAAGTGGTCGAGCCCTTGGCGACGCATGATCAAAGGGGTTAACAAACCCGAATTTTGATACATAAAATCGATCCTAATTCTTTGATAAGCAAACAGTGTATGCCTTTTTGCCGAGAGGAACAGATTAACTCGAGTCATGGAGTGTTAATCTCCCCATGACCAAGCCTACGTAAACTACTCACAAAACATACTAGGAAATTTGACTAGAAATTTGAAGGAAATAAAGAACATGACATACATGCTTAAAAACTAATTTTATGTAATGATCTTAACCTTGCCTACAACTTTAAACCTTAAGAGATTAACAAACAACACATAAAAACTTGAGTTTTCAAAGGAAAATGCTAGGAGAGGAGAGATAAGATTTAACCGACGAAAACGCAAATAAACTGGATTTATATGGAGATCCAAAGATTACAAGAACTATTAATAAACGAGAAATTAACGGAAACTTAGTACTTACTTGAGTTCCTAAGGAAATTAGAGCTAAAACTTGAACAACAATGGAGGAGAGAGGTGAGAGCTATTTTAGACTAAAAATAAACAAGATGGCAAGTGTAGGAGATGGGAGAGAGAAAGAGGGAGGGAGAGATATATACACATACCCTTTCTCTCTCACAAAAATATCCCAAAAACAACAAAAGTAGTAAGTTTCCATAAGTGGAAAGTCCAACAAGTGGATTAAACACTTTTTCGGGTTGCTAGGTATTGATACCTATCAATACTGGGTATCAATACCTGCATTTACAATGTTACCCGAGAAGCCTGGGTATCGATACCAAGGTTGGGGGT
This sequence comes from Vaccinium vitis-idaea, assembly GCA_963854785.1. Classification (NCBI taxonomy): domain Eukaryota; kingdom Viridiplantae; phylum Streptophyta; class Magnoliopsida; order Ericales; family Ericaceae; genus Vaccinium; species Vaccinium vitis-idaea. The sequence continues at coordinate 35,945,921 of OY978222.1, forward strand.
ATCGATACCCACGGTTCTGTCCAACTTTGTCCCTCAGAGGTATTGATACCTATCAATACTGGTATCAATACCTGCATCAATACTTAGGCATTTGAGGTTTCCTCTTCTTTCTTCGCCATCCATTGGCCTTGTGTGCTACCGGGCATCTTCCAAAACACTTCCGAACATCGTGTGAGCCTCGGGAAGGGGAGCACTTGGTCTCGTGAGTCCTCGTTCACTCCCGGATTCGACCGGGAGTGATTGTAAGCCTTGGACACGCCTTTAGCCTTCCGGCTCGATCTTGTGCCTTCTAAACTTCCCGAGCCTTAGCCAAATCTTCATTTCTCGGCTCTCGAGGCTCGATGGTGGAGTGTCACGGGGCACGTGGCCCTTGGTAACTTGGGATGCTTCCCAAAACGCTTCAAAACGCGCCTTATTCACTTGTTTACCTGAAACTTCCAAAAATACACTTTGCGCAACATCAATCGTATAAGGCGTTAAAATGCGTGTGTATGTGAACAAAAAGAGCTAGATAAGCCCGGATATATACAACATTGGGGGCTTATCAATAATGTTGGGTTGCAGACAGCCAAAGGGCCCGACCTATTTATTTTGCAGTTCATTAATAATTAGGGTTATTAATTTTTTAGGGGAAAAAAAACAGAGAGGCGAGAGAAAACGCAGATCTTAGAGAGATTGAGAGAAAACTTGTACTCTTATTTTCGATTTCATGGTGGACTGATGTGGCTCCCATGGTTTTTCCTCGAGGTTTTCCACGAACATTTTGTGTCTCGTTTTTCTATTAGGCACTTCTATTTGTGTTCCGATTCCATAACATATATACCTGAAAAATGGTCAAGCTGTAAAACCAAGCTCGAAAAACCAAGTGTGAACATACTTTTAAAGTTGGTCAAGCTGTAAAACCAAGCTCGAAAAAATCACTGCTCAACTCGTTCGACTTATAATTGTTAAAAATTCAAACCTACTTGAATTGGTTCGTAACCGGCTCGATTAAAGCTCGTTTGAGATCAGTTCCTTTTACAAATAAGCCACCCTTGAACAATCATTTGTTCGGCACTTCATTTAAATTACCCCCACCCTTGGTTAAGGTATATTGATGACATAGAATTATTAGTCAAAATGAATTTTTCATTTATACTTTTTATCGAACAGGTGGTGATCAGGTAATGGATTACCCATATACAAAGAGCCAAAAACTGTGTTGTATGTTCCCGTTTTTACACGCTCATAACAGACATGCTCAACAGTGTAGAAGAAGAAAGGAAAAATTAATGCATAGCTTTGGTTACTGAAAAATTAATACATAGAATTATTAGTCAAAATGAATTTTTCATTTATACTTTTTATCGAACAGGTGGTGATCAGGTAATGGATTACCTATATACAAAGAGCCAAAAACTGTGTTGTATGTTCCCGTTTATACACGTTCATAACAGACATGCTCAACAGTGTAGAAGAAGAAAGGAAAAATTAATGCATAGCTTTGGTTACTGAATACCTTCGGTCATAACAAGAACCTGAAAACGGATGACATAGCTGCAAGAGAGAATAAAAGATCCGAGTCTCCGAAGAATCATGGTGATAGAACTTGTGTGCGAAAAGTGTTCAAGAATTGAACACTGGTTTTATTATCAACTGGTAGATTGAATTACAAGAGGAAAAGAATTACAAAAGGAGGAGAGAGAATTTCAGAAGGAAAGAGAGAAGGAAGCAATACATTCGACACACCCCTCCACACCGCCTAAGGCCCCTTATACTCTCTCTCCTTTAACAGAAAAACTGTCTAACAAACCCAACAAGCTATTCTCAGTAATTGCACTCTAGGAAACACCAAGCCAAATGAGCACTCCAGGAAACAGAGCTGGAATGTCACCAACCCATAAACTTTCAAAGTTCATACCCCACACCAATAGCCTCGAGTCCAATTAAGAGTTGTATCACCAATTCAAGTATCAAAATGGATAACCTCCTACTCCATGGCAATCCTTATACCTCGTCCAAATCAGTCAGACCCAACAAACTTCATGAGGACACATAGTAGAAAATTGGTTGTCCATCAGAAACCATCGTCGCTTCAAGGAACTACTCATTTTCCATTAGCCTTAGATGAAAAAGATACGGTCAGGAATGTTATCAAACACTTTGCATGCACAATCCGTAATCGAACCCCTTTCCTCATGTGGGTCAGTTTCAAACAATGTTTTTCTACATCCCTGTATCACTTATGGAGTAACATCAACTCAAAGCCGAATCCCCCTGAATCCCAGAACATGTAAAACCATGCCATGTAAAGGGAAGAAACAACCATCATATCACGATTAACTCTTCCAAGAATTTTTTAAACTAAGCACAAATAAGTAGTGGAACTGTACAATTGAGCTATCAATCCATGTGGTTTTTTTCCTCAGCATTTTTGGTGTTGCTGCAGAGTTGACTAGTTCAACTTTCATGTAGTCGCCAACCCAAAAAACATGCTTGTTACCATTAATACCCAACTCCATTATGAGGTTTTGATCCTCCAACAGAACTCGACCAGGAGCTGACATCCATTGAACTACTAACACTATATCACAACCCTCAAAGGTAGAAACCGGCCATGAACTGAAACCGGGAATTTTTTTCCTAACCAAGTATTAGAATGGCATTGATCTTGTGCAGTGACGGTCCAAGTTACCACCATGTAGTGGGAATCAATTGACCTCAAGAGAAACACCCGGATAATTCTAAATCCTGAATGGCTCGTCGAAAATGGAATATACACAGAACCAACAAAATGGAAATCGAACCGGAAATTCAGCAAATAATTGGAGGCATAAGGTGCGTAAGTGTCAAACATAGTTTTCATTGTTTTGGTCCTTATCCCATTTGCAACTGGTCGGCAATACCCAATCGGTGGCATAAAGCCAATGCTAAAGTTAGAATCAATTCCACCAGGATCCCATAATTTGTAAAGACAGTCACCAATAGTAACCCCGTGGGTTTGTCTTTTAGTGATGTTTTGGACTATTCCTAGTTGCATCGTTTGAGTCTCCATGGCTGTCGTAAGATCCACTCTTTCAAACATGGGTAAGATACATCTGGAGGCTTGGGTGAGCAAGTGACAAGGGCTAAAAACACAGCTCTGACTATGGCTGTTGACGGAGGAGAGGAAGTTTTCTGATTTGCTAGTAAAGGTCTCCTCTTTAGTCTCAGTACTGTATTAGGTCTTGGATTTCAACACATTATTCAAGCAATTTTTTTCATCTAATAAGAAATGTGTATCCAAAATGAGTTTAGAATTGTTGTCCGTCCTTCCAGACTTCAAATTTTCTCCTAATTTTAGATTCCATTTGTTGCAAATTGAGTCAGAGCCATCCCAATGCATCTGTCGTGAATCAAAAGAAAACCGAGTATCGCTTTTGGTTCCCAAATTTTGTTTCTTATCTTCGTCAATCTTGAAATTGTCATTTTCTTCGTGTCTATTAATTCCTACAGTTGGTTTACATTCAGTAACAAATGATCGAACAGTTGGTGTGCCCTCTATATTCTCCTTTCCCACAGTATTTAACTTTGTGGGAAGTAGTAATGGTAATTGGGTAGAATCAGTGGTGTTACGCCTACAAGAAACTAAGAACACACCTGCACCTTGTTTGGTTGGGTTCTTGAGAACCGGCCTTGAAAATGGTTTTCAAATATGGTACATCTGTGGGTCCCTCCCAACTTCCAAACTTTTAAAAAAAAAAAAATTCAAAGTAAAGTCCCCAAATTGATACAGAACAAAGAAGGGAGAGGGACGACACCCACCACCACCGCCTCCCCTGCTCCCCCACTTCCGGCGACCACCACTTCCGGCGGGAGACTCCTGTCCTCCAGCGAACACGACTGACGGCGAGCTTGAAACCACTAAGGGAGGAGTTCGAACCAGATCGTCATTCGAAGCAACTGCGACCTAGGTCTCTCTCTCTCTCTCTCTCTCCAGATATATATATACCTGTATACATCTTCATTTCTCTCCCTGTCCGCCGCTGTATTGTTTCTTGCCGGCGCTCTAAAGCCCTAACTCTCTCTCTCTCCGCCCGCTCCGATGAGCTAACCCAAATCTAAGGTAATCTTCAATTATATGCTTTTTCGATTCAAACCCTGATTTTTTTTTGTCAATCCTCTGCTCGATGAATTCTGTTCCTTCTACGCCTTTTCAGATTTCTATTGTCGGAAAAATTTGTTGTTTTTCTTCTTTCTATTGTTGGTTATTTGGTCGTATATCGCGGGGTTTCTTTGTATCGATTGAGCTCTGAGTAATTTGTTTTCTGAAACTGGAAAGATATGATCTTTAGATCGATTACAGACTTCTGGAACGAAATGAATCCATGGATTTTTAATTTCTTTTTCGACTGAAGAAGAGAAAAACTCGAAGGTAAAGGGGTTTTCTCGGCCTTGTTCGTTTTGGTTTTCAAATCTAATCGGGTCTTGTTTCATTGCTTTGTGAAGTCAGCTAAATTGCTCTCTCTTTAAGATTTGCACAATATGCGTATTGGGTTTCGTTTAAGATGCTGTTTCTTTTCCCTATCAAATTTGGAAATTCATTTGTGAATGGTTTCAATTATCGTCCAATTCTTGGCTCTCTGTTATTGTTATCTATATACTCTTCTTCTTTTCTGTGGGTTATTTGGCATTTTCGGGTTGGATGCACTCTTCTTTTGTTGTATACAAAGATCAATTTTATGCTTCTAGGTTCTTTGAACTAAATTCAGAGCTTCTTTGAACTAAATAGTCTTTTCTGCGCGCGTGAATGTGTATGTGTGAATGTGTAACTTTCTTTGAACTAAATTCAGAGCTTCTCTCTCTCTCTCTCTGCACGCGTGAATGTGTAACTTTGTCTCATACGTTTTTTGTTCTGGACTTCAACAGTTGCTCACTGGTGGTAAAATGGCAACTCCATCAAACAGGAATAGGAGACGTCATACAGGTAGTAGTGACGATGAGGACATAGTTCTAATAGCCACTGCATTGTTGTTGGATTCTAGTTCGTCCGAAGAAGATGTTCAGCCAATACCGAGAGGTCCGAGACATCCACAACGTAATTTGTCCGCTCAATTCCCAGCAAATTCCCAGTAAAAATGTCCGCTAATAGCCACTGCATTGTTGTTGGGTAATGTTCGGGATGGAATTGCTGCTTCTATGTGGGAAGCCTATGTCAATAGCCATTAGGAAATCGTAAGTGCATTTACTAGCTACTACTCGGATCGAATTTTTTATTTTTTTTTCCTTTTTATTCGTAGTTGCTGAAAATGCCTTTTTAAGGCTGAAAATGCTGCTGTAAGAGTTATTTAGATGCAGGAAACTGTTCTTAGTTGCTGAAATGCATTTTGAAGTGCTGAAACTGCCCTATTGGGTGCTGAAACTGACCTGTTAAGGGCTGAAACTTGCTGGAAATAAAGTTTAGTTGCTGAAAGTGTTATCTTTATGCTGTAAATTACCTGCGTAGCTGCTGTAAATACCTGTTTAGCGCTGATACATGCTGGAATTTACATCTTCTTACTGGAAATAGACTCTTAAGTGTTGAGAACTGAGTTTTGGGTGTGGAGATGTTTGTTGATACCTGTTAGAAGTGAAATTAGAATGTTCTAGCTGATGCGAACTGGGCTAATTGCTCATTTTTACGAGTATATCGCTTAAGTCAAAAGCTAATGTGGATACCTATTTCAGGTACGGATACAGGCACATCGGAGGTTGGTCTGATTGGGCCGGGTGCCACGCGTTGTGTCGGGATGGGCCAATTGGCGCTGTCTCGAGACGGGGCGTGACATGTAGTCCAGTAAAAATGTTAAAATTTCACTTCAATTTGGGAGGTGAAATCAAAAAAATAAAACAACCTCAAATTTAATCTCCATGGAACTACTACTTCTCTCAACACCGCATACTCCATTTTCCCGTCCAATATGCGCAATAACTATAAAAAGAAATCATTATTGTACCTCTGTACAACATGAAGTGTTGAATGACACAAACGGGCAAGCACCATGGAAGCAAATTCACAAAGATCACACACCATGGAAAATAACAAAACATATAAACAGATGAAGAAAACATCGGTGGAGAGTTGTGATGCCAAAGTGGAACATTTTTCGACTTTGAATGGGCCCCCAGATTATGAATGCATCGGTGGAGAGTTATGAAAGCCTGTTGGGAATTTGCTTTGTCAAACAAGAGCAAATGACAAATTCAAAGCATAGCCAAACAAGTGAATAATAGAAGATCACCTTGTTAGGCAAGCACTTCCATTATCAGATACAAGGAATCATAGATTAATTAGGAATACTATAACTCATGCACCTTCAGCTAAACGATCTGAACTATCCATTATCAGACACAGTTGCAACATATAAAACTAATTGCTGCACTTAAAGTATGGTTTCCAGATCTTAATATCAGAAATTCAGCACTTCAAAACACAGTTACAGCAGTTAAAGAAGCCGATCCAAAAAATTACAGCAGCCGCATAAGTTGTTTCTTACATAAAACCTGCGATTTCAGCTCCTAATAGTGCAGTTTGAGCACTTAAAAACACATTTCCAGCAACTAACAATTACAACTCCTACAAGTTCACATAAAACTAGTTGAATACCAAATATTACATGCCAATATCAAGTTTTGGAAAAAGGAAAACATAGCGTCGGATCGGAGCAAAGTCACCCCAATTTCATTAGCCAACCCATCCTGGCAGCCGGGTGGAGACACAACCATGTCTGCCTCATATCAGCACTCATCGTAAACATCTCCGCTGCTTTAAGGTATATGCTCGGCGGGATATAGTTAACGAACTCATTTAGGAGGTCCATGGCGACTGGTATGCTGTAACGGTCCTCATTCGACTGTTGATCTTGGGCTCCCTCACCTTGAAGCTGTTTGGTACGCAAGTCAAGGTAATTGCCCAATATTTCGAACAACTCATTCTTCTTCGTTTTTTCTGCAGCCTTACTGTCACACTCCTGTGACTTTCTCTTGCGGGACCCTGAGGACGCACCAACTTGGCCTTGTGATAAGGACATGCGCATATCACATTCGTCATCCGACTCGGGCGCCCCTCGACTGGACGCTCTATTAAGTTCTCCGGTGGCCACAGAGTCATTGTAAAGTTCAAGTAGGAGCTCATAATGGGGAAGGCCTTTGTCTTTGAACTTGGCAGCATCGGGGTTTCTCTACAGTTAGAAAAGGAGTGGAAATTTAATATTTATTCGATCAAGTGATTTGGACTCAGCTACTCAATGTCCAACTACAATCAAGCTGTGTGGAACACGAGTAGAAAGAACTACATAATGCCACAAATACAGTAGTGGTGGAAACAAATGAAAAGACTAAGCATCCATACAGAAACCAATCAATCGCTGAGAATCCTTCGCTATTTTGGAAGCATGAGAGTTTAATTAGCTGTTTCAGAAGCATCCGTAATTTAGACACCAATCGGCATGTGAAGGGGCCCCCAGGTTGATGCTGGACAAGTTCCATGAAACATGAAGCGGGTAAAAGAACGATCATTTTACATTAGGTTCTGCAGTCATGGCTAATTGCTCAATGTAAACGAGCATCATTATTGAAATTTAGATCCTAAGTGTAAGTAACTCTAAAGAAATATGATTGAAATTTCAAGAAAAAGAACTGTAGCAAGCTCTCATTACCATGGATTTAATGTGCACTTTTTTGGGGGTCCAACGGTCCATCGTCAGTTTAGGATGCATTAGAAAAGAGAGTAGTATAAATGTCAAGTTCTTGTAATATAAGCTTGACATACAGATTTTCCAGACGAATACGGCACACTGATACGTACCTGAATAATATCTTCCCAAACTTCATCTGGGGCGGTGACGGTGCCCAATTCCTCGTCCCACCCGAATCCTGTTCTTTTTATCAAATCAGTGAATTTGTTGAACAAGTGCTTCATCCGTTTATTTTTCCCCTTCAACCTTCGTTTGGTGTACCTCCTAGTGCCCGTCCGTTTAGCAACATCATCTACAATTCTATTCCAATTTGATTCTTTGAACGGGACCTTTTTCACGGCATTTGGACCCAAACTTCTCTTTTGCTCCTCCAACATCGCAAGTATGAATTCCCGGGTGTGGTTTTCAGGCCACTTCCACAAATCGTCATAGTCCTCCTCCATTGGATTCGGAATCGATGGGGTGCAAGAATTTTGAGACGAGGTTGGAGATGATGTGAGCTTCCTCTTCTGTTTTGGTGCAACGCGCGCAGGTGTCGAAGGGGTGAAATGCTGACCTGTACCCACCCACAAGAATAAGTAACAACTTTGTAGTTAGTTCCAACCAAGAGTCCAGTTCAAGTTAATGTTATCCTATCCAATAAGAAACTAACAAACTATGCCTTTTCATAGTACAAGATAACCAGATAGAACCTTAATCAACTAAAGTAGCCTAATACAGCTGAAAGATCTTCACTTCAATAGGACTCCCACAATGAGAAAAACAACACCACCAGACTCACAGTGACAGTAATCTAGCCAAAGTATTACATCCAGTTGATTCACAGAGGTAGAAATCACTCACTCATAAGGATCAACACCAGGAGATCACATAAGAACTTTTCATAAATAGTAGCAGTAGCAGAAAAAACATAGAAACACAGTGGCAGCAATCAATTCCCAGCAAATTAGGTGTGCATAAGAAACATAGAGACAATAGCAGAAGTCTAGCGGTTTTACATCCAAATGCAACACAAAGGCAGCATTTAATCATCCAGAAAAACATCAAGCAAACAAACTAGTGTACAATAAATTGGCATTTTTCAGAATCAAGCAACAATTCTTTTCAAAGTTCTCTATATTCATATTTAGATTAACTTCTTTCTTTTCATCCTCTGAAATGAAGAAAAATAGAGGATGTTGGTTTGTAGATGCTCTTGTTTTAAGTAAATCTTTTCCCCTATTTCAGAAAGCCTCAACCTTAAAATTTATCTCGTTAGTTTTGGTTCTGTCCAAAGTGGTAAACAAAAAGATTATTGTTAAAACACATTTACTCCAGACATCTGCCACACACAAAGGATGAACACCAGACCTAAAGGATTCACTGGTAATCACAATCACAACCTTAAATCAGTACATTATCTTGATAAATGTAGTTTGATCTCAAACAAAGAGTAAAAAGGCCACTCATTAATGTCATGAGAGAAATCTTACCTCTACATACACGGCTCTTCGTGGATCGGAGAACCCATTTCCCACACCTAACACCAGTCCTCTCAGTCTCCGTCGCCGTCGCCGTCGCCGTCGCCGTGCGTTTTCGCGCCTTGATTTTCCGGTTAGGCCATGTGTGCATCTTCTTCTCTGGTTATAAGGAACTAGATTTATGGAGAACCCATCTACCATAGAGTACTGGTGGTAGATGAGATTTGACGGGATTTGGCAGCCTTCCAGCTAGCCGGCGCGAGAATCGATTGACGAGATGGAGTGAGGAGAGATCGAGTTATGGAGGAGAGATGGAGATCGATGGATTAGAGGTTGGTGGGGAGAGTTATGAAGGAGAAAGGTAAAGTAGTGGGTTATAACGTTAAACTGTACGGAATTTAAAAAAAAAAAAAAAAAGGGAGCAGAGGACGGTTTTTGGAAACCGAACAGGGGTAGTTTTCAAAACCGGTCTCAAGGCCCCAACCGAACAAGCCCCTGAAATATTGGATCTCTTTGCAACTTCTTCAAGACTCATTTCTCATAATTCGGATAGACCCCTGGCTTGACTCATAGTAGAAGGATAAAATGGTTGAACACCGGGATTAATTTCTTCTTTAAGCCCCCTTATGAACCAACTTACTAATTCACTTTCTGGGAACCCTTCAATCTTTCTCGCCAATTCTTGAAATTTTCTGTCATATTCTTTGACAGTACCCGATTGCTTTAGGCTGGCTATTTCTTCGATTATTGCACACTGAATGAAATCGCCATTCTCCTGAAAGTTGGTTTGGTGGATATTAATAGGTTCTGATCTCAACACAAGGGAGAAACCTTCTCTGAGCAATCTTCGCTATCAACCAAGTAGCTGGATTCTGCATACGTCCGTAGCTTGTCCGCTCTCCGATTGCAATTCCACTTTTGCAATACCATTTTCCATCTCTACTTCTTCAGAACCCATTTCTTTGATCAACAATTCAAAGGAATCAAGATTTTCCTTCAATTCTCGATTGCTTTCAAGCATATTTGTGACCAATGCACGGTTTGTTTCAATCACCTTTGAAATCAGTGCGTTGAGCTTTTGAAATCAGGGCGCATGGATTCTATGATCTCTTGTATTGATGCCATGGCCGAAGATCGATAGCTCTGATACCAAGAATTGAACACTGGTTTTATTATCTACTGGTAGATTGAATGACAAGACGAGGAGAGAGAGAATTTCAGAAGGAAAGAGAGAAGGAAGCAATACATTCGACACACCCCTCCACACCCCCTAAGGCCCCTTATACTCTCTCTCCTTTTTAACAGAAAAACTGTCTAACAAACCCAACAAGCTATTCTCAGTAATTGCACTCTAACCCTTTCAATTACAACAATTAGAGTAAAGCCCCAAATCCTATCGGACCCTGCTGGGGGTACAGAAGATTTTGCACAGAAATGGTACCGAGCTCCTTCGAGGACCCACTTTTGGGTCCCACACGAGTGATCCAACCGGTGGGACTTTGGTTGGAGCACTTTCAACCGTCCGATTGAGCTGAAATTTTGTGGGGCCCCTCAGAAAAATGTTTTAAGAACAATGAACGGTTCGGATCACTCTTATGGGACCCAAAAATGGGTCCCCGAAGGAGCTCGGTACCATTTCTGTGCAAAATCTTCTGTACCCCCAGGTTTATCCAATCCTATCACAAGGGTTGTAAACTGAAATAGCACAAGGACCTACCTTATGAGAGCATCTCCACTCCTACACCAAATTTTTACTCAAATTTGAGTAAAAATTTGGTCAAAAACTTGATTTGATAACATCCCTTCCAATGGAAAACCACCTTTTTAACCAAATTCTAGTTAAAATTTTGTCAAAAACTGTTTTTTTGTTCATTTTGGCCCCAAAACTTTCCCGCCATTTTGTAAAAACAGTTTTTTTTTTCGTTTTTTTTTTTTCATTTTGTCAATTCCTTTTCATCCGTTGCCCTCTTCAAATTTTGGTGTTGAGCCGTTGCCTATTTGGAACAAATAAAGCCGTTTGAATATTTGGTGAAAGATTTGGTGTCGATCAAATTTGGTGAAAAATTTGATCAAATTTGGTGTTGAGCAAATTTGGTGAAGGATTTGGTGAAGGAGTGGAGTGGGTTTTTGGGAGATTTTTCACCAAATTTAAATTTGGTGAAATATTTGGTCCAAGAGTGGAGATGCTCTGAGCATGATAAAAAAGAGAGGAATAAATAGAAAGCAGTAAAGTGAAGTAGCTGGAAAAGGCAAAACCATAGCTCCCAATTATTGGATTCAGGGGGGTGTAGTGGGAACACAAGATCCCCGGATGCCGTGTAGTGAACGTACTCACTAAACGTGTAATGAGTAAATCCTGACCGTTAAAAGTGTTATGAACGGTCCCGATTTTAAGTAAAAATCTTCCGTGAAAGAGTCTCTTCCTCGGAAGAGGTTTATTTAAAATCCGGACAGTCCAAAACAGAACGAATGGCAGTGATTACTCACTGCACACGAGTCCTGGGTCCCCCAATTATGATCTCACAATGGCACGTGCAAAGCTACAGAACACAGAACTCAATCCACAAAATTATTTTCGTCTTCAATCTATCACCAATTCGGTACACAAAAAACTGACTTTACCTTGAACTTCAAGGCAATCATCAATTCTGCATTACTATTCATTTATCTTTGCTAACATCCCAACGCCGTCTCATAACAGAGTCAAAATTTTGAAGGGAAGTTAAGCTGAAAAATGAGGTTCAATACTTCCACCCCTAAAGCAGAAATCAAGATTGATCTTTTCTATTCACGGATTGACCTAGACATTTTTGTGAATAAAAGAAATGATTTACGGAGAAGAAAAGAAAGCCCACATAGTGCAAAACAACTTAAGATTTTCTCATATATTTCATCAGCAACAAGTAACCATTTCAAAATAAAATGTCACCAGCAGAGAATCAAGGGCTAACTCAAATTCCTAATGATCCTAATGATTGAGTCCGAGCACAAATGAGATGCTTGCAAATGGAAATGTGGAACATCTTTTTCAAACGGCATCCTGCCACGGTCATCAACAAATTTACTCTCAGCACGGTCGTCATTACCATAGAACCCGAAAATTGGATTGTCATTTGTAGTTCAAATGTTGTTCTATCATAGCCATCACATGATCATAATTGATCCTTATGGGTAAATAAATAATTGGGTAGTGCCCATACCATTCATGCTGTCGGCAATAAGATCACCTATCCAAACAGGGCAGTAATATTTCCAAGTAAAAAATCCTGGTGTCCCAACTCAAATCTGCATGATTTAATCAAAATTGGGCCTGGTTACTAAACCAATTTGGCCCATATGTTGGACCCATGCGTGTGCCTTACTTATTTAAACAAAAAAGACTGAGTGTTTTTTTATTCAAGGCCTGAAAAGGATGCGAATCTCTTTTCAAACTTGGACACTGATCACTTCATTTGATAGTTCGAGTCCATTTTCCGACCCCACAACTGCAATAGTGAAACAGAGCGCAGAGGTGCAGCCAGAGCCTTCCTACGAGAAAGGAACTCATGAGATAGTCATCGCATTGTTGGTCGAGACCTAGGATCAGGACATAAGCATGCGAAGGCCATTGTAGCAACTAGAACAATGCTCCCAGCAACCACTGGATTTGGAACGAATTTTCCCTCTACGCGTCTTCGCAGCGGCGATTAAATGACCCGAGTCATCTCCAGTTCTTAGTTTCTCTTAGATTACCGCGGTATTTTGGACCTATATGTAAAGTCAATTTCCCAACTCTTTGCACATATTTGCAGTCCAAACGCACGCCATCTAGAGAGCGCAATCAGTGATGATACTAGCCGATTAAAAAAAAAACAAATGGCAATACATAGTAATAGACTAAACAGACATCATGATCACTTTGAAGTGAACCACTGTAATAGACTCAATAACACACTATAACTTTTTTGGGGGGTAAGTAAAGATTTTATAGACCACAAAAGAATAGAACAAAATCAAAGGGGCATACCCCCGAAGAATTACAACCAATTCTAACAACCAAAACTACACAAGATCTGTCAAACAATTATTGAAAACCTCAAACACAATAAAAAATACGAGCTATTAAACGCCAACGAGAACACAACGCTAAGTTACTAACACAGTATAACTTGTTTGATTCCATCATCTATTACGCTCTTTTCTAATTCCATCATCAATTATCAGTGCTAGCAAAGGTTTTGATAGTAAACCAAAAATGTACTCCAAAACAAATATTTCCTGTAAGGACCAAGTTCCGGAGTTCTTTGTTTTGGTAATTCCGTTTGACAAAACACATAATTACATCGAGTTGTAATTTTATTTTTTAGAGTGTCTGTTTAGGTGTGGAAAGGAATCATCTCTTTATGTAATGGTTGAGAGTGCGATAGTATTTTTTTTAGTGGTGAGTTGGGTAGGTTATTTTACTAGTTCAAAAGTTGTTCAAGACTTGCTCGAGCAACATATCCAGCAACTCTTCTGCCAAGAATAACTTCAGGACTTGCTCGAGCAACCCGTCGAGCAAGTTGGACGCAGACAGCTTCTATAAATATTGATGTGCTAGGATTTTTTCATCATCTCTCATAACCTATAGCAGCCGCACTTTTTGGAAGAAGAGAGAGAGAAGTTTCTTGATCTTTTGAGTGATTATAACCTTGGAGTTTCAACACAGTCGAACAATCATACAACTACATGTTCATCTCCAAGAAGTTCTCTACAATCTAGAAGTGATTTCTAGGGAATAATTTTGGACTCCGAAAGTATCCAAGGAAGGCTTGTGCGATTCAAGGCCTTGGCGATCAAGATCACTGGGTGCGGTACGTATACGTGTGACTCGGCAGGTGATACTTAGAACGTTGTGAGGATTTACATCGTTTGGATAGGTATATCTGTAACTGCACAATGAGTATAGTGATTTTGATTCCTTCCCGTGGTTTTTTACCCATTTTGGGTTTTCCACGTATATCTCTGTGTTGTGGGATTTGACTGCTTGCGTGAATTTCTGCTTGTAGTATTAACTAGTGATTCGCATTCATACTGTTAGGGGTTTTACAGATTTTTAGGGAACCCTGATTTTTCATTTCCTATACATGAACTCCATATGCATGCAGAAACAAAAAAAAAATTCTACTATCTCTGCAGATATGAGCCTGTTTCTTGAGCGTTTCCCACCTTTGATTTCTGCACATATCGCTTAATTGATAGATGAATTAAGTGACCTCACCCCAAGCGTAAGCGTGTGGAACGTGGTAGGAGAGACTATAGGGATTAGTTTGAGATGTGAGAAAGTTGGCCCGAGATACCCAATACTAGCCAAACCAAAACCAAGGAGGTTATTGTTGACGTCCAAGTTAGTCAAGCATTCCAAATTCCCCATTGCTTGAGGAATTGGACCATGAAGCTTTTGTTATGGCCCAAATCCACCTTATTCAAACTCTTTAGCTGACCTATTTCACTGGGGACGGGACCGTTGAGTTGATTTGAATGGAGATACAAATATTTCAGACTGGATAAATGGCTAATTGATGAAGGGATTGGACCTCGAAGTTGTTGAAACTCAAATATATCCATCACGACCAAATTCTTTAGCTTCCCTATTTCTTGAGGAATGCAGCCACTAAGTTTATTAGAATCAAAAAACAAAAAGTATCTCTCTTTCGCTCTAGATTTTAGATTGTTGAGAGAGAAGCAAATTTGTATATTGTGAAGGCAGATAAGGAATTGGGATCAAAATTGCTCGTGAAGAGAATCTCAACCTATGAAGCACGGGTACTTCTAAAACCCCAAAGTAGCCGTACTGGGTACCGGTACTTCATGGGTACTCCAAAATACGTACCAAGTACTCCGAAAACATACCGGGGTACTTTTGAGTTTATGGGTACTTCGTTGGGTACTTTTCTAGGTCTTTTGGGTCTATTCATAAAGTTTTCAAAATTTTAGAGATTCTGTATGGAAAAAAAAAAAAACTCAAACTGTTCGCCTTAATGTGCAAGAACTCAATGCGATAAAGTTATAAACTCAAGACCACGACTCAGATCTAGAGCTTGATTTTGGAAAAACAAGAGCAGTGTAGACAAATCTTTTTTGTTAATCTTCCTCTAGCAGTGCGACTCTCTCTCTCTCTCTCTCTCACACACACATTATTTCTGTTGCCCCTTCTATCTCATTATTATGTCAAAATCTTTTTTTTTTCTATTTTTTAGATGGGCCTTGAAATATCTTTTGCTATCCATCTTGAAACATATGATAGTTGCATGCACAAAAATTAAGCTATTGCACTTTATTTTATAGGAAGATGAGTCCATCAAGCGGTATGGGTTCAAGTTCAAGTGCTATTAGCTTTTGTTGTCTAGCTTCTATCTATAAATTATGTTATAATTGTTATATCAAATGAATCATGCCAAAATTGTAAAAAGATTTACATAAGAAAATCGCCGTACCCCCGCCATACTCGTATCCTCCTATTTTGGGTTTTTGCCATATTCTGTACCAATACCTGTACCTCATACCAGTACCTGTGCTTCCTAGATCTCTACCAACAGACTTAGATTACTATTTACTGCACAGGTAAGTGAAACATCATCTGGTTAATATAGAAGGATATGTCCCTTGAATATAACACGCTGCTAAGTGTTGAAATGTACTCATTTATGCTGTCTATTCATGGAGAAGAGCCAGAGACACTCAATTTTCCAGTCTTTAGTCTGCATCTCTAAGTATTCTTAACACTATAGCGAACCTTCTTTCACTTCCAAAATGTTGTAGTCATTGACTTGAGCGATGACTTGCTAAGGCACACACATGAGAGAGAGAGAGAGAGAGAGAGAGACAGAGAGAGAGAGAGAGAGAGAGAGAGATGACTCTTAAGTAGTACAATATTTTGTACGCTAAAAAAAAATTACTGCGAAACTCTGCAACGTGCTAGTAATAGTTTTTTTTTTTTTAACCCCAAAAAAATAAAGATAAAAAAGGTTTCCAGGGTCATTGGCTCTTTCCTCTGAACTAGTAATTGCCATGGTACGAATTGTCCTTGTAGCCTTCTGTGTAATTGTCTTCAAATGACCTAAAGACTTTTCAAGTTCTAGAGTTTGCACTTTCAATAATGTCTAGGGTGGTCCTATATGTCAATTCGTTCTCCCCCAATAACTTTGCACGTATTAGTCCACACTGGTCCACATGCCCTTAAGAGAGCACACTCAATGATGATCAATCAACAACCATTAAAAGGCGCGCCTACGACGAAGCATGCATGTATGACTGAAAGTTTAAGAAGCAGATTCTTTTTCAATTCTAAATCGATCGTAATATACTATCAATTAAATTAATCAATTACAACAATGTGGCGAACTACAGTTTTATGAAGTAAGAGCTTAAAAAACTCCTGGTTGCAGGTTGCAACAGCAATCAATACGTTTTCTTTGTTTCATATTCATACTCCCTTCACGCCTAAAGGCACAACTCGGTAAATTTTGTGTTCTGTCGATGCGAATGATAAATACTAAAGAGGAGTATTTCCATTTATGTTAGGGTTTAAATATTGTTCCGTTGTGCCATTAGGTATGAGAAGTTTCTTTTTGGAAATCTGACACACACATCCTATTTCATCCAGAAAATATCTTGCATCTAGATTTTTTAATTTTTGACCATACAAAACAAAATTTCTTGCTCCGCCCCTCCTTGAGAGTGGAGGGCGGTCACCAGAGGCAAGATTAGAGGAAAGGTTGTCGTGGAAGTCATGGTCTTCGTCGAGGGTTTCATCCATTGGACTAGTTCAAGGCTGTCATCGCCACACACAAACTCGTATGTATACTACTACAACTATACCTAAAAATCACGCTCAAAAAATGGCAAACATCTCAAGTGAGTTCGGCAATTGTAGTGGTAAGTGGACTGATCATACTAAATAGTAAGTTCTTTTTCATTATATGTACCAAATTAAACAATTGCTAGTTTCTTCAGATACTAATGAGCGTCTTATCATTTGTTTTGCCGCAAACACTGAGACTGGACGATAGCAATTGTTTGGTGGTAATGTGGATTAGTCAGGGTTGGTTTATTTTGTAATTTTGTACTCCGTATTTCAAGTTTTCAACGCTTAACCAATTTTTCCCCGTTTTTCTTTTTGAGATAGGGGAGGTTTTAGCCAAAGTAGGTGTTGATTTTAGGTTCATACCAATTGCAGTACAGAAACGACATTTTGTTTGATTGAATTGTGGTGTAATAGAATTTGAAAGTTCAATGGGCCTTGTTCGTTTCCCTGTTTAGTTTTAGTTTTAGTTTTGATGACATCATCGTTTCCCTCATTTCGCTCTCTACCTCTCTCCACTCATTACACCTGCTGACATCATCAAAACTAAACTAAACTAAAATATCTAACCAAACACAGCCAATATAGTTTTACTTCTTTAGCTGTGGGATATTTTTCATTTTTATAGATGTTGATGTCTTTTATTGCTACTTATTTGATAATATTCCAATTTCTAGCATTTTCTAGGTACATTCCTAATCTATTACATGTGGGGAGGGGGGAGGGGACTTGATCTCGGGATGCAGTGTGGGGCATCCAAGAGCTCTATCTCATAAACTAGCCACCAATTGCTTCAAGGTACGAATTGAAAAGTATGAAAATATTAGAGTGAGTTATTACCACGGTTAAAAGTTGAGGTCTTTGCATATATACAATCACAGTTTAGGTACAAACCGATATAAAATCAAGATATATGATCACCATTTTGTTAAAAAGGGTGATTGTACCCTACATAAAGATCATGATTTTTTCAAAACCGAGATCTTAGCTACCATATTGATCACGCTTTTAAGGAATTAATCTTAGTTTCGAATGCGAGATTAAAAGTGAAAGATCACACCAAAGAACTGAGATCTTTATCTATTTTGTAGCAGTTAGGCATTAATGTAATCTTATTTACAAGGTAAATAGAAGGAGAACACTACGGTGAGTCCCCTTGACAGAGGTGCATGGTACGCCCTATTATGTATATTTTTGGAAATTGTTACTATGATTTTGGTGATTATTCCGTATTTTTAGGTCAATTTCTGGCTAGGAACAGTACATTACTAACGTGAATCTGTGAATAGTATCATAAATAGTGTATTTTTTAAAAAATTCATAATGGGTAACCAGTACAAAAGCCCTATTGAGCAGAGCTTTCGCCTTTTCTGAAGATGAAAATGACGGTGATGATAATTTTGCTGATGATGGAACAAAAAATAGACTAGTACTAGCTGCCATGGTTATTGCTATGAGCATAACAGAATAACAAGAGGAGGATATGGTATTATTGCTCATTATTTAAAAATTGTGTGGTTTTCGTACTAGCAAAATATTGAAAACGACAATGCTGAAGAGGCTTTTTAAAAATATATTTTTTGGTCGACTTGTTGACCCTGGCACTAGTGTCAAGCATGCCAGACTACTATTCCACTACAAGTATTTGTCACGCTGTGAGTTTTAGAATTTTCCTTCACTTCCAAAATCAAAATGTTGTAGTCACTGACTTGAGCGATGACTTGGTACGGCACATATGTGAGAGAGAGAGAGAGAGAGAGAGAGAGAGAGAGAGAGAGAGAGAGAGAGAGAGAGAGAGAAATTCCAACAATTTGATCCCCCAAAAAATCCTTAGTTGTCATTCTTGGGGGGAAAAAAAATAAAAAAGATTATGTGTAAGCATTATCAGTGAATTCTGAATAACTATTCATATTTCATACCATAGACGTAAAACATTAATCTCAAACATGGGTGTCCTGTTTCAAACAAAAATTACTGTGAAACTCTGCAACTTCCAAGTAAAGATCAAAAAGGCTTCCAGGGTCATTGGCTCTTTCTTCTGAAGTAATTGTCACGGTACGAATTTTCCATCTATCCTTCTGCGTAATTGTCTTCCAATGACCCCTGACTTTTCTAACTTTTGAAGTCCCTCTCTTTCAATAATGGGTTATGTGGTCCTCTATGTAAATTCCATATCCCTGGAGAACTTTGCAGGTATTTGTGTTCCAGACGCGCTTAAGAGAACACACTCAATAGTGATTGAAAAAAACGTGCATACGACTAAGCGTGTACCACTGAAAATTATTACACTATCAACTAAATCACAACAATACAGATGGGTTGTCTTCAAAAATTTTGGGTGCAACTGGCACCAGGTCTTCTGTACCCCGTGTTTACGTGTTTAAACCTTTGAGTCATACCCCGAGATTTCAATATCTTGATACTTTCACATGATCCGACGGTTAAAAATACATTGAAACATCGAGGGATGAACACTACACTTCAAAGCATATGGTGCCGGCACGACTAGCGTGGATTCAATCCTTGGCCTTTTAAATAGGAAAGGCCCAATCGTATTACCTTAATTGTCAACACGATATAGAACACGAGCTAGTCTAGAAGACACAGAAAAGTATTGCCACTTCCGTATCTAATAGGATGAAATGGAACGTGGCAGTGCAGTATTTAACTTATTCACAATCCTCGTTGATTTAGAAGAAGACATGCCCAGAGAGTGCAAAAAGATTAATATACATAAAGAGATCAATGTTCTCCCTTCTCAAATTTAGATACATTGAGGAAAATACAAGAAAAAAAAACCTTGAGAAAAGAACGACTATCAAAAGTGAAAACCCTCCGTGATTGTGTCACAAAAGTATGCTCCTCAATATGTCAAGTATAACCTCGCTTGATCAAATTGTTAAAGTGAAACCACGCAAGGACACAGATGCCAAGGATGATTGCCAAACCCTAGCATTCCTAGCTTTGTTATGCAAGTTTTTGATTTTACACCGCTTCAGCTTGCTCCAAAGCTTCTGAAAATCAATTACATGGAGAACTCAACCCAAAAGATGGCTCAACTCTCCGAGGATTCCCATGATTAGATGAGGGACAAAAGCGAACCACAAAGCAATTAAATTACATATAATCCTTGGGAAGAAATATAGGGACACCCTTAAGAAGAGAAATAGTGCGGAGAAAACTAGATATGGAAATGCTACTT
This sequence comes from Vaccinium vitis-idaea, assembly GCA_963854785.1. NCBI lineage: Eukaryota > Viridiplantae > Streptophyta > Magnoliopsida > Ericales > Ericaceae > Vaccinium > Vaccinium vitis-idaea. Next base: position 35,966,099 of record OY978222.1, read on the forward strand.
TCACAATCATATAGAATTGCACAAAGGACGGAATATTTTTTGGACCATGATACCGAGTCTTCACCATCCGGTTCACAATCAATATGGAGGGCACGCAATGAATTCCATATCTTAACCGTTGCACCAAAAAAAAAAAAAAAAAAATTCCAAATCTTGAAAGAACACTGCAGATATAACAGACAAAAACAGATTTTATAAGGAATACCAAAATGTTAAATTGGACAGCAGAGATTCGATAAAAAAATTAGCTTTACTTCCGTTACAGTTAAATGACCGGATTGTTGTTAATAAATCCCATGAACTCAAATCTGCTTCATGTGTTTAGTTAGGACTACAAAGGTTTCTTCTGCAAACAGGGCCGACCCAAGGGTAACGCTAGAGGTGCGGTCGCTTTAGGCCTCCAAAATTCAAGCAAAAACTAGGGCCATTTTACATATAATACATAAAAATATATATTGTAATATATATTATGTCTTTCCATAACCCATCACATGCCGAACTCTGGTGCGAAGGTTGTCGCATCTGAGAGGCAGCCCACAGCCCCAGCTGAAGGACAACCCACATGTCTAACTCGAGGAAACATTGTACTGAGGGCAGCAAACTTGGTTGGAATGCCATTTGAAAAAGGGCACGAAGAGCTATAGAACAAAACAGCAGTATATGTATTTGTCTGAGACATCATAATCAAATAAGCATATAAATAGTTGAATACATAGCAAATTCAAGTATATAAACAAGAAAATTGTCCAATAATCTGCATATTATCATCATCTGGCTCAACTAGTTCACGAAAAAATCTCAAACCCGTGATACTAATGAAACGCGAACATTGATATGCTCAAAACATGTCAATATCCGATGTATTGAGATTGCATATTGAGAAAACTACGGAAATGCAAGAAAAGGAAGCGCAAAACATGTCAATATCTTAATTACGAGGAAATCAGATTCAATAGTTGTAAATATGCAAGAAATGGTGACAATTAAACAAACGTAAAGCATCTCATCCTCTAATTAAGGGAAAGTATAAAACAGGAAATCAAAACACTATAGAAAACAGAACAGTTGCACACAAGAACGACGGGAACAGAGCCGGCCCAAAGGTAAGCCCAGCAAGCCCACGGGCTTGGCCACTCCCGGGCTGGGCAACAAAAAAACGGTGTCACTCTTCCGGAAGACTAGAGGTCGAATCCCAGTGGCAACTTGTTTGACTTGTGGCTTCTCTTTACCTCTTTTCCCTTTTTACCAACAGGCCCCTTGTTTCCCTAAAAAGTCTAGAACCACACACTTAAAATACACATCCAGACATAAAAATATATGGGACCATATTAATTGGTGGTGTTGTATTAATGTATGTGCATTTTGAGTGTGGTTCTAGACTTTTTGTTTTTTCCTTCCCAATTCACAATATTACGAAGATTATTTTACTCAATTGCTTTGTCAAAATGCGCGCAAGCTGGCCCGAACATTTGCTTATCAATAAAATATTTACTTTTGTTAGAAATTTTTCATTTAACAAAAACAACAATAATGTACAGGTGATGCGTTGTTGTTTTTTTGGTTTTTTTTTTTTTTTGATCGGCAGGTGATGCGTTGTTTTTTCATTTGACTAAAATAATTTATCTTAATGGTGGAAAATTGAAAACAAATCGAGAGAGCTAACATGATTTATTAGTTTTTCACACAAATCATAGTTAGAATATAAGAGTACTTTCTCATTTTCTCCACAAAAAAAAAAGTACTATACTCTTTTTGCGTTTACCTTTTATAGTAGTAATTGTATCATTTTAGTTTGACTTTTTGTAATTTTTTAATTTTTTAAAGGACTCTTGAAGATGTAGGGAGTCTAATATTGAGAATTTGCTTCGGAACTCTAAAATAGCTCTTGAATTTTTTCAATTGTATATTTTTAATTTTTTTTTACTTGATATTAAGAGGGCAACCAAGCTAGGAGTCGGGCTTGGGCAACCCAAATATGGGGGCCGGCACTAGATGAAGGATGGCCCTGAAATTTCTTTTCAAGGAAAAATATTTGATCGTGCTACTTGGGAGTATTATTACCACTAAATTCGCTACCTGAACCACTTGCTAAAGTGAAAAACCTCGTGAACCAAGTTGGCCTATATTTCTACACATGCTTGTGCCTTGATGATTTTAGTTTAAGCGCCTTAAAAAAAACGAACTGAGATTGTTTTTTATTCAATGGTGCATATAAAAAAGATACATATATAATTAATGGTCATAAGACTCATAACAACCAAGGCCTGAAAAAGATGTGAGACTGTTTTCAAACTTGGGCACTCATCACTTCATCCGGTATTTGGACAAAGTTCATTTTCTGATTCCACAACTGCAATAGTGAAACTGAACGAAGAGGTGCAGCTAGAGCCTTCCTCTGAGAAAGAAACTCTTGAGACAAGCGTAGCATCGTTGGTCGAGACTTGGGTTTACGACATATGCATGCGAACGCCATTGTAGCAACAAGAACAATGTTCCCCGCCACGATTGGATTCGTAGGAGGTGGAAGACGAGGATCTAAGACATCGGTTAGCATGATGCTTTCACTAGGAGGTGATGACAAGGATGATAGGAGGTCTCCAGGGTGCCTTCCCATAATTGTCTCTAGTGCCACCACTCCAAAGCTATAAACATCGCACTTTTCGGTCACGACCATGGTATAGGCAAGTTCTACACAAACAAAGATGAACTCAAAATAAAGGAAAATAGAATATGCCTCAATAGAAAAAGGATGGTGTCCATACCTGGGGCAATATATCCATAAGTGCCCGCAATTACGGTTTGGTTGGATGAATCTGGATACAAGAGCCTTGCAGTTCCGAAGTCAGCGACAAAAGCCTCCAGTTGAGAGTTCAACAAAATGTTGTTGCTCGATATGTCTCGATGAACAATTGGCGGGGTGCAATCGTGATGCAAGTAGGATAAAGCATGTGCCGTTGCTTCAACAATTTTTACCCTTTGTGTCCATCCAATTTCAGAAGCTTCCACATCGAATCTTAGGGCACAAAATAAGCTTCCATTTTCCATGTACTCATACACCAAGAACATGCATCTCTTGTGCAAACAAAATCCGTAAAGCTTCACAATGCTTTTGTGTCGTACGTTAGTCAACACTTGGACCTCATTCCTGAAGCAAAGGTCGAAAGCAGGGTCCTCTGCTTCCAACCGATGAAGTTTCTTCAAGGCAACTACTTTGCCGCTTGGCAACTGAGCTCTGTAGACGCTGCCATATCCACCTGTTCCAATGCAATATTTGATGTCGAAGTCATTTGTTGCTTTGATGATGTCTTCATATGCAATGCTTCCATCGTAGTTCCATATGGAGAAAAGATCCCCATGTTTCGTTGCCCTGTCCTCACTTTGGATTGTTGGGGTTTTACGTAGACAAAAGCACACAACAGCCACCAGTAAAGCAAGGAAGACTACGGCGGGGAGAGAAATGACAAGAGCAAGTTTCATTATTCTCTTTCCTTTATTGCCCGTAACACAAGAGGACGAATGTTTTGCTTGACAGCAGTCATTTGGACACCCATCTTGATATCTATTTGGGATTTGACTGTCAAGTTGATTGTATGACAAGTTAAGAAATTCAATTGTACAAAGACAATCCGGGATATTCCCAAATAGATTATTTTGGAAGAGATCTAAGTGGTACAGTCGTGGCAAACATGCAAGTCCGCTAGGAATTGTTCCGTTTAAGTGATTTCTAGACAACCCCAAATACTCCAAATTATAGAGTCTTCCTAGCTGCCTCGGTATATACCCACTAAGAAAATTTTCAGCAAGGGTCAAAGACACAAGGTTCTCCAATTCGAAAATACCGTACGGGATTTCACCTGAGAGGAGGTTATTGTTGATGTGCAAGTAAGCCAAACGTACCAATTTCCCTATTTCTTGAGGAATTCGACCGCCAAGGTTGTTATGGCTCATATCCACCGTAACCAAATTCTTCAGCTTACCTAGCTCATGTGGGATGGGACCGTTGAGGTTGTTTGAATCGAGATGAAAATATGTCAGACTAGATAAATGGCCAATAGATGAGGGGATTGAACCATTAAGGCTGTTTGAACTCAAATACATCTCCACCAAATTGTTTAGGTTCCCTATTTCACGAGGGATGGGGCCGCTAAGTTGATTCGAAGAGAGATACAAATGAGCTACATTGGATAAATGGCCAATAGATGAGGGGATTGAACCATTAAGGATGTTTGAACTCAAATCCATCTCCACCAAATACTTTAGGTTTCCTATTTCTTGAGGGATGCAACCGCTAAGTTTATTTGAATGAAGATTCAAATAGGCAAGAGCACTCAAATTTCCAATAGATGAAGGGATTGGACCTTTGATATTATTATGCCCTAAGTCGAGGTGGACTAATTGGGTGAGGTTTCCCAGGGTAGGAGGTAGAACACCTTGAAGATGATAGTTGGAAGAAAGGTCAAGGTGGGTGAGCTTTGAGAGAGTACCAATTTCACCCGGAATTGGACCTTCAATATTTGTGCCCGATATGCTGAGGTGGACTAATTGGGTGAGGTTTCCTAGGGTAGGGGGTAGAACACCATTAAGATCATAGTTGGAAGAAAGGTCAAGGTGGGTGAGCTTTGAGAGAGTACCAATTTCACCCGGAATTGGACCTTCAATATTTGTGCCCGATATGCTGAGGTGGACTAATTGGGTGAGGTTTCCCAGGGTAGGAGGTAGAACACCTTGAAGATGATAGTTGGAAGAAAGGTCAAGGTGGGTGAGCTTTGAGAGAGTACCAATTTCACCCGGAATTGGACCTTCAATATTTGTGCCCGATATGCTGAGGTGGACTAATTGGGTGAGGTTTCCTAGGGTAGGGGGTAGAACACCATTAAGATCATAGTTGGAAGAAAGGTCAAGGTGGGTGAGCTTTGAGAGAGTACCAATTTCACCCGGAATTGGACCTTCAATATTTGTGCCCGATATGCTGAGGTGGACTAATTGGGTGAGGTTTCCCAGGGTAGGAGGTAGAACACCTTGAAGATGATAGTTGGAAGAAAGGTCAAGGTGGGTGAGCTTTGAGAGAGTACCAATTTCACCCGGAATTGGACCTTCAATATTTGTGCCCGATATGCTGAGGTGGACTAATTGGGTGAGGTTTCCTAGGGTAGGGGGTAGAACACCATTAAGATCATAGTTGGAAGAAAGGTCAAGGTGGGTGAGCTTTGAGAGAGTACCAATTTCACCCGGAATTGGACCTTCAATATTTGTGCCCGATATGCTGAGGTGGACTAATTGGGTGAGGTTTCCCAGGGTAGGGGGTAGAACACCATTAAGATCATAGTTGGAAGAAAGGTCAAGGTGGGTGAGTTTTGAGAGTGTACCAATTTCACCCGGAATTGGACCTTCAATATTTGTGCCCGATATGTTGAGGTGGACTAATTGGGTGAGGTTTCCTAGGGTAGGGGGTAGAACACCATTAAGATCATAGTTGGAAGAAAGGTCAAGATATTCCAGATTTGGCAAGGAAGACCAATTCATATCTGCAACTGAAAGACTTGCATAGGAAAGATAGTAAGTACCTGCCATCCGAATGACACTTCCTGCGCTATTGCAAGTGATGCCTGTCAAGTTGCAATGATTTGCTGAAGAAAAGTTTCCCCACCAACCGCTATTGAGCATAGCTTTCGCCTCAGAAGATGAAAACGACGGCGGCGGCGATGATAACTTTGCGGATGATGTAACTAAAACTAGACTAATACTTGCCATGGTTATTGCCATCAGCATAACAGAATAAACAGAAGAGGATATAGTATTATTACTCATTATTTAAAGTATGTGTGGTTTTTGTAGCAGCAAAATACTGAGGATGGATGCAGAGAGCAATGCCCAAGAAGCATTTTAAATAATATATTCCGGGCCAACTTGTAAACGGGGGTGTCGTGTAAACGAGGGTTGAATAGTAAAGATCATAAAGGCTTCCATGGTCATTTGCTTTTTCCTCCGTAATTGTCATCAAATGACCCGACTTTCAACTTTTGAAGTCTCTCTTTCAATAATGCGTTATGTGGTCCTACATGTAAATTCCATTTCCCCTGATAACCTTGCATTTTGCACGTAGTTGTGGTCCACACGCCATTAAGAGAACACACTCAGTAGTGATCAATCATTGAAAAACGTGCCTACGACTAAGCATGTATGGCTGAAAGTTGTTACACTACCAACTAAATCACAACAATACGTATATACGGATGCATTTTCTTCGTAAATTTTGGTACTCTCTTTAAGTGGGTTCTCAGTCTTCCACGCACTAGGTGCAACTGGCACCAGGTCTTCCGTACCCCCGTTTCTGCGTGTTTCTAGCCTTCGAGTCTACCTCGAAATTTCCATATCTTTCACGTGATCTGAGAGCTAGAAATACATCGAAACATTGAAGTATGAACACTACACTACATAGCATATGGTGTCGGCGCGACGAGTAGTCTAGAAGACACAGAAAAGTATTGCCACTTCATTATTACTCCTAGCTCTCTTGTCGAATACCAAATTAATACAGAATTGCTCCTTTATCTAATAGGATGAAATGGAGCAGTATTAACTTATTCACAATCCTCGTTCATTTTAGAAGAAGAAGACAAGCCCAGAGAGTGCAAAAAGACTAATATACATAAAGAGATCAATGTTCCCTTCTCGAAATTACATCTTTTCTGTCTTGGGAGTCCCTCATACTCATAGCATTAAGACATTCAGATACATCGAGGAAAATACAAGAAATGAAAAACGTAAGAAAAGAAAGACTATCAAAAGTGAAAACCCTCCGTGATTGCGTCACAAACGTATGCTCCTCAATATATCAAGTACGACCTTGTTCGATCAAATTGTTAAAGTGAAACCATGCTTCCTTTTAGGAGTCCCCAAGGGGAACCGATCTTCCCGAGGAAGTCTCCCCCAAGGACACAGATGCCAACGATGATGCCCAAACCCTAGCATTCCTAGCTCCGTTATGCAAGTTTCTGGTTTTACACCGCTTCAGCTTGCTCCAAAGCTTCTGAAAATCAATTACGAGGAGAACTCGACCCAAAAGATGGCTCAACTCTCCGAGGATTCCCATGTTTAGATGAGGGACAAAAGCAAACCACAAAGCAATTAAATTAGATATAATCCTTGGGAAGAAATATACGGACACCCTCAAGAAGAGAAATAGTGCGGAGAAAACTAGATAAAGTTCCCTCATCAGTATCTCCTTCGCAGAGTTCCCTTTCCAAGGCTGAAGTAATACATGACCACTTTCGGAATAGTTCCCTTGATCTTCAGGCAAATCCACTACTGGGTCAAGACCTGAACAGGAGTAGAGCCATGGAATACAAACGTAGTGTATTTAGAAGAGGAAAACAAGTGAAGAGCCAAAAATGAACACCGAACTTTTGTTACTTTTGCCCATTTATGCTATATTTGCATATGGAAATGCTTACAGGAAATCAAACAGAAAATCATACTTCCATGACATTTTTTTTTTCTCCTCCTAATCATTTCCCTACAGAAAGAAGAATGAAAACCTTTTCATATATTTCCCTTTCCTTGTCTTCCTCCTCGATGCAATTAAGATCCAATTTTACCACACAAAAAAAAAGGTCCAATTAGATGCTAAGAACCAACATTTAACATTTGATTCGAAAATGACATAGATTCAATTAGATGCTAAGAACCAACGTTTAACATTTGATTCGAAAATGCTATGGACGATAACGACATTTTCTCTTTTGACATACGAACTTCAGCAATGGGGCGCACAATTGCTAAGTAATTCATCCAAAGGCACTACCTGTTGTTCTCATATAGAACTGCACAAAAGACGAAAGACTTTTTGGACCATGATATCGAGTCTTCACCATCCGGTTCACAATCAATATGGAGGGCACACTATGAATTCCATATCTTGAAAGAACACTGCAGATATGACAAACAAAACAAGCAGGCAGATTTTATGAGGAATACCGAAATGTTAATTTAGACAGCAGAGAATGGAAAAACAGTAGCTCTACTTCTCTTTATTTTCTCGCTTGCCCTGAGTTGACAGATTTTCTATCCCCCAGCTTACAGTTACACCTTAAAATTAAATTAAAGGATTGCTGTTAATAAATCCCAAGAACTCAAATCTACTTCATGTGTTTAGTTATGACTAAAAAGGTGTCTTCTGCAAACAGGCCGGCCTAGGGTAAAGCCGGAGGTGCAGGCGCTTTAGGCCTCCAAAATTTAAGCAAAAACTAGGGCCCGTTTTTTTCATATAATAGATAAGAATATGTGTTGTAATATATATTCTTTCCATAACCCATCACATGTCGAACTCTGGCGTCTGTGGCACATGCATGCTTATTGAACCTAGTGGTACCTGGTTCAAATCCTAGGAGGGCCCTTCACAACGTAATTTTTCCCCTTGTTTTTTTGTTGGGATCTTTGTATAGATATACAACTCTTGCACCTCTAAGTGGTTCTAGACCATTGTTCAATTTTTCTGTACACCACAAGTGTGTTGAAAATTTTTTAATTTTGTTTATTTTACTTTTACTTTTACTTTTAAAATCAAATTCACAAATAAAACACTTTTGCTTAATAAACCAAAATAATTTATATTCACTCAACAAACTTTAACAAAAAAAAGTTTTAGAAAAAATAGTTGTCTGATTATTAAAAAGTATTCTTACCATTAAAGTTAATAACATGATTAGTTAGAGAAAACAAATTATATGAGCAGTACTTATGTTATGTTTGCTTCAATTTTTCAAATGCTATAAAATAATTAAAAGTTTATTTTGGTTAAGTTACGATGTTTAACCTTTTTACCTCATATTAGCAACCTATGTTCAAATTTTTTTACGTAAAAAACCTAGGGGCCTATTTTTAAAATTTGCTTTAGGCCTCCAAAATATCAAGGCAGGCCTGTCCACAAACCAAAAAATGTCCATATCAAACTTAGCGTTCTCACCAAGATAGGTGTACCCAGTCTTAAGGACCAAAGGAAATAGGGCGACCTCAGGAGCGAAGGTTGTCACATCCGAGAGGCAACCCACAGGCCAAGCTGAAGGACAACCCACTCCTGAAGTCGACAGCTCATACTTGAGTTGGAGGCAGAGCCCAATTTGCTCGGGACCGAAAGGGGATCGTGGATTAGAGGCTTGAGCTCAAGGATTAGTAGGTCATAAGAGAGAGAGAGAGAGGGAAAGGTCCCATGACACAAAATCCAACATATCACTGATCTATGGTCCCTAGGTCCTTCAAACATCGGTCCTAGACCTCATAGGTCAGCACGGCACCTGTCCTCAAGAAATCGGGCTTTAGTCCAGATACATCACACTCCCTATTAGTCTTACCTCATAGGTTTGTCTTGTAGCTCACATGTCATATCGAGAGGACAAGGGAACTGTGGGGAAAATTTAAGAGTCAAGGTAAAAATTACAAGTCGTCACACTCGTGAATAAGCAAATAATCATTAGACAGAAAACCCACCTTGGCATGGCTGAAGATTGTTCGACCATCACATGTCTGATTTGAGGAAACATTGTACCGAGGGCAGCAAACTTGGTTCGAATGCCATTTGAAAAAGGGCACGAGAAGCTGTAGAACAAAACAGCAGTATATACATTTGTCTGCGTAGAGCTCAAAACTCCATCAAGTGATTCTCCATCCATCTTCAGAGACATAATAATCAAATGAGCATATAAAAAGTTCAACACATAGGAAATTGAAGTAAACAAGAAAATTGTCCAATAACTGCATATTACCATATAATCTCAAACCCATGATACTAATGAAAATGCGACCACTACTATATTCTTTGTTCAGTTGTTGCTTCAACCAACAAAAATTGCCACTGATAACATACGCAAAAAAGATAAAAAGCAGAACTTGAATTGAACTATTATATTTCATGAAAAGATTTCTGGACGTTTTGATATTCATAAGTTCAACAACATAGCTTGAAAAGTACCGCTGAGTCGCTGAATGGCTTCTTTTTTTGTACAATATCCTATGTACTGAGATTGTTAATTTGAGAAAACTATGGAAGTGCAAGAAAACGAAGCGCAAAACATGTTAAGATGCTCATTACGTAGAATTCAGATTCAGTAGTGGTAATTATGCAAGAAATGGTGACAATTAAACAAAAGGGAAGCATCTCATCCCCTAATTAAGGAAAAGTATAAAACAGATAATCAAAACACTATAGAAAGCAGAACAGCTGTAACTGACACAAGAACGACAGGAACAAGGTAGTTGAAATGGATGTTCCATAATAACGCTCAAACCAAAAAGGTTGATAGTTATGATGGTTTGCAAAGTTTCCATGACAATTAGTACTCATATATTTGCTTTAACATGCACTTTCCGCAAACAAGAGAAATGGAAAAGAAACAACAAATCCTGCAGAATCTTCAGATCCCAGACATGAAAATGTTGAGATCAGTGCAAACGACAACAAGATGTATTTTGGCTATATATCACATAGGAGTAGGATAGAAAGTACGAGGTATGGCTTCCAAAAGAAAGGGGATAAAAATTGAAAGCATTAACATATAGGTGCTATTGGGGTGCTTTCAGATGTTGGAAAGCAATGTAAAATGCCTTCAGAATTGACCTTTTATATCGAGAATGCAGGCTAAAATGAAATCCTCATAAATAAGTATTCACCATGCCGGTAATCCTCACAAATAAGCATTCACCATGCCAGTACAGGAAGACCATCTACACATGCTCTGCTCAATGTGTAAAGGAAATCAAGGAACTACTAGCTCTCCCTTTGCCTCTTTATACATAAGTCAAAGCAGGTGAGGATGTAAGACATTTGTGCATGTGGAAGACAGCTTCAACTTTAGTCGCGCTTCGCAGACTATTCGGGTTTAGGTTATAAGAGCATCTCTTGTGCACTACCTAAAAAATGTTTGCTAAAGTGTACACCTAAGCACATGTGGACCCTATTTTGTGTGCAAAGAACTTACTCCCTCCGTTCCTAAATAAGAGCCCCACTTTCTCTCTCTTGCTATTTTTCAAATCAAAAGATGAAGTATTTCCGTGTATCATTTTTTGAATTTTTCCGCACCGAATTAAAGTACTCATCAAGTACTTTAATTTGGTGCGAAAAAATTCGAAAAATGATACACGGAAATATTTCATTTTTTGATTTGAAAAATGGCACGACTTTTCGTAGTGGACTATTAATTTGGAACGGAAGGAGTAGTTAGCTAGCTAAGGAGAAATGCACTTTAATGGGGCTCCCTAAAAATATTCATTAACTTTAAGTCTTTCCTTTCTCTCTCCTCTCTCCTCTCTCCTCTCTCACTCCTTAAAGTTATTCTCTCTCTCCTCTTTCTCTCTCCTCCTTCCCTTCTCTCTCTCTATCTCTCTCCTTAAGTCTCTCCCCAAATTTAGGTAGTCACTTAGAGCACTTTAGGTAGTGAGGGGTGCCACCTAGGATTTTAGGCAGGGGCGGACCTGGGGGGGTGCGAGGGGGGTGTTCGGCCCCCGCACTCCCCCCAATTTTTGACATATTTTCAATTTTTTCAGTGTATTTTTAGTACATTTTCAATTTTTCTGTATATTTTCTATGGTGTGGCCCCCCGCAGCTACAATCCTGCGTCCGCCACTGATTTTAGGGAGTTAATTTTTGTGCACTAGAGACCATTTTTTGAGTTTTTCTTAGCTAACTAGTTTGGGGACTTTAGGAAACTCTTTTAGGTAGTGCACTAGAGATGCCTAAATACTTGTACAACGAGGTTGAACTCCTCTCTCTTCAACCGATACATTGTGATAACTGAATTGGAAAAATCTCTCTTGCCTTGTGTTCTTTGTCTTGGTTCTTGATTATTCTCGGGGCGTGTTGTTGTTGGTTTAACCAATAACAACATCATTCTCCTAAAATACAAATTCTTCAACCCTTAAAGGTTGCAAATTGACGAGGAACTAAAACCCTAAAAATTCATAAACACGACCAAAATACAGACACGCTATAACACCTATCTACATCCACAATTTGATAACACTGTAAAACCTAATACTGAAAAATCAACACAACGATCATATATTTTAAAAACTGTAACAATAATCAAGAGTAAACAGATGGAAATTGTGACCTAATACCTCAATAGGCGAAGAAGACGAAGAGATCGTAAGAGGGCATTGGAACTGCAGATCGTGAATAACCGTAATGGATTGAGGAGGACACGTGGATGTGGATACAGTTGATGATGATAACGATGAAGATACATGTCGTATCGACGATGCCGCTGTAAATATACACAGAAACACAACGTAATTCATCGCTGCCGCTATAAATACAAGTACAAATAATCGAATCACGTATCAAAATACGGCCGCTTTCTCTCTCTGAAAGGCTCCACCTTTGGTTTGCAAATTCGATCTTTCGCCTCTCTCTCTCTCTCTCTCTCTCTCTCTCTCTCTCTCTCCACTTACCGAACCAGGTCTTGGAATGTCTCTCTCATCAGCGAATTTTCTTCGTCGTCGTGCAGATTTGACTTCTTTTTCGGTTTTGGAAATGCTAACCTCACTAAAGGAGAAGTTTTTCGCGTGCCACAGGAGTCGCATCGCATGCCCCTTTCGGTATCGCGTGCGTGGTGCGTTTTGATAAGATTTGTAGATATCTGAAAAAAATATATTAATATTCGTAAAATCATATTTGTAAAATATGCGTTGATATCTGTAAAATATGTAGATTTGACTCTTTTTTTTCCTTTTTGAAAATGCTCACCTCACCAAAGGAGAAGTTTTTCACATGCCACATGAGTCGCGTGCCCCCTTTCAGTACCGCGTGGTGTGTTTAGATAAGATCCGTAGATATCCGAAAAAATGTATTAATATCCGAAAAAATGCATCCGTAAAATGTACATTGATATCCGAACTAATTTGTCATTATACTAGCAAAACCCTTTTTTATCAATTGTGAAGGTCTATCGGGTGCACGCAGAGGCGGTTGCACCTTATATTATGGATGGTTACCTGACCACCCAAAAAAAAAAAAATTACTTAGAATACATGTAGAAATTTTAGGTAACCCATTGTTGAACACCCTACCCAAACTAAATTGAACACCCAACCCTAATAAATTGAAAATCTTGTCCAATGAAAAAGCCCAAGTATTAAACACTTTGGCCAATTAAAAAACCCAAGTTCAATTCAAATTGAAACCCAGAAAACTAAAGCCCAAATAGATACAAGATTTTTTGAGCTTAAAGGGATTGGAGATCTTGTTGTAAAGTTGGTGGAAACAGATAAGCATGTCATATATAGATCTGGTCTATTTTCTTGTGATATTTGTTGACTCCTCTTGTCGCCACTGCATCAGTTGGAAGAAGTTTTTCGGCAATGAAATATATAAAGAGCAATCTGCACAATCGAATGGGAGATCGGTGGATGAATGATTGCGTGGTTACTTATGTTGAGAGTGATGTATTTGATACCGTTGATAACGAAGCTATTATGCAACGGTTTCAAAGTGTGAAAACTCGTCGAGGGCAATTGTAATATTCTTTATCCGTTGTTCTTTTTGGGTGGAATTGTCGATATAAATGGAAATTTTTTTGTCTATATTTAGTTGTGGTTTATAGAGGTAGTAGAGCATAACAATTTATGAACAGCCTTAGAAAATTTCCTGGAGCCGCCACTGAGTGCACGCACCAATTGTAATTTACCCTCACCCGCGGATGTTGGACCTGGTTAAATTGTGGGAGTTTTAAATTTCAGTTTGGCTCAAAGCCCACAATGAAGTTTTTAAAAGAAAAAATCTTTCTTTTGATAAACCCAAAAAAATAAAATAAAAGAGGAAAAGAATTTGGATAATAATTCAAAGTTTGAGTTTGGAATAAAATAATTTTCCCAAAATATAATCCTCCCTCCATCACAAATTGTTGTTCTTGTTTCGAGAATCCAACTTTGTATGAACAGCATACATTTATATACCCAAAAAACAGAGAAGTACCAATTTTTATTTGTTAACTTTTAAAATTAACCCTTTGTTTTGAAACAGCAAAAAAGGAAAGTATGATCAACATTTTGAAACAGACGGAGTAGATATTAATTTGTTTTCGCTTTGTTTTCCTTCAATTTTTGTTGTACTAATCATGGATCAAAATTTTAAACAACCAAGTTTAGAAGGACAGTCTGTATTTTTCAAAAAAGATTATAATCTTTGATTATTTTTCAAAAAAACAACAATCAACTTTTTAAATTTTGATCATAATCTTTCTGTTTAGATTCTAGTCACTAAGACGTATGGATAATACAAAAAAAGATTTATACTACAAAAAAATATTAGACGTAAATCTGATAAAAGAAAATTGAAAATGACCAAAAAAACAATGTCAATAAGACTAAATAAAAAATAAAAAATTGTCCAAGCTCTGCTATTCCACGTATAAAAATTTAACAAGAAGTCCCAAACTAATAGTGAAATTATTTCTATTTTTAACAGTACCCCTGCTTTACCGAGATTCATTTGATGTTCTCATTTCAAATAAGCCTGTTTTTATTTAACTCCATTTGTATTGCATTTGTTGATTCTTGAATTTCAAATTTCTCAATTTCAAAAGAATTTCAAATTTTATTCTTTCGAAGGTTTAATCTTATTATTTCAACCAAGGGTTCGTAATGAAATTTCTCAATTTGCTATGGTAGTCGTTTTAACCTAGAAAGCCGGAGATTACTACCGAAAAGTACATCATGTTTACCCTAAACCTAAAAATCTTATTTGCTTAACTTGCATAAATCGAAGAGGAAAACTGCCAAAAAAAAAAGCACATTGGGCTATCAATAAAATTAAAAACGAGTATTGGTTTATGTACATGGAATTTTGTCAGCAATGAGAGAGAAAATGCTGCTTTGAGTCTTGTGTTGAAATCGGATTGGTCAACCCTCATCCTCTTGGCTAGTTGAACATATGGGTATGCCTTTCTGCATACTGCTGCTTCAACTGCATCTGCTTTAGGGCGAAAGAAGTGAGAGATTTTGTTAGCAGAGCTGAACCTGAGCCAAACACTGTACCCAGTCCATGGATTACATATCCCGGTGGATAAACCTAAGCCAAACACCGTACCCAGGCCACACCATCTCTGCTTTTGCGCCATGACAATCTCACTCAAATTACAAGAACCTTGTCCAAGCATACCAGACGTGCAAGTTGTGTTACGGAGGTCTGAAGTGCATTGAAATGCCTGAAATAAGCAACGATACCAAATATTTATAGCATTTTCTTTCCCTCATTACACTTTCAATTGCGGAGCCGATGAATACATCATAATTCTGTTGCTGGCAAATATATCAGAAATCGGATTCATCAGTGTCGCTATAAGATTGGGGACCCCAAAACTTCGAACCATGCTCACTCTCGTATGATGAAACATGGCAAGTAGCGTTGGAGAAGTCCCTGTAGCGTATAAGACCCAGTTCTTCACTACAACTAGCTGTAACAATTCGGCACCCATTGACAGCCATTGCAGAGCAACCAAGGCTAGAACTCGAAGCATAAGAGCCACAAAATAAGGAATTTGTTTGGATACCGGTGTCGGTCTCCCATATATGGATATAAGAATCCTCTACGCCTCCGGTAACAAGCTTGTATGGATCCACGTGCAGGTGTGTCACTGCACCAGTATGTCCATCTAAAACCCTCATTGGTTCACTGCTTCTCCTAATATCCCACAGCATTACCCTGGATAAAGAGTAGATGTTCAATTCAGCAGAAAACACAAGTTCAAAGACTTAACAGTAGTGTTGGATTCATCAAGAAGACTTCTTTTCCATACCTAAATCCATAAATATTCTAATTTCTAAGAACTCGCCCAACTAGCATTTAGAACTACTATATACTCCAACAGTCCAACGGGGTGGCAAAGTAACCCAGAGTAACCTGAATTGATTCCATCAATTAAATAGGAGTACATATTTACTTTCAATTTAATCATGCAGATATTTCTAGTTTTTATAGTGCCCATTTTATTCAAAATGCATATGTAGAAACCTGGAACAATCACATTTAATTCGCGACATTAATTGAACCAATTCATTCTACTTTCATTTGAAAATGAATTCACTCCAATATATAATGTTTAGGAGCAGAATTAAAAGCACAAAAATGTCCTCGGAAAATGAAACTGTTCATTGTGTTTTCTACAACACAGCGCCCTAGTTGACAGAGACAAGGAGACGAATGGCCATGCTACAAAATTCTATCCTAAATACTAAAGTGAGTGACTCGGACACGGATGCACGAGATTATGGAGGATTCCTATGTCACTGCTTTTCACAATATTTGATGAAAATGATCGACTAGGCTTAGCAGGGTCAACCGCACAATAGAAAATAACCAATAACGAAGAAATAAAACAGCACAAACCTAATACTTTATAAAAGTCCAAGATTTACCTATCAGTTCCACCAGCGCAGATTAAGGATTTTGAGGGCAAAGCTTTGAATGAATACAATTCTCCTTGGTGGATTGCTGTAGTGAACACTTTCTGCATTGACCTCAAATCAATCGCCACAACAGAGGAACCAGCGGCAACATAGACCAATGACTCATGGCATTTCATACCCACAGGTGCACCAGGAACAGAAGTAACCCCCACACAGCAAGAAGAGGGAACAGCAGATGATGCAATTGTATCCCAAACTCTTACCTATATGAGAATAAACAGAAATGTTCCATGAAGAACCAAAGATTATCGATGGGCAATGGCACAATGTGTCTAATGAAAATCACGAAGCAAAAGCTGCACTAGAAGACGATGATACCTTGGAATTTTTTGATATGCTAACCAAAAGAGAGGTTTTGTGCCTGGAAGAAGGAAGAAGACAACATGTGTGTGTAAAAGGCTAAAGGCAAACTTTGATGATTATGTAAATATTGAAGGGCAGCAACTATCAAGAGCCAAAAGTAAGTTAACTTTGTCACGCCTTGTTTTCGTTAAAAAGTTGTAAAATATAGAGAACTGCATGGACTTGTATCAAGGAACACCACATACCCAGCAACTGACATAGATACGATAGGTTTCTCATGCCCATATAGTGTAGCCTTCAAAGCTTGCTGGCCACGTTTTCCTGTAGAGCTGAGCGACCAAAGGCGAACAGTGGCATCTTCACCTCCACTGGCAAATATTTTTCCACTCCCATCACCCAATAACTTATCAGAGAGGGTGGAAACAGGACCATTATGACCTCTGAAACATCTTTGGCAAGTTCCCTATTTTCAGAGCCATAATGCAGAATAGTAAAAATAACAAAACCAATTCTTTGATTTAATTGGTTTTTGCATGAAAATATGGTGGTTCACCCGCATGTTTTTGGTGAACATCAATTTGTGGATACCTAGAGATTCAATCAACAAAAAATTTAAGAATGCAGCATGCTGAAACAGTTTAAACTCACATTGTTTATCACAGTACCTTCCACCATAGACGAATGGAGTGGTCACAGCTTGATGTTACCAAAACATTATCATTTCTTTGCGCCTCACTTCGATATAAAGATGTTTCCACAAGGGGAAACAATCTGCACATAATTCAATCACCAATGATTACCAAACAATGCATTAAATTGGTGATAATCAAAGCTCATGTATGAACTGAATAGGACTTCAGTGTCTTTGATTCCCCAAAATTAAAGAAACTTATGCTAAAAGAATGTTCATCTCGTTCTAAGTTCAGGTTTCCCTGTTCCCCAAGAATATATACATTCATTTTAAACAAAAAATATCGAAAATATTGAGAAGGGAAGTCCCAAATCGTTTGGGTACCAAAGGAATATGAAGTAGAAGCGTGAGGACACCCCCTATCCGATAGCCCACTTTTGTGGTTGAGTTCTACCCAAGACTGTTTAACATGGGTCAAAGCTATGCACTAGGGCACCCGTATATGGCATGGGACAGGTGCTGTTGAGTGAAAACTTTGCGCGTGAGGGAAGGTGTGAAGCGAACTCCCATATCGTGAGAGTACCCAAGTATGAAAGTAAAATGAAACATAAGTGCGAAAGCATCCCAACTTTAATAGCTAGCTTTTGGTGTTGAGTTCTGCCAAGACCGTGTAACATGTATGATATGAAGTTAGTATGCTATAAAATAAACGACACTATTCCCCACCCAACAGTTAACAATAAGTAGCTATAGCAGGCAAGTGAAAACAGATCAGCAAGTTATAAAGAGGTTTGTGAAAGATGAAAAATACTTCATGTACGATTGACAATCAAAATGTAACTTATATCCACTAACGTGCCTGTTAAAGCATCCAACTCAAAACCAATTGGCAATAAGCAGAGAGGCCGCCCAGGATCATATACTAGCTTTGGAGGTTATAATTAACCAATGTGGAAAAAGCTCTAACACTCCCGCACACATGCGACCCCTGACTCACACGTGGTGGGGCAAACAAACGATTCAACATATATGACAAACGATCAACCATCAATGACAAACAAAAGGGGAACCAACCATCAACGACATAGAGTCTTGTCTAAAAGTCTCCAGAAGCCTAGCTCTGATACCATGTTGAAGCATCCAACTCAAAACCAATTGGCAATGAGTGGAGCCCAGGCTCATATACTAGCTTTGGAGGTTATAATTAACCAATGTGGGGCAAGCTCTAATAGTGCCTGGGGAGACATTGAAATATAGCTGTATACCAAGCAAATAGAGAAACGAACTGGACAAAAAATAAGTGCAATCGAAGAACATTGTGGTAATGTCAAATCTATTAAACAAATTTAGGACTTAAGAACTCATGAAACCCATCTCATCATTCACGTATATATCAAATGACATCTTCACTTCCAAACAC
The DNA here is from genome assembly GCA_963854785.1 of Vaccinium vitis-idaea. Taxonomy (NCBI): domain Eukaryota; kingdom Viridiplantae; phylum Streptophyta; class Magnoliopsida; order Ericales; family Ericaceae; genus Vaccinium; species Vaccinium vitis-idaea. The sequence goes on from OY978222.1 coordinate 35,984,911, forward strand.
AACACATTATGGAACAAGAGAATAAACACCAACTTCTCACCTAATACAAGTAATTCTTGCACGATGGTCACTCAGTCTTAAAAGTGAAGCTCTTCCACCGGAAAAGCTATCAATCCTCGTCACGTCAACCAGTGAGCCCTACTCAACAGTCCAGAGAAAAACAGATCAGGAAACGTGAATGATATCAGACTCAAAATGAACTTTTTTGTTTTCTCTTCCTCTATCATTTCGAAGCAAAAAAGAAAAGAACTCTTTTGCCATCAAAATTCGAAAGGAGCATATACTGATAATTATTAGCGTTCCGTAGTGCCCCAAGGCACTATACTCCTGCAGTGCCTCCGAATGTGGGCCCTCTATAATCTTGAATTTGTTATCCGAATCGTTGATTTTGCCGGGAGTGTTGAGTTGTTCATTTATGCAAAAAATCAAATTGATTGCATATAGCCGTATGGTCAGGAAACATTAATTCTACAAAAAAGGATGGCCACCATGATTTAGAGAATGAACTATAAGACAAATGTGTCTCAATCACAGGTATACCAATATCCAATCAATGTGATTTTTTTAACAGATGAAATGCTCAATGTTCCGGAAAATATGGACAGTTCAAATCACAGATAATCATCCACAATTGAGGGCACCAAAAACAATATTACATCACCATAAAGCTATTAATCATCCACTAGACAGATGAAAGTGAAAAGGAAAAGCAGCATAAGACACTGGATTATAGCAACAATACATTTGCACGGACAACAATTGCTGCAGAACAACGAAGGGTAACTTTACCCCTCCAGATGCAACATTATCTCAACTCGTCAACGAAGTCATCATGTCCAATATCCATCCATGATGATGGCTAATGGATAATTATCGGAATAACAAACAAAGTAGAGCATGAAGTTTTCAAGTAATTTAACATCCTTGATAGATATGACTTTAAAAGAAAACTCCTGAGTGCTAAGTGAAAAAACTATGGGGGTTAATTCCTTATGAGTAATTAACATAGCGCGAAATGTAATCAAGAAGAAGACGACAAATTGAATAATAAGAGAGCTCTTGGCTTCCTATTTGCCGAGGACAGATAGTGAAGCAGTCGCCGACCACCACGAGGGAGCCATGAGTGTCAACCTGGTGGACTAACTATCATCCCAGAAAGGCTAGTAGCCAAGGAGAGTGACCTCGGGGGATTAATGGGGTACCGGTGTCGAACTGAGGATCAAAGGGTTCTTAAGAAGTTGACAAGTAGCAAGGCATGCTCCTCCAAAATAATTGTTTGTTGTCCCATCAACCAATCGAAAAGGATTTGAACTGACAAGTAGCCACATGGGATATCTCAGACTACATGCAAAGATCTCTGAAAAAGGACAGTGGTGATGAATTCCAATCATGGTTAATAGGGAGGTACCAGCCTGGGGTGGTTAGCCTATTCACCTATGATTACTGGAAGCAAAGGCAGCATAAGGCATGTGAGAAATACATGTAAAAGAACTGTAAGAGAAATAATTGTTTTCCCTGCTCTTTCCTACACTTGTATACAGGTAGATTGTATACAACGTGCATATGAAAACAGTACCCCTTGGCTCCATTATGCACTACACTTGCTGTTTATGAGGGACAAAAGAGAAATTCGCTTGGAACCACAACCACAAGATGTTATCTCAGGAATAATAGAGTTGAAAACACTGACAACAGATTAAATAATTAACTTCACAGACACACTAATAAGCTTGCATAGATTAGTGATTTCAATACCATAGAAATTTATGACAGACGATTTTCTTAAGTAACAACCAGATCTCAATGGTAAGAAAAATGGGGGGTCTTGCTGAGAAAATGGACAAAGGAGAGACCAATCCTACTCTCATATGTCTGTCACAGACTCATATTATAGACGGAACCAATCCTACTATCTAATGCACTACATGCTTGAACATCAGAGAAACCATAAATACATTATGAATAAAATCAAAGGGCGGTAAGAGAAATGGTTTCAGCCCGAGAAATGAAAAAATAAAAAAGGTGAGAGTTACCGGAGCCATCTGAAAAGTTGACAACCCCAGATAGCAAGCAAAGACAACTGAACTACCATGATAAGGCCGAAGGAGTACATATGGTCAAGTTAAAAAGTTCAGCTCATCCCACATGATAAATACATTCGGTAAATGTCCCAGCCTGCTCCCACCTTGCAAAAATCCCGTAAAACTCGAAAATAAGATATGTCATGAAAGGAAACCCAATATAGTACCTGCGAGAAAATTATATCATTATCGTTCAAGAGTAAATGGTTGAAAGGTTGCGCCACTGTGTATAAGTCAGCAACTAAGGGATCAATGAACTTAAACTGATTCAAAGCTGTATGCCTCGCCAAGTAAGCCTCCCTCACGCTTGATGCTTGTGGAAAGCTGCATGATATTTGCTCTGACCAGCGCTCCCTGTAGATATTAAGATGCGATAAACAGTAAGCATATAAACCTTGGGGGGACACAAATGAAATTGTCAAGAAAAATAGTACAAAATTGAAGTAAGAAAATGAAATGCCAGTTAATTTTCCACCTCCGTGGAAGCAAGTTGGAAGGTGTCAAATCTGGAGCTTAGCAAAATTTATAACAACAATAATTTAGCAAGAAATTTTTTTTACGACAGCCCAAAATCGAGAGAGAGAGAGAAAGAGAAGGACCTGGAAAAGCGTTGCCAGATGGAATCAGAATAGGCGACTCGCTTGAGGTAATTGCAGGACATGGCCATGTTAGAGATGTCACGAAGGTTGAGATATGAAGCACAGTGGACCAACGAGTCGATATTCAGATCGCTAATCGCTGTATTACTACTACTAGTACTGGTAGAGGTTTGATCGATGGACGGTGGTGGAGGTTCCGCCATGTTACTGATTTACAGAAGGAAAATGTTGGTCTTGAATTGCTTTGGCAAAACCCTAGAATTTCGATCGATTTGAAGAAGAAGATAGAGCCAGTGAATTGGTTAGAACGGATCCAGGGGATAAAAGCCCGCCAAAGATTTCGGTTAAGTTCTGGACATTAGAAAAATGTGATTTACGATTTATGTCCTTGTACTTTTACTAATTATTTTGGTGCACTCTTAACTTTCAATTGCACTAATCAACCCCTAACACTTTGGCCTAAAAAGTTAGCTGGCTTATTTTTTCGTCTTTATTTGATTTTTTTCGTGTTTTTTAATTTTGCATCAACTTTTTGTGTATTATTGGTTCATCTCGGCAAGAGGAATCAAAAAGTAAAAAGTTATGATCGAAACATATATTTTTTTATTCAAAAAATTGAGAGTTCTAGTCATAATCTTTTACCTTTTTGGATTCCTCTTGCCGAGACGAACCAATAATACTCAAAAAATCCATGCAAAACTAACAAACGCAAAAAAAAAAAAAAAACCAAATAAAGATACAAAAATAAGTTAAGTTGGTTTTTTAAGCCAAAACACCATAGTCAATGCGATTATACCTTCTATCTTCTGTTTGGTCAGGAGTCATGTCAACATTTTTCATGAAACCTCATGGAGTCTTTTTTTGCCCACATTGAGTAACTGAATAATCAACAAAAATGCTACAAAGACAGATGAAAAGACACATATATATTTGGAATCCTCCAATGTGTATAAGTCTCACGTGAATCATGTGAGACTCACCTATATCTGAGGGTTCCAACCATATTTATTTATGAATTTGTATCCCTTTGTCTGTGTCTATAGCACTGGTTGATAATTAGTCGCGGAATTTGTAGATGAAAAAAATCATATCGACAGTTACATTGGCTTATACTACTTGCACAATCAACACATAAAAAGATCATATTGACACTCCACTTTAAGTTACTGCATAAGAGTTCACTTGAAACTTCAAGATGTAAGTGTGCATGATAAAATTGTGGTGGAAGCACATATGCAGCAAGTGTAATTTGACCCTGAGAAATGAGGTTAGCGCCGATTATTTGTGGATTTCTAGAGTTACATGCGTTGTTTGAGCCATTTCTAACCGTTATTTTCAATGTTTCATGCATTGTTAGTTTTCTTTTCTGTCCCACCGATAAACAATACTTTTTATTTATTTAGAATCATCTCCAATCCTTTCTGTCCCACAGATTTAAGTACAATGATTCAAGCTCAGTTTCCGCGAAGTTATTTTTTATGATGTTTTTATTTTGGTATTATTTATTTTCCTTAGTTGTAAGCTTTTGTTTGGTTTTTTGTCAAAAAAAAAATTGGGATGAATCATTCGTCTCGACAAGAGTCATCAGAAAAATATAAAAATGAGGACTAAAGTTGAAAAAACTTATATCTGTCTATATTCGTACAATACAACACGGTTTTTACATTTTGTCCGTCTCACAACTGTCCTTCATGGCAAATTAGAGGGCTGTGATTGAAATTTCAAAAATCGACTTCCAGTGATCCACGGTTTCGATTTATTAGTATTCAAAATTCAAACCCCCATATCAAGAAATTTTCCCTTTTTACGGCTAAGATTGACACAAAATGAATTTAACGGGTGAGATGAAATAGAATGAGATCGTGCCATAAGTATTCATAACGTTTCTTCGACGACAAAAGGTGGAGGCTGCCATAAGTATTCATAACGTTGTTTTTTCTGTTTCATAGACAAAACTTCAATGGCTTTGATTTTTTAATGCACAAATCATACTGGTTTCAATGTTTTTGTTGGGTGCATGTTTTTATCTTAGATGTTAAGGAAGTGCATTCATGAACGGGCACGAGCATGCCCCAGTGGCTAGTAAGATGACATTGTAGACAAAAAATACCAAACATATGGTATTTTTTTCATTTTTTCAAAAAACCGAGGACAAAATACCAAATTAAAATCTAGTGGAAACTGAGCCCGAATGTTCTCGAATGATTCGGTCCGTTCTAGGTTTAGAAAAGCCCATCTTCCAGGCTTGCAAAGGTAAAGTGGGCATCCGACCCACAAAGGATTGGGCTTAAAGCATTGCACAGTTTTGCACTATTCGATACGATTTTGATGAAATGATGTGATTTTTTTTAATGTGCTCTCATCAACATTGAATATCACAAAATATTCCATGACCAAAAAAATATTGGGAGGGCTCAATGTATCATCTTAGAAACAATTTCGAAATCTAATTTACGAAGTTTTACACAAATTCCTATAAATTTCTCTCACGAAATGAAAGAATTTTATTAATCAATATGAAACGAATACAAGGATTAAAGGGAGAGCAAATACACGGATCCACCGGCGGCTCTACAACCTGGGGTAGATGGTCACATGACCACCCTGAAAATTTATATTTTCATATAATACATGTAAAAATTTTGGGCTAGTCCTTCCTCTAAACACCCAACTCAATTGTAAATGAACACCCAGACCAAAATTAACAGAGCACCATCAAAAAATTAGCCCACAAGTCAATCCACTTTGAATACCCCAAACTATAGGCCATAGGGAGTTCCAAATGTTAATATAGGGTCAATTGAACATCCTAAAAAATTTAGTTTTGCATATTACACTTAATAATTTTATCTCAGGTTTTGGTTGAATAATTAGTCCTATACTTTACCCACACACTAGGTAGTTCACAATTGAACACCTAATGACAATCAACTAAACAATTGGTACCAGTATTGTGCTCGATTTGACTTCTCTCTAGATGACAATCAACTGATCAACTCTATATCTTTAAAATAAAAAAAAAATAGAAGTATATATCCCAAAGGACCTTGCTATCGTGTGCCTACTTGAAAATAAGCAAACAAAAAAAATACCAAAAAAAAAAAACACGCCTTCCAGTCCACTCTTTACACTTTTTAATACATTTATACCTAGTACATTTTTTTACACCTTTCAACACATTTTTTCAAACTTAACAGAAGCCCATTGTGCATATGTTAGCATTTTTCTATCCAAAATGATCCATACAAACCTCCCCACGCAGTTTCCTCAACAAAAAAAAAAAAAAAAAACTCCGTATTGGTCTATATGTGTGCGGTTCAATCTTTCTTGGCCCAAACATAAAAATTCGTCGCGAATAATTGTAATATCTTATGCATCTTTGTAGTTTTTGGCCGAATTACTCACAAGTATAAGAAATTTTGTTTATATGACTGGTTAATAGAGCTAATAGAATTAATGTAATTCTTGAACATCATATTAAAAATTTCTGGAGCCGTCACCAAACAAATCAAAGTGACACACAAGGTTTAAGAAGCAATTCATAGGAACTTCACTTGTGGCCAGATCCTAAAGAACCATATTACAATTGTATAACATATATCTGAATCATTCATATCAATGATTTCATGGGATTGTAAGCATCTCATGATAGATGAGTTGAACCATCTTGGTTTCATTGATCTATCAATACATCTAATAACCTTCAGTTAATTACTCCCTCCGTCCCTTTTTAAGTGATCCATACGGGAATACGTGCAATTTCAAACCCCTAAAAAACATATTTCTCTATATAAGTTTTTAATTTGTTTTATACCAAATTAAAGTGCTCATTGAGTACTTTAATTTGGTGCAAAAAAAAATTTAAAAACGATATGCAAAAGTACATTTTTAAACGTCCACAAAAATACACGTTTTCCTAGTGGAACACTTAAAAAGGGACGGAGGGAGTATTAATATGACATGTTTTAGAAACCAAAAAGAAAAGAAAAAAATTACACGTGTAAAATAAGTTAAATAAGAAAGGGTATCGTGACTTGACCACCATACCAAATTGGGGCAACCTTACAGTTGCGCCCGGACCATCTTTAGTTACATGGATACTTCTCAAACAAAAATGATAGATACACTCCCTCCCCAACCACTCCCTACCACTCCCCCTCTCACATGTGGTGGGTCCCACCGTGGGTTCCACATGTGATGGGTCCCACCACATGTGAGAGAGGGAGTGGTAGGGAGTGGTTGGAGGGAGTGTATGTATCATTGTTCCTTTTCAAATTCAAAAATTCAGCAGCATTTCAACAGTCAAATTTCGCCAAAAAAGATATTCATCAATTCATTTGATCCCTACTAGCAGCGTCCTTGGAATGATTCTTAGACAGCGAAAACGGTAACGGAGATTGTTGGCTCAAGAAATTCGAAGCAGAAATTAATTTCCCATTCGGCGCCAGAGGATTTGAATTAATGGCCTGAATTGTCTCCCCCCACTTCAATTTCTGCCCAATATTACTCTCCCCTCCACCTTGGTTTCCGCCGCCCTCGGCCGCCAGAGAAGAAATCGCGGCCGCGATCACCGACCGGAAACTCGGGTCCGATGTGATTGCCTTTGTCAGTGTCTCTGTCAAGACCTGCTGAGAAGAAGCTTGGTTGTTCTTTTGGTAATTGTTAAATTGGTCTAGTAATTGGGATGGTGATCTTCCAAAATTAACTGACCCAATATTGGAAGTACTATTATACCCATTTTTCAAATACCCATTTCCCCAAATTGTAGGTACCATGTTGGATTCTGAGGAAAAGCTGAGACTATTTGAAGGGTATTTTGGGGACTGGGGAAAAATTGAAGAGTAAAGGTTGGAATGATGGGATGGAGTGTTTGAAGTGAGGTCCAAAGTGATGGTTGGAAAGGGCTGCACTGAGGAGGTGTTTGGGAAGTGGAATGGTCTTGTTCTGGAATTATCAGAAAGAGTGAAGGTTAATCCGTGGAGGTTATTGGTTGCCGACGCGGTGGTGGTGGTGGCCGATTGTGGAAGTAAGCCAGGTTGAGAGGTCGAGGAGCCGGAAATTAGCATGGAAGCAGCGGCAGAAGTGGTGGAAGCCATTGCTGTGGCAGAGACTGGAAGCGGGTGGTTATGAGTTCCCTCGTAAGTTGTGATTAAGATGGACATGTCCTCCGCACATCGTTGCACCTAATATTGGAGAGAAATATTAACATCAAGTTCACTTATAGTCCTTTCAAAGAAACACAAAACATTGACCATGCAAGTCTCTTCTTACATGCATCTATACAATTAATGTAGCTATTGGTAGAACGTCAATATATATGGCCGGCATTATATAACCAAAGCATCTACTTGAATAATTATTGACTGGTATTTAGCGCTTTAGAAAATTGATGAACACTTTGATGATGTTGATTTTCTTATCTCTACACAAACTAGGATATATTTATGGAAAAAAAATAACTCAATCTCGGATTATTATAAGGCTCGATCGAAGGGAAGAATTGAAGTAAACTTGAATGTTATCGCAATAATTTAATGATGAAATATGTTAGTTAATTATATATATTGTGTCATTTTATACCATGGCCTGATTATTCATTGCTCTCGGAGCATAGTTACGTGATGTTCTCGGGCACCCTAATTACATCACACATTCTTTTGGGACTCACAATTAAGTGTATGAATCATATATGTAAATGTGTGATGTTGAAGTGATCCAGAGCACTAGGTGATTGTGCTCCGAGACTACTAAATAATTACTTTATAACATGACGCATTGCACATTCATAATGACTATACATTAATTAGTGGGTTTTATCACATGAAATGATGAACGAAAGATGGTAAATAAGGTCGTCTAAGATAGCATTGTTGATTCTAACAAGCAAATGCTTCAATCCTTGTCATTCATAATGACTGTACATTAATGCTTGTAAAAAATTTGAACCCAGAGTTTGACTTCACTCGATCATAGCTTCTTTTTTTCTTTTTTTTTTATAACCCAAATGTCTTGACCAGTTTACTCGCACATCGACTAATCCTTGAAGTTCAATCTCACAACCCACTTGTTGGAAGCCCAACAAGGATTTATAAATTAGCCGTAATGTAATGTAACGGCTGCTACTTAACAATTATTCGGCCTTTTACCGCTACATCCCAATACAACGGTGGGAAGGAAAAGAGAACGTGTATTGGCCGGTTTCTGTCTGTCACATTACTTACGTATCAATCCATTACCCATTCACGGCCGTTACGGTCAATACTTGGCCTTCACGGATGATTTTGGCACTTAAAAAAACTATTTTTCTCAAAAATGATTTTCCAAAATTCACGACCATGACTACTGATGCGCGTAACTTATTGTATGATCGATACTTCTAGTAATCCTTGAAGTTCAATCTCACAACCCACTTGTTGGGAGCCCAACAAGGATTTATAAATTAGCCGTAATGTAATGTATAACGGCTGCTACTTAACAATTATTCGGCCTTTTACCGCTACATCCCAATACAATGGTGGGAAGGAAAAGAGAATGCGTATTGGCCGGTTTCTGTCCGTCACGTTACTTACGTATCAATCCATTACCCATTCACGGCCGTTACGGTCAATACTTGGCCTTCACGGATGATTTTGGCACTTAAAAAAACTATTTTTCTCAAAAATGATTTTCCAAAATTCACGACCATGACTACTGATGCGCGTAACTTATTGTATGATCGATACTTCTAGTACCGTTGAGACGTTTAGCCCAGTTAAAATTGAATCAAAGCTCCTTATTGACTAGCACCAAAAGAGTACGTGAAAGGTTTCAAACCTAAGATTTATAGAGAGAACAAACTCTTGAATCCCGGGGTCTGCCTACCATGCCAATTGCCAACCCCCTGGGGTTAGATTCGAGCATAGCTATTGCCGCATGGGATATTCAAAGTGATCGGTTATCTGTTGTGACCTACTTTATTTGGGGCTTTCTATAGATCAAAGTGAAATACAGGTAGAAGAAAGTATATACCTGCTTTCTCACAGGACATGCTGCTGCAACCGTGCAACGATAGTATGCTCGCGGACATGGATTCCCTTTCGCAATCTTCTGCCCGTATTTTCTCCACTGGCATCCATCATGCATCTGTCAAACCAACAAATCCATTGTCACCCCTCTAGAAATTCTATCCAACACACGCATACTATTCTTTTTATGATTCAGGTGTCCAAACGAGCTTACGCTTCCCAAAATAGTTCATAGCATCTGAGAAATTTCGGAACCCGAGACATTAGGAGGAAGCAAACTCTCAAGTCTCAGGTCTTGACGAGTAAGCCGATCCCTTGGAGTTAAACACATGCATATAATTTGTTGTAACATATGCATGACCTACATAAATCAGTTCATACGTGAAGAATTTTACTTACAGTTGGTGTATCACATCTAGCTCTCACAGAAACCCTAGCCCTCTTCACACTAGCCTGCTGTGAAATCTCATCCTCTCCGTTACTTCTCACCGTCTTCAAAACCTTACTCGGCGGCCACGTCTCTCCTGCCGCTTCCTCTTCCTTTGTTATCTCCTCTACGCTGTTCTCGGGGCTCCGATCCAACGCCACCATCTCCACACAATCTGATTTCGACCCTTCCAAATTATAGTCCAGTCCAAGTTTAAGACTCTCTTTCAACCGCCGATGATCGCTATGATCCTCTCTCGTCTTGCTCGAGCTGCTGGTGGTGTTGCGCTCGTCTCTTTTGGGTTCCCTAGGGCTCGTCCCCAGACGAAGGGATACGAGCTCGGGTTCTTCGATATTCTCATGGGAGAGAGCTGACTTATTGTTGTTGTTGTTGCCGCTGCAGCTACCGTTTTTGGGTTCTTGTTGTTGAATTATGTCGATGAATCGCATTTGGAGGGATCGGTAATCGTTCTCGATTTTCTGTAGCATTGTCTTTAATCTCACGTTTTCTTCTCTCACTTCGTTCATTTCGGCTTTCGTCGATTCGAGTTCTTTCTCCTGAAGATCAGAAATAAGATTTTTCAAGAACATGTATCGTCTCAGCCAAAGGTTTCAAACGGTCAAAGATCTAATAAAATAGGCCTGATTTTGATGTTTTGCACGAGAGATCTCAAAAAATCTTGGACTGCTAAAATTGACAAAATTGGAGATGATGCATATGTGATCGATCAACATAGATACGATCGCATTTTTCAATTGCATTCTTATAATTTTGTCCAACTAAAATATACGGAGAAATATCAAGCGTGATCATCGTAATACTATCGTATGTTCATGTCACCGTCGAATTAGATACTCGTCGTTTTTTGGGAAAAAATTGCCCGAACGCAAAATCTTGGCATACGTATCCTTATATTACTCCGTATAATAAGTAACGTTGATGACGAAAATCGATGGTGTATGGCATCTCCTTCTTACCAATTATACTCAATTTATGTTCAGAATGTGATCTTGTTAGGGCATTTCAAGCTAGGTTAATTAGAATTATGCCTCTTCTCCCAGTTTCAAGGCCGCCTATTTTCTTGTGTATTTTTCCACCTACTTACCTCAATTATCATCTGCATAAGATATCCTTTTCATTTGATATATATCTATAGGGGATGACTGAAATTACCTCATTTGCTTCTAAAAAATATATGGTTTGTTTGCTCAAAAAAAACAAGATATGGTTTAAAAAGAGTAAGCAGGTAGATCTGCCAAACTTTGTCTATACCCTTTTTTTTTTTAATGATAACCTAGGGTGTTCGAATCAGTTTATGCAAACATAAATTAATCTCTAAAGAACCAATTCTACCGTTCATTAGCAGAGACTTGTTTAAATTCGTGTCATTGTATCATATGGATCAGGCTCGAAGCGAGTTGATATGATGTTTTTGCAAGTCTCTTATTACTCAAAGCCGGTTCATGACATAAGCCAATGAAGCCAAGGTTTTGGACCCCAAAACCTGGGTAAAAGCGGAGGCCCTGAATATGTAAAACCCCTTTATATATACTCCTATATTAGACTCAAATAATTTTTAATTTTAGCATAGTATGAAAAAAGTAAGTCCGATTTTAAATTTTTAGTTTTAGCTTGATCATGAAGACTTAATTAGTATGTTTGGAATTAAAAATGCGAGAAAAGTAATGTCAAAATATAGATTTTGGAGTATTGTAATGGTTGTCTTTTTTTGGATGATTATATGTTTAAATTTTTACAGCGATAAATATTTTGTATCGTTTTTTATGAAGAATGTGTTGAATAAATTTTTCACGCAAAATATGTATATGGAGGGCCTCATTCAAGGACTCAGTTTTGGGCCCCAAAACTCTTGAGAAGGCACTGTTAATACTATAAACTAAAAAAGTGTGTTCAAAATCCATAAATGTAGAAGTAATTTGTCAATTTGTGCTAATTACCTCCTTCCTATTATTGCCTGGGCTCTTGATCCTGTTGGGTGATGATGATTTCCAACTACTTTCTTCACTGAATTGCCCTCTAGTTGACCCACCCTGAAAATTGTAATTAACAGAAGAAATGTAATAAGGAAATGTCATTGAGCTTAAAAGAATAACTTGTGGCCTCTGTCCAAAAAACTTATCTGATAAGGTTATAAAACTTGAACATAAAAACAAATATTTCTTGTCAAAAGAAATTCTTTTCCCAAAAGATTTTTTTTTATCAACAAAAGATCGCCTCTATTAAAACTCGACAAAGGTACATCGATCGAGTAATAAGAAAAAAATACAGATGAGTTCTCATTATTTATATTCAAATCTCTATTAAAATCATTTCATGCAAGCTAGTACTAGATACAGATGAGTTCTTTTAATTTGGAAAAAAGAGCTTAATATTTTGACAAAAATACATTTGATTACTTTCTCATTTTGTATATTAAGGCTCCATTGTCCTAAACTTTTTGTCTGATGATTCTCTTTCAATTTTTTTTTTTTTTGTTAGTAATTATTTATTTTCCTTTTCATTGTTATTTTTTTATTAATCATACATATCGTCGTCTTTTTCCATCTTTAATATAAAAAAAATTGCTTTTCGTCATAATTTTTTACTTTTAGACTACTCTCGTTGAGACGGGTGATTAATCCAAAAAATATAACGTGAATCTAACAATAATTCAGAATAGACGAATATGCAAAACCCAAAAACCATAAAGAAATTTTTTTTAGAAGAATGGACCCTGGTTAAAGAGAAATTTTTTTTAGAAGAATGGACCCTAGTTAAAGAATTTTGGGATGCAGTAAAAAGAAAATTAAAGTTGAGAGAGAGAGAGAGAGAGAGAGAGAGAGAGAGAGAGAGAGAGAGAGTACCCTTGGAAGCTCTTGATCATGGCCAAAGGAACCATCACTTTTGTCCTCTTGAAATTCAGAACCAGAAGTGGAGGATGCATTCAACCTGCCCTCCATTTGCTCAACTGTTTGATCACTGTTCCTCTCCCTCTCTCTCTCTCTCTCTCTCTCTCTCTCTCTCGCTAATTAAGTTGCATTAGGATTGACCCTTATTTGCTGCTCTACTCTTCTTTATATAAAAGGAGCTATTAGATTCTGAGTTACCATAAATTAATCCAAATCTGAGTGCTTATCTTTCGTCCATTACGCATACACACTCGAAAATGTCAACTTACCCACACACTGTTTCTACATTTTTCTATTTGCATTATCTATACGAAGAATTCAACTTCAACGCTTATGACAGAGATGAGCTTTTAAGTTTAGACTTTAGCATTATTCGGGTGCTAGGCATCTTATAGAATACAAATCAAGATCCTGTCATGCGATAATTCTTCATGTGATTCCTCATGCGATGAAAAGTAAGACTCGCTACAGTTTCATTCGAAGATCTGAACAGTTTATTTTGTAGGTTTCGATGTATGGAGCATTCATTCAAAACGCAAGTAGATTGGTGATGGGTATTTGTTCTGTTGAATTGTATCTATGTTAAGAGAAATGGACGGTCAAACTCTATCCGTTTCTTTCTCTTAAGGTAACTATGACTGGATCAAGTTTTTTAGGATGTTTGATCAACTTCAATCTCGTCATGACTAATTTTACACATTAAGGCTACAAAATGACCGGCTCTGATCGTCAAATGAAATCGTGGTGTGTGTTATTTTATGTCACGTGAATAATCATATGAAGAATCGTCACATGAGATGATTCTCACTCCTATAATATCCCTGTAATTATGTGATCTTGTCCTAGCTTTGAAGCTTCGTCCAAAGGGAAAAAATTAAGGCATGACAACCGGTCAATAGCCGCGGCCGGTGACCGCTTATCCCCCGGTGGCAACGTTTTAGTTGGCGGAATTAGTATGCACGAACGCATGATTTCAACTTTAGGAGGCATAAGTTTATTCGATGAAATTTTTTCTGGAAACAAACATATTAAATTTTGAAGGCGAACCTGTATAACTTAAAAATATTTCGAAGAAATCTTATTATAGAATCTTGTAGAGATTTTTTAGAAGTTAGGGTGGGCGATCATGAATCCGGAGGAGGCGTTGTGCGATAAGTGTTGTGCGCCATGTTGTGCGGCAAAATTACGTCGTTTTGCTCATTTTCTTAATATATCCAAGGGCCCAGTTTGAAAAGGTAAGTGTGGAGTTTAATTTTGGGGTTCAATTTTAGAGGATTTAGACTCTTTGGGGTAGGATATAGTGGGTTTAGACACTTGAATTTAAGCATTTTGGGTTTAGGCACTTCAGATTTAGGGTTTAGGTACTTTGGTTTTTGGCATTTTGTAATAATTTTTTCTTCCTCCAAACAAGGCCCTTTGAAACTTTGAAAATGTGCACAAAAATCAAGCAAAATGACGTATTTTTGCAGCAAATTACGGCGCACAACACCTACTGCATAGTACCCACCCCGGATCCAGGCGATCATCCATGTTCAGCCGCCCTATGGTCAATACTTGAGTGTTATATTGACATATATGATAATTCGTAGCGATTAAAATGTGAAAAATATCTTTGTACGCCACCCCTAAAAAATTTCCCACTTAAGGTTGTCCTTTTATTGTATTGTTTTGAAATTAATCATACTATTGTTGAAATTGTGGAGGTGTTTGGAGCCAGCTGCATTTTCATGGTTTGAACTTTCGCTTCACGATGGGGGTGCCTAATAAGATTTTTTTCAATGTAGGGGCACTATTGAAACGTGAGGAAAGTATGGAAAATAATTACATTGATTATATTTTCTTCTTCTTCTTCTTTTTCTTTTTCAGTCTGATACTTCTCCACGAGCTCTATTAGACTTTTGGTAGTTAATTTAACCCATCCAAATGCTTAAGTTATTAAAAAGATCCTTTCTTTTATTGTCTTTGTGATACCATATTACATTATTAATCACTAATTCACCTAAAAACTTAAGCTTTTCCTAAAGAAAATATCTTCATTGTTTATATCTTCAACTACCTTTCCAAACGTAAAATCCTTTGCTAGTTCCTTTGGCAAAAAACCAAAAAGGCAAAAACTAGTTTTCTAGTTTATTCATTTTGTCTTTATTAAAAAAAAATTACACTTGTTAGTTTTGGCTTAATTGTACGGATGGTCCCCAAAATATTCGCAAAGTTAACAATGTTAACAATTCGCAGTTAAATGGTCCTCACTGCACACGTCGTTAGCAATTCTGTTAAAAAAAAAAAAAACAACCCATTTGTAAAGATGGATTCAATAGGTTCAAAATGCGTCCCTGCCATTCCTTACCGCCGATGAGAGTTGGGAATTACTGTCAATGGTGTCCCTTTACCTTTGCAACTCCTCTCTCTCTCTCTCTCTCTCTCCCAAAAAATGCGATCGACTGAGATGGTCCCCCTCTCTGAACAAAAACGTTGGATCTGACAATCCCCAAGAAGAAGAAGAAAGAATGTGATCAACTGAGATGGGGAGCGCCAATGGAGAGAAGAGTGGATTTGGCCGTCGAGATTCTAAACGGTTGGTGGCGAGAAGACAGGGTTGGTGGCCAGAAGACAGGGTTGGTAGTCGAAGTAACGGCAGATGCAACGGGGAGAGAGAGAGAGAGAGAGAGAGGTTAAATGAAACAGTGGACAGAGGTGGGTGAGTAATGGCAGTGACGCCATTGACGGTGCCGAGGTTAAAAGCAGACAGTTATTTTTATTTTTTGGTTCATAGAATTTTGAACCTTTTTTTTATTTTAACAAGAGCATTTTGACCTATTGAAACGCATCTTATAAATGGGTTCTTCGGACGGAATTGCTAACGGCGTGTGGGCTGAGGACCATTTAGTCACGAATTGTTAACATTATGGACTCGATAGACGCGATTTATATTTGAGGGACCAAAGTGACACTTCGCAAATACTTTTGGAACCATCCGTACAATTAGTTTTCGTGGCTTATTGGTTCCTCTCGACGAGACGAATATAAAAAATATAGAATTATGGCCAAAACTAATTTTTTTTTAATAAAGTGAAAATTAATCCAATAAAGTTTTGACAATAATTCTATACTTTTTGAATTCCTCTAATCGAGAGGAACCAATAAACCACGAAAACTTGGGGCAAAAATAACAAAAGTGATTTTTTTTTAATAAAGACAAAACGAATAAACCAAAAAACCAGTTTAAGTTTTTTTGCCAAAGGACGCTACAACTTATTTTTACTTTCTTTTCTCTTTTACGAATCAAATTTCAAAAAAAAAATAAAGAAAACATAATTTTTCTTCTCACTTTCTTTTTTTTCCCCTCAAAATTTTTTTAAAAAAAATCTCTTTTTTCCCCCTTCTGTTAACATTTCTATTGTAATTACTCATTCCATCTCCATTTTTTTTTCCTTCGAAGAAATTCCAGTTTAACTTCAGAAAAAAAAATTTAAATTTAATGCGCTAAATTGTCAATGCATTAATGTGATTTGGAATGATTAATTTATGTTAAGATATAGGCACACACTTTCACCTTTTCCAAGGTTGAGACTGGGTTCTGTGACCTAGAAGTTCACCGGGATCCGAGTTGGAAGATTTCCAATAATTGGCCTTGGACTCAACTAATTAGTACAGTAATTTAAATCGTCTGGATAATTGAAGTCCAATTAGTAATGAATTGTTTAATTGGAATTATTTTATGCGGCAATCTGTTGTCCACCGATTTCCCCAAGGGACAGGAGAAACGGGAGTGGCCAACACCGGGTGGTGTAGAAGATGCGAGGGCGTGCCAGGAGAAATGTATCTCCAAGAGAAATGTAGAAAAGCGCCTGAATATACTGACTAACTTCTTTCAAGCAATTGAGAAACTCGAACTAAAGTTACAAGGGTTCGTGGGGCCTTGAAAAAGGACTTCCACACTTGAAGAAAACTGCGTAAAAGAGTTCAGAGGAAGGGGGAAGAAAGAACGGGGAAGAAGTAGGAGATAGACATAGCTAAAAGAGATCGATCGACTAACTGCTAGAGTTAGGAGATAAAAAACTAAATTTAATTTGCTGCTGTGAGCGTTGTTGGTGTTGGAACCCCCGCAATGTTGCACAATGCCTTGTATTTATAGCTTCTGAGTTCCTTTGTAACTTCTGGAATGTAACCGCCCATGATCTCCTATAATTTCGCCATGTCTTCTTGAAAATGCATGAGGGTGTGACATGTGTCCCCTAATTGGCCGAAAATAACCAACCATGTTCTCACTATAATTAATCACATGTTAATTTCGGCCTTAACCGCTTGTTTTAGATAACCACCACTCTCCTATAATTTAGGTAACAAACTTTATCTCCTAAATTATAGATAATTCGGCTATTAATTAAAATCCGAATTAAAGTTAAAACAATTTCTAACCAATTCCTTTGCCACGTGTAAATTTTAAAATTTATGGTACAAACACAATCTCACCGTTGAATACAAAAATGAACGATTAAACTGTAATTACAAAGACCTAGAGCCTAGAGGACGCTCTACAATTGAACCACAGAGGAGCCGGGTCCATTTCATATGATCTACAGTTGGGTACTTTATGAACTTATTTCTTTTATGAGCTGATGACAATAGTTTGACTTCAAGACTAGATGACAACTTCTTCTTTTTATTTTATCTACTCTACTTTTATAACACTTCTTTTTATTCTTTTTTTTAGTAACTGTTTCCACACATCACTTGGAGGTGGGACTCACCGAAAATTGTACTATGCCCCTAGGTCACCACCGCATGTTGCTCCAAGCTATTTCTTCACCACATGGTATGGTGAGACTCAAGACAAGTGTATAGAGCCCACCATAATGTGTGGTGAAAAAGGAGCTCGAGATACCACCTGGCAGAGAAACATTGCTCATGAAGCACAAAATAACTTTCAAAAAGGCTAAAGGTACCGATGCCATGTGTACAGACCGGCTCGGGGACCTACTTGTGGGTTCCACACGAAATATGAATGAAACTGGGGATTTTTTATCAAGCACTTACACGCGTCCGATTGAGATGATTTCGCGTGCGGCCCCTCGGAAAATCATTCTAAGATCAATGAACGGCTCAGATCGTTCGTGTGGGACCGACTCGGTCTATACATGGTCTGTATATGTTGCTCTGTACGCGTAGCAGCTCTGAATATCTTTTCATGAATTTGGTGGTAGAAAACTGAGTGACGTGGGAGGTTCTTTGACTTCTTAATCTGAATGAGCCTTGAGGAAACCACTATTACATTGCAAGAACTTATTCTATTCAATGCAATAATTAGGGAGTAGATAAAAAATTACATTTTGTGTTACATGTGAAATATTTGTGAACACTTTTTTGTATATTGTTTTTTCTTACAGTCGTTAAGTAAGCAATGCTAAGATTTCAACTTAGACTTCACACTTCATCAAATGATGTTGCAACCTTAATTAACTTGGGTTTTCGGATTTGAACTAAAACTTAATCTATCAGAATATTATATCATATCACACGTGGTCATGATCAAATGAGAGCGCCACCTTAACTCGACTCGACTGACTCTACTTTTTTCATATTGAAGTATTGAACCGAAAACCGAAACTTTAACGTTTCAAAACATTATGTGATCAAATGAGAGCGTCACCTTAACTAGCGAGGCTAACCTGTTGTTCGGGTTTGACTGAAGCTTAATATATTTATCACACGATGTGTTACAATTATCGTGGCGCGGTTATGAGAGCACCAGCTTTATTAAGCTAATTACCCGTTGTCATATTTGAATTAACTTAAATTTAATCTATTCAAGGCATTAAATTATGACTTGGAAGGGGTACATAACCTTTGACCTCCTAATAATGTGCAATACCTCTGACACACTAAGCCAATCATCTTAATTTTAGCATATTTAAATACAATGGTCAATCAATGTCAAATAAATAAGGAAGCACAATTCACAGCTCTGTATGAAAAGTAAATTAATTTCATTGTGCCAAGACTATACCAATGGAGAGATAATTTATGTTCTCATTATTTGTATTGAACTGTTAAGCCTTTATGAATGATTAATATATATGTTTAAGCACAGAAGCAACAAAAAAGGAGGTAAACGGGGTTGGCCTGGTGATCAAGACATGGGATTTAAAGGTTTGTTTCTTCCTAAGGTCTAATTTTCGAAAATGTTACCATGCTATTAACTCCTTTTTGGACCAATACATGTGGGGTAGTGGGATTGGGCCCCCGAAAGTAGTCGAGCTGTGCATAAACTGATCCGAACCCGAGTTATCAAATAGGGTCCACATGCCCGCGTTGAGTAATCAACAGCAAAGAAAAAAGAAAGTGATGGTTATTAGGAGACTTTTGAGACCAAGTTGTGGTTAATCAATTGAACTAGGTCAATGGTTCAGATTAGACATTGAAGTTGATATTTAAAAAATGAGAATTTGGGCTGTATTTGATGAAGTGAACAATCAACATTGTCAGAAATATTACTTAAGTTTGTGAAGACTAGTTGGACATTGTAGTTGACTTATGAAAGTTATCAGGGCACGGAAAAAAGGGCTGATTCCAACCTTTGTTGGGTCCCATTTCACATGATGAATCCTCTTAGATTGGTTTACCTTTACTTTTGTTTTGGTTATTAGGTTGATTTCTTGCCAACCTTGTAACCTCTAGGGTTCCAGTGGCATATTACTGCATGTGGACTGGACTACATGTACAGAGGGTAGTGTCCTGAAAATGTACCGATCGTGTTTGGGGAATTTTTTGATTGAAACGGTGGGATTTTTGTTCGAGCACTTCTAACCGTCCGATTGAGCTGAAATTTTGTGAAGCCCCTCGGAAAAATGTTTTAAGAATAATAAACGGTTCGGATCACTCTTGTGGCACCCAAAAGTGGGTCCCCGAACACAATCGGTACATTTTCTGGACACTACCCTCTGTACCCATATATTTCACGGGGTAAGGTGTCGACCTTGTTGGGATGTTATCCAGTCGTTGGGATGCCGTTGTCTCTAGTCCCTTGAATCTTTTGTAATCTTTACACATTTAATTAAGAAAATCCTCTCTCTCGCCGTTCAGAAAAAAAAAAAAAAATAGGAGTAAAAGATGAGCATGAGCATGAGCATGAGCATGAGCATGAGCATTGGGTGGGAGCAAAGTTTTTTTTGTTGTTGCGGTATCATCATTCTATGGTAGACATGATACTTGTATGGAACCAGCCATCTATTTTCTGGAATGAGTGTTTTATAGTAAGGAAAATGATTTTAACACCTTAGTTTTATCCACAAGCGCTCATTTTCAGGTCCTTTTTCATGTAAAATCAAAAAAATGCCCTTCATGTGATTTCAGTAATATTTCATGAATAAGAACAACAAAAGGAGTGGAGCAGGATAGAAGGAGAAGCCAAAGCATATTTTCCAGAATTGGGCAAGATGAGTATTTATGGGTGGAGGATAAGATTTTGGTTGTGGCAGTATCATCCTCCATCAGTAACTACGCTATTTTATGGAACCAGACATCTATTTGCTGAATTGGGTGTTTGTTGTAAATATCTGTAGTGCTTAAGATGGGCAGGAGATTATTTAAACTTGCAATCATCACATATAAGCAACCATGATGGAGACACAAATAGTCTGCCAGATGTCCTTTTTCTGGAGGTCAAGTCTTCTATGGAAAGAAATTTTTTGTGCAATTTTGCTGCTGAAATTCCACGGGAACGGAGGTATATACACTTTTGGGTACAGGTGACATGAAGTGATCATATAGACCAAATTTAGAAAGAAAAAAAAAAAGAAGGTGCTCTCTGGATAAGCCCTTGCTCATACGAACTAAGCTACTCTACCTCGTTTTCGCTCATTAAAAGTTTTTTCAACTTAATTTGTAACATAAAAAACAAAGCTTGAACGTTTTTTGAAGCTCGTAAAGCTTTCAAACCAAACTTGGACAAGCATTTCTCGGCTCGTTCAACTTGTAATGTGTGAAAAAATAAACTATTTGAAATCCGCTAGCGACCCTCTCGATTAAAATTCGTTGGAGATCATCTCATCAAGCAAGTCATCCTAAAACATATTTTCAAAGCTCATTAAGTTTCCAAACCAATCTTGAACAGTCCACTACTTGGCTCGTTTATTAGTTCTGACATGATTTTGGCCTGCCTTTATTTGGAATAATCAAGAAATAGTTTGAGTTTTATGGAAAATCGTCCTGACGCGATTTTTCAAAACCATCAAAAGAAGTTGTGAAAAGGGTCATGACATCTGCAATATACAGGATGAAGAAAAGCATGCATGATTTTGGGCTAAAATCAAATGACAAGCAAAGCTTCTGATTAAAATGGATCCAATATTCTTTCTTTTCTATTCCGAATCACAATTTTCACCAAGAGATCCTCAAAACTGGATGGCCTTCCTGAGTTCCTTGCATCCTTGTCATAAACAATACAAATGTCACAGGGATTGAGAAGGGAAAAAAAAAAGGAGACCTGTTATTGGGTACAAACACAACCACTATTTAGTAGCCTGGTAGGGCCCCTCTATGAAACCTTCAACAGTTCATGAAAAGCCTCCTGCGGTATATCCACCGAGCCAACGCGCTTCATTCGTTTCTTTCCTTCTTTCTGCTTTTCTAACAACTTTCTCTTCCGACTCACATCTCCACCGTAACACTTCGCAAGCACATTCTTCCTCATAGCTGAAACCCTGAGGCAACAAAAGAGGGCATAACTAAACTGCAAAATCTGAGGGTGATTACAATAAAACATGCAGGACAACCTTCCAATTAACACATCTGAGGGTAGTTTTGCAAGAATTATATGAGCACAAGTGAAGTTTGTCCTTAAAAGTAAGTTGCCACCTTCAGACAAAAATAAATCTCATAGTTTCTGACATGGTCATATCAGCGTGATTTACCCGAGTGAAATTCGGCAGTTCCAATGAACAAAATGCAAAAAAGAGATGCAGAAAAAAAGTTTTTATTGTATCATCACTGATATTCACACCAGGGAAATTGCGTCCTTCTGTTGTGGCAACTGAGGGAACAAGCAAACCCACCACATAATTTGGTAGGGAAGCAAACGCCAAATTTTGACATGACCAAGTTGTGAAAATTATTTAGGAAATGGAAAGATAAATTTATGACTTACGTCTCTCTTGCAACCACCTTTGATCCAATGGCAGCTTGTATTGTTATCTCAAACATTTGCCTGTTGCACATCAGAAATTTAAGAAAAACTACTGATACAAGCAGAAAAGCAAGTACAACACAGAACTAACTACAAATCAGTAAACCTGTCTATGAATTTCTTAAGCTTCTCCACAAGATCACGACCAACACGTTGCGCCTTCAAGTTGTGAACAATTGCAGCCATGGCATCAACTGGTTGTCCATTCAAGAGAATATCAAGTTTTACCAAATCAGAGGCTTGATACCTGTTGAGTAATCCACCAAGAAACAACTCATTTCAAGTTGGAATCGCCACGGGTAAAAGTCACGAATTTGAAGACATCCAAGTCAAATATAATTTGCAATGGGTGCAGAGGGCTCAAGACTTTAAGAACCAAGCTTGGGTGACTTAGAAAATATGTGGTATAAACCCTAACACTTAGGCCCAATTGGCAATGTGTGGAAAGGTCACCCAAGCTCATATACTAGTTTGAGAGACAATAATTAATCAATGTGAGACAAGCTGTAACAGTTATCAAGCATATGGACAGTAAACATGAGGCGCAAAGTTCTTAACTAGAGAGAGACCATGCAAACTTACTCTGAATCCTCGTAATCAAATGATGCATACCCTGATGTTATACTCTTCAACTCATTATAGAAGTCAACGACAATTTCCCTTAAAGGCAAACGATACTTCATGAAGGCACGTTGACTGCATGTAAAAGCTCAGAAAATCAATATTTCAGTTAGCATCCACTAAACAGCAGGGTATTATCTCTCACAATTTCTATTTAACACCCAAATTACAAGATTTTCAAGAAAACGAAACATGAACTCATTAGGAAGTCCGACAATAATGAAGGGAATAGTTATACAAATACTATTTTTGCCTTGCAACAGTATTTCACTCACCAAAATGGAACCACCAGAAACACTCAGGCAAGTATATTAGCCACAGTAAGGAAAAGAAAATAACTCTCATGGGCCAAAACTTACCTATCTATAAATGTATACTCCAACTGCTCCCCTCTCCGCTCAGAGCACAGGGTAATAACAGCACCCACATACCTTCAATCCACAAAAATGAGAATGAAAATTTCTTTTTCACGTAGCAAAAATATAACAGGGTAAGGTGCAAATGGTTTATGAGAGCTTACTCACTAGGAATAATAATTGTAGCTATTACAGTCGGTTCCCAAGTAGCAGTCACACGTTGTTTGGGGTTTGAGGACAAAGCAGCAGGATTTTGAACTTGTACTTTGCTAATGAAGGAGCCAAAATATGTTGCTTGGTAAACCATGATGTAATCCAATGATAATATACAACACAACATCAATGACATACCTTCCATCTGAATACTCGAAAATGTAAGGTACTGTCGGGACAGTAGAAATGACATGAGCTCCATACTCCTGCCATCATAATTCGACCATGGTCAACAATAAACAAAATTAACATATCACAGCTTTACAACCCTCCAACTCTAACTGATAAAACCCACGAACTCTAAGTGGTTTATTCACAACCAAGTCTTTCATCTTCCACATTCATACCTACTAAATTCCAATAGATGTGAAACCACAAATAATTTCAAAAGTCAATCGCCAACAATGTAATAAAGAATCAAAGCATACGAGAAAAACCAGGTATATCAAATATCGCACTTTCACTTGCATTGAAATGCCATAGAGAATCAATATTATATATTTATATGTCGACGATGTCGTCACATATCGACATCGTCACCTTCTACATTTTTTAAACAACCCTTTTTTACTGTTGTGACGCCTCTTTTCTTCAATTTCCCTTCTTCAGCACAAATCTGTTCCCCCAATTTATAGTTTTCTATGCTATATTCTGAAGGCACAACAATTCATCTTTACCAAACTACCTCTATTATCATGACTACAGATTGCCACATCGTTCCTCAATAAGCATTTG
This sequence comes from Vaccinium vitis-idaea, assembly GCA_963854785.1. Classification (NCBI taxonomy): domain Eukaryota; kingdom Viridiplantae; phylum Streptophyta; class Magnoliopsida; order Ericales; family Ericaceae; genus Vaccinium; species Vaccinium vitis-idaea. The sequence goes on from OY978222.1 coordinate 36,009,040, forward strand.
AAACACGAACATCAAGGCTATGTTTGGTAACACTTCCCGTTTTCTGTTTTCCGTTTTTTGTTTTTTGTTTTCTGAACACCAATTTCTGTTTTTTCTAAAAAGAAAGTAAAAACAGAAAACATATTTGTGCCAACCTGTTTCAATATTAAAAAAAAAAAGTGTAAACATGGATGACATATCAGAGGTTCCTTGAGAGAAGCATCTCCCATCCAAATGTCAGACCAAAATAGATCGAAGCATCTCACATGGGTTGAATTGTGATGATTCTCTCAATAAATCCACAATCACTGAGCTGTGTTAGGGAGAAAAACCATGGTGAGCTCCGATGCTGAGAATCTACTTGGTAAAAGAAAGCAAAAAAAAAATAGCAAGCTGCAATCAGTTATCAGATCCAAAAAAATTCAACGTTTGTGTCTGTTCTTACGAATCTTACCTGGGAATGTTGGAAACCCTAATTCGGCGGATTGAACAAGAACCAGAAGAGAGAGAGAGAGAGAGAGAGAGAGAGAGAGAGAGAGAGAGAGAGAGAGAGAGAGGCTTCAATGGCGATTTGAGCTCAGGTGAATGTTTGGAAGGTAGCGCAGAAGAGAGAGAGAGAGATCTGATGGACGTTTGGAAGAAGATAGCTCCTAAGCCAACCAAAAAAGAGTTGCTCCCAAGTCTCGAACTCGCGTCAACAGTAGGTAAGGTACTATGACTCCCAAAACACGCGTCTTGCAGTTTTTTGGCAGCTGGTTTGGGTTAAAAACAGAAAGTGAAAGTGAAGTTTTTGTGCTTTCACAAATTTCAAAAATAGAGGAAGTAAAATGTGGAATTTGAAAGTGGAAGTAGTGTACCAAAGATAATTTCTTCTTCAAATTTTGAAAATTTTGAAAATAAAAACAGAAGACTGAAAGTAGAAGTGTTACCAAACAAGGCCCAACAGTTCACTTGTGGTGCCTTTTTGCGAGCAGGAAATATCTCAAAACATTCAACTTCCCTTTGTTATCGTATTGTGACCCCAATTCTGAGTGTCCACTCAACATTTTATGCACCAGTATTAATCATGGCAAATGAATAAGTGAATAATATATTCTTTTGGAAGTATCACCATCAGTAGTTAAAATTGTCTACATGAACACCAGGCTAGTCAACTTGTCGCAGGCTTTGCATCCATAAACTCTGTGTTCTCTCCATACTACATAGTGGGATTTATACTATCACATGATCTACTGAACCAAAAAGGGTGGTATTAGTTTTTTCCATGTACCTGTCTAGAGACAGGATTCTCACTTCTCGAAACAACCATTACTAGAAGAAAAACAAAAACTGCGACATGCAACTGTAAGTCTGTAACCCTATCTTGATATGGTTTGTGAAACTTTTATCAAGGATAATAGAATCACCTGTTCAAGACGCTGGTGAAAGACATCCATGTGAAGCAACCCTAAGAAACCACACCTGCATGAAAGACACAAGAAGCACAATCAGATTTGACGATGTAAGCAGCATTTTATCTTAACATAAACTAATCCCCAAGGACCACACCTAAATCCCAGACCAAGTGCCGTGCTACTCTCCTTAGTGACTGAGACACTAGCATCATTGCACGTGAGTCTCTCTATCGCATGGTTAAGTGCCTCAAAATCGGATCCATCAACAGGGTAAACACCAGAAAACACCATGTGTTTTACAGGCTTGAAACCTGAAAAGATTTCAGATATAAAAAATGTTAAGCAAATGCGAAATAAAACATGAAATTAATTCCGGTAAGTCTAAATCTAAGCATTTATGGGTAGAAATCAGTAACACTTTTTTTAGTAGATTACAAATAATAATATCGGATTTTCTATTGTTTGGGCTGACAATAAGCACACATAAAGACAAAAAAAAAAAAAAAAAAATACTCCCATATACTTTTCACTTATTTCAATACACTTTCACACTTTTTCATACACATTTCACACATTTCAACACACTTTTTAAATCTTAATGTCAACCCAATGGGCTGACTTTAGAATTTGCCTAATAATATAACCCCAACTCAATTGATTTTCCAGGAGTTTTAATGACAAACATGAGTCCACAACATTTCAACGCACATCCAGAGCCAAAAACCTCAAAAAAAATTGGTAGGCCACAATTAGACCGAATGTCTGCCGTGTTGGGAAGTCTCCGACAAGGGTCATTGTCCAAACTGCGTTTCACAGAGCAACTGACCACTCTTTGAAATGTCCATTAATCTTAGCTACTAACTGTTCGAAGTTGAATTAACGGCAAATGTAAGTACCTGGGAGTGGTTCTACAATGCTTCGACTTTGATGCAAAGTATCCCCAACGCGTGCCTCTTTAGTTGAGCGCATGCCACTGACAACATATCCCACTTGTCCAGTTAAAAGGACTCCAGTGGGCGTGAGTTCAGGATGCATGATTCCAACGTCCAAAACTTCATAAGACTGACCTGTCGCTGCAGATGAAATCTTATCTCCCTTACGCAAAGTGCCATCAACAACAGCCACGTGGCAGATTACCCCCTTGTATTCATCGTAATAAGAATCCAACAAGAGCATACGCAAAGGTGAATTGCAGTTCCCAGGAGGAGGAGGCATTCGTTCAATGACAGCTGGAAGAACGTGCTCAAGACCTTGACCCGTCTTGGCAGAAGTTAAAAGTGCATCATTCGGGTCAAGATCAAAAATGGATTTTAGCTGAGCTTTAACACGATCTGGATCAGCAGTTGGCTGGTCAATTTTGTTTATTACAGGGATTATTGTCAGGTTTGATTCGAAAGCAAGATAAAAGTTGGCAACAGTTTGCGCCTGGACGCCTTGGGCAGCATCAACAACCAAAAGAGCACCTTGACAAGCTGCTAAGGATCTTGATACTTCATAGCTGAAATCTACATGACCAGGGGTGTCGATTAAGTTTAGCAAAAACCCCACAGGTTCTTGTGCATCAATAGCATTGGTACCCAGAAACTTGTGATCATGGAACATGGTTGCTGTCTGGGCTTTGACAGTTATTCCCCTTTCTCTTTCTACCTAAAAGAATCCAAATACTGTGACATAAAGAAGACATAAACAAGGCGTAGAAAAATCAAATTGAAGTACAAATATCAGGTAAATTGTTTCTCTCTAGGAAAGTCAAATTCCAAGTACCGCTTAAGGAACCTATTAGCAAATAAAATAGGTAGCTATTTATTCATAACTAAATTCACTTCTTCTGACTTCTCTTACGCCCTTAGCCTCTGAATGGTTACTACCTAATAGACCTAAATCTCAACAGTACACTTTATAGACAGTTCATTCCAAATAAAATCCCATGAAATAAGAGAATAGTTAGGCTTTTTATTGTAACTCAAGTTGTCTGGGCCGGCTTACACACACCTTGACCAATCCTTTGGGACCAATCCCACCGTCTACTAGCAAAGGGCCGTTTAAAGCCAGGACAAAGTCCCTTATAGACTGACCCCCCAACAGTTGATATAGGCTGGCCCCCCAACAGTTGATAGAACCTGTCGGGGGGTCAGGGAATGAAATGTGACCTTATCAACAAGAAACTAGTTTTCATACTAGCTATATCGTCATTGTTTCTAACAAACTACCCATGCTCCATAATCTTCATTGCCCATTTCCCTCCCTCGTATCCATTTCTTCTATCACTATCTTCTTTTCCTTAATGACTGCCAATCAACAACCCGAAACAACAACCAACTGAAAATACTTTCAAACACAAGATCCAAAACAAAAAGAACTCCGGCAACTAATCGCCATGGTTAAAACTTAAAAGACATCAATTTCAAATCCACATAGCCAAAATGAAATTCAGCAAATAAACTAGTCAATGCCAATAAAACAACAACGACGACGACGACGACAATAATCATAAAGACTTATACCTGTAACTTATCTAGGTACTGAGGCTGACCATGACCTCTCTTTATGGTCCCCGTGAGCTCTAAAAGCCGGTCAGCAAGCGTCGACTTCCCGTGATCTACATGGGCAATAATGGAAAAATTCCTAATCCTTTCAGTTGGGTACTGGCTTAAATCGATGGAATTGGTATTGTCTTTGCTATTTTGGCGAGAATGAGAACAAAAGGCATGGTGATTCCACCCAAATTGGGTACAACTGAGTCTACTCTCAATTGGGTTAGCTCTGTTTATAGCAGATAAAGGGATAAATTCAGAAGAGGCGTATAGTAAAGACCTTAACTTTGGCAATCTGAAGGTATTTGAAGCTCTTCTCAGATAACCCATTGGAGGGTTTAACATGAAACCCTAATTGGGTATTAAAGATCTTAACTTCGAAATCTGAAGGTACCTGAAATTCTACTCAGAGAACCCATTCGAGGTTTTACGTTGAAACCCTAATCTAGGAGTAGAATTTTAGGGCTGTCTGATCTTTGAAGCTATACTCAAGTAAACTCATGATGGTTTATGGAAAAACCCTCGCGGCAAAAGACTTAAAGATACGGGTACAAAGAGCTAGTGGTACATAAAATGTACCGATCGCGTTCGGGAACTCATTTTTGGATTCCACACGAGTGATTTTTTTTGTTGAAACGGTGGGACTTTGGTTGGAAAAATGTTTTAAAAACAATGAACGGTTCGGATCACTTGCGTGGGACCCAAAAGTAAGTTCCCGAACGCGATCGGTACATTTTTTGTACATACCATTCTGTACGCCTAGCACTGTCTAAGAAAATGAAGTCGAAGAATTTCTAAAACATGAGAAATACTCCTAAAAGAAGTGTAATTACATCTACGGTCACCAAAGAATGTTTTATGGTAGTTTGGTCCCATTATTCTAAGATGTTTGAGGGAACACTAGTTCACTAGGCTCCGTTTGACCTAACTTTCTGGGGAGTTATTGCCATGGTCTTTTTGATTAATTTCTACTTAAATTTTGGTAGATTTCATGTAATTTTGACATCGCACTGTTCGGGCTCAACAAGAGGAAAAGACCGACTTTTTTGGGTCTTTTTGTTGTATTGTATGAACATTTTTCAACTCTGGTCTAAATTATTATGCTTTTTTTTATTCTTCTCGTCGAGATGAAGGATATGATGTAAAAAAAAAAAGAGCAAACAACCAAAAGGACCATGCCAAAAAAATCCAAAAAAGATATAATGGTAAGAAATTCATAGATCCACCACCGCCTAGTGGTGATGCTATGTAGAACCCAATAGATACATGTGAACACCCTCAACTTGGAAAATACGGTAGCGGATGAACCCGAATGACTACCCTGCGTAAGTTACAAGATTTCTTTTATCATTACATTAGTACTTTTGTGGAAGGCTAAAATATAATATAGGCATCCAGATTCTATTACAAAGTAAATTCTACAATATAAAGGACTGCAAACACAACATCGGATTTTGATTTTTACATGAAGATATAACACTTAATTTTTGCTTGTTTTTTGATAGTATCTTTGCAATCCATATTTGCATGATTGATATCGTCTTCCAAATGTTCAAAAAAAGCTTATAAGTTTTCCCACCCGTCACTCAAATCCTTTCTCCGTTGCTGCAATTGATATTCTTGTTGTTCAGGTAGATGATGAGTTGAATGAACCTCTGAAAGACTGAATCTTTTCATGTGTGTTGGAGAAAATATATGAAATAGGAATTTCTGTAAAACAATAATTCTAAATAATATGCATCAAACAAATTAAGGAAATTAGATAAGTAGAGAAAGGATTAGAAAAGCCAGTGGGGTGGTCGAGGCACGCAAAATTGCGCTCTCCTTAGGAAAGATACACCCCCTTATGCACGGGGTTGAATGGCGCTCCTTCCCCAAGATACAACGACCTTTGAGTTTTCTTTTGTGCAGCGAATTAAACTCACGAACACTGAGCTTGAAAAATTAAAAATCTATAACTCTAATCTAGCAGACAAGTTTGCCAAAATTGAGAGAGAGCGTGTGGATGCCTTGAAGGGTCTAAGGATAGGATTCTAGAATTGGAGCGTGACCTTAGGGAGGCCACTGAGGCCATAAAGCGTAATGAGTGTGGTGCAACCCGTATTGCCGAGATGACACGTACTTTTAGAAATAGAAGCGGCTTAGGGTTTGTTGATCCACCTTCACTGACACCTAAGGCTAATGAGAAAGAAATTAAGTTTGTAAAATCTGAAACTGCAAAGAAAAAGGTGCTGTGCGATAAACCCGAATCTTCTACTAAATCTCCCATCACCATTAAAAAGGTCTACAACAGTAATCATGCACATGATAAGAAAACTCCTTTCATTTGTCACTACTGTGGTGTCCAAGGTCACATTCGACCTTTTTGCAATATTCTTAGAAAAGAAAATCAAAGAACCAAAGGGAATTTGTTTGTTGCTTCTGTAAATAAAAGTGTTTGGTATGGTCAACCCAATTTGGGAAGACCTCAATTTGTGCGCCAGTCTCCCACAAACATTAAGAATGAGAATTTTCAAAAGAAATTGAGCCAGTTGGCAAATCAAACTTCTCACCTCACACTACAACAGATTTCACCAATGCCGACTAAACATTTACTCGGCAAAAGTGGCATTTTAGCCGCTGTAAATCAATACCGGCTAAATTATTTAGTCGGCACGTTAGTCGGCGAAGGACCTTCGGTGAATGTATTTGCCGAGTAAAAAATGCTTTGCTCGGTAAAAGGTGTGTTTTGCCGACAAAGATTTACCGACAAGAGTTTAGTCGGCAATTGTACTTTACTCGGTAAAAGTATACTCTAATCAATGAGTAAATACTTTAGTCGGTGATTAGTGCACACTTTTACCGACTAAAGTTTGCTCGGTGATGTTTACCGACTAAAATTTGCTCGGTGATTATGGTGCCCCATTACTGACTAAAGTTTAGTCGGTGTTTATTGTGCTCCTTTACCGAGTAAGGTTTACCCGGTGATTTGCCCAAACGGTTTACTAATGCATATGTTTTACCGAGTAAAAGATTTGAAGTTTAGTCGGTAAAGGTTGATTTTGACACAATCCTGGATGCTAAAAACCAATACAAATATCCCACATTTTCATTCCCATGCTATTATTATCTACATTCATTCAATCCACAGTTGCCAATCTACTACAAATATAAGATACAATTTAAATTACTAGGCATAATGTCATAAGAATCTAAGAATCTCTGTCCATCAAATATTATACAAATTCCCAAAGTGCAGATTAAAAATATTGTCCAAACATGGTTGCTCCATATGTAATATTAAACAAAACGTATCCAAAACCCCTAGAATGAAATTGGATAACCAAACATCAAAGCACGTAGAATCCAACTTTGATCTTCATGGTCCATAACAAAAAGACGAACAACAGGATACTCCACGAATTCTTATGTCGTCAACCTATATAAAGAAAAAAAGAACAATTCACCATTAGTGCTACCATTCTCTTAAAAGGGACACAAGAATTATAGCATTTAGTTAATTATTCTAGCAAAAAAAATTACGGCAAGCTTGTCTTCGATTAACCTAGGATATGTACAATGACAAGTAGGGGCTGTTGAATAACTAATATTTGCAATCCACCCTTCAGGCTGCATAAGAACAATGAACAATGAAGTAGAGCGCAACATTTATCTACAAAACCTAACCAAGGACAATTTGTAATATCCATCATCCATGACGTATTATGTGTTTTGGTCTACTTCATTATTAACAAATTGCCAGGGCAAAATTTGCAGATTCACGTTGTTACTAAAAAGGCATCACTGAAATGCTTAAATGCTAATTGCCATAACTCAGAAACATGTGAGTAGACATAAAATAGCACCCTGCTGTATCATAAAACAAATCCTAAATTGGCATATACCATCGTAGCTAGAATTGCACTTTGACATGTTAAGAAGTAACATTTTTTCTAAGTTAGCAGGAATACGGGGTCCGGACACAGATCTGAGCACAAACATGTAAGGATTGACTAAATCCTAAGCCTATAGCTATGGACCTAAGAGCATAATGATAAGTGTCGAAATGCACACATTTGGACATTTGGATCATCCAGCATGCATTTTTTTATGTCGGAGAGTCGCGCGATACGTCAAGTAGAGAGACTTATTGGGTCAGACATTTATCAAAACAATCTAATCCAAGTTATCCAACCACAGGAAAACAGCCAGTGACTCTGTTTCTTACGCACCATTTGAACTTAAAAAATAACAATCATTTTTCCTTGCATGTCGATAGAGTCTTTAAACAGCAAAGATGGATCGTGCGAAGAATACATAAACACGATCCGTGCGAATTGAAGACAAGCTACGGTGATTTATCTGGGACCAAGTGAACTTTGTTCAGGACTTCTCTGGACCGGTTAATGATCCTCATTCCAATACATATAACGTAGGATAATTAACTAGTACAATACGCAATGAGATGGTACAAAACTAGGCTGTACACAGCAAGCTTCTTGTTATGAATAGACAGGAAAAAACATAGGGAATGGGCAACAAAATCCTAATTGCTTGTTGTTTGCTTCCGGAAACATAATGAATGGATTGCTTGTTGTTTACTTCTGGTTAGCTTTTCAAGTTTTCAATTGAAGAATACAAGAGACAGTCTTTTCTCATTATGCGCGAGGAAACATGACCAACCCGAACAGGTAACATACATAATACTCAACTGTCACGCATATCCAACAGTACTCATGCGCAAAAAATTAAAAGGATGGCAAGCAAGCCAACCAAATATCAGTGTCAAAGGTTTATAGACTAAGGCTGATTCAAGATTAAAGTAAGTGACCTAATGTGAGAGAAATTTGCAACTTAATCATCTCATAAGAAGCATTGAAGTCGCTCTCAATGACAGCCAAATTATTGGACAAATGATGTTCAAATGATTAGCCTGAGCACAGTTTAAAAGTCTGATGAGAGATCAATATTGCACCATATCAAAGAGAGAACCATCCAGCAGAATGCACCATATCAATAGATGTAATTTTCAGCAAAGGAAAAGGCAAAAAAAATAAAAATATAAGTACCACAGTGGCAAATTACGTACCGAATAGTTGAGCTACCATCACATTGATCCCATGGTGACTTGTCCACATTTCTGAAATTGCATCATGCACTTTTTGATGTTATCCAACTCTCTTTGCATTGCTTCATTATTACTCTGCAGCTGCTCATACTTTTGCGTTTGTTCCTCTTCGCGTAGCCTCGCCTCTTCATGCTCTTTCTCGCGCCTTATCTTGTCCTCCTCCCTCTCTTTACGGTGCTCTTCACGAAATGATTCCATCTCAGCTTGAAATTTCTGCAACTGCCCCTGGCGTGCTAAATCTGACTTCGATTTTGAGATATAGGTAGAGGGCTTTGGGCCATTACCGAATCCTCTTATGTAGTTCTTCCTCTCCCCGAGGACTGCCCAATCAGTTGCATAGCTTCCATAATTGCCCTCAATTCTGTACTTAAAACCTCTCACATGTTGTTGGTGTTGTAGAGTAGTTATGAGTGCTTTTATGAGGGTCTAACTCTGGTTTTGTAGTTAACCATTGTTATTCCCGCGTAGAATCTGACAGCACCCACAGGCTTTGGTAAAATGGCCATAAGTCCAAGCTCGAGACTCGAAATCGTCCACTGTTTTCTTTGTTGGTCACTAGACACATAAAGCTTTCCAACGATACATCCCATGCGCCCTGGTTATGTCCGAATGATAACAGATTTGACTTTAAAGATGACCCAAAAATCTGTTCCTACAGCAGTTTTACTGTTATGAGTAATTATAATCGCGCGGCCGTAGTAAGGTTAATCGAACTCCATTTTTTATGTATGACCTATCGATTCGAAGAGGGAGAAGGTTACTTTCCAATGGTTTAAGTTCCATTGTTAAATTCAAATTATTCTCTCAGCTATGGTCAGAAAAGTCCGCCTAGGTCCTGAACTAAAGGGACTAAATTAAGTCCATATTCCTATAAATTCTGATATCTAAAGTCCATATTCATATTCTATCAACATCTAGTCATATGCACGCATCTATGAGAATGAAATGGAAAGTAATGCGTGTCTTCCCTCCATGAATTGCACATAAGGCTCAGGTTCTTAGTCTATGAACATACCCGAACAGCTTGGACAATAGCCCCTTTAAGACCTGCATCGACATGCCTCCATGACTTGAAAAAGCCCTCAATAGGGCATGAACTTCTTATCTGAACTCCAAACTCAGCCGCCACCTTTGTTGCATTTATACCACAGAAGGCTCTCATTTCCGGAGCAACGTAAACGTCAAGCTTCTTCCCACCAAATTGGGCTATCGATTTCCTAACTCCTATTCCACGAGTACGCCCTCGCACACCCGTGCTTTTACGTACACCTGTTAGAGAATAAAAAAGCATCTACAAATGAGTAATAAGGGGAATAGCTGAAGTTGAATACATTAACAATGTGAAATTCCTTTTTACCCATAAAGATGAATACATTAAAAATATGTACTTTACCTGCGCTACTTGTTTGGGTAGAAGGAGATGTATTTGAAGGCGTAGATGCCGCAATTTGGGTAAGAAGGGTTGCATTTGTAACAGGTGTTGTTGTGCTAGTCACAGAGCATGATACACTTCTCTTTTTTAATCCAGGACCCATTGTGTTAGCAATCAAGATAAGATGAAATTACTTATGAACTAACCCTCGTAACACCAATATGGAAAACTAGCCAACGCATGATTAGCACCAATGAATGACCTATTAAAAAGTAAAAACACAAACAGCCAATTATTAAATATTTTTGTAAGTATTTAAAAACCCAGAAGTTGCCTACCCAGGAGCAACCGAGATGGTTTGGATATCTGAATTAACAAAGAGAATAGCAAAAGCTGATAAGCAAATAATTGACAATAGGACATTTTGAGGACCAAGATTATCTCATTCAGATATTGACCCTTGTTTCTAAGCTCAATCATGAACTCAGATTAACATGGTCTCTGTGCTTCCCATAAAGTCAGCCAGTAATGAACTTCGTGTGGAAGTAAGATGACCATAAATAAACAAATCCAGTAAATACGTTACAACTCACTCATAGTATGATCAATAATCAGCAACATCTACTACTGTTGATCAATCTGTTCTCTATCGCGGCTAGGCTATAAATTGAATTTTGAAGCCATAATAACACCGTTGTGATTTCAGCAGTCAAGACATTTAGTCGAGAAAGATGAGTTGGCAAAGAATTCGTGTATTTTATGTTGCGATTGGAGGACTGTAAAGAAAACTGTCCAATATGTCTCTATTTGTCAAACTTCATGGCCATAAGATCAGTTAGAAAATCTAAATTAACCAGGTATGAAAAACAATGTGAAGTGAAAACCAATCTGAGCTAGAGAAAGCAAATCCTTGTTACCTCGGAACAATTCCTGTATCTGCAAACACAAAACCCACTTAACATCGAAAACAGTATCGCACATTTGAATAGAGAAACAACTAATTCCACAATCAGACTTTTGGTTTGAATATACTAAAGTGTTTAAAGTAAGAAAGAACCAACTAATTATTAAATAAACAAGGGTTCTAATTCTAAAGGGGGACCACAATCAGACTTTTGGTTTGAAAAGCATTAGTTTATTTCCCAACATTCATTCCCATTTTCGAAGAACATAAACTAAAAAATTAGACATACCCCATAAGAGGATAAACAATAATGACATTTCCAGGTTTGGAAGAAAACTAAACAATAAAAAGTAAGTCAACCCCATAATACAACAAAAAATTATTGTAATTGGAGCTACACATGTTCATTGCCCTTTTGTAAGTGTTTCTTTCATTTTACAAATAACATACTCCAGTAGTAATGCTCGTTTTTTAGGGTAAATTATAGTAATAACTTTATTCTGCTAAATATAATATACAAGTAAGAGAAAGCTGTCTGCTAACTTTGTTCTTCCAACACGATGATCTATAGAACCCAAAAATATACACTTCTTTAAACACTATTAAAATACCATTGCTAGTGAATCAAATACCCATGCATTACCAAACACTACAAGGCCACGAAACAGAGAATGAGCATAAAAATCACCTTCAGAGACGGCGTTGAGAGCAGACTCAAACGCGGTAAAATAACCGAGCTTCACGACTTTCCCAAATATGTTGAAATCAGAGACCTGTTGAAAAGGGGACAAACAAAATACAGTGCTTATGAACCCGTTGTAGATGTGTGTGCGTTTGTGTGCATGTGTGTGCGCGTGAGAGAGAGAGGGGAGAAAGACCTGTTCGATTGAGAGAGAGAGAGAGAGAGAGAGAGAGAGAGAGAGAGAGAGAGAGAGAATTGGGTATTCGTTCGGCTTGATTGGTGATGGGTAGATTAGAAACTCCCGTAATCTGACCCATGATTTCCTAATTTTTCCTTCATCTTCTCTGTTGGGTATTGTATCCAATTTAGGGGTGGAGAGGTGACGGAAATTGGGGTGGAGATGGATTTGGGAGTGGGTTTGGCAATGGTTCGGAGAATGCCAGGATTGAGAATGCGTTGGATTTGGAATGAGAGAGAGAGACAGTACTGGGTTTGATTTGGGGATGAGAGTACTGACTTTTGCTTTTTGGAACTTCCGCCAAAAAATTTCCCATTACTTTGAATTCCCGCAAAATTCAGCCCACCCTTCACCGACTAATTTTCAGTCGGCACAACTAAAAAAATTTTTTTTTTTTTTTTAAACTGGTATACTAAAAAACTAGTTGGGGATGCGTCCTTTAATTCATCCCGAGACTTTGAATTCTTATGATGTACCTGAACCATTTATTCCTATCAGAATCATCAATCTTTTACATTATATATATTACATCATTCATACCGAGAATAAAGTTACTCATGTCTTACAACACACTTGATCGGACATAATAATTCATTTACTTAATGGATTTGCTTCTCGATCAATGACCTTTTTACAACCGATTCGGCCAAAAAATTACGACAATGATTTAACTAGTGAGAACAACTAAATCAACGAACTCGATCATCGATCTTTTACATATTACACACTTGATCGAACATAAGAACTCATTTACTTAATGAAATTGCGTTCCGATCAATGACTTTCTTACACCCAATTCAGCCAAAAATTTATGACGATGATTTAACTAAGGAGACCAACAAAATCAACGGACACGATCATCTTAATTGTATCACAGTCATGTGGCTACTATACATTCAACTATAGCGCAATACTTAGTTGATATCAACTACATTTAATGTGTAGATTTTAAAGATCATCACCTAATCAGTATTTACAATAATCGATCTGAACCGTTATAATTTCATGCCCTGCTGCTTTTATTAATGTCACCAAAATTGGAGATTATCAGAAATCGGCGATCGTGTAATCGAATTCCGCTTAATTCATCCAGGAGGCCCTAAAGTCGTATAGTGGACATTCCAAGCTCCACCTAAGTTTTTTTGGGCAATCAAAACTGTCTATTTTTTTTTATATTACAGTTACAATCAATTGTACAAAAAATTAAGAAGATCGTGTATCGGTACGCATTAAATCAGATGAAAGTGCCTTTAAAAAAACACAGTTCGGTCCCGATTGACGAGTTTTTAAACTCAATCAAGAGAAACTAAATGATTGATTTTTCATCAACAGAAATAACAAAAGCAGCAGGTGTGATCACTAAAATAATTGCTAAAATACGAAAAATTGTATATGGTAATGAGTTGGATCACGTATGTGAGGAACACTTAACTATTGCTCATGTATGTTTGGTTTGCCAACTAAACATTTAGTCGGGAAATTCCAAAAATCCCCGCCTAACATTTTCGCGCCTTTTTGTCCCAAGCAAATCTTTAGCCAGCAATTGAGCTCAAACCAATTGCCGAGTAAATCTTTAGCCGGCAATTGAGCTCCTACCAATTGCCGAGTAAATCTTTAGTCGCCATCTAAGTTCCTACGAAAAAATCACATAGGCGCGCATTTTTTCCCCGGCCAACGCCCAATTTACTCGCCAAAAGTGTACTTTCCCCGAATAAATTAAGTTGGTCGGCTTTAGAGAACATTATTGGCCACCAAAATATGTTTACTCGGTAATGGTATAGACATTGGCGAGCAAATCTATTTAGTCGGGATTTTTACTCGGCAATGGTGTAAGTTCTTGTAGTGTCATCGAGGAAATAAAAAAAATATCAACTTTGGCTAAAAATAATGGAGAGACTGATAAAGTTGTTGAAACACCAACCACACATGGTCACTTCTCACGTGCGAACACTAAAACAAAACAAATTTGGAAGAGAGTCGACGTCGTTTGATTAAGTTTGGTGTTGCCTGTCATCCTAGTATGCTATTTTTTTTTATATATATACACTTGTAAACATGTCTTTCTAGTTATTTATTTTTAAAAAATGAAAAAAAAAACCTTCATTTTATTTTATTTATTTTGGTATATGCGAGTTTTAGGTTCATGGTCTTACATGTTGATACTTTTATTTGCTCAAAATTAAAAAAAATCATAAACATTCTTATATAAAGCAATTTGGGCTTCGCATATTTTTTTTGGATGAGTAGTCATTCATGAGACTCATGCAGATGTACTTCTTTGGGAATGCATGCACGGTTTTTATTCACTCCACTCATGAGATGCATTCGGACATTGGCGTAGCATGTTTTATGACTCTATGATCACCACTTTTACACGTCTGGGTTAGAGAGATTTCTTAAAGAAGAAAGTTGATTCTCATGCACCTCGGTTTGTCTTGTCTTTACCCTAGGCGATTGACTTTTTTGGCTTCATAATTGGATAGAAAGTTTTATATGTCTTGCTACGCAAAATAACAAAAAAAAGGGAGGAAAAGAAAAAGGAAATACCATTGTTGTGGTTGAGATAAAATGTTTATCCGGACGTTCACTGAGTAACCGGATCATTCGGCTCTATCCAGTCCGAATGTTCGCGTAAAAAGGTGGATAGATCTTGTGAAGACATTCGTATTGGACCACTTGCCTAGTAACCGGATCCATTCGGCTCTATCCAGTCCGGAGGTTCGCGTCAAACGGCAGTGGGGTAAAAGAGAATACTATAAAAAAAAAAATATCCTTTGTTGAGGGGGAGTTTATATATATATTTTTGGGACATATTTAGTATCGATGGGTGCTTAGTTTGACTTCGTTAGGGGAAGAGTGCTTGACGGTCCAATGGTACATGAGAATTGATGAATATTTGGATAGTGATCTTAATATCTTATGACGTGTCACACACTCACTTTGTCATAGATTCATCTTGTGTGTTACACTCTATCTTCGAATTCTCTCATTGAATTGGTCTAATACAAATTTGTTCATGCACTCTTGAATTTTGTCCTATTGTCTGAGCCTCATCTTTGAATACTTGTTCTTCGGATTATATGTTGCCTTGCCACTTTGTTTTATTTAAAAAAAAAGGGTATCTTCTGTCAGTATGGTTTCACATTTTGTGGATATGGTATTAAATTTCATTTGATGTATTTCTCTTATAGCCATATTGCCTATGTAATTCTTGTTTTTTCATATCATATAAGTCTCTCGTATGCTTTCTAGTTGCATGTGTCTCACCCTGATATCATCAATTCCTTTGTTTTTCCGTGACAAAAAGGGGGAGAATTTTCAAGTACTACTGTTTCTTTGGGGAGATATTTATAAGGGAAAAGTTTATTATATATGCTGACCCATTCTATTTTTCGTAACATATACTTGGTCGCATAGTTTTTGTTGAGCTGTCTTTGCAGGTATTGGAAAATCAACTCAAGCTTCAGTGGATAGACCTAGTTTAGGCTAGTGTTTGTTTCCTTCAGTTGTTTGTGTTAGTATAGTTGGTTTTGTCCCGGAAATGCCAAAGGGGGAGATTGTTAGATATTTTTGGCACTTTCCGGGGTTGTCCAAAACCATCATTCGTGTATGGGTAGATTTTTTAGAGGGTAGTTGCTAGCTCGATGCTCCTCCCATTGTCTACGCCAATTTGACCATTGCGAAGTCCATCTATTTACGAGAGGTAAATGCATTGCACAACATATCACGCATATATTTTTTTTATTAAAAGATTATATTTCTGCTCATTTACCTTTCCTATAAAACTCACCGAAAAATTCACTTTCCATATCAATCAAATAATTTTCTTTTAAGTCACCCAATATTCGCTTGATTTTCTTTACCTTTTCGAAAAACAATTGTGTTTTCCATTTATATATCATTACAAGTTTTTTTGGAAAAGAAATCAATCATAAGAAAGTTCCCGAATGTGTCGTCTCAAGATTAACTCTAATTTAGGAATCATCTTTCAAAATCATATTTCGGTCAATCTAGGCATTTATCCTATATTAGTTTGTACTACAATACTCCCTTGCTTAAGAAGATTTCTCAACTTGTTTTTGGAAAAGGGTTCAAAGAGATTTATTTATTTTTTATGGGAACATAGTAGGCGTTCGTTTTGGAGAGGATCACAGAGGTATAACTGCCTAAGGGGGGCGGCATTTCCTTGACTATATATATGGGATCACCACCTAGATAAGCCAATGCACATATTTTAAACGGAAAAAGAGAGTATAATATTTGGTATTCTTCAAAGAGTTTTTTTTTTAACGTGCATTATTTTTTCCTGAGAGAACCGAGAGAAATTAAATATCACTTTTTTC
Organism: Vaccinium vitis-idaea; assembly: GCA_963854785.1. Taxonomy (NCBI): domain Eukaryota; kingdom Viridiplantae; phylum Streptophyta; class Magnoliopsida; order Ericales; family Ericaceae; genus Vaccinium; species Vaccinium vitis-idaea. Next base: position 36,025,593 of record OY978222.1, read on the forward strand.
ATTGTGCATTAATACTTTCAAGCCACGCATTTTTCGTATCACATCATTCATTTATTTGGTGTCCGTGTTTCGTGGTACCGTACACTGCTGTGGCCGAATCTTTTGGAGATTGATTCGGAGCCGGTTGAATCCGGAGATCGGTTGTGAAGTCTGTGGTTCATCTATTGAATCTTGAAGAAGCTCTGGGAGCATCGGAGATTGGCGAGAATAGGTAAAGGCTTGGGGTAAGGTTTTTACTATTTCGCAATCTGTACTTCTTTTTTATTAATAGAATAAAGCAGTAGTGTTAGGCCGTGGTTTTGGCTTAGGGTTATTTAGGACCCTAAGTTTTTCCACGTAAATCGTGCGTATCTTGTCTCTTTTTTATTTTCACTGCACTACTTGTGGTTTGGTTAAATTGAATTAATCAAGACAATTAACCAGTTCTTTATTTAATAATTTTTAATCGGTTATTCAACTTAAAAACTGGTAATTTTTATCAAAACTCCTATTCACCCCCCCTCTAGGAGTAAATTAAACGCTTCCGCATAATTTCAAAATGGACATAAATATTGGATCAAAACCACTTAACTCATTCTTTTTCACATACCGGATAGTGTAAACAAAGCATTTTTTGGATTTGTTAATGTTCACGAATAATTAACCTTACAACTTGTAGACTTTTTTGGGTATATAAATCATTAGGGTAATTGATTTAACCTTTCAACTTGTATCCTAACCTTTCAACTAATTACGTTGGCCTCCCTTGAATGTGAATAGGACCTTTAAAAAAAAATTGTGTAACTCCCATTTTTCCCTTACGTTCCCCCAAGGCAATCCATAACAAAAGAATTTATGCTTTTTGAGAGACTAAAGGTTGGAGACTAAATCGGTTAGATTGTAAATTTGACTTTTTGGGACCAAATAAATTTATTTACTTGAGGACAGGGGACGACCTAGTCATTTAGGGAAAAACTTACAAGCAAAATGGAAGTTACACAAGGTCGTTTTTAAAGTCATTCACTTGACATTCTCAAATTTAACGGAAGACTAATAGAGTGGATTTAACTGATCTACGTTATTCCCACTCAAGGGAGGTTGGTGTAATTAATTGAAAGATTGGGAACGCAGCGTATTTTTTCAGAAAACCTCAGGATAGGTAAGTGTAAATTACCCATATAATTAACATTGAAGCAGATGTACTTTTCTAATACTGAGTAGTAATTGTATTACAAGTGGTTGATTTACCTTGATTTCGCCGAATCCGAGGGAGGCGTTGTGCGGTAGGTGTTGTGCGCCGTGTTGTGCGGCAAAACTATGTTATTTTCCTCGATTTTTGTGCACACCCAAGGGCCCTGTTTGGAGAGTTAATTTTGAGGTTTAATTTTGGGGTTCAATTTTAGGGGATTTAAGCTCTTTGGGGTAGGGTATAGTGGGTTTAGGCACATGGATTTGGGCACTTCGGGTTTAGGCACTTTAGGTTTAGGGTTTAGGCACTTTGTAGTAGTTTTTTCTTCCTCCAAACAAGGCCCTTGAAAGCTTTGGAGGTGTGCACAAAAATCAAGCAAAACCATGTAATTTTGCCACACGACACCTACCATATAGCACCCACCCCGGATCCGATTTCGCCACCCCGGAACTCAAATCCTGGCTCTGCCACAGGCTGTCGAGATGCATTCAAGCAATTTGCGTTTGCACTGCATCCTATCCAACACAAAAGATTAACTTGCAGAGAATTGTTAGACCTATTTTTAGAGTTGGAAGCCCATTCAATCAGGCACCGTGTTCATTTTATATCCGAACATCAAATCTCGAAACTGAGAAGTTATTTGGTAGGTCACATGACTATCTTGATCCAAATAGGAGAGAAAGTAGTTACGTTGTTGTAATACTACATGGGCAAGTGTTACAACTAGAATTGGAAATCTTGTGTTTTAACCACTTATCATACAGTCGGTCTAGTGAGTTTAATACCCGAGTTGTATACGGAGCCGGCCATGAGCTAAAGCGAGCGTTGCGGCCAATTTAGGCCACTAAAAAACTACGAATTTCAAGAGCCGCACATTTAGTACCCTAGGTATCTTTTGTAATACCCAAGAAAAAAAAAATGTACATTGTATTTAGATGATGCTTTTAAAAATCTTGTAAGGTTTGGGTTTTTATTTTTAAATTTTTAGGATTAGTGATATTTAAGTGACGGGTTTGAAATCTTGAAATGTTTGGTTATTGTTTTAGGGTTATTTCTTATTGAAGAATAATATTATTTATTTTTGGAAGTGTAATTTACTTGCTTACATTTTGTTCATTAAGATTTTAAAAAATGCCTCGTTTTGATTTTCGCTTTAAGCCTCCAAAAAGTCAAGGCAGACTGTGGTTGTATAATTCGAATGTATCTTGTTGGGCCCCACTCCATAGCACCGCATTTTATATTCACTTTTCTAAGTTAAATAAAATTCCGTTGTTACCCTGACCTCTAGTTTATGTTATAGTAACTCATTGTTTTTCATGTCCAAGGTTCCTTTTTCTGCATTGGTGTGTTTCTGTGGCATCCGCAACTTTGTTTAGCGGATGACGAGGAAGATGCTACGCCCAGAAAATGGCATTGATGCCACAGAAACTGAGTTTTTGATGGCACAGAAAATGTCTACGCCCAGCACACGAAACAAAATGACAGAAAAAATTTGCAAATAATTAACAAATGACAATTTTATGTACTACTTCATCATCTATTGGTACGACTGTTTTGCAGTTGCAGCCGTTATAGGGAGTTTCATATTTAGCATAATAATCGGCATTATTGTACACGCTCGCCAAAAGAAATCGAAAGCAAGAAAATTGAGAATTGCTGCAATCCAGTCAGAACTTGAATTACAAGCCATTACCACAATACCACAGACCTTGAATGCAGTTCAAGTTTGGGAAATCGATGCACTGACAATGGAGAGGTTCCTCCGAAACCTGGCAAAAGAAAAATCGGCAAGATTCACTGACCAACAGTTATGTAAGTTCACAGCTAATTACTCAACGGTGATGGGTTCTGGGGGCTTTGTAGAGGTCATTTCCCAAATGGAGTCGAGATTGCAGTAAAGGTCCTTAAAAGAAGCTTAATAGTTAATAAAAGAGCTGAGGAGCAGTTCATGGCGGAAGTGCGCACTATTGGAAGGACATATCACATAAACCTAGTGAAGTTGTACAGTTTTTCCTATGGTGGCTCAATAAGTGCATTGGTGTATGAGTACATGGAAAATGGATCGCAGGATAAGTACTTATTTAGTGATGATACGTGAGAAATTGACTGGAATAAGCTCCATGGAATTGCGATTGGTATGGCAAAAGGTATAGCTTACCTTCACGAAGAGTGTCAACAAAGAATCATTCACTATGACATAAAGCCTGGTAACGTGCTATTGGATGCCAATTTTAATCCTAAGGTTGCGGATTTCGGCCTTGCAAAGCTTTGCGATAGAGACAACACACGACTCTCCCACAGGATATAAAGGGACCACCCCACCCCCGCGCGGTTATATGGCTCCCGAGTTTCTTCTCAATAACTATCATATCACTTACAAATGCGATGTTTACAGCTTCAGCATGCTTTTGTTTGAGATTCCACGAGGGGAATACTAAAGTAGGGTCCACTGATACCCTATTGGTTTCCGAAACATGTTTGGGATGAGTATGAGAAAGGTGAGTTGGCAAAAATGACACTTTCGTATGGAATAGGAGAGAAGGATAGAGAGAGAGCACATAGAATGGCTATGGTGGCATTGTTGTGCGTTAAGGACTCACCAGAGGCCAGGCCTCCAATGAGTGTTGTGGTGAGAATGTTTGAAGGAGCAGTGGTGATCATGCCACCTACTAAATCATTCCATTATTTGTTTTCCGTGGGGATTAATGTACTCAATCCACCTTCTCGTACCAATAACAGATCAGATGATTCAACCAGCTATTGAACTAATTCGAATTTGTACAAGAAGCAGACAACAACAATCATGGCTAAGTACGAGATACAAATTGCTAGTTCATCATTAAAAAAAATGGGAAACAATCATGATTTGTACCCTGAACAAAAGCCGCGCTCGTTTCTTCGTTTACTTGTGAATTTCAATGTCTCTTCAATAATTTTAAAGCTTAGTCAATGGAATAAATTATTAAAATAAACTCATATTTATGCTCGGTCGTCTGGATATCATCTTTTCTAGTTTTTTGATAGAGGCATTAACCGCACGATTAGCTTTTGTTTAAACCCAGAAAATGGAAGACCAATTTGGACTTGGTTAATGAGCTGTTGTCAATGTTTTCCGATCTTCATTTTCGGGTATGTAGCTTTTTTAGAATGATCTCCAACATCTACAAAACAAGCACAAAGTATTTGTGCCTTTGTTATTACTCATCTGATGTAGGAATAAGGAATTCAACCAGGGGTAAAAAATTTGTGTGGTTTAAATTTTTAGAAGCATGCAAGTACTACCAGGAAACCTTTCACATTATGCATACATTGAACCATGAACTATACTCTCTCTTTTAGAACACGTCTAGTGAGCTCGACTATGGGTACCGACCAAAACTGGTACCTTATCCAGTAGGGTACCGATGGATGTGTGGGCCCACTTTAGAGTCCCACACAAATTATTCAAACTGTTCAATAATATTGAAATAATTTTCCAAGTAGCCTTGTAAAAGACCAGCTCAATCATAATTGTATCTAGTGAATGACCCCACATAAGAGAGAGCAAAAATCAGAGCCAGGTCACGACATAAGCCAATGAAGGCAAGGTTTTGGGCCCCGAAAAAATGTTGAAAATGGGAGCTCCAAATATGTAAGCCCCCTATATATATTATGTTAGGTTTATTGGCGATTCCCGGGTGTGTTAGAAAAACGATTGGAGTCTGTACCTATTCTTTTTGGGTTTGGGAGGTGGTTTGAATTTATTGGGTCCAGATACTCCGCTCCCTTGAATAAGAATTTTTGAGAAGTTCTTGCTATGAAGAATGCTCGATTGTGATTGCAAGAGGTATAGCATATCATTTGCATTTCATGCTAAAGATTTTTCATGCATCTCATTGTTTTTTCCTTTGAGTTGATAATTAATTTATTTCTAAGGCATGTGTGGTGTGTGTGATAAACCGTAGATCTACAAGGGATTTTCTGTGTTTTTACCTTGCGTTTACAAGAGTCCAGTAGCCGTTTTTCCTTGTTCTCCCTTAAGCGTTTGTAAGCATCTCATAGCCCGTGTTTAGTCCTTGTATGTAGCTTTCCCTAGAGTTTACACGCGTTTGGCGTTTTTAGTCACACATGTTTAATTTGTTCCAAGTGGCTAGCTTGGAGGGCTACGAAATTGAGCACCATATAAACATCATTTTCACTCATTTAGGGTACCACTCTTAGAAAATCAACCCACTTTGAGAGAGAGAGAGAGAGAGAGAGAGTCCTCCTCTCTTATTCCTTTGTGTGCTTGATCTTCTTGAGATAATTTAAGCTTGCTCTGATCATCTATATTACGATACAAAGCAGTTTTTGTCTTAGTCATATTTTTGTCTCAGTCATCATATTGGATCCGGGGATCCCGTAGTGCGCCTCCGCACTACGGGGTTGTAGGGCGGCCAAAACTACGTCGTTTTGGGTGTGCAAAGAGAATACCACTACTTAATCCCTCAAAACTACGTCATTTTAACCTAGTTTTATTTATTGAATTCCAAGATGTGAGATTTTTTAGTGGATGTTTATTTGATTTCTCCTATACGTGAACATAAAGGTCACTTATTTTAGATTGGGGTTGGTTTGTTTTTTTATTTTAGAAGTAGAAGTCTTTCCCCCTAAAACCTAGTTCTCAAAACAAAAAGTTTACAATTAAACACATTTTTGAACTTCTTAATTTTTGGGATTCCTTCGTTTTGTTAAACTAATGCCCGTTCGAGATGAGAAGGAGTTACAATGTATAAGAATAAGAGTAAAGATGCGTAAATTGCCAATTGTGTTTAGAAATTCTAAATTATGCCACTTTCTATATTTAGGGGGCTTTTGAAAAAAAACACGCCTACAATAGTACTAGTGAATGTCCATTTCTAAAGACACTTTGTAAAAACTACTATTTCTACAAAATTGATGAATTTTATTAGCTAATGTTGTCCTATAAAAATTTGAAGTCACAAACAATTTTCTAGATTTATAAAAGGCCCACAAAAAAATATAAATATTAATGTTAAACTTGACATAATCCCAAGAGAAAGAAAATGTTGTGATTTTAAACCTTTGCACACCCAAAACGACGTAGTTTTGGCCGCCCTACAACCCCGTAGTGCGGAGGGGCACTACGGGATTCCCGGATCCCATCATATTACATTTTATCCCTCTCTCTGCCAACTCTCTCTCTCTCTCTCTCTCTCTCTCTCTCTCTCTCTCTCTCTACCATTTTCCTTGACTGGCCCACCACGCCCAAACTTTAACCACTTTATCTCTCTCTCTCCCATTTTCGAAATTCAAACCATATTCTCTCTCACTACCTTTTTTCCTTCCCTCTCTTTGAAATTCGAAGGAACATAAAGAATGGGCACGGGTACAGGTACAGGCACGTGTGTCGATTACTCAAGTCGTGCCTTCAAGCACGGGCACAGGCATGCACTAGCCTTTATTTAATCTAGTGCATTCCTCTCGATGGATTGACTTGATATTGTTTTGCAAAAACCTTCACAAAAATTAAATCTTTCATACCAAAGGCGGAGGTATTCTTGGGCTATACTGGGCTGTAGCCCAGGTGGAGGTCTAGAAATGAAAAAAAAAATTAAAATATTTCCATGTAAATTCTAGAGGAAATAACTTTAGCCCAACTCAATTTTATTATTCTTTGTACTTTTCTTTTGTGTATTCTTGAATATTTATGTATTCATATGTACAAGTTTGGGTTAGCCCAGGGTAAATTATAGTCCTGGCTCCGCCCTTGTTTCATACATCATGTTTTGTTGCCTTCAAATCTACATGGTTGGATAATCCAGAGCCATCTTTAATACGGAAATTGAGGGGTGTTGGGCTCGAGGAGACTATGGAATCAAGAAGGGGCTTGGGGGAGCTGAATCAAGGAGTGGAGTTAGGTGTAGCTTGGGGCAAGTTGGTAATTCCTAATCTTATAGCTCTTAGTAGATTAGGCCGTGGTTTTATTCTTAGAGTGTTTAGACCCTAAGTAGTTTCCACGTATATCCTCGTGTTTGTGTTATTTCAATTATTACTATAGCTTTTATTGTGGTTTTAATTGATTCTCCATGAAAAAAGATTAATTGGATTAAAATCGGTGTAGTTAATTTTTAATTTGGTTGTCCTTTTCATATTCTCATATTAGACTCAAACAATTTTTAATTTTAACCTGTTACTCAAAAAATAAGTCCAAATTTAAATTTTAGTTTTAGCTTGATTGTGAAGACTTAATTCGTACGTTTGGAACTGAAAGTGTGAGAAAAGTAATGTTCAAATGACAGATTTTGAAGTGATGTATCCTTTGTAATGGTTTTTAATGAAGACCTGAGGGCCTAATTCAAGGAGTCCATTTCGGGCCTCCGAAACTTTTGAGCCGGCATTGGCAAAAATGATTGGCTAACCAATTCAATCTTTTATTAAAACTGTTGTAAACAAAAGAATAGGAGGCTGTATATATATACTATTCAGAAATCAAAGAGAGAAAACTTGAGCTCACCCTTCTTCCCACAAGCGGAAAAGAAAGAAACCTTCAATTGTAGTAGTTCACTAGTTCAAGAAACCTTGAACAGTTGATGAAAAGCTTCCTGTGGTATATCAACAGAGCCAACGCGCTTCATTCGTTTCTTCCCGTCTTTCTGCTTTTCTAACAACTTCGGCTTCCGAGTCACGTCACCGGCAACTTCACACTTTACAACGACGTCCTTCCTATAGGGTTTGATCCTGAGACAAATAAAAATGGAGGAAAAAAAAAAAAACAGAGCATAAACTTCAATTTTAAGAGGTGAGGGGAAAGGGATCAGTGAAAATTGGCATCATCGACTTGTGGAAACTATGTAGTAAGGGCAAAAACAAAAATTTAAAACTCACGTCTCTCTTGCAATAACTTTTAAGCCAATAGCAGCTTGTATTGAAACCGGAAACTGTTGCCTGTTCATGTCACAAGTATCAAAAGACAAGATCCCAAAACTACTGAAACAAGCAGAAAATATAGTAAAAGGAAGAATTTACTGGAAATCAGTAAACCTGGCTATGAATTTCGTAAGCTTCTCCACAAGATCACGACCAACACGTTGCGCCTTCAAATTGTGAACAATTGTAGCCATGGCATCAACTGGTTTTCCATTCACGAGAATATCAAGTTTCACCAAATCGGAGGCTTGATATCTGTTAAGTAATCCACCGATAAACAACTCAATTCAAGTTGGAATCGCTATTCGTAAAAGTAAGAATTTGAAGACATCCAAGTCAAAAATAATTTGTATTGGTTGGAGAGGGCTCAAGACTTTAAGAACCAAGCTTGGGTAAATTAGAAATTAAGTGGAACAATCTGTACCACTTCCCTCTAAGTAGCTCCACTTGGTAATGAGTGGAGAGGTCGCTCATGCTCATATTCTAGCTTGGGAGATAATAATTAATCGAAGTGGGACAAACCGTAACAGTACTCAAGTATATTGCCAGTAAACATGAGGCATAAATCTTCACTAGCCTATACCATCATAACAAAACTTGCAATTTAAAACCTCATGCTATATCATAGAGCTCCCGCAAGGATCCATCAAAACATGGAGAGACCCATACATTTCAAATGCAGACACGCACACAAGGGTGCAAGCATGAGTCTCTGTACATGTGTGTGTGTGTGTGTGTGTGTGTGTGTGTGAGAGAGAGAGAGAGACGAAAGAGCATGTGAACTTACTCTGAATCCTCATAATCGAACGATGCATACCCTGATGTTATAGTCTTCAACTCATTATGGAAGTCAATGACAACTTCCCTTAAAGGCAAACGATACTTCATGAACGCACGCTGACTGCATGTGAAAATTCAGAACATCAATATTTCAGTTATCATTCACCTTACAGCAGGGTACTAGGTAGCCATACAAATTTGAAGATAGAGATTAAAAAGCAGCAGTCGCAAATCCACATTATGCTTAATACACAAGTAACAAGATACCCGGGAAAATCAAACACAAACTCATTATGATGGCTGACAATAGTGTAGGAAATAATCACTCATAAAGTTCCGTACTTTGCACCATTATTTTGCTCTCCAAAATGGAATCCCTCTGTGCACTAAGCAAGTATATTAGCCATTTTAAGGGGGGGAAATTAACTTTCTTGGGTCAAAAGTTACCTATCTATAAATGAGTACTCCAACTGCTCCCCTCTCCGCTCAGAGCAAAGTGTAATAACGGGACCCACATACCTTCAAGTCCACAAAGAGGAAGCATGAAAATATTGTTTTCACACAGTGAAAGTATAATGTGGTAAGGTGCAAAGGGTTTATAAGAGCTTACTCGCTAGGAACAATTATTGTAGCCATAACAGTCGGTTCCCAAGAAGAAAGTATTTTGGAATTTGAGGGCAAAGCAGCAGGATTTTGAACTTGTACTTTGCTAATCAAGGCAGCAACATATGTCGCCTAGTAAACCATGGTGTAATCCAATCATAATATACAACACAACATGAGCGACATACCTTCCATCCGAATACTGAAAAATATAGGGTACTGTCGGGATAGTAGAAATGACATGAGCTCCATACTCCAACCATCATAATGCAACCAGGTCAACAACAAGCAAAAGTAGATATATTGTAGCTTTACAGCCCTCTAACTGGAATAGTTCACAGCAAAGTCTTTAATCTTCCACGTTCATACCTAATAAACTGCAATGGATGTGAAAACCTAAATAATTTTGAATGTAAATAGTCAACAATGTAATAAACACACAAGGCATACAAGAAAATCGTGTATATGAAATAATAAACTTTCATGCATTGAAATGCCACACCCAGAATTAATATTACGTCAATAATGACATTATCTTCAACATTTTGAAGCACCACTTTTTTCCGTTGTGTCTCCTCTTTTCTTCAGTTTCCCTTCAGCGTGAATCTGTTCCTCCTATTTATGGTCTTATATGCTTATATTGTAAAGGCACAATAATTCAACTTTACCAAATTACCTCTGCTATTTTGACCAACTATACCACATTGTGCCTCAATGAGCATTTGTGACACAAACATCAAATGTTCACTTCTGGTGCCTCTTTGAGATCAGGAAATTTCTCAAAACATTCAAGTTCCTTTTCTCGTTGCTGTTGTTGTAACCCCATTTCTGAATCTTCGGTGATAATTTATGTACCAGTATCAGCCAGAGGAAATCAATACGTGAACAAGGTAGCCTTTCTTGGATGTATCACCTTCGCTAGTAAAAAATTTCCATGGCTAGTAAACTTGTTGTAGGCTTGCTGGCTTGCAGCCATACATTGTGTTTTTAATTATTAAAGCAGAAGGTGCTGCCTTTGGTACTACTCTTATTTTACACAACCCAGGAACTTCCATAACGTTGGCATAATTCAGTTTGAGCAACAGATCCTGATGTAATACATCTTCGTAATGAAAATGGAGTGAACACATGAGTTGGCTTTTCCAGTATGTATCTATAGAATGAGCACTGTAAACTATCTGCTTCAAAAAAGATAGTTAGTTGAATGAAACTTCAATTCCATCAGAATACGGATGAGATCAAAAAGGCCACACATAATCGTTCACCTATCCTATTATAAGGCCGACGAGTTCCACCGTTTGTTCAAAGTAGAAACTATGAACTTGGTGGGTTAATAAATCATTAAAAACTTCTGACGCATAGGCAATGTCCCTTTGAGCGTCGATAATCTCCGCAGCAAGTTCGAGCATTGTCCAACTCTGTGGAGCTTGCATCCTTGCTTGTTGCAAAAGGTTATAAAGAGTCTCGCTGGCACTGTGATGAATAGAGCTTAGAAGAGCTTCCCCCGCCTCCAGGTCAGGTAACTGTGCCTGTTCTCTGGTCGAGTAAAGGACTAGGTTCGAGATTAGTAAGGCCCCCCGATGGAGACAATCCCGAATACTATTACCGGCCTTGTACCATCACATGATCCTACTGAATCAATAATGAATGATGAATTTTTTTTTTTTTAATGTACCTGTCTAGAGTCAGGGTTCCCAGAACAACCATTACCAGAGAAAAAATGCTACGCGCAACTGTAACCATATCCTGATATTTGTTCATGGAACATGTATCATGGCGGATAGTAATACCTGTTCAAGACGCTGGTGAAACACATCCATGTGAAGCAACCCTAAGAAACCACACCTGCAGGAAGAACACAACAAGCACAATCAGCTTTGACAATGTAAAAGCATCTTAACGTAAACGAATCCACAAGGACCACACCTGAGTCCCATTCCAAGTGCTGTGCTACTCTCCCTAGTGACTGAGACACTAGCATCATTGCACGTAAGTCTCTCTATTGCATGGTTAAGTTCCTTGAAATCAGATCCATCAACTGGGTAAACACCAGAATACACCATGTGTTTTACGGGCTTGAAACCTGAAGAGATTGCGAATATAAAATAAACCAGCAGAGAAATATCTGAACCATAAAAGAACAACATTTGCATTTATATTTTAATTTTTGTGCAAGCAAATCATCAATACAAATCTTGCTGGATGAAACCACTGTATGCTTCCAAATTATATTTTTCTTCACTTCACTAGATAATTAGCCATCCATTGTTTTCTGCAGAAAGAAACTGAGAACACTGAATAGGTGCAGATAGGAAGGTTGGACGGGATTTGTTGGTCCTTTGCATGCAGCTTTCTCTATGTAATTATTCCAGCTTTACAAATCCATGCTAGTCACCAATGGAGTCTAAGGTCTACTTATAAGCAGATATTTGTCAGAAATAAATCAGCATAATGAAGAAAACCACAAGAATCTGAGGTGGCCAGAAATTCAAAGTAACCTAAAAGCCTGATGCAGACGAGCAACGCAATACAGGCATGCCAGACATGAAAATTTTCCAAAAAGTGCAGGAAATGCTACACGGGAATGTGCTTAAAATGTGTAGCTTCTACTTCTTCATATACAATCTCCCATTTAATGATGTCAAGAAAATGCAACATGAAACTTGAAATTAATTCCGGAAGTCTAAAAACAAGGATTTTGGGCATAAATCTGCATCGTGTTTTTTATTAGATCACAAGTAGTAATACTATTCAAACATTATTTGTTTCGTGTGAGTTTTAATGATGAACTTGAGTCCACGACTGTTCAAAGGATATCCAGGTCTAAAAGAACTTAAAAGTGGTAGGCCATAATCAGACAAAATGCATGTGTTGGGAAGTGTCTGATGAATGACAGTGTTCAAAGTGTATCTGACAGGCCGAGCCAAAAAATGAAAAAAACTGTATCTGATAGGGCCACAGACCATTCCTGGAAATGCCCATTACTCTTAGAAAGTACCTGGGAGTGGTTCAACAATGCTCCGATTTTGATACAAAGTATCACCAACCCGTGCCTCTTTAGTTGAACGCATGCCACTCACAATGTATCCCACTTGTCCAGTTAAAAGGACTCCAGTAGGCGTGAGTTCGGGATGCATTATTCCAACGTCCAAAACTTCATAAGATTGACCTGTTGCTGCAGATGAAATCTTAGCTCCCTTGCGCAAAGTGCCATCAACGACTGCCACATGGCAGATTACTCCCTTGTAGTCATTGTAATAAGAATCCAACAAGAGCATACGCAAAGGTGAATTGCAGTTCCCAGGAGGCGCGGGCACTCGTTCTATGACAGCTGGAAGGACGTGCTCAAGACCTTGACCTGTCTTGGCAGAAGTCAAAATAGCTTCATTTGGTTCAAGATCAAACATGGATTTTAGCTGAGCTTTAACACGATCTGGATCAGCAGTTGGAAGGTCAATTTTGTTTATGACAGGGACAATTGTCAGGTTAGATTCAAAAGCAAGAAAAAAGTTGGCAACAGTTTGTGCTTGGATTCCTTGGGAACCATCAACAACCAAAAGAGCACCTTGACAAGCCGCTAAGGATCTTGATACTTCATAGCTGAAATCAACATGACCAGGAGTATCGATTAAGTTTAACAAAAAACCAACAAGGCTTGGTGCATCAGTACCATCGGCACCCTGAAACTTGTGATCATGGAACATAGTTGCTGTCTGGGCTTTGACAGTTATTCCCCTTTCTCTTTCTACCTAGAAGAATCCACATTTCGTTATGCGAAGAACACATAAAATGGTGCAGAAAACTATATTGATGTAATGTGAAAATTAGGAAAATAGTCTCTCAAATTCCAAGTACTGCTTTAGGAACCTATTGGCTCAAATACAATCAGTAGCTAATTGTCCACCAAAAAACAGTTACCTCTCCTTCAAGGCCCTTAGCCCACTTTGAATAGCTACTGCTTACTCGACCTTTTTTTTTTTTTTTTCTTTTTTTTGGGTACAAACTCAGACCTAAATTTCAACAATACACTTAAGATAAAGTTCTCTTCAATAGAAGTCCCACAGCGTAGGAGCAGATAGATTATCAACAAGAAATCCATATAGTCAAACTGAAATTCAGGATACGCAACTAAAGCACCTCAGTAAAACAAAAATCGTAAGGTAAAACACAGAAGTTCGAAATCCATATAGTCAAACTGAAATTCAGCAAATAAACTACTGAAGGTCAAGGCCAATAAAACCAACAACAACAAATGTAGCAATAGTTATTGTTGGTGATCTTTACAGGGGCGGAGGGACCATAGGGCTGGGGTGGGCCTTGGTCCCCCCGCAATTTAAAAAATGCACTAAAAAAAATTAAAATTTATATATAAATTAAATTAAATTTTATTTGCTATTATCAGCGATGGGTTACTCATTTGAAATTAAAATAAATGTTTCCAGCAAGATTTGAACAAAATTGTTATAGCCCTAACAAAACGAAACAAGCCTAACCAATTATGAGAGCCCATATATAATAAACATGTAAGAATAATGGTTGCTTGACATTAGGTTCAATGTGGAAACACTAAAAAATTGAAGGAAATTAGACGACTTCTTTGTATACATTTTTTCATCATAAATACACTGTATTTTTGTCAACGCTATAGATGAAAATCCTGGAGCCGCCTCTGAACTCGGGCTCCTGGAATTCTCAATCCTGGCTCCGCCACTGGATCTTTATCAAAGATTTAATATTGAGCCAACAAACCTACCCCCGATAACATACCGAGATTTTTACGTGGTTTTGAGCCAAATTTGTCTACTCCACGACAGCCTCATTTATTATAAAATTAAAATAAATCTCAATGATTACACATATCGACGTGCATCAACTAAATCACATGATCATTAATAAATCTCAACGATTACGAATCCACTTACATCAACTAAAACACATTGGATATAACACAATTATCTGTAACAATAGGGTTACACAAATATTGGACTAAATCAGTAAATCACCAACAGTTATAAAGACCTTCTACAGTTATACAGTACCTGTAACTTATCTAGGTACTGAGGCTGACCATGTCCTCTCTTTATGGTCCCGGTGAGCTCTAAAAGACGGTCAGCCAGTGTAGACTTGCCGTGATCAACATGGGCAATAATGGAAAAATTCCTAATCTTTTCAGGTGGGTACTGGCTTAAATCAAAGGAATTGGCATTGTCGTTGCAATTTTGGCGAGCATGAGAACAGAAGGCATAGTATTTCCAACCAAATTGGTTCCAAACGAGTCTACTCTCAATTGGGTTAGCTCTGTTTAAAGCCAATAATGGGCTAAATCTGGAGGAGGAAAAGTATATTAAATACCTTTCGAATGTATCTGAAGCTCTTCTGAAATAACCCATTTGAGGGTTTGAGATGAAACCCTAATATGATAGAGATTTTAGGGTTATTTGAAGCTCTCTGTATTGAATGTTGGGATTTCAGTCATAATCTTGATTCTGGTGGGAATTTGGCAGATATTTACGCCTGTTTTCGCGCGCCAAAATAGATGCGTCGTTGTTCAGGTGATTAGTGTGAGATATTTTTCGGTGCCTAATAGGCACACATGGTAGCGTCTGAGCGCGCATCTTAACCGTCCATCGTCCAACAGCTCAAAGTTCTCTCCTCCTTTGTCTTCGTTCTCTCTTTTAAATCCGGACCATACTAAATATTTTTGGACGGTCAAATCGCGCACCAAGTACCACCATGTTGGGCATTGAAATTTATCGTGTTGGAGACATGTTGTACTCTGGCATGTTTGGCGTAAGAGCATCTCCAGCCCGACACATTTTTTACCCATATTTAGTTGTAGCTTTTGATAAAAGCTTTATGTGGATACCCCTTTTAGCTAAATTTGTAATTTAGGTTTATTTTGGCCTAAGAAGTTAAGTATTCTTTTATATTTTTTGACTTATTTTGGCCTAAAACAAATGACTTTTTAAAACTCAAAAAAATGAAAAGTATGCTTAAATTTTTAAGCCAAAATAAGCCCAATAGTACGGAGCATTTTTTTTTATGTTTTCCTTTACAGGTTAAAATGGCGCATTTTTAAAAAATAAGATAAGAAAGTTAAAATAGGTGTTAAAAAACAGATATAGAGCTCTTGTGGTTAGCCCTTTCCTACTTAAAACAAGTAAATAAGCAAGGCATAAAGTGAGAGAGTGTTATTTGCTTACTCCTTAACATATGGTTGCTCATTTTTGTGGGTGATGAAAAATAAAAGCACATAAGCAGTAGAGTTTACCAAACCATGTTATTTGCTTATTTAATAGATTACCAAATGGGGTTATAATATATGTTTATTTTATACTCCGGGGCTATAATTTAGGCGAATAAATAAGTTAAAGCACTGAATTGTTCGCGTCGCTTGAAAATTCAAAATAAAGTAGTAGCACTCTTTATGACAGAAAATTGGAATAAATGAGAGAGAAAAAAAAGTACCCATTGATATCGATATCGTGCTCTAGCATTCTCTCTAAATAATGATCAGCTGTATGTCTAAAAAACCAAGAGCATAAAAGTTCAAAAGGTCAGTGCAAACATATTCATCACACAATTTCCTACCCACAAATACTAGTGTATTTATGTGTCGGGTCAATTTTTCCTAGCCAAAAATTTAGAATTCGTTGAGAACATGCAATTGAGACATCTTATGCATTTTCATATAATTTGATCGCATTATTCACACTAATATATGAAAATTTGTGTATATATGACTAGTTCATAGAGTTAATATAGTTAAGGTAAATTTTGTACACCCAGTTAAAACTCTTGGAGCCGCCACTGCCCTCAATGCGTACATTACCCATGCAACAAATTACAAATCAAGCCAGATATCCCTGCAGATTGGAAGTCAAGCAAGCAAATCACGTTTTCATTCAGCAAATACAATATACACACCAAGATTATTCAATTCGAAAGTAAGCTACCGTTACCCAATCATTTTTTTTTACATGGCTGTTTTTGTGTCTAATTTTAAGCAGTGAACGGTTTCAATCATATTTTTTATTTTTTGATAACTCAAGTGTCTCTGCCAATTTACACACACTTTAATTAATTTTGGGAGCCCAATCCGACCGTCCACTTGTAAGGAGCCCAATTAGAGCTGTAAATGAGCCGAATCGAGCTGAGCTTTAGAGTGTTCAGGTTCGTTCATTAAGTTTTTAAGCGAACTCGAGCCGAGCTCGAACTCCACGAAAATTTGACAAGCCAAGCTTCTCTAGGTTTGAGTCGAACTCGAACTTGTTCACGAGCCTTAAAAAGTAAAAAATATTATGTTCTTATACAGGTCTAGAACTACAAATAAAATTTTCATTTTGTACATAAATAAGTTCATACAAATACAAAATTGTAAAAACATATTAAAATATAAGTATATAGTACTTTTAAAGGTTTATACAAGTACACGTTATAAAATTTTCCATTATGTACATATAAAACTTTATACATATTGAAGGTTATATGTGAAAATTTATGAGATGTATACATATACTCTGGGGTCGCGAGCCTAACCGAGCCGAATACTATTAGGTTCAAGTTCGGCTCATTTAATAATCGAGCTTAAAATTGAGTTTAGGTTTGGCTCGTTTAGTCCCCGAACCAAACTTGAACGAGCTTTTACCGAGTTGGGCCTCGAATAGCTCACGAACAGCTTAGTTCATTTGAAGCCCTAAGCCCAATTAAAGGTGAAACAAAGCTATTTATGAGCTGACCCCAAAGGAATTGATAATACTTGCGAGTTTTAATTTGAATCTAAAATCTTGAAAGGAAACAAACTCTTAGGGGGTGTTCCACTAATTTGATTTTTTGAAAAAACTGGCTTTTTACGGTTTTTTATATGATTTATTGTGAAAGAATGACTTGTCTCGGTGTTTGGAAAAAACAGTTTATTGTTAGTGGAACACTCCCTAAATCTCAAACCTTGACCACACTAACCCCGGTGCTTCTTGGACCTTGGAGCACAGTAGGCCTTTTTGTCTATAGATCATTTCTCGGTTTATTTTGCCATTAGTTTTCATTTTGTTGGTAGAAGCCAAGAAGGGTAAAAGCAAACATAACCCACACACAAAAGCCACTCCATCCGTGTTCTCTCGTTTCATTGTTTTGAATATTTCAAAATATCGTCCTCTATGATTGCGAAAAAATCACTCTTGAAGAATATTCAATGGTAACATTATGTTGTTTAGGGGTTATTACAATTTCTTGCGCTTTGTTGCCGTGGTTTGTGGCTCGTTGGTGATGGCGCTTGTTGGCTCTCTGCGGTGGCTCTTCGTCGGCGTATGGCGTCCTAGCTCCGGCGACCTGGGCTATCTTCTTTTGGGGATTAATCGCGATCCTTGGTGGTTTTTGGCTTTCCGGAATGTGAGGGATGCACGGCGACTTGGGCTTCGTTTGGTTTCCGGCAGTGTCTGTGGCTCGTGCTTGCTATGGTGGTCGACGGCATTTGCGTGGTGGCTAGTGGATTGATCGGAGGGGCTGCTGCATTTTGGTGTTAGGGTTTGCAGTTTGGTGTTAGGGCTTGGGCCATGTCTGACCCTTCGTGGGCTTGGCTTGACCCCTTTGTTTTGTTTGATATTTCTTTTTTTTTTTTTGAACTGTTTTGTTTGATATTTCTGGGCTCTGCCCATTGATGCTTGGGCCTATGCCCATTAGATGTTGGGTTCCAACTTTATGTTGACCCTTTCCCCCTCCCTCTCTCCCCCTTTCCCATACGATGTACCCGTATCGTATTTCAATAAACTCTTCTTTTTTCGAGCAAAAAAATTTCTGGCGCATAAATTAGTTTTTAAATTGATATATTATGAGAAAATAATCCATCTCGTAAAACGAAGTGAGTTACTAGTTTTGAGTTCAGACCATAAATTGGAACAAGGCCTTACTTAAGTGGTGTATGACCTAAATCAATTATTATAAAATAAATCCGTATTTCCATTATAGTGATTTTTTTTTGTATTAAAAATTTTGGTCAAAAGATTTTGACTTTTAAATAATTCTCTGGAGGATAAGGAATCTGAATAAACACCGTTAGGCTTGGATTAACGGTGTCGGAAACACCGTTAGGTATGGTATCCTAGACAACCATCATATCACACATTTATTAATGTCGTGATTATTGTGATAGCTTAGTAGTATATCTATGTAACTGACCTTGGGATCACCAGCTTGTCATTATAATTATTTAATGCTCTACACTTCCAGAGCTAGCCTGTCGGTTGCATGTGATTGTGAAGGAATTCTTTTGATATATTTTTTATTTAATAGGTTAGTTGGTAAATTGATTATTTATTGACCTAAGGGTATATGTTTAACCATTTCAACCAAAACAGCATAGCCCATAAATCTTATCTTAGTGTAAGGTGTCCGAGCTAACTTTTGTGTACTCCGAGACTAATCTTGAGGGATCAATTTCACTATCCACTGGCATGAGCCCCATTTAAAGCCAGAGCAAAATTCTGTATGGACTAACCCTCAAGGAATTGATAGAATATACGAGGTTTCGAACCTGAGATTATGAGATCTTAAGATGGAGCAAACCCCGAAATACTTAAGCCTTGACCACTAGGCTAATCCCTTGGGGGTTATCTTAGTGTAAATAAAGGTTCTAAGATGAACCCTTCGTTAACATGAAGTCAAATTGTGCACAATAATCCTATAGTGCACCCACGCATTACAAGGTCTCCGGGTTAGTTGGGAGAAGGGCAAAGATGAGTGTTTTACGCACACAAATTTCTAATTTTACTCTCATTAACCTGAGAAATTTAATGCGAAGAGCAAAATGGATGTAGCAAAGGGGTTTTTGTTTGTGGTATAACCATGATTTAAGGTTCTAGTAGGAGGGGTTAGTTGCGAGTTATTTATACGATTACGAAACTAAAGATTCGGTGAGAGTAGGCCTGCAAACGAATCAAGTCAAGCTTAGCTTTGAAGTGTTCAATTTCAGCTTGAAATAGAGTCGAACAAACATAAACGAGTCGATTTCAAGCTTTTTAAAAAAATTAATTAAAATACTACCTATAGTGCTACTCAGGAAAATTATACATGTATTTTAATGCTCAGGAGTCCACTAGGAGCTTTCGATAACTTGACCCGAGCACAAATAGGAAACGAATTCGAATATCCAGTTCAGGCCTGATATGGGTGAATGCATTGACCTTCACCGACAAATGTTGCACTTATTGCGATAAATACAACTACAAAAGAATCCATTCATTCCAAATCTGGTTTCCAAATGGCTCCTTTTGTGGGAAGCGGGTGATGGTGAGTGCATCCAAGCCGTTCAAAAGTTATTCTTCCATGTAAAAATCTGGAGCATCGATTGCTGAGATGGACTGCTCGGATGCGCTCGCCAGGGACGCTTTTGTGGTTTTGAACGTGCTTTTAACAATTCACATACAAATGCAATTGGGATGATAGTTTAAAAATAGTGGTTTTGTGGTTTTGAACGTTCTTTTAAAAATAGTTTTTTTTTTATAGAAAATAAATGGAATAAAATCATATGACTACGATTAATGGACCAAACTAGGTTTTTAAAATCTACAAATTAGACGAGTCAAATTATTTAAATAGCATTTGCAGTAAAAATGCAACGATTTGAATACTACAATTCAGTCCACTGATAGCATTTTCGATAGGCTTTTTGTTATGTAGACTCTCAATAATTAGTGGATAATGAAATTGAGTTTCCAGAGATTACCGCACTCTGAGTATGCTAGTTTAGGTACATTATTCAAGAAAAGCTATTTCTTGTAGTTGAAAATTTAATTTTTTTTCCCCTAGATGATAATTGTATGCATGAACCAAGAAAAGAAAAAAAACCTAACATCCTGTCAAATTTGACACAACAAATTATTTTGTTTAGTTATGAAAAAATTTCCAACTAGATATGAGCAGAGCGGTGGGATCTTAGTCACATAATCCTTCAAAATTCCATTCACTTCCGCTCTCAATCTTTATTTTGTGCTCGCACTCCTAAATCTCTACACTTACGAATTCTAGTTGTCTGAAATTTTTTTAGAAACACTCTCAGGCTTGTACACCCGCTTCACACGCGCATTATATGGCTTAGGTTGGCGAGAAAAACTTGCGTGTCGGCTGGGTACCACGTGGCGATATTCAACGCACATCTTAGCTGTTCAAAAGTGCTTCGTACAGTCTGAATTTTAGAGAGAGAAAGGAGAGAGAAAGAGGAGAGAGGGAGGAAGAATTCTTAGTCATCCCAAAACACTTTTAGACGGTGTGTGCTCGGGCACCATGTCAGCAAAACTTGGCCAAAATTTTGCAACTAGAGGGACAGCTGTGGAAACGGCGTCGACTCCGTTTGACGCTTGGAATTTCTATAAAATTAGTTTTCCTCCAAGTGTGTCCCCGAAACTCCAAAAATTCCTTCCAAATCCAACTGTACTTCACAGCGACCGCATAGCTTCTTACTTTTACAGAGAGAGAGAGAGAGAGAGATCTCCAAGTACATAGCAGCGGAAAGCTAGCTAGCTAGCCAGTAGCCTGCTCAAATTAATGGTAAAGTCTTGGTTTTTACTCAAATCTCAGCTCAATTTTAATCTCTCTGTACTGTAATGCTTTACCATTTTATCAACATTATCCTCGATCCTTTTCCATCTCACTCAACTTGTTTTTTGTTGTTTTCAATTGGGATTTCCAGTTATGCTAGTTTCAGTTCCTCGACGCCTTTCGTTGCTCAGGTATTTCCCAGATCTGATCCACACTGCCCCCAAATCACCACCTCAGTTTATCAGTGAATTTGGCATAAATACTGTTAAATACAGATACTTACTTGCACGTATACTCTATCAGTGAATTTGGCATTCTCCAGATCTTGAGAATTACTGGTGTTTTCGGTAACTTATTCTCAAGTTTGTTGTTTTGTTTGTTTTTGGCGATTTGTTTGCTTTATAGGATTAACTTAATCTCAAGTTAATTGCAATTCTGGTAAGTTTTTGATTTTTTTTTTTTTTGTTGATCGGCGTAAGTTTTTGAATTTTTCCTCTGATTTGGAAATTGGGTTATATTCCTTTCTTGTGATGGGGAGGAGACTTTGGGAGGCTACTTAACTACTCTTTTAGGCTTTTTGCAATTTGCATTTTTGACTTTTTGGATTATGGTCAAAATGTATTGTTGAAAATGTGAGTGTTTTGGGATATATATGCAAAATAATTTTTGCAAACGGGAGTAGTGTTTGAGAGATACATTCTCTGCAGGTCTTTAGGTTAACCAAAATGAGAAAGGTAAAAAATGAGAAGTCAAAAAGCTCATCTCCTCGTACTTTTGCCTTTTGCTCTTTCATCAAAAACCAAAAATGCATTTTGTTGGAATTCATTTTGGGAGGGAGAACCAAACAAGCAAAATGGGAAGATGAAAATGGATAAGTAAGCTCCCAAACACCCCCTAGGTTGCTAGATTGTAGGAATTGTTACTGCCCTATTTATTTGTGATAAGCCAAAAGATAACTGATGTGCATCCCAAGCTACTGTTTTAGTGCTTCAGCTGATGTATGATTAACGATTCACATACCAAGTGATTGGCTTAAAAAATATGGTGATTCTGGCTTAAGTTTGTTTCGAGTGAAATTGTTTTCCTCACGGGCAATGATTTTTTATGTGTTTGTTTATGACCTTGAAAATGATGGTGCTGGTGGCTATGGTAGTGATAAGTTTCTTGGAACTTTCCAGTGTTCAGGTTCCACTGCTTTCAGAGTAACCTTTGAGTGATGGGGAAATCTCCAGGGAAATGGATCAAGACTGTTCTCTTCGGAAAGAAGTCATCAAAGTCGAGTTTTTCAAAAGTAAGAGAGCTCTTAGTCAGCAATGCATAATGTGGTCCTATTTACTTTCCTGCAAGCATGATTGTCACATGACGGTGTGCACATAAGCATATGAGTAATTCATGGGTTTCTCCTGTTTTCATTTGAATGTCTAATCTGCAATATTATTATGTCAAGCATAGTTCTTTATAAGATCCAAAATTGAATTGATGTAGGATTAGTGAAGCCTATGGAAGAGTAGATCACTCTTCTACGACTATGAGCTGTAACTGTGGATATGATATTGAGAAGTGGTAAGAAAGGTGCTTTCGAGGAACAATCAAATCAGAAATCAGTTTACGACTAAACT
This sequence comes from Vaccinium vitis-idaea, assembly GCA_963854785.1. NCBI lineage: Eukaryota > Viridiplantae > Streptophyta > Magnoliopsida > Ericales > Ericaceae > Vaccinium > Vaccinium vitis-idaea. The sequence continues at coordinate 36,048,204 of OY978222.1, forward strand.
ATTGGAATTGTGAAGGTTTGGGTGTTGTCAGAAGGGGCTTTTGAGGTGAAAATCTATGTCGACATTTGTTGGATCATGGATGTCGTTAGCTTTGTAGTATATACATAACAGAGTAATTAGCAGAGAATCTGAGCATCACAACTAATTTTTTTTGGGTATCACACCGTTCACACCTAGTACTTAAGTAAGTTCATTAGAGTCTTAGTGGATCTTGTACTTGATATTTGTGAGTATTTGTGTCATTTGACGTTAAGATTTTTGGGAACCTAGTAAAAGCTCTATAATACCTAATGATCCAAAACCCAGTCAATGCCCTACAAAATTTCATTACACCAAGATTGCAGATAACTTAAGCAGAAATATACTAGCAAAATATAATTGAAGAAGGTCTACTCAGAAGATCCTCAGCTTTCATATCAGTCGTCCAAAATGAGCTGTGCGTGGAAATCAGATCAATGGCATAGACATTGCTTCACTTATATCAGTTAGTAACAGATTAAAGTTTTACTAGGCCATCTCATCACTTTGGCAGCTTTACTCTTCTGCTACTTGTATTGTTTCAACATAAAACTTTAATTACAATCTCGATTATTATTATTTTGCTGCTTAGCTATAACTCAAATAAAGTGGTGACTTTATTTTGGTAGTATTGTCCTCTTCTTCACAATTGCAAGTACAATAAGAGTAAGTTCTGATTTTTGGTACTCATTCTTTGTGTAGAATGCTGCAATTGAAGAGAAGGTGGCACCCTCTGAACCTTATGTGATCTCAGATCTGCCACCTCAGACGACTTACAGAAGTGATGAAAATACAGAGCTGGAAAGGGGTATTAGTGCCAGCTTATCATTTGATGCAGTGTCATTGCCTGCAAATCAAGGAGCAGATACAGAAGGTGTTGTGGTATTGAACTCGGCAAACAATGCCGAGTTAATCAGGCAACACCAAGCTGCCACAAAGGCACAGGCGGCTGTCAGGGGCTACTTGGTAATATGCTTGTATCTGCACATACGCTCATGCGCTTGTGTGATTCATAATGTTTTGCATTTTATCTTAGAGAATTCGTTATTGAGGAAGTAGTGAGGCTGATGCTCTCATTCTTTCTATGTCCTTTATTATTGTGTTTGTATAGGTGAAGTTATTTCAAATTTCCGCATCATCTTTTAACTGGGTAAACACATTTTTTGTGTGACAATAAGTTCTGATGCGCGTAACAACTTTTAATTAGTGGTTATATTATTAAATGGGGGACGAGATATTTGCTTTTGTTGGGGGTTCAGAGTAAGATAAAGAATAATTCGCCGATGGTACAATATCAATTATCTGCTGATAAACATAATTCGCCGATGGGAAGCTTAATTATGTGATTTGGGTGAATGGTTGCACTATGTTAGAACTATTCTAGTCGTGTATTCTATTGAATACTTATTCCTTTTTTGATGTTGAGAATATTGGAGCAGTGAAAGCTCTACTAGGTTTCAGATATTATTGTGTTGGTTGATCTAATAAAGTGTAAGGATTTATTTGCAGTTCCCTTTCATGAAAAAAATGTGTTGTATCTATGTTGGGGATACCTAATTTACTGTGTACATGTCTTTCTGTAAAGGCTCGCCGGGCGTTTCGGGCACTCAAGGGCATCATAAGGCTGCAAGCACTTATACGTGGACACTTGGTGAGGAGACAGGCTGTTGCTACTTGGCGCTGCATGCAAGCAATCATTAAGTTTCAGGCACTCGTTCGTGGCCGAAAGGTCAGGCTTTCTGAAGTTGGGATTGAAGTGCTTAAAAAGCGCAGAGTGGGAGAATTCATGGTAATGCATTAATGGACAACAAACTTACTATGTTGCATCCATATGCCCCTCTTCCTGATTATTTTTCAACTGGTTTTTCTTTCATTTATTTCTATATTATGTCTTCTCACATCCTTCTCGATATTTCTCTTTGGTTATTTTTGGTTGTCCTTTCTGATGCCCTTTCATACTTCATTTCTTGGGCGGCATTTGCAGTACAGGACTAGTTTATCTTTGTAGTAGTCTATATCTATGACTTTGGGTGATGCGTCTCATCCCTACTAATTATTGGTGTTGGTAAAAATGACTAAAATCCTAGTCAACAATTTTGAATGGCCATTAGAGTTTAGACAGATCCTTTTTGACATTTCATTCCTATTTTGCACCATTTTATTGTGTCAGCATTGGGTATCTCATATTGTTAGTCAACATCAATCACCTTACTCTTGTAAGTTCCAACTCCCTGGTCATTTTACAATCCTCGAGTCGAACTACATCACTCTACTGTTAAAGCCACTATCTCCAATTTGTCTTCTTATTCTTGGTTGCTGCCATCTCAAACTTCTTATGAAGGCGTTCATTTCAAGCCCAATTGATGTTGCATGATAATTCCATTACTCAATCTCATCTCCTTACTATTGCATATAGACAATATACTATTTTGCTGTCCGAGTTTCAATGTTTAAGGAGGAAGGGTTTTGGCCAAGTGGTTGGGCCCTTGTTTCTTGTTCATGAGGTCAATGTTGCAATCCCACCATTTCCTTTTCCCCTCTGTCCTAGGCTAGGCCAGAGTATGTAATTTTGATGTCAACAAGATTTCAGTCGAATAATGTCTTCAACAAATTAGCAACAATTTTGAATGGGCATTAGAGTTTAGACAGATCCTTTTTCACATTTCATTCCTATTTTGCACCATTTTATTGTGTCATTCCTATTTTGCACCATTTTATTGTGTCAACGTTAGGTATGTCATATTGTTAGTCAACATCAATCACCTTACTCCTGTAATTTCCAACTCCCTGGTCATTTTACAATCCTCAAGTCGAACTACATCACTTCTTATAGTGAAAGCCACTATCTCTAATTTGTCTTCTTATTTTTGGTTGCTGCCATCTCAAACCTCTTATGAAGGCGTTCATTTCAAGCCCAATTGATGTTGCACGATAATTCAATTACTTAGTCTCAACTCCTTACTATTGCATATAGACAATATACTATTTGCTGTCCAAGTTTCAGTGTTTAAGGAGCAAGGGTTTTGGCCAAGTGGTTGGGCCCTTATTTCCCGTTCATGAGGTCAATGTCGCAATCCCACCATTTCCTATTCCCCTCTGTCCTAGGCTAGGCCAGAGTATGTACTTTTGATGTCAACCAGATTTCAGTTGAATAATGTCTTTGACAATTTTGCATTATTAAATTATTGTTTATTTGTGCCGTTTTTTGAGTAAAATATCTTTCATCTCATTAGCCCGCGATTTTTCCTGTTCTATGTTCCATGGTATATGATCCACTAATTCTATTTGTTTTATGCTTCAGCAGGAACATGTACAGGTGGACATAATAGCAGTAAATCCACTTTCTATGTCAGAGAAGCAACCTGTAAATGTTTTTCTTAGAAAGGTACATTCAATCTTTTGTGGTTTTAGAGCTTGTCTCACATTGGCTAATTATAACTTCCAAAGTTAGTATATGACCCCGTGGGCAATTCCACTCTTTGCCATTTGGTTTTGAGTTGAATGCTTTCATATGGTATCAGAGCTAGGTGAGGCCACGAGGAGGCTTTTGGACAAGATTCTCTTGATTAATTGCTCCGTTGTTTGTGCCAAAAGTGCATGTTGTTTCATTATTATCCCAATCTTATGGATCCTTTGTCTACCTCTCCACATGCGAGTTAGGGTTCACATGTGGGGGAGTGTCAGATAGGGTTCACATGTGGGGGAGTGTCAGAGCTTGTCCCACATTGGTAGATTATGACCCCAAATATAGTATATGTTCCTGGGCGGCCTCTTCAAATCTCCACTCATTGCCAATTGGTTTGGAGCTGGATGCTTTAAGATGTGGCACCTTTTTATCCATTAACTGTAACACTAAAATGACGATTTGAGAAGTATTACCATTTTGACTTTTTTTCGGACAAAAAAATATCCTTGCTGAGCTGGTTTTCTCAATGCAGCTTTCGGATTATAGCCATTTTACCCTCCTTTCTCCTCCTGGGCAATAGTTAGATTGCTTTAGACTAGTCCTTAAAGTCCTTATGGATTGTTCAAAAAGGCACTTCATGCTTGCAATGGCGATGCTTGGCCCTCGTCTGTTGAGGGCTCGTTCAAATCAGCTTTGCTAAAGTACATTTGGTACTTACGAAATGTTTAGTATAAACTCCAATCTGCATTCAGATGAGAAAAAGTTGATGTTAAAGATAACGATCTTTATAATAAACAATTTTGTGTAGTGGTATGTGTTTGTTGCAACTTACATGGATTGGCAGTTGACACTTGTTGTTGCTTGTTTTAGCTTGTTACTTCACTGCCTACTGCTATGCCTCTGAGCCTCCAGTATGATCGAGTTGAACCAAATTCAGTTTGGAACTGGCTAGAACTTTGGTCATCATCCCACTCCTGGCAACCAATTGCACAACCAAAGAAGAGTCTCAACTCAAAGCCTAAGAAAAAGCAAACAAACAAGAAAGCTACCGAACGAGAATCAGGAAGGCCAAAAAGAGGTGTCCAGAGAGTCCCCGCATTGAATAGTGACAGTAACTTGGTGAATTCCTCTTCTGAATATGAAAAACCCAAACGCAACCTGAAAAAAGCTCCGACTCATCAGACAGAACTTGTCAGAGAACATTCTCAAAATGAATTTGAGAGAATTAACCACAAACCAAGAAAAGTATCAGTGTCAGCTGAAGATGTTTCTGATCACAAGACAGAAGCTGTAACTGAAAAGCAAGAAATGGATAATTCTTCAGAGAAAACCAGTGATCTGACTGTTTTGGTTTCCATACAGCCTGTGGTAGAAGAATCACCTCCAAAGGAATTGGCAGTGGATGAAACTGTTGAAATGCTGCACAGTGACCAACCTGCTGTTGAAATGCTGCACAGTGACCAACCTGCTGTTGAACTACTTTCTTCAGAAAATGGTGAAAATGTCAGGAACAGTGATAAGATAATTGAAGAGTTAAGTTCCAAGGAAGATCAGATTAAGGAGAAACCGCTAGCCAGAAGAAGGAAATCTTTCCCAGCAAAACAGGAGTATCCTGAGAATGTTTCACAAAATACTCCAACCTTGCCAAGTTATATGCAAGTGACTGAATCTGCAAAGGCAAAGCTTAAAGCGCAAGGATCGCTCAAGTTTGGTGAAGATGAGGCTGAGAATGGATTTGACAGGAGACATTCTCTGTCATCTCCTATGAATGGGAAATTGAGCTCACATTCACCTCGCGTTCAGAAGCCAGTACAAGCAAATGGCAAAGGAGGGAGTAAAAGTGATCGATCACTACAGTCTTTCAGAGATGGTAATGGTTACCTCCCTATTCACTGCAATTTTATTTGGTAGCTCTGTCATGGGTTAGTCGTATTTGTTCTCAGCTGCTTATTTTAAAAGTATGTGCAACATTATTGATGTTGTGCAGTTGGATGAAAGTTCAGTAAGTTTTGAAGAAAAATGTTTGTGAGGATAGCAGAAGATGGATAGACTATCACATACATATTTATGTTTGCATGCGTCAATTTCTTGATTTGGCATGCGTCAAAACCTCTAAAACTGGGTTTACGTGATAAGTTCATAGATAATGAGATGTTTTCACTTTACACTTAACGCACATTCCTTTCTTTTCCCTACTCATTTCGTTTTGTGACATCTCTATTAATTACCTCGGGAATCTCTGTTCAAGGAATGTTTAAATTATCCAACTGATGTTTCTTGTTTCAACTCAATATTCCAGAGAAGGTGCTGCAGCCAGGGTGGAGGAGGTGACTTTGAAACACGATGGCGTTTGAAGGTGAAAAATGTGACTGCTTTGTTCCAGTTGTTCGCATGATTCTGCTTTTTTCCTGAAAATTGTAGAGTAAAACATGACAAATAAAAATGGTTTGTTGTAAGTTTGTGTTTTCGTGGTTTCTTTGGTTATGGCGAGCTTTTTAACGGAATGTATAGTTATATGCCCAGTGTGTTGGCTTTTATTTGGCATATTTGCTTCTGTTATTCTTTTAATTGTTTTTCTTGTTGCTAATTTGACGATGCGAGCACTTGAACATGTTTGACAAACTTTTATCTCTCCATAAATTGGATATTCGCTCATCCTTTCCAGCCGGTTCGGCAATTTCTTTCTTCACAACTGGGTGTTAGTAGAAGCAAATGATTATAGGGTAATGGTCCCCGCCCCGCCCCTCGATGGGTTGTGTTCTCATTTGATAATGTCTATTTCGATTATCGGCTGAAAGCAACATACAACAGGGAAATTTGCCATTGCTTGTCAAACCGTATAATCCTTTCGTTCCTTGTGAAGTTTTCATGTTTATTTTGGTAACGCATTTCATTCATTTACTTGATAATCAGCTCATTCTCATTACATGATACCATATATATATATACTCGAATGTAAGAGGTGAAGGCCTAATATCTCTCTAATGCTATAACGGTGCTGAATCAAGATTCTTTTGTTTGATGATGCACACGATATAACGGTGCTGAATCAAGATTCTCTTGTTTGATGATGCACACGATTTCTCCGGTGACGTAAATCATGACATATTTTGGTTCAGTTTGATGATCCGAGCAAGTAATTTTGCAAGTCTTGATGTGTTTATCGTCCATGCAGAAAATCAAACTAACTGGATAATGTTGATCAAATCACATTTGTCGGAATATTCAAAATTGGACATAGGGTACTTTCCTCTCTCCTTTTTTTTGTTGGTAACAAGAGAACTTCATGCTATGACCACAAATTGCAAAAGAGCTCAGAAAAAACAAGTCCGTCCAAATATAACACTACCAAGTGATGAGTGAAAGATAAGAAACAAATTAGGGTAAAGATAAAACAAAGCATGGTAAAACTAAGAACCGAAGAGAAAAGACCCCAAAAGCTCCAAAATGATTAAAATTCTCCACTTGCAAACAATAGGCTTTTAAACGAACCGAACAAGTCAAATAAATAGTTTGTTAAAGCTTGGTTTGAAAACTTAATAGGTTTTTTACAAAAATATTCGAGCTTGGTTTGCCCCATCAAACGAAGCGATCTCAAATGAGCTTTAATTTTGCCGACCATAAAACCATCTGCTCATACAATAAACCAATCACCAACGAACTTTTAATGAGCGAACACGAGCTCGAACTTGAATAGTCTGGTGCATTTATCAAACCTGATCTCAAACGGACAGCGCTGGATGCACAGAAAAAAACACACAGAAAATGCACAGATCGTGTTCGGGGACCCACTTTTGGGTCCCACACGAGTGATCCGAACCGTTAATTATTCTTAAAACATTTTTCCGAGGGTCCCCACAAAATTTCAGCTAAATCGGACGGTTAGAAGTGGTTCAACCAAAGCCCCACCGTTTCAATCGAAAGTAAAAAATGTTCTAAGAATAATGAACGGTTCGGATCACTCGTGTGAGACCCAAAAATGGGTCCCCGAATACGATCTGTGCATTTTCTGTGTGTTTTTTTCTGTACCCTTAGGTTTGTCCATCTCAAACTAAAAAGGAAATTTCGAAGAACCCACAAGAATTCCAAATATTAGACCAATCCACCATTTTGTGGGCTCAGCATAGAGCCCACCCATCCAAACCAAGAAAACCACGCTAAAGTCCTGACCCATGGGCTCCAGTGGAGACCCAAAGGGCTGGAGTCCACTCTCTTACAGTGGAATTACCGCACCCTGACACAATCACCTCTTTCGCGCCTTACAAGAGGATGCGCGATACGCACTTTTTCACCGCCTATAAATACAAACCCACCACCACTCTCTCAACCGCTTAAGTACTGTTTCTTTCCCTCTGCTTCCTTCGAATTTCGCAAAAATGTCCGACGGTCACCTCTTCAACAGCATCTCTCTCGGCGGCCGCGGTGGCACTGTGAGTTCTCTCTCTCTGGAGATCGTATATTGTTCTTCGGAAGTTCGATTTCTCGTTAATCTATCTCGTGTTCGTCGATTGTTGTTTGCACTTTAGAGTTTTTCTGTTTGAGGTTATTGAAACCCTAGCTGTAATGGTTATCACGAATTTCAAACAAAATGCCACTTGAAGACCTAGTTTTCGACCTGTTTATTCAAATTCTCTTTGTTTTCACGCTTTTCTAGGGTTCTGAGTATGATTATGCCCCAATCTTTTGTTTAAATTCCCCATTTCCTTGTAAATTAGGGTTCTGTTTGTGCACCACCTATAGTTGCTCTCTCTCTCTCTCTAGTAAATACTATATTGGGAGTTCGATTTCTTGTTCATTGATCTTGTTTCCTCTTTGGAGCTTTTCGTTAGGTTTTCTTGAAACCCTAATCGTATTTGTGTATTTATTTTAGCGAATTTCATGAAATGTGACTTGAAGCTCTAGTTTTTGACCTGTTTATTCAACTATTCTTTGTTTCGTATTTTCTAGGGTTCTGCTTACAAATATGCCCAAATCTTTTTTTTTTTTAGACCTTTATTGTGTAAATTCCCATTTCGTAGTCAATTAGGGTTCTGATTATGCACCATCTGTTGTTTTTGCTTTCGAGTTCTTTCCTTTAGGTTGTTGAAAACTTGAAACCACAATCAGAATGGTTTTCACAGGATATGAAGTGCAGCTTGAAGACCTACTGTCGCACTTTTTATTCAAATGCTTTTTGTTTCCATACTTTTCTCGGGTTTTGAGTACAATTATGCCCAAATATTGACCTTTATTTTGTGAATTCCCCATTTTGTATTCAGTTAGGGTTCTGATTATGCACCTCCTATAGTTGTTGTCGCTTTCGATTTGTTTCTAGGTTGTTGAAACAAAAAGCCCTATCATAGTTTTCAGAATTTATGAAACTCAACTTGAGGTCTTAGTTTTCAACCTGTTAAAATCTTCTTTGTTTAATAGTTTTTCTTGGGTCCTGAGTAGTGAGTATGAAACAATTGGTCGGCAGTATTTGGGTTCTGATACTCATTATTCAATTTGGGTTCTGATGCTTATTTTTCCTAGCTCTTCTTTAATGTGAAAAGTTCTTTTTTTGTACGACTTCTGAGATGTCCTATTATTGTTCATTCTTAAACGAGTGACACTGCGGGATTTGAGGGTTTTGCTTCTTTTTTGGTTTGAAACTCAAGATTCCCTCTACGTATAGTTGGTCACAATCTTCAGTCGTGGAAGGCTATAAAATAGGAGGGTATGAACGCTGCTCAAAATTCCAATCCTCCATTTCCTGACTTCCCAAACTAGCTAATTATCTTGATATCTTCCTCCAATTCCTGCAAATTTGTTATATGGTCCCGATTTTTGGGTTTTGGTTTTGATTTGCCCTGATTCTATGGTCTTTATCAAGAAGTCTTGAAATTCTCTATTCACTCATATACATATAAAATTGGGGGAATTAGTATGGCTTTCAGAACGGCGATTCGGCGATACTGACTGGCTTTTGTTGTGAAATGCAGAATCCTGGGCAACTTAGGGTTCACTCTGGGGGTATAGTGTGGAAAAAACAAGGGGGTGGGAAAGCTGTGGAAGTTGATAATTCTGATGTCGTGGCCCTAACCTGGATGAAGGTGCCCCGGACTAATCAACTTGGGGTTAAAATTAAAGACGGTTTATACTACAAGTTCACTGGTTTCCGTGACCAGGTAAATTCCATCTCTCTCCCTCCCTGTGTGTGTGTGTGTGTGTGTAGGGATATATACATATGTATTTATCTACTTGTTTTGGTTGTCGTATCGTAGTACTTGGCCTTGAGTCCGTTGGTTTTCTAATTTTCTGATTATCAGGGTTCTTAGAAAGTTAGATCAAAACTTCAACTTGTTTTGTGTCTGATTCATTTCGGTATCATGCTGAAGGAAATGCTGATTATGTAACCTGATATGCACTAATTGTGGATCTGGTTAACATTACTGGGTAGGGTAATTGGTTAGTTTCGTTGTTATCCTGAAAGATATCCTGAACTAGATTCTTCCTTGCTCCACAGAAAAGGTAGAGAGAAATGGATGTATAATGGTTATTTGATCATTCATAATCGTACACCTTGAGTGTCAATATGAATAGTATTATGGCCCAGATGATGGAGCTCTATTTGTCCTATAACCTTGGGAATGATTTCAATTGTAAACCTTCCCGCATTTGCTTTGCAAAACAGTCTTAGATTTTCCCTTGCTTATAGGAGTACTTGATGACAATTCTTACATTGTGAGTTCATACCTTGCAGGATGTGGCTAGCCTCACCAGTTTTTTTCAGAGCACTTTTGGGATAACACCAGAAGAGAAGCAGCTTTCTGTCAGTGGGAAAAACTGGGGTGAAGTCGATTTAAATGGTAAGCATTGCTGCCTTGTAAGCAATTTACTGGAAAATTATTCTCTTTAGGTTCTTTTTGGAACTCTTTCGTTTGGAAGGGAAGGGAAGGGAAGGGAGAGAAACTAGAATGCATTTCCTTCGAATTCTCTCGCTTGGTGGAAAACCGTAGGGGGGAGTATTGTGTGTAAAAGAAGGGGTTTTATTTTGCTTATGAAGTAGTATTACAAAACTTGTGAGGAAATAAAAGCATGTTTCTTCAAATATGGTTCTTGCTTTCATTTCATTTTCCCTCAATTAGCTGCAAGCTCAGGGCAAATTCCGATGCGTTTGGAAATTTCCCTGTAAGCTCTGCAGATTATGGGCTGCATTACCAAGAAGAGAATGGACTGTTCATTTAGCCTAAGCTAGTGAACTAAGCCACTGTTTTGTAAAAGAGGGATGTGAATATGGATTGTACTTGTGTAGGTGTCATTTGGTTTGTTTATGTGCAGTTGCATGGTGGTTCTTTCTTTTATCACCTGGTGTCACCCTTGACATTTTGGTTAATTATTTCATCTACCTTTATGTTATGCAAGTCATAACTTCGGAGTTGGGTTGCATCGCAGCCATTTGACCAGCTTAGTGATACACATGTATTACCGATTTAGATCTTCACCCATGCTTTTTTTGTTCTTTAATTTGTAGGGAATATGCTGACTTTTCTGGTTGGTTCCAAGCAAGCGTTTGAGGTATCTTTAGCAGATGTTGCCCAAACACAACTGCAAGGAAAAAATGACGTCATTTTGGAGTTCCACGTGGATGACACAACTGGTGCTAATGAGGTTTTTTTTTTTATTTTTTATTTGCTAATTGAATTTCCTGGATGACTTGTTATTATCTTCATACATCTGATGCTAAGATTCATAGATACCTGGAGTGAATCCAGGTGCAGGTCTACATTTCACGGTTTCATTAGATTTCGAGTCTTAACATAAGTTGCTTTGGTAATTGAATTTGTTAGAGCACTTGCCTTTAACAAACATATTGTCGCATGATCGCAGAAGGATTCGTTGATGGAGATAAGTTTTCACATACCTAATTCCAACACACAATTTGTTGGGGATGAAAATCGTCCTCCTGCTCAGGTTGGTGTTTGGTTCAAACCACATATGTAGAATTATAGTCCTTCTTTACTTCTCATTGTTTCTGTGTGTTAGGTTTTCCGTGACAAAATCGTGTCAATGGCCGATGTTGGAGCGGGAGGTGAAGAATCTGTTGTTACATTTGATGGGATTGCGATTCTTACTCCAAGGTAAGCGCTGTGGTTTCAACTTGAATCTTCGTTTGTTCGATCGTCAATTACTGGTTTGTACACTTGTTTAAAAGAACTGATGGAAGCCATTTCTTTGTGTAGGGGCCGGTATAATGTTGAACTACATCTTTCATTTTTGCGGCTCCAAGGGCAAGCTAATGATTTTAAAATTCAGTACAGCAGTGTTGTTCGCCTTTTTCTGCTACCAAAGGTTCTTGTTTATTCATAAGTTCACATGGCTGTTTTTGGTTACCTAAGATTTACGTTTTCCCTGTATGATGGTCAAATTTTCATTCTGCTATGTTTAGTTTTCCCTGGTTGAAATTGATTGATGTGTCAGGTCTTTTGGAAGATGCAAGAATGTTAATTTCATGTCCATCTATTGTCATTTCTTTTGCAGTCTAATCAACCACATACCTTTGTTGTTGTCACTCTTGATCCACCAATTCGTAAAGGCCAAACGCTATACCCGCATATTGTTTTGCAGGTATTCTCAATAAGATTCTTTGGCAGTGATTTTAGTTTTTGTAATTAACATGCCTCCTTGTGCTGATTTATATCATTTATGCGTACCATCTTTGTGCAGTTTGAAACAGATTATGTGGTTGAAAGCACACTGTCAATGAATGAAGATCTTTTGAATGCAAAATACAAGGACAAGTTAGAACCAACATATAAGGTATTATAGAGCTGCTATTTCATCCTTAGAACCTGTTTTCCAACTTCTAAGGAACTGAGTTAAACTTGTTCAAAAGGTTTTCCCATCTCCATCCAAATCTTTTGTTAAACCTTTTAAGTTATTGCTTTTTGTCAAGGATTGAATATTTTAGTTTTGACTGTAGATCCATGTGCTTGGATATGATTATTTGTTTTCTTTAATGTTCAGGGCCTCATTCATGAAGTGTTCATATTGATATTGCGTGGATTGTCTGGTGCCAAAGTCACTAGGCCAGGAAAGTTCCGTAGCTGTCAAGATGGTTATGCTGTGAAGTCTTCATTGAAAGCTGAAGATGGTGTCCTATATCCACTTGAAAAGGGCTTCTTCTTTTTACCCAAGCCTCCAACCCTTATTCTTCATGAGGAGGTAGTTTTTTTTACCATTTCTATGCTTTACCCTTTGAAAATCGGTATCAATACATAATATTCAGCCTTGGCTGGGTTGGGATAGTTTTGATTTGTGGGCTGTGGGATATCTTATTTCAGATTGACTATGTGGAGTTTGAGAGGCATGCTGCTGGAGGCTCAAATATGCATTACTTTGATCTTCTTATCCGATTGAAGACTGAGCAGGAACATCTCTTCCGTAATATCCAGAGGAATGAATATCATAATCTTTTTGACTTCATCAGGTTTATGAACTTTTGACATTCTGATATGTAATATGTATAGTTGGAAGTTGGACAGATTCTAACTTTGCCCTTCTGTCACTGCAGCGGGAAAGGTCTGAAAATCATGAACTTGGGAGATATCCGTGGTGCGGAAGGTGTTGCAGCTGTTTTGCAGAATGATGATGATGATGCTGTTGACCCACATCTTGAGCGGATTAGGAATGAAGCTGGAGGAGATGAGAGTGATGAGGAGGTAAAATTTCATTGGTTTCTGTCATTCTGGTGATGTTTTTTTTTTTTGGTTCAAGCGTGACATAAGCTCTTTTTCCCGTCCCAGTGCTGCTGCATAAGTTTTTAGTTCTCATATTTTCATTTTAATGTGTATGAAATTCGTTTGGCTAATCAGATGTAAAATTTGCAAATTGGAAACTCTTTTATTTGTAGTTTGTTGTTGCTACTAATAGTCTAATATTTACAATAGATAGTTGATACTAATAACATTAGTATTGATTTGTTCTTATGATGTTTCATGGGATAGAACATATTAGCTGATTTAATATTGTCTCTCTGTCTCATGCATTATTGAACATGGCCGATTTCTCCAGGACGAGGACTTTGTTGTTGATAAGGATGATTCTGGCTCACCGACTGATGATTCTGGTGGAGAGGATTCTGATGCTAATGACAGCGGAGATGAGCAAGAGGTAAACCATTGTTGTCATTCTTCTTGTTCTGACATGCTAAAAAAATCCATTTGGCGTAATGCAACGTCAAAAATAGTCTTACATCTTCCGACTCGCGTCTTCAGAAACCTGTGAAAAAGGATTCCAAGAAAGAACCCTCTACTTCCAAGGCATCCTCCAGTAGGGTGAAGTCTAAAGATGGTGGTGAAGATGGACCTAAGAAGAAGAAGCAGAAAAAGAAGAAGGATCCGAATGCACCAAAAAAGGCCATGTCTGGTTTTATGTTTTTCTCTCAGAGTGAAAGAGAGGTCAGTACATATGGATACGAATTTTATCTTTATGATATATATTTTTTATTGGGATAACCTAAGAAGAAAGAAGCATGGACACGGATACTGGATACGGACACGCGGACATGTTATTTCTTCAAAAATTAGGACACGGACACTTCGGGGACACGTCGAATATAAAATGTATTTGTATTATAGAGGTATGGGATGAGTTCATATAAATGACGAAATCTTTATTTCCATCAAATTTAAGAACAATAAAATGAAGAAAAATTAGCAGTCCGCATACAGTTATACATGAACTATACATCAGTGGAATTTTTCACTCATGGCCGAGTTGTAAAAATTAGATTTTAACCTTTTATGTGCCCTTAGCATGTTCTAAGAGTTTTGCCACCATGTCCTAGAGTATCTACAATGTCTTTGAATAAAAGAAATACAAGAAAAAAATTAAACAATTATTTAAGCATGTCCTACACGTGTCCGGAGAGTGTCGTGTCGTGTCCGTCACCGACACTTTTTGGACACGGATACGTGAAGCCTGTAAACGTGTCTGTGCTTGTTAGGGGATGGATAACTCATTATTCTCCACTTCGTGAACTTTAGCTCGCAGACTCAATTTATGCATACGATGTCTTCTATTTTTTGAAAATGCATTTTAGATGATGTTATTGCACCATTCTTTGCAAAGGCCAGGCAATCCTAATTTCCGGAGGTCGGTGACATATACAAGCACACTCTACATACTTTTTCCTTTGGATCTATACGAGTCATGGGGGCCTAAATTGATCTTCTAGAAATGACATTGCAACCAACTGCATGCAATTAGATGACATCCCAAAATAGCGGTTGATGTAGATATAAGGTTTCATTATTTTCTGTTTTATAAGCTTATTTCCCTAGGGCTATGATGTGATAGATTTCCCCCCCTCTGTCGAACGTTTCTTGGTACTTTCTTGTCCATCGTCGTCCAAGGAATTCTCCAATTGACATTGGTTTGGTTGCTCAAACAATTTTTTGGTTGCAGAATATTAAGAAAACGAATCCTGGAATCGCATTCACCGACATTGCGAAAGTTCTTGGAGAGAAATGGAAGAAGATGTCAGGTTTGCCCAGTTAACATGAATGCTCATTTTAAAGTACACGATGACGATTTTATTCTAATGTGGCTGGAAATGATGTTTTGCAGCTGAGGAGAAAGAGCCATATGAAGTAAAGGCTCGCGCAGATAAAAAACGTTACAGTGATCAAATTTCCAGTTACAAGAACCCCCAGCCGATGAACATAGATTCTGGAAATGAATCTGACAGTGCATAGTTTTAAGCCTTAGTTCTGTTCTACCAGTTAAGCATAATGCAGTATTTATAGGTAGTTTTTTCCTGTTGTGATCATTACGGCAGCGTATCAGATACCAACTTTCTGGTGGTAGGATCTTGTGTTAGAATGGTTGCGTAATAGAATTTTTGGGGCTGGGTAGCCTATCTGAACCTGCATAGCGCCGGAGTAATTCGCAATTCCTCAGGTCAAAAATAGGAAGAAAAAGAGAAATGGGGAAAAGACTGTTTGCTTACCACCTCTGAGCCCAATTGTGCACATCTTTCCATTTTGACTGTTTCTTTCAAAAGTTAATTGGGTAAAAGTTTGTACAATTATTATTCTGTCATTTTGAAAAATTAGTAGGTAAAAATTTTTTGGACAAAATTGGAGGATGATTTTGTAAAGGGTAAATTTCACTTACCTCCTTTAAGGTTTCTGACAATAGAGATTTTCCCTCTCGTTTATGAAATTGAATGGAAATTTACCTTTTTACCCGTTCAATTACCTCTCGTGAGGTTTTTGTGATTCTTTTTTGAATTTTTTTTAGCATCAAAAAAGAATTTTATTAATCTAATATCAAAGATACCAGATTAAACGAGACTAGAAAAGAGCATCAAAACGAGGAGTGGCATCTCAACAAAATTGCAACCCCAGCCGATATACCTCTCGAGACCCAAAAATATTGGAAGGCTTACAAGAGCATAACCAATCAATAAAAAAAAGACGACTTACGCTCAACCTAAACCCCCTATGCCTGAATACCAAACAACACCAAAAGGAGCAACCTAGGAAGCAAATTCACAACACCTAAAAAGCAAACCCGATAAGGAAGCAGACCTAACCCCAAAGCAGCAAAACATCAAGCAACCAAGACACGGCAAAAACCCGAATACAACAAAACGCCCGAAACAGACATTGCAAAAACCTAGCACAACTCTCCCTCCAACCAAGTAAAACCAAAGGTGAAGACCCAAAAAGAATTTAGAGCCGACAATTAAGCTCTTTCTATGTCTTGGGCTTCCATTTCGGTTAGTTTACTAATAACTTCATCCTCATCTCCCTCATAACCAATACCTATGGCCTTGTTGATTGCCCAAATGGCCTGAGCTTTATTTAACATAATATTATTTCTGTAGCGATACCATCCAATGAGACAGAAGCAGATATAACAGTAGATGCCACGGCTGACTTAAAAATCACACATTTTTGTTTGTTTCTCCCACCCTTATGGAGTAATTTACAGGATTAACCTTCGAGAAACCAAGAATTTCATTAATCGCATTCCTTTTCTTTTTCCCTTTGATTCCTTTTATAGCTGCCTTGACTGGAATGAATCGGTTAGCTTCGGGGTTTACAATTATAACAGATACCTCACCTAAAAAATTGTTTTTCTATTTTTTTTAAAATTTCTTCAACTTTTGATTTCCTTTTTTCCTTTCACTAATAAGCCAAAAAAATTACTCCCTCCGTTCCAATTTTATAGTCCTTTTTGGGAGTTCGTGCCACTTTTCAAAGTGTTATATCTTATAATCTACAATGTTTTAGGTGATTTTGAACACTTTGTTTATTAGATTAAATCAAGATCTATCAAACAAGATCCATATTGCATATAAGGGAACACAATCATTAAACTTTTACTTTTCTCATTTTATCCTTCAATTATTACATATTCGTACTTTTCAAAGTGGAAGGGTAAAAGAGGAAATTTATTAGCTATTACCTATATAGCTTTGAGGTGAGAAAATCTTTTTGGGATGACAAAAAGTGCTAACTAGGACAATATATAAAATGGGGACGGATGGAGTAATATGTTATCAACTCTTATAAACCCAACTCCTTTATAAACAAACATGAAATTTTTTTTTGAGAAGAAATTGATATTTTTAATAATATAAAGAATTTAATAACTTAAACAACAGATTAAGATATTCATCTATGTGCAGAGTAAAAATTATGCATGAGTATTTTTATTTCTATCTCAAATGTGCTGCTCCCTTGTCTTTAGACCTTATGATACCTACTAATTCTTTTTATTTTCTTAGGTGATAAAGTTGCGCACGAAATTTATTATGATCTTTCTCCATTCCAAAAATTAATTTATTTGTGGTTTTAGACCTCAATAATTTTAATTTTAACCATAATAAAATCTCCCAAGAACCAGCTTAGTTTGTATAGAGATAATAAAGGAAAACACTTTCATGTTTGTTTTTTTTTTTTTATTATCAGAACCACTTTCATAAACGAGTTGTTGTGACTAATGGGTAATAGAAAAAATAAAACAACAAGTGCAGAGAAAGCATCCAAACTTGCTTATGGGGTCCAAAACATTTCGAAAAAAAATAAAGAACTAATAGCATTAGTTTGGTGTAAAAACAGCATGGGGTTCAAGCATAAAATTACCTTAATGAAGATGGTGACTTTCACTTTGTTGCATTATTGAACACGGTAGATTTCTCTGGATGGGATTTACTGAACTCGCTTTGAATCCAAATCAGGTTTTCACAATCTCAACAAGGGCAAGTCTCAATCACTGAGTTCAAGGTTTTGATTTGGTTTTCAACATTAGAGAGTTTAGATCCTTGAGGTTATCAAAAACAGAGAGTACACTCCACTTTCCTTCAGTTTTCTTGATAAAACAAAGGGTTATTTACCGCAACATCCCCTGTAAGTTCACGTTTTTCACCATATATACCCCCTACAAGAAATAAACCTACCACGAACCCCCTCTATCTTCCAAAACTTCACCCCAAGACCCCTTCCGTCACCCTTCAGTCTCGAATCTCAAAGTTCTGGGTCATGTTTTGATGATCCAAACCGTTCAACTTGTCTAAAACATGATTTTACGGGTACTAGCAAGAAATCGGCTCAACTTGTATGAAAAATTGTTTGGATCAAGCACTTCCCGGTCATATTTTTTAGCCTATTTTTCGCTGGTACACTTAAAACCATGTTTTAGACAAGATGAACGGTTTGGATCATAAAAAAAACTGACGGTTCTAGACGGAAGAGTGACAGAAGGGGTCTTGGGGTAAAGTTTTGGAAGATAGAGGGGGTTCTTGGTAGGTTTATTTCTTGTAGGGTGTGTATGATGAAAAACGTGAACTTACAAGGGGTGTCTTGGTAAATAACCCTAAAACGAAACCTAGTCCAACCTTGTACGCAAGTTTGGCTCCAATGATTTTACTCCTATATTTTCTCAAAACCTGGGGAAGCATCCATGCAAAGAATTTAAAAGGTCTCGGCCCCCAATCCCTCCCATACTCTCTGAGGATAATAGGACAGTGATATGAGAGGTATCTAGGTAAACCCTTCAGATTAAATTTCACCAACAAATCTTGTTTGAGAAGGAATCTATACCTCTGTCTTTCCTTTACCACCATTTTCCAGACCCAATATCATCCTCTGATGGTTCAAATTCAATGCAAGAATTATTTTAAGCTAAGGACATAAAAAGTCATTTAAAAGATTAATAATAAAAACAGCTCATAGTACCGCACAGCAAAATCTGCTTAGGCATCAGGCATGGCATATAATGTTACACCCCGGTTCCAGAAGCATGATCGGCTGTTGGCCGTAGGCCTCAGCCAAGCCTCAATAACCTATCAACTCAATAGATTGTAAACTGGTGTTGAATTACATTAAAATGTAAGTGGGTACGTACACACATCCACCATTTGTTCAAATACAACAAATTACTCAACATGGGCCAATAGTGCTTTATTAAACACAAATATGAGGTAAATGACACCCTAGAGGATGAATTAATGGTGGGTCTAAATGGTGCTGCTAGTCCGCACTTCTGATCCGAATAATCACCTGAAAAATGTTTTTAGAATAATTTCGTCAGTTGAAAGCTTAGTGATTCTTTCCAAGAAATAATATGAACGAAATTACGCATCTCAACTAACACTATCAAGTTCGGGATATGCATCTCAATAAGGTATCAAGACCATAATATGCATCTCAACAAGCTATTACAAGAATGGTAGTAGCTCACCTGTAACAACAAATAATAACACCACAAGAAAAACCATCATTGGCGAGTAACAGTTTAGTCACCAATGTACCTTTTTTGTTGGCATATAATTGGATCAATATATTGTGACTTGACGGCAATTCATGTCTAAGTCGGTTTTTTTTTATATATGGATCAATATGAGATTTGGACACTTGGATTATGAGTTTGATACGAGGGATTTATTTATTTGAATTGTAGTAGTGTGAGCATGGTGGTGGTCCCTAGAGATCATAGAAAGGTGAAAATTCGGAAACCCTCGCGGGATAGGTGTCCTTGTGGCTTTGTGTTAGCCGCCCAAGAAATGGGTTGTGAAATTTGGAATCCATATTAGGATGGTTCCCGGGGGGTGTGTCCGTCTTCCACTCGTGATTTTTGATAATATATCAGCGTGGAATGGGTGGGCTACCGGGCCGGTGTGCACCCCTAAGCATAAGCGACCTTAGTGTAACCTACTTGTCATATGTTAGGAATTGCAGCGATATACATCAAGGGGTCTTAGTGTCATTTTTACACTAGCAAGTTGAATCTTAAAATATCAGAGCTTTCTTCATTTGTTTCCGGGAAAAGGTATGGAACATGAAATCAAAACATGAAAACATATCCAACGGATAAGATCCATCCGGTACACTGTTTATTCAGTGTACCGGATGAATCCCATCTATTAGATGTGTTTTCATGTTTTCTTTCATGTTTTGTACCAAGTCCCTTTGTTTCCTGCGTGTCCTCTTCCTCTCCCGCATTCTTTGTCTTTAACGCCACAAACCATTGTGCTTGAAGCCTTGAACTCAAAAATTGACCTATGGATAAGGTTGCAAAGGTTTTGTAGCTTTCGAATTGAACCTTGCCTTATATTTTTGCATATTTAATTGATGACTTATCCTTAGAACTTACGTGCTCAGGGGCGAGACATTTCTATCAACACCCACTCCCATGTACACCTTATCTCGCAGTCACACATTCTATAACACACAATGCAGACACACACACACACACATATCCATTCAAGTACATACCCCTTATATATACATATGCACTTATCATAAAATGACTACTAGGACAAAAAGATTGGCCAAACATGAAAATCAGAAATTACAATGATAACATGTTCAAGAGAATAATACTGTAGACTTCAAATAATGTAAATGATTCAAATACTATTGCATCTTAAATCTTAATTAACAATACTAACAGCAATCCAGGAAAATATAATCAGATAGGCCGTGGTATTGCATATACAGAGCCCATCCGACCTAGGTTGGATGGAGTTTGACTATCTGATTGGAAATAGAAAGGGATTCACTTATGATGTTCACAAAATTTAACATCGATCGTGCCCGCTGCTCCAGTTTTAGAGTAGTCACAGGGAGCGGAACACCGTACGCCCACAATAGGACATACGAATACTCTACAAGTAAGTTACACTAGACTCTAGAGAAACTGCTTCACAGCATTGCTTCCCACAAATGTAGTCAAATTTGTTATTTACTTACAGAAAGTCTAGCTATTTATATTACTTGTCATCTTCAAATTCCAATACACAAGTAGCAATCCCATAGTTCAAACACGCAAGATTTATGTACGATTGAGGTCCATAGCTATATATAGAATGAAATCTGAATATCATCTCTGTCTATTCAATGATTTTGATGATGATCTCATTCTGAATATGTGCCACCCAAACGCTGTTTTTTATTTCTCTTGAGCAATGGCAATGGGCTCTCTACTTTCATTTATTTATCTTATTGACACCTACAGGAGTTCCTGAAAACTTCTGAAACATAACGATATTCAATGAGTTGACTTTATTAGCTACTAAATCCTGTTATTGCACATTCATTAGAAGATTCTCAAACACAAATGTGTTTCCTATACGCCAACTCAGAACAGATTAGAGTTTATTAACTAATTTGTTTGCCTTGAGGCAAGGGGTTTTTGTTGATATATGTTGTTGGACTTTCTTAAATAGTTGATTGTCCTTGTATTGGTAGAAGAACTCCAACTGGTTAAAACAACAAGAGAAAACTAACCTAGTTGGACTTTAGAGGACTATAATACAAGGATATAGCAGAGAAACAAAAGGCCGTAAATGTAAAGTACCTTTTCAATTGGTTTAGATTAGGAGAATGGGAAGAAAACAAAGCTGACAAACTGACAATTAAGAAGCAAAACAAAATTATTGCTAGGCCCATACAGGTATAAAGAAAGGATTCTATGATTTTTTTCCTTCAATTTTATCTTTCTATTGAAAGCCCATGATCAGAAACTATATATACAAAAAAAACAAACACACACACACACACATATGTATACTACGAACGTACTATCTTTACCAACCTGGAGATGAGCCTTGTCAAAGATCCGAAGGAAAGATATCAACCTTTAGCCCATTGTACACATTGCTTTGTTCCTGATGCTGTTTTATGTCCCTGGCAGAATTTGCAGCAGCTCGTGATGTTTGATGAAGCTTAATCATCCGGAGTGTTTTTAAATTGCCCAGACTAGAAGGGATCGCCCATAGCTTTTTGCAGTCCTTAAGAACAATGTGCTGAAGGCTTGGGAAATGATCAGCTTTGGCCTCCCAGTACACCAAATCTGTCTTCCAAATTTGCAGAGATTTGAGTTTCTTGAAAGCCCCGTCAAGACTCCACCTTACCCCTGTGAACGCGTTGTCCTTTAACTTGAGCTCCTCAAGTTCCAGCAACATCTCCAGCACAGACATGTGCTTCCAGTCAAGAAAGGTATCAGCCAAGGTTAGCCTTTTCAAGTTTGGTGGGAACTTGTGCGGGGGAAGACATTGTAGTTTTGATTCAGAAGGAGGGAGAGGGAATGTGTCATTCAACAACTTCAATGTCACAAGTTGTTGTAAGTTGGTAAGGTTACCAAAAAGAGACCCTCCATTCTCTAGGAGGGTGGCAAGTTTCCCACGGATTCCAAGCTTCTTTATGCATGGAGTCTTGCCTAAGACACCCTTGATACAACTCTCGGGCGTGATAGTGGAAAGGGTTTGTATGGCATTATCACGATCCTTATCTTTTTTGTCATGCAACTGGCTGGCCCCGTTTGTATGCAAGTGCCTCAACTGTAACATATTCCAAATGTCTGCTTGAATGTCAATGGTGCGTGAGGACGTTTCGACAATAAGAGTTTCTAGGTTCCAAAGTTTGGACATGGCGGCAGGAATAGTTTTGAAGTCACCAGAGAAGGCTACATACTTGAGATAAACTAATTTTTCTATCTCGCTGGGAAATCGGGGAAATCTAATGGGCTGAATGTGATATACCCTAAGCAATTTAAACTCTTCAGGGATGTATGCTACATGTGCTCGGGGTAGGTTGACTTGATCCTTAGCAAAACACAAGAAAGAGCGGACACGGGAGCCAGAGGGTTTGGAAGAAATGTACTTTAAAACACCAGAATGAATACAAAGGCGACGATTGATGGTACTTATAGCGGGGTTAATGTGAGACATACCACCGTCTTTGATCTCCGATAAGAAGGATTCTTCTAGAGCTTTTTTCAAGCACAAGTCGCGCAACATATCATGAATACGACATGTTTTGATTCGACCACTGAAACTCCTTTGCACCACCAACACTAGGTTTCTCGCAACCAGATCCTCCAAGTGCTCCTCGGCCATCTCCTCCAAGCATGCATTCCCAATTTTCTGTACAAATCCCTCAGCGATCCATAGTCGGATGAGTATCCAGACAGGGATGTCGTAGCCTTCTGGGAAGACTCCAAAATAGAGGATGCATGCTTTCAAGTAAGGCGGTAAGTGATGGTAGCTCAAAGCTAGCACTTTTATGCAACGCTCTTCGTCCCTAACAAGGAATGCATTTACGCTATTAGCTACAGTCTCCCACCAGTCCTTGCGTTTGTTGGTTTGAAGCATTCCAGCAATTACCACAACTGCAAGTGGTAGACCGCCGCATTCTAATGCGATTCTCAATCCTACATCCATCAAGTCGTGATTCTCTTCAGGGACTTCTCTGCCAAAAACTTTGTTCTGGAGCAGCAACCAACTGTCAGGACCAGTTAGAAAATCTAGCTCATAAGGCGGGGTTTGCAGATTGGCATGCACAGCCACGGGTTTGTTTCGACTTGTTAGAAGGATTCTACTTCCATTTTTTATGTCGGGGAAAGCGTTTTTAATGCTATCCCAATCCTCCTTCCCCCACACATCATCTACAACAATTAAATATTTCCAAGTCAGATTGCTACGGACTTCATTAGTTAACTCGTCATCACTCATGTTAGACATCTCGTTTGTGACTTGAGTAACACCTTTCAGAATGGAAAGGAACAACTCCTTTTTGCTATAAGTTTGAGATACATAAATCCAAGACCGGGTAGAAAATTCATGTACAACTCTAGGGTCGTTATATACCTTGTTAGCCAGAGTTGTCTTACCCAGACCGCCCATACCAATGATGGAGATTACTTGTAGGTCTTCAGTTTTACTATTGAGCAGATCAATTAGCGTTGCTGTCGCTTTGTCAAAACCCACCACGTTGTCTTTTTCAACATCGGGAATCTTCCTCTCCATCCTTCTTCGGCCAAAAGGGTCTCCACCTTCACGGGCTTCATAGCCGAAAATCGGGTTGTCGTATATTTCTTTGACTTTTGCCCTTATGGTTTCAACATCCTTTGCAACTTGGCGAAGCTTATGGGTATGATCAAAGCTACCGAACACTTTCTGGATCCATTTTTTGGACCTGTGGTCAGTAGCCTCAACCACAAAGGCGTCAACGGCATCTTCTGCCTCGAAAGTCAGATCTCTGATGCTTTTCACCAGCTCCTTCACAGTGTCATTCCCGCTGCTCTTCTTTCTAGTGTCCTCAATAAAGGCTTTGAAAATTGCAAGATCTCTTATAAGACCTTCAACTTCGCCCTTCACATTGATGATCAGATTAGCATTATAGACTGCAATCTGTTTGAGGTTGTCCAAGACAAATTGGATACCAATGTCAGACATCTCTCTCTCTCTCTCTCTCTCTCTCTCTCTCTAATTTCTTTGAAGAAGCTAGAAAGCAGAGGAAATCAATCAAGGACTTGAATGATCAGGAAAATACAAATGCCACAAAACTCATCTATTGAATGGTGGGACAACTATTGATCTCTTTATGTATTATTGCTCATTATTTAAAGTAAAGTATATGTGTGGTTTTCATAGCAGCAAAATATTTATTTATATGACGCTTTTATAAAATAATTATGGGTCGACTTGGTGAACAGGCACTAGCAGTCAAGCACGCCAGATTCTCACTTACCAGTCTTTTTAGTCTTCCTCCCTGTATTCTTAAAGCTATTGTGCTTGATATTATGGATGTTGTACCTTTTTTTGACCTTGTTAGTGTTTCCAAGGCCACCCGCTAAGATGTGAAGAATGCTCACAATTTTACACGGAGTCACCTTTGTAATATTTCTGATTAATATATATATATATATACGGAAATCTTCTTATCCACACCTCCCGGAAATAAGAAAAAAATGGGTTTTTTTGTGTTGCAAATTATTTTTGGAAAATCCGATCCGTCCAATGTGTTCAGAAGGTTTTTTCAAGGGTCCACGCGAGAAATCTTCAAAAACAAATACCGGAAAGGGCTTGATCAAAGCAGTTTTCGCAAAAAATATATATATTTACATTTTTTGCGAAAACTGCTTGGATCAAGCCCTTCCCGGTATTTGTTTTTGAAGATTTTCCGCGTGGACCCTTGAAAACACCTTCTGAACACATTGGACGGATCGGATCGTCAAAAAAAATGTTTGGATCATGAGGTCCGAAAATTAAAAGTCCGGATTAGAAGCAAACCCTATATATATATATATCTTATGTTTGTGGTTCAAAAAAAAGAAAAATGTTGTAGTCATTGACTTGAGCGATGACTTGCTAAGGCACGTAAGAGAGAGAGATGACTCTTTTAAATAATACTCCGTCCGTCCCTTTGTAAATGTGTTGCTTCGTATATAGAACTTATTAAAGAAACATCGTCACCTTTCACATTAATTTTTACTTGCAATTTACACCTCTCACATCAACTTTAATCTCCATTTTTCAAAATTATCATCCACTTTTACCCATTACCTTTTTAAAGGGCAAACTAATAATTGTACAAACTTTTATTTATTAACTTTTCAAAACACACACTTATTAAGTGACAGCCTAAAATGGAAAACTCTACACTTATTTGGAGACGGAAGTAGTAGTTTGTATTTTCTGGAAAACAGTGTAGTAATCCCAACAATTTGATCCCCAAAAATCCTTAGCAAAAACAGTGAGTCAAACAGTGAGTCAAGTAGTAGTTTGTATTTTCTCATGGGACGAATTTTCCTTCTATCCTTCTATGTAATTGCCATCAAATTACCCCCGACTTTTCAAGTTTTGAAGTCTCTCCCTTTCAATAATGTGTAGTGTGGTCCTACATTTCAATTTCCACTCTCCCAATATCTTTGTGCGTATTAGTCGTCCACACGCCCTTAAGAGAACACACTCAGACCTCATTCCACTAACTCAACTTATTCGATTTTTAAGACAAGTTATTCTTTCACAATACATTAAAATAATAATAATAATAATAATAAGCCACAAAACAAATAATAATGGAACACCCCCCTCAATAGTGATCAATCATTGAAAAACGTGGCCTACAAGGGGTGCTTTGGCAAAAAAAAAAAAAAAGTGATTTTTTCGTTTTGTTCTTATTCAATTTTTTTTTGCATTTATTAATTTTGCGTCAAGTTTTTGTGATTTATGGGTTCGACTATAATCAGCGAATTGAATGTACAATAAAATCAAATAAATATTTAGTATGAAATTTTAAATCATAATTTACACAAAGGGATACCAAGCACACAAGTGTTGAAATGGAGCCGGTCTCCATGTGAGTGGGGCAGAGGTTGTCTAGAAATTGAGGTCATGCGCAGGATGTGGGAGGCACTTTCCTTTGCTACTTATTGTTGTGCAGTCCCATGTGTTTTAAGGTCGTGCATTAGCTATGGAGGATCTGTCCTGATTTGGGTAAATTGAAAAAAATTAGTTTTTTGGTTTTGTCCTTATTCAATTTTTTTTTGCATTTGTTAGTTTTCGGTCGATTTTTTGTGGTTTCTTGGCTTGTCTCGACGAGAGGAATCTAAAAAGTATAAAATTATTAGCCAAACTTAAAGTTTTGTAAATAAAGACGAAAAATAATCTAAAAAACCGGTTTTTTGGATGTCACCTTCGTCTTTATTCACAAACTTTAAGTTTGGCTAATAATTTTATACTTTTTAGATTCCTCTCTCGAGACAAGTCAAGAAATCACAAAAAATTGACCGAAAACTAACAAATGCAATTTTTTTTTGAATAAGGACAACAAAAAAAAACCAAAATACCAGTTTTTTCAAATTACCCAAACCTTTGAAGTCTAAGGTGGCAAAATCGTAATTATGTATTTGTAAAACGGAAAATGGTGGGCCGGTCCCTAATTTTGGGTTTGATAACTCACCGGGTCCTGGGCGCTATTTGAGTCCTGGGCGGGTCCTGGGCAAATGTATTTTTACTGTTCTACCCTTCCCACGCTTTCTGAACTCGTTTCCACTGCAAAAACTCCCCTCGTTATATACTTCTAACTGCCTTCGAGAGCGTTATACTCGTGATCGAAACAAGACGATGATGATTCCGCGTTTGATCGTTTCGAGAGCGATGATTGTGAGAGATAGTCATTGAAAGTATTTGTGAGAGATTCTTAGGGTTTTCATCATTCGATTTTCCATCCGATTACGCGTTAGATTGGTACGTCTTTCTTATTATACTTGATTATGCTTGATTGTCATTGATTACCAGTTTTAATTCTGCGACATTGTTAACTGAAGAATTCCTTTTCTTGTTATACCGTATTTCTAACTGAATTCGAGTTCGATGATTGTTATACTCCTCATTTAGAGTTCGATTTTTTTTTTATCGGCATTTAGAGTTCGAATTGCTATACTCCTGATTGAAACGCTGATAACTGCTTCGAAATTTCTATACTCCTCATTTCGAGTTCCAATTGCTATACTCCTGATTGAAACGCTGATAAATGCTTTGAAATTGCTATACTTTTCATTTTGCATCTGATTATGTGTTAGATTGATGTGTTTTTACCGGATTATACTTGATTATGCTTGATTAAGCTTGCCAATTCTGCTGTAATGAGTTGTGACACCAACTCACCGCATAATTTTATATGGAGCATATGAAAATCTCAATATTCCCTCTTCAAAATTCAAATGTATTACTAGCATACAATTCTGCTTTAATAACGTCAAATCCTTTCTCCGACTTGGAGGTCCAGGTTATGCGGTGAGTTGAGGGCCGGGGTTCATCTTGAGCTTATTAATATGATCTCAAGCGTTCATTTTGTTTGGCTCATTGAGTTGGTCGAGCCGTAGTCTCGAAATTGACAATGATCGGACATCAATACTAATTTAATACCAGCAATAGATGTTTTTCTTCAAAAAAAAAAAAGAATTGAAATGACTACTGCTATCAACTGTAAACTTGAAAGAAAAATGCATTGAGTGCCAATGTAAAAGTTGATCTTATTTTGCAAGAAAGACAAACTAGATAGCCACAACAGAATGACCGGTTTGGATCCAATGCGTCTATGGGTACACCACATTTGGGTACATCAAGTGTATACCGGCTCATCTCAACCATCCAAAAGCATTTTGGACGTTCCGGATTTTTTACAAACTATTCGCGCAAAGAGTTTAAACTATTCGCGCGAATAGTTTGTTTAAAATACTAAACGTTCAAAATGGTCTATGACGGTTGAGATGCGCGGGTGTACACTTGGGGTACCCCAAGTGTGGTATACGCGTATCATTTTTGGTTTGGATCACATTTATGAGCTTGGGATGAACACTACCAAAAAGGCACAACATCCTTTGACTCCAGCTAGGATAAAAAAAAATAAACAAGTCCTGTTATTGCAGCTCATAGCTAGCCTTCTTAACAGTGTTACTTCTAAGTGTCATTTTAATTTGATTCCGTTAATAATAAGTTAATTCAAGCTGAGTTTTTCTTTTTTTTTAGGTGACATGGAAGCTTCATTGATATTGTTGTGTAAGTACCATGGAGAGACTTGCGGGATAAGGGTGTTTCAGAGTTCGACATTTGGGCAGTTGATGGACAAGTTGAGTTCTAGGTGGAGTTGTTTGAAATCTACTGCTGTACGACTTTGTTACTCATTTTCAGGTGATCCTTTCTGTCTCTTAGAAAATGATGATGATTTAGAAGTTATGCTAGATTTAGTCTTGCGTAGTGGTGGTCATCAAGTACACGTTTCAGTGCTTGATGGTGGCAGTAGTAGTAGTCGTGGTAGTACAAGTATTGACACCAGTAGCACGGGTTCAGAGTTGGCTGTTTGTCGCCGAGAATTGAAGTTGCAGGAAGATAAGGAGGTTGATTTGTTGACTTCCTTTTGTCCAAACAAAGAGACCGTTCTGTTATCTGCTGGCTGGCGTGATTTGATTAAGAAAGTTGGACAGAAGTTTCTTGGTGGAGTTGTAGATTTTCGGGAGGCGTTGTCGATGTATGCCATCTACTTTGGTTTCGAGTATGATTTCGTAAAGAATGATAAGGAAAGGGTGACAGCAGTTTGTAGGAAAAAAAATTCAGGCTGCCCATGGATGGTGCATGGCAGGACAGACCACTTAAGTGGTATTTTCTTCATTAGGAAGTTGGAGAATGTTCATAACTGTGGTGCTTCTGTTTTGAAATTGAGACATTCTCGTGCGACTTCATCTTTGGTTGGTAAGCTTGTTATTGATGAAATTCGTTCCCAGCCTTTAAAACGTCCAGTTGATGTTGTAGCTGATATGAAGAGACTCTATGGTGTATCAATTACCTATAACCGTGCCTGGATGGGAGTTGAGAAAGCTAAGGCTGATGCATTTGGAGATTACTCAACATCATTTGATGATCTGCGTTGGTGGGTTGATGCTGCGAGGATCTCAAATCCAGAAAGTGTGTTTGACATAGAATATCATGTCGATACAAATCGGTTCTCAAGATTGTTTGTTGCGTTTCATGCTTGCATCTCCGGATTTAACCATTGCAGACCTATTTTATTCGTTGATGGGACGTTCTTGAAGGCACGACACAAGGGATGCTTGCTAGCTGCTTCTGGAAAAGATGGTAATCAAGGTAAACTCTAAGCTGTTGACTATGTATTGATCTTCATTTAGCAGGTTGTTGTGCTGAGGTCTCTTTACAAAAATTTGAGGTGTGCTATTACATCTCAAACTGAAATGGGAGACAAAACAACCATGTACCAAATAAAGATCCCACAATTATTGATAAAGAAAAATGACCAGGTATAAATAAAGTGAATTGGGATAAGATAGGAACCACTTATGGGGACCTCTTTAAATCAACATTGCATGAAAGGTCCTGCATATTATTTGGACAAATTTGTCAAGTTGTGATTCAGAATATCTTCATTTGAGGGCATGTTTGCTCATTTGAACCTGCTGAATTAATAATTTCAGATTCTGAGATGTGCATTGTCTTTGGTTGTTTTTTTTTTTTTGTAATATGCAGGGTTGTTCCCTTTGTGTTTTGCTATTGTTGACTCGGAGAGCAAAGATAATTGGTATTGGTTCTTAAGTAAGCTGCGTACCATTCTGAGTACTGATAGGGATGTTGTATTCATTTCTGATCGAAATGAAGGAATATTGGATGGAGTTGTGAAGAATTTTCCTTTGAGTCCCCATGCATATTGTCTATTCCACTTGAAACAAAATTTACGTCATTGTCTGCCTGGGATGAAAGCTGGATTCAAGGAATATTTAGTACATCTTTTCAGTTTGGCTGCTTACGCTCCAACTAAGAAAGCTTTTTATGAAATCATAGCTAAGTTGAAGAGTTATGGTATCAATAGGGTTGATGATTTCTTGTCAAATTTGCCCAATGAACATTGGGCTCATGCGTTTTTCCCTGGAAAGCGATATGGAGAGATGTGGTCAAACTTAGCTGAAAGCTTCAATTCTTGGATAAAAGAAGAGCGGCACTTGCCTATTACACAATTTGTGGATCGAATTCGTGTGAAAATTATGGAACAGATGTCTTAAAGGCTTGAAGCTGCTGGAAAATGGAACTATGTTGTCTGTCCTAACATGAATGCTGAATTGAACCAGTCCTTTCAGGAATGTAAGTCATGGACTGTGAGGCGCTCAGCTGTCAATGTGTTTGAAGTGCAGTGTGATCCATCGGTATCTGTCAATATAGCGCGTCGTACTTGTTCTTGCTGTCAGTGGCAATTCAAAGGTTTCCCTTGTTGTCATGCAGTTTGTGCAATCTACCATAGTAAAAAGGAGTTGAATTCTTTTATTGATCCTTACTTCTATGTGACCACCTACCGTGATGCCTACTCAAAGTCAATATATCCTATTCCTACACTATGGAAGCCAGCACCAGGTGGGAAAGAGGATAGTATTCTGCCCCCACTGTCGAAGAAGCCACATGGAAGACCTCGAAAGAAAAGAATTCGTTCCAATGGGGAGAAGACTAGACCAATTAAATGCAGCAGGTGTGGGAAGATTGGGAGGCACAACAAGAAGAGTTGTAAAGAGGATTTGAGGACTGCTGGTAGTTAAGGACTGCTGGGATTCTGGTTGACAATAAGAGACTTTCTTCTTTCTTGCAAGAATGTTCCATTTTTTAGTTTGACATTTTCATACTTCTCGTCTAAGTCCATGTCATTTTCGCTTTGTTATTTTGACGTTCTCCATTCTTCAGTAAGTGAAGTATACTGTGGTTCTGGTTGATTTTTAGATTTTTACAAGTGCTTTATAAATGTGGTTGCTTCTTCAATAGTTATTTTAAGAGTTGCAATTGTCAGGGTTTTTGATGTTTCGTGGTTTTCTTTCTTGCTTTGATTGTCAAGGCCAGCTTGATCAAGTCTGATTTTCACCACAGGGCTAGTTGTCCTCTCTGTTGTACTGCACTGTGCTTCCTGTAGGATCTATTGATGTTATGTTGCTCACTACTACCCAGATTTTAGTCTTTCATGTGTACTTGATGCATTCACTGCTGCCTAGATTTTAGTACAATTGAGCTTGAGCATGTTTGGTTGTATCTGTTGTTGCTACAAGAATCATGCTAAGGTTATGTGTGTTGTCGCTCCCTGCTCCCTTGCTGACCAGTTTTGGACAGTTGTATTAATGGGGACTGATCTGTGGTGGCTGCCCAGGTTGCACAGTTGTGTGTTTCATGGAAGCACCTGTTTGCAGCTTGTGGTAGCTGCCCAGATTGCTGAAATACTCTCGTATGAGATATGTTTATATTTGCTATCCAGATTCTGTCCAGATTACAGCCTAGACTGGAATCTGTTGTTGGTATCATGATCACTGCCCATATTTTATTGTCCAGTACTATGGATGCTCATGCTGCCCTTGGTTGCTCGTGTTGCATTTCCAGATTGCTCGTGCATTTCCAGGTTACATCTCCAGGTGGCATTTCCAGCAGCTGTAGCCGTTCTCAACTGTTAACAAGGTGCTATATCTGCGGTCTCAATTCGTCCCAAGTTCTAAGTTTTAAGTTCTGCTGCTGCCAGCTCAATTGCGTGTTTTTGAACTACTAGGGTCTCCAGTACCCAGTCCAACTCATTTATTTTGAGGATATGTCCTCGAGCTTATTGTTTATTGCCTATCCTTGTGGGGATGTCCCTTGGAACGTTGAGTCCCTATTGGAGGGGGCTGTCCTCCAGCTCAATTGTTTTGAGAAGTCCCTCTTAAAGCCGTTTGCCTTGATGCCCACATGCCGTAACAAGGACCGTTCGAGAATTTACAGATTGCTACCCAAACTGATGTTATTTACTGTGATGATTGCTGCCCAGATTGCTTCATTTCGGGTATCATAAATTGACAGTTAACAGTCAGAAATTGACAATTAACTGTATTTAAGTTTGTTCAAATTGACACTTAACAGTGCATTTCAACCATTAACACTTTTTGTTTCAACAATTAACACTGCACTCTCGGAATTAGGACTGTTAATTGTTGTCAAAATCCACAATTAACAGTATTTAAGGGGTTGAAATTGACAATTAACAAACATAAATTGACAATTAACAGTCAGAAATTTACAATTAACAGTATTTAAGTTGGTGCAAATTGACACTTAACAGTGCATTTCCACAATTAACAGTATTTCTGTTTCAACAATTAACACTGCACTTTCGGAATTAGGACTGTTAATTCTTGTCAAAATCCACAATTAACAGTATTTAAGGGGGGTGAAATTGACAATTAACAATTATAAATTAACAACAACAGTGAAGAGAGGGATGATTAGTCAGAAATTGACAATTAACAGTATTTTAGTTGGTGCAAATTGACACTTAACAGTGCATTTGAACAATTAACACTTCTTTGTTTCAACAATTAACACTGCACTTTCGGAATTAGGACTGTTAATTGTTGTCCAAATTCACAACTAACAGTATTTAAGTTGGTGCAAATTCACAATTAACGGTGCATTTTCACAATTTACAGTATTTTGATACAACAATTAACACTGCACTTTTGGAATTAGGACTGTTAATTCTTGTCAAAATTCACAATTAACGGTGCATTTTCACAATTTACAGTATTGTGATACAACAATTAACACTGCACTTTTGGAATTAGGACTGTTAATTATTGTCAAAATTCACAATTAACGGTGCATTTCCACAATTAACAGTATTTCTGTTTCAACAATTAACACTGCATTTTCACAATTTACATTGCATTTCCATGATAAAGTGACAATTAACAGTACCTAATACTGCATTTTCACATTTCCATGATAAAATGCACAATTAACACTGCATTTTCACATTTCCATGATAAAATGCACAATTAACAGTGCATTTTCAGAGAGAGAGAGAGATGGTGCCGAAGAGCTTATATGAATCAACTAATACAAAGGAGATCCACATGAAGAAACGGATGATTAGTCAAGGGTAGTGTGCATAGAGAGGGAGAGAGGGAGGGGTGCCAGAGAGCTTATATGCAAGGAGAGCTTATATGCATCATCTAAAAAGCTTAAAAAGCCAAATTGGCAATTAACACTGCACTTTCAGAATTAGGAAGAGGGGGATGATTAGTCAAGGGAAGTGTTCATAGAAAGCGACAATTAACAGTATTTAAGTTGGAGCATATACACCTTCCACTTTCAAAATTAGGACTGTTAATTGTTGTCAAAATCCACAATTAACAGTATTTAAGGGGGTTGAAATTGACAATTAACAATCATAAATTGACAGTTAACAGTCCGAAATTGACAATTAACAGTATTTAAGTTTGTGCAAATTGACACTTAACAGTGCATTTCAACCATTAACACTTTTTGTTTCAACAATTAACACTGCACTCTCGGAATTAGGACTGTTAATTGTTGTCAAAATACACAATTAACAGTATTTAAGGGGTTGAAATTGACAATATTGACAATTAACAGTCAGAAATTTACAATTAACAGTATTTAAGTTGGTGCAAATTGACACTTAACAATGCATTTCAACCATTAACAGTATTTCTGTTTCAACAATTAACACTACACTTTCGGAATTAGGAGTGTTAATTCTTGTCAAAATCCACAATTAACAGTATTTTAAGGGGGGTGTCATTGACAATTAACAATTATAAATTGACAACAACAGTGAAGAGGGGGATGATTAGTCAGAAATTGACAATTAACAGTATTTAAGTTTGTGCAAATTGACACTTAACAGTGCATTTGAACAATTCACACTTCTTTGTTTCAACAATTGACAGTTAACAGTCAGAAATTGACAATTAACTGTATTTAAGTTTGTTCAAATTGACACTTAACAGTGCATTTCAACCATTAACACTTTTTGTTTCAACAATTAACACTGCACTCTCGGAATTAGGACTGTTAATTGTTGTCAAAATCCACAATTAACAGTATTTAAGGGGTTGAAATTGACAATTAACAAACATAAATTGACAATTAACAGTCAGAAATTTACAATTAACAGTATTTAAGTTGGTGCAAATTGACACTTAACAGTGCATTTCCACAATTAACAGTATTTCTGTTTCAACAATTAACACTGCACTTTCGGAATTAGGACTGTTAATTCTTGTCAAAATCCACAATTAACAGTATTTAAGGGGGGTGAAATTGACAATTAACAATTATAAATTGACAACAACAGTGAAGAGAGGGATGATTAGTCAGAAATTGACAATTAACAGTATTTTAGTTGGTGCAAATTGACACTTAACAGTGCATTTGAACAATTAACACTTCTTTGTTTCAACAATTAACACTGCACTTTCGGAATTAGGACTGTTAATTGTTGTCCAAATTCACAACTAACAGTATTTAA
Organism: Vaccinium vitis-idaea; assembly: GCA_963854785.1. NCBI lineage: Eukaryota > Viridiplantae > Streptophyta > Magnoliopsida > Ericales > Ericaceae > Vaccinium > Vaccinium vitis-idaea. The sequence goes on from OY978222.1 coordinate 36,082,731, forward strand.
GTTGGTGCAAATTCACAATTAACGGTGCATTTTCACAATTTACAGTATTTTGATACAACAATTAACACTGCACTTTTGGAATTAGGACTGTTAATTATTGTCAAAATTCACAATTAACGGTGCATTTCCACAATTAACAGTATTTCTGTTTCAACAATTAACACTGCATTTTCACAATTTACATTGCATTTCCATGATAAAGTGACAATTAACAGTACCTAAATCCACAATTAACAGTGCATTTTCAGAGAGAGAGAGAGAGAGAGAGATCTAAGTATTGACATCACACGAGAGAGAGAGAGAGAGAGAGAGAGAGAGAGAGAGAGACAGATCTAAGTATTGACATCACACCAAAAAGCAAAGAAGGTTATACTAATTACCGCAAAAAATGGCGCAACATTCTCAAACATATACACCTTCCCCATTGTTTGTCAGTCTATCATTCCTCCAACAACAACATTTGAACTCTTTCTAGAATAAACAAAAAGCTACTAAAAGTCTAGATGCACCATCCAACCAAAAGTCTATCTTCACAGTTATGCACATTAAACCCGTCTACAATATTTGAACTAAAACTCTATATTTTTCCTTGCCTTGTCTTACGTTCATAGCAAATTGTTGTAGATTCTCCAACATCCCTTCCTGTATCTACTTGCTTGAGTTTCTGTTGTGCTAGATTTGTCTCTGGATTCCATGACTTTCTTGGGTCACTCAAAAATGCCTGTATCATATCAGCTCTTATCCTCCTGCACTGATCAAGAGTTATCGCAGTGCTCCGTTTTTGGTTCAACAGATATTCCTTGATGAGATTTATGACTGCGATCCCACAGTCAACACTACAACAATTAACAGAAATCAGCTAAAGCAACCAAAATAACTCCACCAATGGAGACTACTTTTAAACTTAACATACAGAATAGAATAGTTTGATGAGCATGTGGGAAATGCTTCTATGTAATACTGGAAGCTCGTGTGTGTGTGTGTGTGTGTGTGAGAGAGAGAGAGAGAGAGAGAGAGAGAGAAGAGAGAGAGAGAAGAGAGAGAGAGAAAGAGAGATGCTAGACAAAGAAAAAAGAGAACTCACACAGCTAAGTATTAAAGAACTCAGACAGCTATGGCAAAGGTGGTAAAGTGTGTCTTTAGAAACATCAAGCCTATTTTCGTCACTGTATTGGTTTGATGATGCGTCTTCCCTAAGTAGCCTAGAAGTGTTGGTGTCTCCGTATGGGATACGGAGATACGGGGACACATGGGGGACACGTGGGGACACATGGGGACACATATTGGACACACCACATGGCATGTCCGTTAAATTAAATTATTTTTTCGAGGGGACACTCGGAGCACATGTCACACACGTGTCCCATATATATAGTCCACACCATCTACAGAGTTGGAGAGCAAAGATTGACAACTAACTATATGAAAAAGACTACTCATTTTCGATTCTGTGTCACACCCTTTTTTGACAACAAGTTATTCAAACGGGGCTAATGCTAGTCACGCATTTTTCCTTAAAGCTCAAATGACTTGGTAAGATTTCAAGACACAACAATTCGTGTTGGTTAAACAGTACCAATGATTCAGTAAGGTAATAAGAGAGACAAACTAGGAAACAGAAAATGGCGAATTCATTATGGATTGTACTACTTACAATCCATTTGGTTGTTGAGGTGAATTCTCCTCAATGTGAACTGCATCAGAAATTGCTGCTTGCTTAGAAGCTCTCAATTGACTATTGATATAGTCTACAACATGTTTTCTCTGTTTGGTTCGTTTAAACAAGTTTAGAATTCAAACATAATGCATGACAAGGAAAAAATATGGCACATATTTTGCTCACCAAGTTGCTTGTTGCATCACAATATTCATCTTTTCCACGTCTTTGCCTCTGAGAATTATGGAATGTCCATCTTCCTTCATCTTTATCAAGGACCAGCAACGTCCAATGGAATTCATGAAGTATGGGGAAATGGAGGAATCTTGCTTGTCGAGCTTTTGGCATGATATTGTCAAGTGTCCTCTTTATTTGGCTTGGTTCTTTGTCTTTGATCATCGCCTATTACGAAAACAAAATAAAAGCATGTTTATTGTCAAAGTAAATTATGTCTACGAAAAAGACTGGGCTTCTATACTGCTAGTTTCTTACCAAGCAAAAGCTGTTGAACACAAAAGACTTGGGTGGTTGCGTTTCCAATATGAAAGTGGGTTCTTTATCTATGTGTTGTACCATCAAGCTATGCAAGTATCCATCAACAGACTGCAAAAAAAAATAAAAATAATAATAATGGTACCGAAAGATCGCATAAAATAATGGTACCGAAAGATCACATTTTACACATTTAACAGTTCTTGTACAAACTAGCAAACTATCAAACTAGGAAACATGAGTATAAAATTCAGAATTACCCGGAATAGAAACATCATCAAACAATATAGGGCCAAACGGACCTTCATGCAACCCAGAAGTTGAACCCAGGTGCTGCTGCTAATGAGCACAACAGCCTTGAAAAATTCAGGGGATTTTAGAAAAAAATTGACATGACCTGTCTGCATGTGAAGCACCCTCAAGGTGCCAAACACAACAGACGCAAGTGGTGATCAACTGATAATGTAGCAGAAGACTACAAAGTAATACAGCAGCAGCATGGTGGCTGCTCAAACACTACAGCAGCAAACTATAAAAGAGCACTACAGCAGGAGCAATATGGGAACAAAATGGACAGACCATCAAACTAGGAAATAGGAGTATAAAATTCAGAATTACCCGAGTTGATATCGCTGTTTCGAACATGAGGTTTTCTATATCTTCAGCATACACCTGGAGATGTTCATTTCCCGTAGACCATACGACAGTGCTGCAAAAATATTAGTTAATTTTATGTAAGCAAAATTGTTAAAGTTCATAAGTTTTGGGAAAGTTATGTGAGATTGGATATTTACCTGGTGTTCGCTGTGTTCCAAAGACTTTGAATGGCACTAAAAGTTTCAGGAGGAAGGAGCTTAGATATTTCAAGACTCGCCTTCAATTTCTTCAGCTTCTTTTTCTCCCTCTCTTCCTGGTTAGACACTTGGCAGTTTTCTACATCAATAAAAAGCTCTTTTGGACTCTTCTTCTTCAGTTCTTCATAGAAATAGTCGTCCTTTTTGTTGTCTTTTCTTTCCCTTGCCTTCAGTCTCTTTACCTTTGACGATGGAGACAGTTGGGATTTCTCAGCCTTTTCTTTCTGTGTCAGTTCATGCACTTGCATCTCCAACAGCTCTGCTTCAAGCTGAGCATTCTTTTCTTCAAGCCTTTTGATCTTGTCAACTGTGGTTTGTTGTGTGACTTGGTGCACTTGTCTCTCAGTTTCATCTACATAACCTTGTGTTACCTGATGCATTTCTATCTCATCAAGTTGTGCTTGTAATTCTCTGATCATTTCTTGTTGCGTCTGCTTCTGCTTTTCTAGGACTCCCACTTTGGTCCTAAGTGTAGATATGTATATACTCTTGTCCCAAATCAAAGCTTTGTATTCTCTTTCTTTAATTGCATCTTGCTTCTTCTTGCATTCTGCCTCTTCAAGTTTTTGGTTCAACATTGCAATCCGGTTTTCTTGATATGCAACCGCCCTCTCATTGTTGACTCCATCAATCTCCATCTCCTGCTTATCATTCTCCACCTCCTTCTCCAAAGTTGCAATCTTCTCCATGAGATTATCTCTCTCTTTGTTCAGTTCATCAGCCATTGTGATTGCATTCTTCTTCTCTCTCTCCACCTCGTTCTCCAAGTTCGCAATCTTCTCCATGAGATTCTCTTTCTCCTTGTTTAATTCATCAACCACTGTGATTGCATTCTTCTTCTCAATCTCCACCTCCTTCTCCAAATTTTCAATCTTCCAAATGAGACTCTTTAGAATTGATTGTTTCTCCTTCTTTAATTTCTCAATTTCCGTCAGTGTATCCTCTTCCAATTTCATTTTTTCAACCTCCAATTGATTCTTTTCATCCTCCAACTTTTCAATTTTTTCAGTGAGATGCTCTCGGATCGACTCTCTCTCACTCTTTAGCTCATCAATTAGTTTCAGTGCACCCTCGTTCGATTCCTCCAATATTTCTTGACAGAGAAGATCCAATGACTCGGACTGTGAATCTGCTGGTTTTTTACTCAAGGTATTGGGTGCTAAAGTGGACCCAGAACTAATTTCATGTCCTTCGCTTCCATAGCTATCACCTACTGGAGTGAATCCAAAATTCTCAGATGCCTCAAACATGTGTTCATTTGGAGTATCAAATTGATCGAGTCCTTCAACCTCCATTTCTGCGTTCACTACATTCTCCGTTCTAGTTTCTTCTTCTGCTTGGGTATTTTCTTTTTCCCCCATGACTTCATTTTCTTTTTCCTCCCCAACTTCATTCGCTGCCATCTCTATATTGTCTTTTCTACCTTCATCTTCTGCTTGTTCATTATCTTTTTCTCCCACCACTTCAACAGATTCCATACTGTACAACTTTTTTTCTTCTGTTGTTTGTTGAAGAACAACATCGTTTACCTATTCATACACAATTAACAGAGTTAAATACAATTAAAAAGTAATGTTGATTGAATAATTAGCAGTGTAACAAGTTAGTGAAGGGAAGTGTATATCAAGGGAAGTGTATATGAGAGTCTCAATTAGTGATTTCAAACCCTTGCGTAAAGATTACCATATTACCAAAGTCTATGTTTGAATCATGCATCTATGGATGATTAGTCAAGGGAAGTGCATGTCATTATTGCCATGAAATCAAATGTGGTTGTTTTCTGAAAAACGGAACAGATAAGGTCGGATGCAATTTTGCGACCAACAACTCATCCTCAATACAATCACCATATGGGGCAACTTACCAGTGCTAATTCTTGTCTAAATTAACATTTACCTTATCAACTGAAAGTTGCTCTAATTTTTCGACATTTTCCAAAGATTTCCGAAGCTTGGAGATGTCCCACTTCAATAATCTCGGAATTGCTTCGCCATCTTGCTGCTCTATGATATTGGCATGCTCACAAAGGTAATACTGCACAAGAAGTAAAATTGTTACAAAAGAGGACAGATTGAAACAAAAGGATCAAATAAGCTATCAAAACAAAAGCCAAACTTAATTATAATGGAAATTGAATATACATTAAGAGTTGGCAATATTTACCATTAACAGCAGAGTACATCCTTTAACCTCCTTAGGGTCTTCATGTTCGGTGTGAATAGACTTCAACAGATATTTTGCAATCGCCCCTGCCCAATCATATTCTTTTATTTTCCCAAGGTCCTCCATGTAATGAACATACAACCAGTTCACAGTTGTTCCAGTTGTCGTGAAAAATAGCGTGACACAAAGGAATAAACAGAACAACCTAGCTACGTCATCAATATGATCTTGGTCGTTCTTTTCTATGAAATCTTCTAAAAACTTCTTCATCATTGTAATTGAAAGCCTATTGTCCTTAACATTCCATTTCCTACTCAACTCGACGTCTCCTTTCTTCCAAGCAATTTCTGGAATTTCTCTATCCCCACAAGTAATCCCAAGAATGAACTTTACATCATCTCTTGTCATCTCCAACTTTTTGCCACCAAAACAGAATGATCTACTCCCCGGATCATATGATTCTATTATCTGTGCAACTACTTTATCACACTTCCGGCACTGAGTTGACACCAATTTTTTCTCCAATATAGAATCCACCAGCAACCAAAACGGTGTTTTCTTCAAGGCAACTTTATGTGCCTCTGTCAGATGCTTCTTGTTTTCCTCGACCAATCGAATCATCGCTTGCAGGTTATTCCTATTGCATATTGATTGTTGGGTCTGCTGTTTGTCAACCCCTTTTCTAGTTCTCCTCACAGGCTGTGATCGACTCTCCAATTGTAATCTTGGCCTAACTTCAACTTGTGTTTGGGCTCTAGACTTTTGGGTATTCCTTTGTCGCTTCACTTCAATTGTTGAACTAGAACTTATTTCAATTGGTCTGTCTGTTTTTTGTCTCTTAGAGGCTGAAGGTGAGGTTAAATCAATGGGTGTAAATGTTTCTTCATCTCGTTCCTTTGGAATAGACGCAGGCCTCTTCTTTGATATACAATCTGTAGAAAAATACGCAAATTACACATGTCAATTACTTGTTCTATAGAAGAATGCTGGAGTAATTAAGAAAATGGACAGAAGACATCTTACTTTTTCGCCCCATTGTTGATAGCAAGCAATATCTGTCAGTATCAATAAAAACTCGTTGAGTTTTCAAACCATAACTGCAAAATGATCCTTTCACGGCTACATAATCAAAGCGCAAAATAAGCCATAACTCCATCACTCATACTACACAATTTATTTGAAAACTATCACAATGGAACAATTAACAGTGCAATTAGCAGATGAATTAGGTTGAGTGTAAACGAAACTAGGGAGATAAACGAAACAGAGAGAGAGGACCTTGATTTTGATCTCGACACGGACGTTGAGAGAGCTGATACCGGCAAAGCACTCGCCGGAGAAAGGGTTGAAGAAGTGCAAATCCGCTTGTGCTATCTGCTTAATTCGTCCTGTTCGAAATCGTTGTTTCTTTGACGATCAATTTGCTGAAGAAGGAGACGCGAGAACGATCGATTGCTAGGGCGCGAGAACGATCGATTGTGCGAGAATGATCGATTGCTAGGGCGCGAGAACGATTGATTGCGCGAGAACGATCGATTTGCTAGGGTTTCTGCAATTAACAGTGGAATTAACAATCGTTGGGGTGAACGACACACGGAGGGTATTTTGGGTAACAAAATAGCTACAGGACCTAATGAGAATTGGATTGCCGCATTTAGCTTTTAGCGGGACCTAGTCGGGTGCAATGCTACCTAATAGGACCGGCCTCTCAAAACCCCTTTGTAAAATTTTGTGCTAGGCCCACTTGGGTCCGACCCGAAATGGCCCAACAATCAACATCCATGGCCTATGGCTATGGTGTACATTGTTTTTCGAGTTTTCGTCGCTGTTTAGGGCTCCGAATGGCCAAATTTGACGTTTTAGGAAAGATTTGAATTGTGAAGTACTTGGGCAAGGAAAATCCGAATTAAGCTGCGCTTTTGGAAAACATCTTAGAATTTTCACTAGTTTTTGTTTTGCTATTATTTTTAAATTTTCTATTTTTGGTAATTTTTCGTTAATTATTAATTCGGCTTCCTTTCCGAGGCAAATCAATTAGGGTTTCAGTTTTTCCTATTTGATAAGTTGTAAGCCTTAAGGGCACGACAGTTATTGATTATTATTGGATGAAAAAGAGTCTAGCAAGTGTTTTCTCTAAACTATCTAGTTTGTGTTCGATTGTTGCACGTCTTTTCTATATAGTCCATAAGACGCCCTGCATCAATAGAACATCTCCAGTACTGGTATTAAGGTGTGATTAAAGTCAGGTTTTGCACAGTTAACAATGAAATTTGGTAAAATAGGTTGCAATAGTGTAGTTATGGTTAGAGTTAGAGTGGCGGGGCTTTATTTTTTTATAGGGTCAGAAATATGGAACCGTTATGCGTACGGGTAATGAATGAGAGGGAGAAAGAGGGAGAAAGAGGAGAGAGGAACATGTTTTGTGTTAGGACTGATACCCAAAAGTGAAAATGAAGAGATAGAAATATGAGAGGCCGCACCTTTATTTGTATACATATATTTGTATGTGTACTTTTTTATATTTAGCAATACCCTAACAACACCATTGCAACACTCCTTGTAATACCCCAGGTTTGGGGGTAGATGGTGTTTAGTCCCACATTGGTTGCTTACATGAGTGATCTTTGGTATATAACAAACCACGTGGGCTACTACTAGTACCTTGGGCTTAAAGATTTTGGCCATGTGGTGTGGCTAGTGGATCAAACCAGGGTACTGGCTAGTGGTCTACATGGGGCGTTCCAAATGGCATCAGAGCCCCGCCTTGGTCCAAGTGGTGGGTAGGATGAGCTCTGCCCCCACGGACACCAGGGGAGGTTGCTGGGACTATGCAACGGGGACGTTGCATCCCTAAGAGGGGAAGATTGTAATACCCGAGGTTTGGGGGGTAGATGGTGTTTAGTCGCACATTGGTTGCTTACATGAGTGATTTTTGGTATATAACAAACCATGTGGGCTACTACTAGTACCTTGGGCTTAAGCATTTTGGGCCATGTGGTGTGGCTAGTGGATCAAACCAGGGTACTGGCTCGTGGTCTACATGGGGCGTTACACTCCTTATCTTAACAATACATTTTGTCATAACAACACAAAAATGACTCACTTTTTACATTTTTGTGTCATATAAAACCATATTTTTGTCATAAGGATTGGAGATGCCCTAAGAGAGAGAGTTGGGAGATTATAAAGAGCCAAAGGGGCTCCTTCTCTGAGATGGAGAGGGAGTCGAGTGATCCGGGGCTCTGGTGAGGGTTAGAGTGAGTTGAGTGGGTGGTGTCTCCTCTTCCATTGTGTTTGTATCTTTCGTACTGTACAAGTGAAATTCTCCTCTCCTAGAAACGTACCCATGTTTGGGGAACCATGTAAAATTACTTGTATTTCTGTGTGATTGGCTTGTGTGTATGTGTGAATGAGCAAACCGGTGGGGTTAGGCAAAACAAGGAAACCAGAATGCATGAAAAAGAATTTGTCATTGTAAATAAACGAATGATGTTCAGTCATGCCCCAAGGGCCTCACGTTTACACAACTCAAATCCTTTCTCAAGTCATTAACAGTTCAATTTTCTTATCATAAATTTGTAAAGTAGTATTTAAATTCATAATCTCATTGAATCATATAATCGTCGGGTCAACTGGCTCAGTAGCATTCTCATCATAGTTATATGAAGCGGGGGAGCGGAGGTACCTGGAAGCTCTCGAGGTTAAGAGCACCGATGTATATATATATATATATATATATATATATATACCATGGGGTTCTAATCCGAGATCCCGGATTAAAGCATTTGGGGTGTTTTTTTTGCGTTGCAAATTGTTTTGGGAAAATCCGAGCCGTCCAATGTGTTCAAAAGGTGTTTTCCAAGGTCCATTCGGGAAATCTTCAAAAAAAAAATACCGGGAGGGCTTGCTCCAAGAAGTTTTTCGCAAAAACTGTATATTACAGTTTTTGCGAAAAACTGCTTGGATCAAGCCCTTCCCGATATTTTTTTTTGAAGATTTCCCGCGTGGACCCTTGAAAAAACCTTTTGAACACATTGGATGGCTCGGATCGTCAAAAAAATGCTCGGATCATGGAGGTCCAGAGGTCCGGATCCCGGATATATATATATATATATATATATATATATATAGGGAATGGTTCTAAGGGTTTGCTTCACATCCGGACTTTTAATTTCCGCACCTCATGATCCAAATTTTTTTTTGACGATCCGATCCTTCCAATGTGTTCAGAAGGTTTTTTCAAGGGTCTACGCGGAAAATCTTCAAAAAAAAATACCGGGAAGGGCTTGATCCAAGCAGTTTTCGCAAAAAATATATATTTACATTTTTTGCGAAAACTGCTTGGATCAAACACTTCCCGGTATTTGTTTTTGAAGATTTTCCGCGTGGACCCTTGAAAACACCTTCTGAACACATTGGACGGATCGGATTTTCCAAAAAAAATTTGCAACACAAAAAACCCCCCTTTTTTCCTTATTTCCGGGAGTGTGGACTAGAAATTTAAGCATGGTTCTAATCCGGACCTTTTATTTCCGGACCTTATGATCCAAACATTTTTTTGACGATCCGATCCGTCCAATGTGTTCAGAAGGTGTTTTCAAGGGTCCACGCGGAAAATCTTCAAAAAAAAATACCGGGAAGGGCTAGATCCAAGTAGTTTTCGCAAAAAATTTATATTTACAGTTTTTGCGAAAACTGCTTGGATCAAGCCCTTCCCGGTATTGTTTTTTGAAGATTTCCCGCTTGGACCCTTGAAAACACCTTCTGAACACATTGGACGGATCGGATTTTCCAAAAATAATTTGCAACACAAAAAAAGTCATGTTTTTCTTATTTCCGGGAGGTGTGGACTAGAACCGTGGGCTATATATATATATATATATATATATATATATATATATATATATATATATATAAGATTTCCCGCGTGGACCCTTGAAAACACCTTCTGAACACATTGGACGGATCGGATCGTCAAAAAAATGCTCGAATCAAGGAGGTCCAGAAGTCCGGAATCCGGAGAAGGAGACCCACATATATATAAATTATAGTTAATTTGAAAACATAATTACTTATCAACAGTTCCTTGACAGCATCACAAGCAACATGTCGATAATGTATGAACTCTTTTTTTTTTAAATCCGAGTATGAACTCTGTAATTGTTAGAGCATCCTTATGTGGCTCTTTGCTTTAGCTTTTGAGTTAAAGTAGAGAGCCAAACCCTCAAAATAAGCCAAAATCAGGCTCACCAAATGGTTGATCAAATTGGTTAAGCTTCTAATTTTGCTATAGTACCAGTGCACTCACACACCAGTGCACTATTCACACACTGTTCATGCACTGTTCATTTTTTTAATATTACTTTTGGGGAGTAGGAGTAGAAAGAAAAAATAATTTAATGCAGTAAAGTTAGAATAGAGAGCCTGATTCTGTGAACTTTTGTAAAAGTGGCTTGCTAAATTGTAAAATGTGTTTTTGAAGTTAAATTTGGTGCTCCTGATAAGAATGCTCTTAAATGAAATCTACAAAGGAAGATCTTGGACAGCTGTGGTCCGCAACTCCATTATAATATCAATATGCTTTGAAGGTATTCCAAGTTGAAAATTGACCAGTCATTTGACCGGATGGTGGAGCAGTAGTTTTTAATACTATAATTGTGTTCAGAAGGTGTTTTCAAGAGACCATACCATATGATCCTGAGAAATATCCCTTTCTGGTTGTCTTTATAATCCACTCCAGCCTTGCGACCATAGATTTTGGTTTCAGTTTTTCCCCTTAGACTTTAGTTGCTTGTTTATAATTGTAGTTGTTTTGTGGAGTTTCTAGCTTCAGTTTTCAGTTGTTTTGTGGAGTTTCTAGCTTCAGTTTTCAGTTGTTTTGTGGTGTGTCCGATCTGGAAATTGTGTCCAAACTGTGTGTGTGTGTGTTCAAGTCATCTTGATGACTTATGAGCGGTGGGGATGGTAATTACTTCTCTATTGCACTTTGCCTTTACAAACGATTATAGCTAGCCTAATGCTGCATTTTGGACTATAGTGTAATAATTACTTCTCTATTGCACTTTGCCTTGTATTCTTTGTAGTACCTTGGTATGCATGGTTCTGCGACCTTTGTAGTAATTGAGCACATTTTCTCATGACAGGTCTTGTATCTAATCTGTTTCCTGCAGAATATTTGGCCTGTCATATGCATGTATATATTCCTCTGTGTTTATCCGAGTCTGATTCATGTTGAAGGTTTGTGCCAGGTATGAGAAAAAAAAGTCTGGAACTGGTCAGGTCTTGTACACCAATTATGAGAAACATTTGCAGGAAACATCTGCACGAAGTGCAGCAAAGCAAGTCCTGCGAAAAGGAAAAAATATTGCCCAGTTCCCAATCCTTAGAAGAAAGTTTGCAGCTACCTTCCAGTTCCCAATCCTTAGAAGAAAAGCTGGAAAATTTGTGGCCTTTAGCTTGTCAAAATTTCCGGCCTTTAGCTTGTCATTACTGGGGGAAGGATTGGCGCCCTTGAGATCCTTCTTATTAGTCAAATCAGGATTTGGACTAAATGTGGCAGCATTACTTCGGGAGAGCGTCATTTGTATCAAATCCAACAACGAGGGGCTTTTCCTCAGACGCAAACCAAAGGACTTGGCTCATCAAGAGGATTGTATTGGGAAGGTGGGATGGGAAACTCATTATTTCCAGTGGTCCACTGCTCATAAATAAAAAAAATTATGTAAAAAACAATATCCATTTCCACCGCATGAAAATAGAAGCCAATCTTTGACCATTAAAAATTTATAAAGGCAATAATAAAATTCAATAAAAAGAAAACTTAAAGCTGAATAAGTTAGATGGCAGCTGAGTTCAAAACCCGAACTTAATGCAAAATAACATCGATAAACGTCATACTTAGGCATTCAACACCATATGAAGTGCTACTTGTTAAATGCTCCAAAACAACTGGATTATTCTAATTTTACAAATAGCCTCTCAATCTCCGCAATGGCTAATGAAATCAACAAAATTACTATCGTCCCACTGGATCACATCGATGGTCCTTTTCCACACTTAAGCAACAACCCTCCACCTTTTTCTGCTAGCAAAGTAGGTAAGTCCATGCATAGAAAAACCAATTCCAGTTCAAATATCAACTTCCATCCACAATCCAGCCCCTATTATAGTTTTTTAGTTTTTGGACAGAAATTACAAGGCAAATTATACCAAGTTGTAAAGCAAGCTTAAGTAGAAATCAAAATCAAGACCCAACGCACAAGCATTAGCAAATTGTAAATGCACTTTCACAGCTTCCATGACAACCCATCTTATTTTCAGATTCAGCATAGGGTAAATACCACAAGGGGTTGGCCTGGTGCCTAAAATTTGAGAGTTGAAACATTTGCCTTTCATAATCTGGGTTTCTATACCTTACATCTGTCTAAGAGCCTAAGTGCTGAATTATAGCATCTACTTGTATAGCTATAAGTTATACATGGTAAATCACAACGATGGCTAATGTTTTTCTATTCAAACATCATATATTTTAGCCATTAATGGAGCCTATATTGAAGTTCACGATTCGCATCTTTCATACAAGATTTTCTCAAATAATCAGGACAAGTACAAGTCTCTTTGAGGAATAATATTAAACACTTGGTGTGCTAGCGCTGATTTAGCTCTGTCCCAAAAAAATGGTAATTATATGGGTACAGAACCCATTGCACAGATCAAGCTCGGGGACCCACTTTTGGGTCCCACATGAACAATCCGAGCCGTTCATTCATCTTAAAATTAAATTTTGAAGGGCCTTGTGTGAAAATTCAGCTCAATCGGACATCTCTAAGTACTTGATCTCTAAGTACTTGAAAAATAAGGACACCAAATCCTATTATGCTTTAGATAGGGATGATGATTTGGGTATTTCTTTGGTGTCTCACATGCCTGTTAGCCACTCGATGGAGTCGCAGTGGATTTTAGATTCTGGTTGTAGCCATCATACGTGTCCCAATAGGGATTGATTTTCTGACTTGAAGCCATTTGAGGGCGGTGATGTTCTTGTAGGTAATGGCCATACTTGCAAGACTTTGGGGATAGGCACAATCAGGTTGGTTATGCATGATGGACTTGTTTGGACTTTGGAAAACGTTCGGTATGTTCCGGATGTGAAATTTAATCTCATCTCTTTGGGTACTTTAGAGTTTGATGGCTTGATGATCATTTTGAAGAATGAGACTCTAAAGGTTTGTATGGGCAAGTTGGTTGTGATGGAGGGCGTGAGGCGCAAGAAATTGTATTTTCTTGAGGGGAGTACAGTTTTAGGTGGAGCAGTCACGGGCGCTACTGTTATTGGGGAATCTGTTTTGGATACTACCGCTTTGGTGCACGAATGCTTGGATGAAGATTTGGGGAAGCAATTGGGGGTTGGTTTTGGTGAGCATTGTGTTTTGGGGAGGCAACTTGGAGTCAAGTTCGGCATGGCAGTCGACCACTTCTTTGGGAAGCTTGACTTTGTTTGGGGGTCTGCTTTCGATTTGGTTTTTTCTCTTGGAGGTACGTATCAATTTGCTTTGTTAATTAGTCTATTGTTCTCGCTGCTATTGGATCTATCCTTTGGATTTTGCTTATGGGTATTTGCTGCTGGTGGAGATAGATCATTTGAAGACTAACTTGGGTTTCAACATGAAGTTGGGACATTGGTTTTGAATTTTGGGTACTACAGATTTGGAGACTTTGGTCTATGGGGTTGAGTTCGAAGATTCGGACTCAATCCACCTTGCACTTGTTTAACCACCCTTCGGGGTGTACACGTCTTAAGACACGGTTTGGAGCGGCTTGAAGAGGGTTTTGGTTAGTGTGGTGGGGTAGGTTTTCAACTTAGGAAAGTAAGCCACCGAAAGTCGCGCTGAGTAGGGTTCCGGCGAGAGCACCTGCAAGACTCAAAGAACGTTAGGCTACCCGGCCGGGGTTTGGCCGGAATACCCCTCCGATGCTTAAGTCAGAGACTGAATATAGGAGAAGAGAGGAAACTAGGGTTTTGTGAGTATGATTGTGTGTACCTTTAGTTGAGGGTGAAACCCCCTTTTATAGGCTCTCTTCACTTGGCGTCCAAGATACCTAGTCCGTCCGGGATACACTCGTATCCCTAAATCTCCAGAGCTTCGCCTTTATCGGGATACTTGATGATGCTTTTCAAGGTAGCTTTTCCGATTAGGGCGGACTCCAATCTCCACTAAATCTCCGTATCTGGAGCTCCGCTTTTATTGGGATACTTGATGATGATCATCAAGGTAGCTTCCCCGATTAGGGCGGACTGCTATCTCGAGTAGATCTATCAAGCATCTTCTAGAATCACCTCTACGCCGCCCGGACTTTTACTCCGCCCATTGGGACGGTCCATCCCAACTGGGCCTAGTCCGTCCAGGTCACGCTCTGCTAGTTCGACCCAATTAATTCGGGGGCCTAAAATCCGGCCCACCTCAATTAGTTTGCATCTTGGGCCGGCTCTTGGTTTGGTTTGGTTCGTTTGGTTCTTTGTTGTTTTGGTTTTAGTTTTGGGTTTGGCTATCGAGACTTGGAGTTTGAAGTTGTAGCGACTTGTCTTTTGGTTCTGAAGATTGCTCGAAGCTTCAGAAATTTGTTGGGTTTGTTCCGATGCTTGTTTTTTGGTTTGGATCATCTGCAGTTTGGTAATCTGTTAGATTTTGGATTTGTTGAGGACTTGGTTGCTTCCTTTGGGTTTTGGATTGTCCTTTTTTGACTCTCTTTTGGGTTCGAGCTTGATGAGAGTTTGGTTCGTGGCAGTTCGATTTGAATTTGGTTTTGGCTCGCTTGGTGCTTGGTTTTGGATATCTCGTCAATGTGGAGATTTGTTGATTTTTGGCTCGATTTCCTCGTTCGGAGCATCTATGGTCCAGACCAAGGCTTCTTTGGTCCGGACCAAATAATTCTGAGCAGTTTGGGAAGTTTCTGCACGTATGATCCGGACCAAGGTTTTGGTGGTCCGGACCAAGGTCTGTGGTCCGGACGGAAATTTTGGTGGTCCAGACTACCAAGTCATGTGGTCAAGAAACATCTCAGCATCCCATGGTCTGGACGAGGATTTTGGTGGTCCGAACCATGGCGACGGGAAATAAGATTATGTAAGGTTTTTTAGGGATTTTTTTTGGGCTTAAAAGTCCAATATGATTATTTCTTGTTGGACACTCATTTGTTTAGTATAAATACATGTATTATGCCTCTTTTATTGGTGTGAGAGCAAATATTAGGGCATTGGGTTACGGTTTTGAGAGAGTTGCCTTTGTTTTGGCTTTTGGTGAGTTTGGGTATAAGATTTTCTGTAGATTTCTTCTTTGTAGCTCTTTTGAGCATTCGTTTTGTTAGTGAAACCATTGATCGACTGCCCGTGGACTAGGCTTACATCCCAAAGTAAGGCCGAACCACGTAAATCTGTGTGTCTCTCTCTCTTTTCTCTTTTGTTTTCTCTCTCCTTCTCTCATGTTTGGTTTGGTTAATTGGGTTTACTTGTCAACTAGTTATTTGTTCTTCGAATAAATATTCAATACCATCAATTGTATTGGGTGTGGTTGAGTCTTGGGTGGCCTTCCGCACAACATTTATAGGTAGTCTTTTTCCTATTGTGATATTTACAGCAGCGTATCAGATACCAACTTTCTAGTGGTAGAATCTTGTGTTGGAATGATCGCGTAATAGAATTTTTGGGGCTGGGTATCCTACCCGAGCATGCAAGTGATGAGAACCTGTCGGCCCTGTAGTAATTCGGAATTCCTCGGGTTAAAAATAGGAAGAAAAAAAGGAATGGGGAAAAGATTGTTTGCTTACGACCTCCGACCCCAATTGTGCACGTCTAATGCTTGATGTTTTTGTTTGAGATATATGTCGTTTAATATACATAATCTACAATCTGTACAAGCAAAAGAATTTATCTGTATAATTTGAAAGAAAAACAGAAGACTTGATGGAAATTGAAGGTTTGAACTTGTACAAGGGGTTTTTGTAAGCTAAGAAGAGAATTGATGATGACAAATTCTCGGTCTTGCATAGTTTTTGATGGTTCATATAAATATATGGAGCTATTTAAGAGCCATTTTTAGAAAGTGCACTGGAGATGATAAACAAAAAAACCAACTCCTTTACGCGGTTCATTATATATATGCGTCCCGAACTTCATGGGCATTGCAAATTTCAATGTGGCGGAGAATTACAAAGGTTTCATTTACCAAAACCTCCAATACAAATAAAATAGTATGTGTGCACGTACCACGCACACAAGTCGTGCACAAATGATTTTTGTGAGGCCTATCTTGAGTCTTATACAGATGATCCGAACTGTTAATTTCTTGAATAATAGCTAGCCTACCCTTTTCAACAGTGTACGCTCATCTATACGCATACACAAATCTGTTCTTTTTATATGGCGAAGTTACTCGATTGTCGTGCTTATGTCCCACATGATACCAATAGAGTATAGCTATCGCTACCAGCCTCTTAATTTTTTTAATCTAACTGCCAATTGACTTGAAGGTTTTTGTTTTGTACTGTATTCGTCTTACCTCCAGTTTTGCAATGCGTATCAGCGTATGGTATTGACAAACATAGTCCCGTGCCATTCATATAAGCACAAAAAAATATTTTATGTTTTTATCTCTTATCGCTTTACAATTTAACATGTAATTGAAAATAATTAGTGAAAGCAAGTTTAAACGTCAGGGAAGTATGGAAGTTTTTTCGTTTTACTCTAAAATGGGAAATTGAAAAGAGATGAATAATAGTGGCCGAAGTTTATTTTTGTTTCTCTGAAACACCGAATGTATTATGTGTCATATGTGTGCAAAAGAAGGTCGTGACATCATTTGTCACGAAAATTTCGAATTGTTCGTTGTGTTCTTTGCCAGATTAAATTTCAAAAACCTAACTCTAGTCAACTCTCTCGCAAATTAAGTACATTGTTGTGCTCTTCACCAAATTCAGTTTGAAAAAGACATCAAAAGTCTGGCCTACTCTCTCTCTCTCTCTCTTCTCAAAGGCTCCTTAGTGTCAAAGGTGTAGCACGAGCCACTGACCACTACCAAAGGTTCTTCTACTTGGCCTGCTCAATATGCATTGTAGGACTGCTCTATGTTCACCTTCAAAACATGAAAGGGTCTCACCATCGTGTGACGCCATATATATATTTCCATGTTTTTGTCACAAAGTGCATTATATTTGTGGCATAGACAGATAAGAAGAATAGGATTGAAGTTGGTTTCCTTTCAAGTATAATTCTGCATCCTCGAGTGAAGAGGCAATGAAAAAGTCATTTGATCAAACAGTTCAGGACCTGTAAGTTGATTTCTTTTCAAAAGTTAACTTTTGAAGTAATTACACTTTTGATATTGATGTCATGACTAATTCTGGAAAGGTGCATAATTATATGACTTAAATGTTACCTAAGGCTTTTTGCATCATTTCTGTTAGCATTTTAACAATGCCCTGGTGTCAGCTCAATTGTTTACATGCCAAGACCATCAGAGATATGCCCAAGGTCAGGCTAAGCTTGGACAAAGGGCAATGTGATTGCATTCCAAAACACACATCAGTCCATTGCTACTGTCATTTTGTCGCAGAACTTGGCTTATGTTTTCTTAACACTCCCACTCGATCAAAATATACCTTTGATTAGAAGAATAGGAAAAACTATGAATTTTTCGTAGCATAACAAATGTTGTAATTGTTGTTACTTACATCACCAATGACATTATTAGTCTATTCAGATATATAAATTAAAAATAACGATATTGTCTTGAACTCTCCCACTCGAGTTCAATTTCAGACCGATTTCAACAAAATTCCTTTTCTTTTCTGTCGTCGAGTTTTTCCACTATAGGGCTGAAAACATGATATTGTTCCTTCACATGTGATAGTATCTCAATTCCTTTTGAAGTTTTGCTGGCATCTCTTAAAGGAATGGTCCTATCCCAAGCAAGTAATTGCTTAATAGCTTGGTTCAGGGCAAGTCTTAGTTTCAGTCTGTTCCCTTTCCCTAGGCTAGGTCCAATATTGATACATGTCCCCAGTGATAGTAATCGCTGAATGCTGCGTTTCTTGGCACATCTTTTCTTGGGTTGACCAACGGAAAGCATGGGAGAAAGATGCACAAACGAAAAAGGGCGACTGCATAAAAGGTTTGCTACAGCCTAGGAAAGGAAGGAGGGTTACAGACCCGCTGGACGTTCTTTGCCCTTCTCTCTACCTGGAGAAAGAAGTCGAGGGAGACACCTTCACCGCTCAACCAGGAGGTAGAGCCAAATACACAAACAACGGAGAAAATTACAGTACTTACAGCGTGCCATTCAAACTAATTGCATTAATTAAGAGTAAGAAAAAACGATTGAGTCGATGGCACCGAAGTCGGAACTGAAATCGGCACTGAACATGCCTCAGGCAAAACTTCTTTTTCGAAACTGGATAGAACTTTACCAAGTCCGAACGATTGTCAACTACCAGATCCGCAGGTCTACAATAATTCAAATTTTTTTTTTTTGAATTAAAAGGGGTCGAGCAGTATGGTCTGGAATGTTTGTGAAGATTTGTTCTTTAAGCTAATTGGTATCAAACATATGTTAAGAGGTTCTTGATTTCATTTAGGGCGTACAAAAAATATTGTTTAGACATGCTTTTGATCACGTGTGCACCTCTATAAAATCTTTTCTTGCTTGGACATTATTACTGCCGGCCAAACTACTTTAATTTTTCCCGATGCTTTGTTTTAAATCCAGGTGATTGATTTTGAAGACATAGAAGCATCGATGGAATTGACTCAAATCAGGAATGGAATTTCCCTCCATCTCACCTGGACCACCATTAAGGGAAAGGTAGGGAAATAGTAAGTTGTTATTTCATAGGGATATGAAAATATGGATATTTATAGTTCAGATTAGTTATATCAAGTTGCATTTGTAGTGGGAAAACACAATATTTTCTAACATGTATATTTGAATCATTCTTTCATTATTTTGGGCGCTTCATCAAAATACATCAATTAAACTAATGGAGAGTCGTGTTGGGCACGACGCCCCGAACCTAGTCACAATAAACAGGAACATGAAAGTGAAATGCAAATCTAAATTATTGTCTTGTTATTGGGCCAAGGTGGATTTTATCACCATATTTAACAATTTTAAAGTAATGGCAACATCTTGTTGCTTGTTATCTTGGTCTTGATACTTTTGCTTATGATGATGGGGAATAGAACAAAAAGGCAGTGAAAAAGGGTGAAAAACCTTTTTGTGTTCAGCCACTCCATTTCGTTGTGGAGTATACGGTGCCGTTTTCTCATGAATAATTCCTACTGACTCACAGTAATCGGAAAAATAATATTCACCACCCCTATCCGACCTTAAACGTTTTATTGTTGTTCCACATTGATTTTCAACTTCAGTTTTAAAAGTGATAAACTTTTCAAGAACCTCATCTGTGGAGTGCAATAAATATACATGACAATACTTAGGAAAATCATCTATGAAAGTTACAAAGTATTTCTTGCCTCCTCTTGTGGGGATGCTATGCATGTCACATACATCACTATGAATGAATTCTAACAACATTGTAGTCCTAGCAACTTTAGGAAATGGAGCCCTAGTGATTTTAGTAAGCGAACATACATTGCATTTATCAACCAAATCATTATCATACTTAGGAATTAAATCTAACTTAACCATCATATCAATCTTCCTAGTATTAACATGTCCTAAACGATTATGCCATAAAGAAAGAGAATCAAACAAGTAAGCATAAACTGTTAATGTGTTATTAATGTTGAGTTTGAACATGCCCTCATACACATAGCCCTTTCCAACAAATGTGCCACTCTTAGACAGAACAAATTTGTCTGCCTCAAACACTAGCCTAAAGCCATGCTTATTAAGCAGGCTTCCGGATACAAGGTTTTTCCTAACTTTTGGTACATGGTAAACGTCAGTCAAAGTTAAAGTCTTCCAAGAAGTGAACTCCAAGTCCACTGTGCCTTTGCTTTTGATAGGAGCAATTGACGAATGTCTCATGTAGAGAACCGAACCGTCATCAACCACTTCATAGTCGGTGAAGAACCTCTTATCATTGCAAATATGCTTTGTAGCCCCTGAGTCAATCCACCAATTTCCGGCATCCCCAACCATGTTAACTTCTGACACAATGACCAAAAACTTACCCTTTGGACCTGATGCCTCTGGATCCTTTTTCTTCTTTGACTTGCAGTCCTTTTTGAAGTGCCCCGGTTGACTGCAACGCCAACACTCAACCTTTGGCCTTTTCCCTTTTGGGTCATTGGCCCGGTCGTAGCCTCGCCGGCCTTTCCGTTTCTTACGTTTACCCTTGTTGGAACCTTTTCTTTCTTCCACAACATGAACTTTAGGGCCTCATTTGATTCGGGTATTAGGTACCTGGGATTGGACTATTTGTAACTAATCCCGCACAATCCCTCGTTTGGTTCCTGAAAAATCGCATGGGATTGACAATCCCAGGACAGTTTTAGTCCAATACGTATGGGATTGTGTAATACCTAGGGGGTGTGGGACTAAACAGTCCCGGATAAAAATACATGGAAGGAGTTGAGTTCAATAATTACAAAATTGCCATGGAAATAAAACCCTTGTACAGATTGTTTCATTCTTCTTCTTCTTCCTCTCACGCCTACTCTCTCTCTCTCTCTCAACAAGCTATGGAAGATTGAGTTCGTCATTCTCTCCATTCACGATTTTAGGTTTTCCGAGCAAACCCATTTCGTTAGTACGGGCTGCAATCGAAGTAGTCAATTCATGTTGAACTTTTTCTGGACTTTGTTATTCCGAGCAAACCCATTTCATGTTGAACTTCGTTGAAATTTTTTTCCAGATCTGTTTCGTCTGTAACCCTTTTTTTTTTTTTCCAGATTTCTTGTTTGTTTCATAGAGATGGGTTTCTGATTGAAGCCTTGAGTGTTGTTGGCTCCTTCACAGTGATTCACCCGAAATGTAGTGAAAATGGGTTTCTGGGTTCTTTTAGATAAGATTCGGACAATCTGTTGAGGAATCGAAAATTTGGGTTCATAAGTATGAAGATTGCCTTTGCTGCCATTGTAGATCTTTTACGGGTTTTTTTCCCCTTCTCGATATATATATCTTTTCTTGATGTGATGATCTTCTCTCTGTTCAACCTTGAGATCTGTTTTGTCTTGGCAACCTTGAGATCTTTTCTTGAAATTAATCCCGAAATGTAGTTTTGGGAAACAAACATGGGATTGACCAAAACATGAAATATCCCAATGTTAATCCTGCATGAATCAAACAGGGGATTGTGTGAGATTCAGTACTAAATTAGTCCCAGGACAAATAGTCCAGGACTATCAATCCCACCTATTTTAGTCCGCGAATCAAACGAGACCTAGAGGTATTATCCCCAAGTTCTTCCTTCTCTTGATGCCTTGTCTGTTCCTCCACAGTGAGATGAACAACCAATTGCTCCAGCGTAAGTTCCTCGGTTTGGTGCTTAAGACTTTTCTTGTAGTCTTTCCAGGAAGGATCAAGTTTATCGATCACAGAAGGCACCACGATCGATTCATCCATGTTCATGTTCTTAATCTTAAACTGATTCAGAATATGTTGAATTTCGTGCAGTTGATCAATCACAGACTTGTTGTCTACCATTTTATAACTCATAAACTGACTGACTAGAAACTTCTTGCTTGTTGCATCCTCAGTCAAGTAGCAACCCTCCAATGATTCCCACATCTCCTTTGCTGTCTCCGTATTTGAATACTCGTCAAATAGAGCGTCCGAAAGTGCATTCAGAATGTGCCCATTGCAAATGTAGTCATCGTTCTCATGTTTCATCCTCACCCGTGTCTCCTCCAATGTCTCATCTTCTTTCTCCTCTGGATACGGTGTAGTGAGGACATACACGACATTCAATGTCGTGAGCATGAAGTGCATCTTCTTTTGCCAACGCCTGAAGTTCCCGCCATCAAACTTTTCCAATTTCAAGAAGTCCTGTGTTAATTGTCGCAGAGACCTTGATGCTGATGCCATTCCGGAATATTGTTTTCGATTGTTGGGGCAAATATGCCATTCCGGAATACTATTTTCGATTGTTGGGGCAAATCTAGGAGTCTTCGAGAAATCTGAACGCCTTGATGATGGAACCTATAGAAACTTGCTTCAAGGCACGTTACTGAGTTGCTTTCAGAAAACAGTATTCGCCCCCACTGTTTGGTGTGCACCGGGTTGATAGCGAATCTGTTCGAGGATACAACGAAGCCCGATCAATTCAATGATCTTCTGCTTGCGTCCGCACAAACGAAGGACAGACAGAATACCGAGTCAAATTTGTGATCAAATGAACCAAAGATTTGTTAACACCGTTTCTGCAGAGTAACAGTGTAACAAAACAAGACAGCAACTAGAAAGTATTTTGGCAGAGTAATAGCGTTATGAAACTATACAAAATGATTGTGTCTAGGGCTCTATTTATAGACCAAAACACACATTTTCGCAGGGGGTTGCACCCTTTCATAAAGGAACGCACCATTTCATCAAGGGACGCACTCTTTCACCAAAGGACGCACGCTTTCACCAAGGTTGCACCATTTCACCAAGGGACGCACCCTTTCACCAAGAGTCGCACCCTTTCACCAAAGGATGTACCTTTTCACCAAAGGTCGCACCCTTTCAAGTAGCCAACAACCCAAAACTTTTTCAGTAGCTTTCTCAAGGCACAAGGAATATTTTGATAAAACCCCAAGCTAAAAACTCATTTTATTTTGATAAATCCCAACAGAAGTTAATTAGAGGGTGAGTTAGTAGGTTGTCAACCACATACCCAGCTTCTGCATAGAAAACAATTAGAGACGGGTTTGCAATAATAACTGGTTTGTTACAGAACAATTCTTGATGCTCACATCGATCTTAAAAGTCTCTTTATAGATTCAAACCCCAGACCTCCTCTTAGAAGCTAAGAGGTACCGAAAGATGTGGTTTTTAATTTGCATTTCCGCGAAATATGTGGCTTTATATATTTGCATTTGTAGCACTTTGAAGCACGTGAGGTAATTAATCTAGTTTGAAATTCGTAAATAGTAATAGTTTGTTGACTTTGGAGGGAAGTGACAGATCGATAATCATCCACTGCTTTGTCCATTTTCTCATGCGGGTCTAGCGCCATCTTGTAGGGAGAATCTAACATGGATGTAAATCATATTGCTCAATTCTATTAAGAAATTACTAATGGTAGACTTCTTCTTCTTGATATGTGTGCAAGAAACCTGTACCAGCCTATACTAAGGGGATAAGGAACCGATCATACGGTGAGAATCGAACCATGAACCTCATTTTGATAAAAGACTGTCCCAATATTTGTATAAGTAAAGATGAACAAATTAACGAAATCAACAAGCAGAATTTAACGCCAAAATATATTGCGGCATTAGTACTTATGAAAAAATATCCATTTAAATCACAATGAATTATAAGTTCATAATAATATTATACATTTATACTTACATCATTCTAATAGCAATTTTAGCGTAGAGTTGTTTATATATATATATATATATATATATATACGAAATCTTTCCCATCAGGACTCCCTGATATGGGCTTCCCATCAGGGACTCCTATTTCCCGATCAAATTTTCACGATCCGAACCGTCCAATGTGTTTAAAAGGTGTTTTTAAGGGTCCCCGTGAAAAATCAGTGAAAAAAAATACCGGAAAGGGCTTGATCCGATCAGTTTTCGATAAAAACTGTATATATGCATTTTTATCGAAAACTGATCGGATCAAGCCCTTCCCGGTATTTTTTTTCACTGATTTTTCACGGGGACCCTTAAAAACACCTTTTAAACACATTGGACCGTTTGGATTGTGAAAATTTGATCGAGAAACAGGAGAATTGGAGGGCTCCCTGATGGGAAGCCCATCAGGGAGTCCTGATGGGAAGTGGATAAAAATTTTTGGATAAAAAGTCCGGAAATGAAAAGTCCGGATAGGAAGTGGAACCTATATATATATATATATATATATATATATATATATATATATATATATATATATATATATATATATACGGCAATTATCCAATCCGGGATCCCGGATTGGAGGTTTTTTGGTGTTTTGATGCTTTTAATTTTTTTTTTTGGGAAATCCGAGCCGTCCAATGTGTTCAAAATGTGTTTTCCAAGGTCCAGGCGGGAAATCTTAAAAAAAAAATACCGGGAAGGGCTTGATTCAAGCAGTTTTTCGCAAAAACTGTATATTTACAATTTTGTGAAAAACTGCTCGGATCAAGCCCTTCCCGGTATTTTTTTTTGAAGATTTCCCGCGTAGACCTTGGAAAACACCTTTTGAACACATTGGATGGTTCGGATTTTCAAAAAAATATCGGGAAGGTGGAGTCCCGGATCCGGGATTCCCGGATTAGATCGGGACTCTATATATATATATGTATATATGGGGGCGGTTCCGTTAACACAACATTTGACACAATTTTTTTTTGTGAACCCCACGCGAATGATCGGAGCCGTTCAAATTGTTTAAAATATGTTTTTAAGATTATCTGTAAAAAATTAACTCATTTGAATATCGGTAAGGGCTTGATCAGTTCATTAGTTGATTCCCCGTATATACATATATATAGATTTTCTAGTCCAAACCTCCCGAAAATAAGAAAAAATTGATTTTTTTTGTGTTGCAAATTATTTTTGGAAAATCCGAGCCGTCCAATGTGTTTAGAAGGTGTTTTCAAGGGTCCACGCGGGAAATCTTTAAAAAAAAATACCGGGAGGGCTTGATCCAAGCAGTTTTCTCAAAAACTGTATATATATATTTTTTGCGAAAACTGCTTGGATCAAGCCCTTCCTGGTATTTTTTTTTTGAAGATTTCCCGCGTGAACCCTTGAAAACACTTTCTGAACACATTGGACGGCTCGGATCATCAAAAAAAATTTGGGACCATGGAGGTCCGGAAACGGGACTCCCGGATTAGAAGGGCTCCCTATATATATATATATATATATATATTAGTTGGTGGGCATATTAAACCGGGCTCATGTGGACACTGTCCGATACGCCGTAAATGTAGCATTCTTTTTGTTGTACTACTAAGACTTTCTAAGTTGAATTCTAAAGCAAACGTAAAATAAACTAACTCGATGAGTGAAGTATAATTGATTGCGATTAAAACTTGGTGCCATCACTGGTTTGTAACTGTGGGTTCTGTAGCTGGGGTTTAGATTTTATTTTGCATTGAATTAATTGCGATTAAAACTTGGTGCATTAATTACTGGTTTGTAGGTGTTGGGTCCATAGTTGGGGTTTGGGTTTTATTTGATTGTTTGGTTGTGTTCTTGTTAGCCTTTTAATCTTTTGGGTCTTGAGAGGCATATGATTTCCGTATATGGGGTCCCAACCTCGTTGGGATGCCGCTACTTGTTTTGGGTGCCTTCTCTTGTTCCGTTTAATCTTGTTTGCTCGATATTTGCTTAATAAAATATTTTTTGCTGTTCAAAAAAAAATTTATTTTGCTACGGGATAGTGGTGATATTGACATCGGTCTTATAGGTCTCTCTGTAGATTCGAATTCCAAACCTCCCCTTGGAACTAAGAAGCCCATTAATTTTGCCACCACAAATTATGACACCACACCCCAATATTTGTAACATACACTAAAAGAAATTACCAAAAAAAAAAAAGCACACTAAAAGACAAATCTCAGAGTGAGATTATCAAAATTTATAGTGACAAAATCATTTCCGTCTTTGTGTGGGTGTGTTTTGTCTGTATGAAACCTGCACTAGCCTAATCTAAAAGGGTAGGGACTCGGATTATATTGTGAGAATCAAGCTCAGAACCTCATCATGGTTAAGAGACCAGCTCCATTAATTGTAGACTTGACTATCACAATATTTGTATGAGTAAAGATGAACAAACAAAATCAGTATGCATAATTTGGACGCAAAATGATATCGCAACATTAGGACTTAATTATAAAGAAAATATTCACTTAAATTATAACTGATTATAAATTTTTTGTTAATGTCGTCGTTGCATCATTATAAATTTATAACAATGTTGGCATATTGAGCCGGCCAGCTCACGTGGGCTTCGTCAGTTATGCTGTTAATATAGTGATTTTTTTTGTTTTTACGGATCATCTGGAAAAAGGGGGTTTGTACCGAGTAAATTCACGCCGTCCATCCTGAGATCCGACGGTTTGGATACTGTGCACTGTCTCTCTCTCTCTCTCTCTCTCCTCATTAATAGCAACTTGGATTAAAAACAGAAAAACCAAAATCTGTACGGCATCCAAGCCATTGGATCTCGGATGAATGACGGAGATTTGCTAGGTGCAACCAAAAAAGATTTTCTCGCTGTTAATATTCAAATGGCTTACCCAACTCTTTCTTCTTCTTCTTCTTTTTTTCTAGTCAAACTTAGTGTTTCCTTAGTGTTAGCCTATTAGATCACGCGCTATAAAAAGGACAGACCAATTTTCTAGATCTGTTCCATAAACATCCTGGTCCTCTCTCCAACTCCAACTCCATCTACGTGATCAATCTGCTGCTATTGAGAAAGAAGGAGAGAAAGATGGGTGACGCTGATGTTGATGTTTTCCAGGAGACCTTGAAGGAGCTTACAGCAAGCTCCAACCTCAGTTTAATGATTGAGGAGAAACATCAACTTCAATCTCTTGAAGAGGAGATAAAATACTTGAGAGGATTCCTCAAGGATACGGAGAAGAAACGCAACGATCATCCAGAAGTGATGAAACTTGTGATGCAGATCAGAGACCTGGTATCTGAGGCAGAGAACATCGCAGAACTACTTGTAGTTCATGCTTTCAATGCGGATCATGCCCCTTATTCTCTTCTTGAACATCACAATCACGTCGAAAGTGTCAAACGGGGGATGAAGATTCTTGCGGCTGAGGTGAACAAAATTTTCCAGGAGAGCATGTTTTGCATTGAAGGAGTAGAAGTCAAACAGGTCAAGCCCTCTTCTTCCGGAAGTGGAGGTATTGTTACATATTTTCAATATTTTTGGAATCCAAGTTAGTTTTGATATGACTTTAGTGTTTTATGCCTTCAGTTTTAGCTATGTGGGGCTTTCACGAGTGTAATAATCATATAATAAGTGTGATACCAGCAAAGTGAAATTCTAATTTAGTTACAAGCTCTAAAAAATTTGTTGTGTCTTTATAAAGTTAACAAATCAGTTTTCACCTTTTATTTTGGTTTTTTTATGAAGCAAAATTATGATTTTTATGATTCATGTGACTCAACGTCATGGCCCATTTTATGCATTGAAAAATATGGGAAATGATAAGAACAGATATTCAAAGTACAAATCCAGACACAACTATATCCGAAACCATCCGAAGCACACATTCACACATGCATCGACGATTCTGGGCATGGTTGTGTCCAAATCTGTGTTCCTTCCCGTGGTTTTCCCTAGTTAAGAATCTCTCCGTTTGTAGTCTTCACTAATTATCATTTGTAACATCAACCGTAACACGGATCATAAGAATGCATGGTACGAAACCATACAAATGTAGGTGAATGCTATAATACACCTTAATTTAGCATTAAATCAATGATTTGATGATAACAACCACCTTTGTTTTCCTTCTCCCCAGGTAATTATATCGAAATGAGAGTCCAACGAGATATACAATAATATTGTAAATAAACGGCTTAAAGATTATTCAAAAAGATTACTCCCTCCGTCTCATTTTAAGTGCTCCCTAATAGATTCTAATTTTTAAGAAGTCAAAATTATTGCTTAGATTTTCCAAAATTAACGTTTGAAAGTGTGAAGTTAATTTAATATATTAAAATTTCTTATATTCCAATACAGATCTCAAATGTTTATAATATGGATCTTATTTGATACATATGGATTAACTTTTTTTATGAAAAACATCGTAAATTGAAAGATATAGACATTTTGAAAATGATACGAATATCAACACTGAACAAACCAATTAGGATGGAAAAAGTAATATTAAGGTTAAAACTAGAAGTTTGGCAAGTTTTGATGGTTGTTTTTAGAAATGAGATATTTATTTTGGGACATCCCAAAATAAAAAAATAAAAAATAAAAAATAAAAAGGTATCTATTAATGTATGTGATACGAGAATGGTTGCATTCCAAGAATTAATTTTTGGTTAAACTTATTACGACCGCTTCTGTAACTTTTGGATTCGTCCTTGATCTATCATAATCTTCCCTTTATGTTACAATTGGAGGTTCAGGTTCATCAAGAGGGAGCCCCACTTTCAAAGTGGTAAAACGGAAGGTGGTGGTGTGTTTCGAGGAGGAGATAGAGAAATTAATAGAGAAGCTTGACGGAGGAGAGGGCAAACCGCTGGAGATTGTATCAATCATTGGGGCTGGTGGAGGCGGGAAAACTACTTTGGCTAGAGAAGTGTATGATCATTCTTTCACGTCGTCTACCTTCGAAATTCGTGCATGGATCGAGGTTTCTCAAGATTATAATAAGACTATGAAGAGAGATTTGTTGATTCACATTTTGGAATCAGCTATCCCCCAAAAACATGAAGATTACGAGAAGCATAGCGATGATGAGTTGGGAGTAGACATATTCAAATATTTGAAGGGTAGGAAATATCTCATTGTCATGGATGATGTCTGGGGCATTGAAGCCTGGAATGATGTCCAAACATCACTCCCTAAGGAATACACGGGGAGTAAAGTGTTGTTCACTAGTCGGCTACTTATTCAACTGGATAGTGTCAGCTTCGTCTCTCATTATTTGGCTCCGATACCCTTTTGGTGTTGGGAGTTGTTACGAAAAAAGGTACTACCTTTGTCTGATTATTTTTTCTCCTTTTTTTGGCATGTGTGTAATTTACACACATGCAAAAACCATTACACATTTTGAAAAATAGATAATCGTTTGAGATAACCAGAATAGTGATAGTAGGATAAGAAATTTAGAACGGAGGAAATATTTGTTTCTAAAAAAGCTAATTATTGTACGTTATATTTTAAATACATGCTTCCTTATACTGTTGTCATATGTTTCCTATTTCTAATTTCTTTGTAAGAATTTGTGTTTTCAAACATTTCTTATTCTTATTCTTGCATGTGGACTGCATGTTAAAATTTTGAAAATGACATTGAAGATGAGTTAGTAGGTTATCAACCACATACCCAGCTTCCTCATAGAAGACAATCGGAGATGGGTAGCAACAATAATTGGTTTTGTTCCTAGAATGTTCGTGATTTTCACATCGGTCTTAAAGGTCTCTTCATAGATTCAAACCCGAAAGCTCCCATTTGAAGCTAGGATGTACTGAAAGATGTGGGTTTTATAGATTTGCGTTCTTGCCAAAGATGTGGCTTTTGTATATTTTGCATTTTCGCAAATGGCTTTAATTTGTAGCACATGAGGAAATTAATCTAAATACTTTGAAGTTCTTAAAAAGTAACAGTTTGTTGACTTTGGAGGGAAGTGACAGAATGTAGTAGCGTGTGACACTGCTGTTGATCTTTTCCAGGATACCTTGAAGCAGCTTATATCGAGCTCCGGACTTGACTATTTTCATATCAACTCGAAACATCAACTTCAATCTCTTGAAGATGAGATAAAGTACCTGAGAGAGTTCCTCAAGCTTACAGAGAATGCACACTATGATCATCCAAAAGTGATGAGACTGGTGATGCAGATCAAAGACCTGGTAGCCGAGGTAGGGAACATCGTAGAACTGCCTGTAGTTCATGCTTTCAAGGCAGATCATGGGCCTTATTGTCCTCTTGAACATCGGGGTCATCTTTCCCTTGACCTTGAAAGTATCAAAAAGAAGATGAAAACTCTTACAGCTAAGGTGAAGAATATTTACGACGAGAATATGTACGACATTAATGGAGTAGCAGTCAAACAACTCAAGAACTCTTCTACTGAAAGCGGAGGTATATATTGGTACATATTTTTGATATTTTTAGATACAAAATTACATAGTTTTGATAAGACTTTAGTGTTTTATGCCTTCAGTTATAGCTGCGGTGAGCTCTTATAAGAATGATATCATATACTAAATATGATGTAAGCAAAGAAAAATTCTTAATCTACAGGCTCTGAAAATTTCGTTGTGTCCTTCATAAAGTTAAGAAATCACTCTTCATCTTGCTGATCGCCTTAATTCATTGTTTATATTCATATGTTTCAAACATGTAGACATATTCGACGTGCCTTTTATTTTGGTGTTTTATGCAACCAAATTAACTTTTTTTATGATTCATGTGACTCATTCTCATGGCCCATTTTACGCATTGAAAAATATGGAAAATGATAGGAACATATATTTAAAACATAGATCCAAATAAAACTATGTCCGGAATCATCCGAGGCACACATTCAATCATGCTTCAACGGTTTTTGTACGCAGTTGTGACGGTTTTTAACAACCACAATTGTTCTCCTTTTCCCCTAGGCAATTAAATCGAAATGACAGCCCAGTGAAGTATACATTAAGATTGTAGATATTCAGCTCAAAGATTCATCAGAAAGACTATTTATTGATGAATGGGATACAGGCATGGTTGCATTCCAAATCGCATAGTTATTTGTCGTTACACTAACTATGGCCCCTTCCATAACTTTTGGTTTCGTCCTTAGATTGATTATAACCTTCATTTTATTTTACAATAGGAGTTTCAGGTTCATCAAAAGGAAGCAACACATCTAAAATAGTAAAAGAGAAGGTGGTGGTGGGTTTCGAGGAGGAGGTAGAGAGATTAATAGAGAAGCTTGACGACGGAGGAAATGGCAGATTGCTGGAGATTATATCAATCATCGGCGCTGGAGGAAGCGGCAAAACCACTTTGGCCAACAAAGTATATGATCATCCTTTCACGTTGCATACCTTCGCCATTCGTGCATGGATCGATGTTTCTCAAGATTATCATAAAACAAAGAAGAGGAATTTGTTGATTCGTATTTTGGAATCAGTTATTCCAGGAAATTACGACAATATTAGCGATGATAAGTTGGGAGAAGACGTACTCAAATGCTTGAAGGGTAAGAAATATCTCATTGTCATGGATGACATTTGGGGCATTGAAGCTTGGAATGATATCAAAAGATCATTTCCTAAGGAATGCAATGGGAGTAAAGTGTTGTTCACTAGTCGTCTACTTCTTCAATTGGATGGTGTCCCCTACATCCCTCATTATTTGACTCCCTTACCAACAAACAGCTGTTGGGAGATGTTACACAAAACGGTACTCCCTCTATCCGAAATTATTTCCTTTCTATATTTCGCATGCGTGTAGTTTGTAAATTCCTTATATTTTTCAAGTTATATGTTTTTTATGATTTTGAAACTTTGTTCAATTGAAATAATTAAGATCTATAAAATAAGATGCATATTGTTTACCAAAATCATTATACATTTAAAAATATACTCTAAATATTTTTTTCTTTTTTTTTGCACGGCGAAAAGGAATTTTATTAAACTAGATAGAACAGGTACAACATCTTAGAGGGAGAACAAGAAATCCAAACTATATTGGCACCTAACCCTCTCGACAATCATATGCCAATAAAACCCCCAAAAGAGGCAAGGTTGGCTAGTGATCAACCAGCCTCACCAAGAATTTTATTAAACCAAATATTTTTTTCACATGACCAGAATAGTCATTGTGGGACAAGGAAATTCGAACGACGGAAGTATTTGTTTTCTAAAAACACAATTATTGTACGTTACATTTTAAACACATTCTTCCTTGTACGGTTGTTATAATGACCGGAATCCTCAAGCACCACAAAATAAGTACAATACTACGAAGAATATTATTCATGTTTTTTTTTCTTCTTTTACTCAATTTACGCATAAACCTTTCTAATGTCTATACTCTATGTGGAATGTTACATAACTCCCACCTTTAAAAAAATTTCGTTCTTGAAATTTCATTGGACGAAAATTCATTTTAGTCTACCTAAATCTTTAACAATAGAATCTCAACTTTACTCATGACACTCTCAAATCCCAACTACCAAAGCCTTGAGCTCAAAAGTGGTGCACCCGTTGTCGAGTCACGAGTTCATTCCAAGACGGATCCGGGAGTCCTGTAGTGAGTGAGCTCACTACATGCGTGTAGTGAGCTCACTCACTACAGGGCCCCCAATTCCAAGACGTTATGGTATCCACACAACAACAACAACAACAAAAAAAATCCTAACAACTGAACCTCAACTTTAGACTTAAGATACAAGACCAACAAAACCCAGTTAACATTCATTCAACAATGAATCTGAATTCACCAAGCCAACCCATGCATCAGCTCAAGCAATGTTATCACGCTTGCGCACCTCGGGCCCGGTACACCAAACTGACAGACATTGGCACCTCGGGCGTAAACTTCATTACATATAGGCTGTGTTTAGATGATCGAAATCTTGAGTAGGAATAGGAATTTAATTACCAGGAATCAAATTTCTGAGAATTTTCTTGGGTGGGAATAGGAATATGATTACTGGAACTTTAGTTCTTAGGAATATGATACCTGGAGTAATTTTATTTCGGTGTTTGGATTAATGCAGTAATCTTAAGCGAGAAACAATTATTTTGAAAAGTTATTAAAGTTAACGTTTCTTTTTCTTTTTCTTAATGAATGAGCCTGTAATATGAGATTCCCATGAGATAATTAGGGAAGAATCAGATTCCCACTCAATTTGGGAATGTGATTCCCGATTGAATGTGTCATCAGGAACCACATTCATATTCCTATCTTTTCCAAACGTTCGAATCAGAAAAGCATGGAATCACATTCATGTTCATGTCTGTTCCAAATATTGGAATCATGAAAAGAAGGTATCGCATTCTCATTCTCCCTCGTAATTGCTATCATCCAAATTGAGCCATAACGAATATAGGCTCCAACCGACATCTGTACCTCGGGCCAGAATCTCATCATATTGAACATGTGGGCACCTCAGGCCCTTATTCATCCAGTTAACTCTATATAACATGTATTTAATCAAAACATCGGTTTTCTCGTAAATCATCTAGATCCAAGATCAATGAAGATATATATACGAGAAAAGTCAAATCCTTGTCTAGAGATTGATGCCTAATTCCAAGAGCATAAGGAGAAAACTAGATTTTTTGCAATACATTCAGATTTACGAAGATTAGGAGTAGAAATCAAGGTTTCACGGTCAAAACACATAGATATACAAAGAGAGGATAGAAATCCCTACCAAAGTGGGCTTTGAGCAAAACCCTAAGTACAACAAGTAAATTGAGCTTGAATCCCCCAATACAACTTCCTTTTTAGCTTTGCTAATAGATTTATGGTCTAAATTACCCAAAAACAAGTTAGGAGGGTGAAATTCAACAAGGATTTTAAGGGGAGAGGGAGAGAGAGAGAGAGAGAGGTCTTGCAGTCAAGAGATGATACTTCTTTGAGTGGAAAATTTCGAAACCCAAGTGATTTTGATGTGTAGGAGGTGAAGATCTTAAAGAATCTAGGTGGATTGAGGTAGAACTCAAGGTTTTGGAGTGAGATTTGAAGAGAGAAGTGTGAAAGAGAGAGTGATTTTAGGGTTGATCTCGTGGTTTTGAATGAGAAAAGGGGAAAAGGATATTATTTATATAGCGCCGAATCGCGCACAAATTTTTCAACAAATACCAGTCAATGGCTACCAGTAGTAATACAAAGGGGCGTACCGGTATCTGAAGTCTTTGATCAAGGGATATCGGTAGCAATGCAAACGAGGGTACAGGCATCTCTTGGAAACATTTTAAACTTTTATGCTCTTATCTTTAATTCGACCTCTGATCACCTCGAGCACTTTCACAACGACCCTCCGAACTCCCGGTACATTAGGATTCATATATGTCCATACAAACACATCTACATAGAATATGATTCAACTCGAATTTTAAACTCTTCCTTGCTAACATAATAAAAGAAATGGGATTTAAATCACGGGTCTCTATCTCCACAACTCAAATCCACAAGCACACCTTCAATTCACAAGGAAAAAAAAGGAACTTCAGAGTTTTATTGATGATTGAATGGTAGAATTGATTCCATATGCCCAGAGACTACATCCTTATTTATTGGAAAACCCTAACTCAACGAGGAAAAAAAAGAATCTTGGAAATCAAGGAAAACTATAAAGGAAACTAAAAAGCTAAAAATAAAAGATTTGACTTAACCTACATATATACGTTCTTTACACCGGCGATGTAAACCAAAGTTTCTTCCATCGATTGTATTGCGCTATGTGTCTATGTTCTACCTTTTGGGACCACTGTTTGGATACATGACGCAATGTAATAGATTTGGAGGAAACTTTGGTTTAAACCGCCGGTGTAAAGAATGTTGTCCCTAGCATATAAAAATTAAGACTAAGACCTAATGGAAACATGCCAAAACAAGTGGCAGAAAACAATAGCTCCATAAACCAAGTTATTACTAAAATAACATTTCGGTAATGAAAAACTTAATATATTGTCCTACATCGGTCTCCTTGTCTTGAAAAGAAACCATCCTTAAGTTTTTGTTAGGAATCTGCCATCTTCCATGCCAAATAAGTACATACTTGGAATACTTCAACCCCTTGATTTCCTTCCAAAGAACATCACAGAAAACATTACTTGCAATGATACTTTTTTGCATGCTTCAATTATTTGATAAGATCAATTAGATGAATATTGAGAATCCAATCATACTATTGCACTCCAAGAAAATCAACAAAGTCAACTTGATATTGTGGGTTCTCTTGATCTTGTTTTATCTTGGTGTAGGCTAACAAATCAATAATTGGCTCATTTAAACTAGTTGGCTTCACTATAGAGTCATCAAATAAGGTGGCAACATCAATCTATTCCTGTGGAAAATCATTTGAGTCCTCAACAAATTGATCACCAACATCAATATTCTTCTTATCACCAAAATCCATATCAATTCTCTTATCATCAAATCAAATTACCTCCTTTTTAAATGCTTCTTCAACAATATTATTGGCAGAGGTGTTGAGTGTATTTTGTTGCTTTGGCCCATATTTAACTTCCCAAACTTACTCATATATAATTCTGTCAAAAAAATTTCTCCATCAGACTTTTTTATTCTTGACCAAGTGCGAATGCGATGCTTGCCTAATCGATTTCTTAAAGATTGCATATCTAACCACTATTTCAGGGGTGGCCTATTAGTTTTAACAACAAATATCTCCACTAAGTGAATTCCCACATACTCAAAGAAATCTTCAAAGTCTAGAATATAATTAAATATCTTCAAAATACTCAAAGGCACTAAATTTATGTCATTCATCGTAATACATGTAATCAGGATAAGCATATTTTATGCACTTGTACCCATCATATTTCTAATATTGCATCACGGACTGATATTCATAACAATCTTCTTAGACCACACCGCCAAATTCATTCTCATTATTTGTATTGATAACAAGAATTTTGTGCGAAGACAATTGGATTAAAAGGTTGGTCGCATAAATGCCCTTAACGCAATCCCTGTTAACTTTGAGATTTATAGGTTGGCCATGGACAAATCCCCTTGCGGGAATCCTATTCAATCATCCCTATGACCATTGTCAATAGGGTTTGTGCAAACTTCATTGTTTTGTGACATCGAGCCATGCAGATCCTTATTCTGATACCACTTGACGCATTGGAATAAATATAATGGCTAGATAATTTCTAGCAGACGAGATAAAATACTTCGAAGCGACGAGCACACCTTGAATCCACAAGGAAAATACAGAAGCTCTAGATAGTTTTGTTGATGATTGAATAGTAGAATTGATTCCATATGATACATCTTTATTTATAGGCTAAACTCTTACTCAATTAGGAAATAATAGAATCTTGCAAGTCATTCAATTCAAAAAAAAAAAAAAAATCTTGCAAATCATGGAAAACAATAAAGGAAAGTCAGAAAATAAAAATAAAAGATTTGACATAACCTGCATATAGAAATTAAGACTAATATCTAATAGAAACATGTCAAAACAAGTGACACAAAATAATAGTTTCCGGAACCAAGTTGTTACAAAAATAACGTTTTCATAAATTAAAACACTTAATTAATATCTTGTCGTCGATCACAAGCTTTAAAAAAAAAAAAGAAGAAGAAGAGAGAACACAAATCTAATCCATTTTTATTTATTTTTTCATATCACCTTATCCATTCCGTATGCTACACACCATATAAGAATTGGTACCTAATTAATCTGTATACTACACCCCTTAAAAGATCTGTAATTTATTACCTAAGCTCTTATACCAATTGTAAGGACCTGAATTCTTGAGCACCACAAAATAAGTACAATACTACAAAGAATTAAATACAACATATAGATAAAAATATGAGCCTGAATTAACCTCAAATTTAAATCATAACCACAGTAGAGAGAGGGCCCACGCCACTGGAACCCATAATCTTCGAATTTTCACTCAAAAATAAAATTTGTCCCTCTGTCAATCTCTCTCACACACATACACAAATAGGGCTGTTCAAAAAAATCGGTGGATTAAAGGTCCGGACACAGATTCAAAAAATAAAAAACTGTGATTCACTGTCCGAACATGGATTTTGATTTTGAAACCGTGGATTAACCGATCCGGACTGTGAAATTTTTATTATATATAAATTTTTTAAAAAATAAATATATATGTATAGATAAATAATTTTACCATTTTTATACATATTGTCAATTTAATATGAAGGGTTATATTGTTATCTTCTAATCTCGGAGGTAAACTGTTAGAGCATCACTAATGGCATACTCAAATGCGAAATACTCAAATGTTGTCACATCATCTTTTGAGTATTCATTTAATGGGCTTCTAAAGTTAGCAACGTGAAGCTCTACAATGGTTTATTTTTTTCCATAATCAAAAGAGGGGAAAATGTTGACAGTTTTGAGTATGCAAAGTTTGATTATTGGGAAAATGTTGATAGTTTTGAATATCTAAATGCCAAAATTTGAGTATTTATAAAAAAATGTTGCAAACTTTGAGTATTTATCCAAATGCCATTGTGAGCTCTCTTTGAGTATCTAAATACCAAAATTTGAGTATTTTTCTTTTTGAGTATGTCATTGGGGATGCTCTTATATAGAAGTCTTCTACTATACTCAGGGCCGGCCCAGGAGTAAGTCCCGCAAGCTTCCGGGATTGGGCAACCCCCGGCATGGGGCAACCCAAAAAAAAAAAATCAGATTATATATAAATATGTTAAAGTTTCCATGAATGTCACACGAATGTTGCTTCCTTCCGTGGAAAGTGAGTTTCCGCCCACATCACGTGACTCATGTTCGAGTCTTGATTGCTCCCTTTTCTTACTTTGGGCTTCAGGCCATTCTTTACTCTCTCTCTTTTTTTATTTCTATTTTTGTTATTTATGACTCCCTTTGTCCCTCCCAATAAACAATCTTATGAAACCACAATACCCAATTACTTGGTTAAAAATTTTGCATTTAACAAACACAACAATAGTGTATAAGTGATTTTTTCCCTTACATTGAATTAAAAAAAAAAAAACTCTAAAGGGTGGAAAATTTTAAAAAATGAGCGAGTTAACACATTTATTATTATTTTCTCATAAATCATATTTATAATATGAAGCAAACTTTCTTGTTTTCAAAACAAACTCCTACAATCTTCTTCTATTTATCTATGTATAATTTTAGTTTGAATTTTTGTATTCTCTACTTTTTAATTGAAAATGAGTTATTGGATAAGTTAGTATGATAACACAATTGAAGAATCTGCTTAAAAAATGCGATAAAAAGTTTTTGTTAATCGGATCGTACTCATCATAAAACTCTATAACCGGGATTGCATTTTGATTGTGATTTTTTTTTGATGTTGTTCAAGCTAAAAAAAAAGTAGTACAATGTAACCTTTTTTTTTTATTTTTAATAAACTTAATCGGAAGTGGGCAACCAAGATTGAAGTCGGGCTTGGGCAACCCAAACTCTAGGGCTGGCCCTGTATATACTCTCGTTAACTTGCAGAATTCTAATCACTAGTCCGCCTCCCTATGGTCCAGTCGTCCTCCTCCTTCTCTCTCTCTCTCTCTCTCTCTCTCTCTCTCTCTCTCTCTCTCTCTCTCTCTCTCTCTCAAACACTTGGATCACAAACACACAAAATGCATTTGGAGTATCGAACGGGCAGCCATATTGATGTACTACTGAAGTATTTGTATTCTACTATGTAACCGGAGCAAAACAACACCTATTTCCTACATGCAAAAATAATACACACTTTATTTTATTTTCCAAGATTTCAACGTTTTCCTCCCACTTAAATATCAACAATCAAATGTTTAATTAATTCTTCGCCAATTAATTCTTCGCCAATCAAGCATGAACTTTTCTAATGTCTATGTGGAATGTTACAGTTGTAATATGATTCCTATTTCTAATTTCTTTTTTAAAAAGAATTTTTTATTTTCAAACATTTCTTATTCTTATTCTTGTCATATGAACTGCATGTTAAATTCTTATTATTACAGGTATTCGGGATGAAATATTGCC
Organism: Vaccinium vitis-idaea; assembly: GCA_963854785.1. Classification (NCBI taxonomy): domain Eukaryota; kingdom Viridiplantae; phylum Streptophyta; class Magnoliopsida; order Ericales; family Ericaceae; genus Vaccinium; species Vaccinium vitis-idaea. Next base: position 36,121,452 of record OY978222.1, read on the forward strand.
CATCGGAGTTGGTGGAAATTGGTAAGAAAATAGCAGAAAAATGTAAAGGACTACCCCTTGCGATTGTCACAATAGCTGGCATTCTGGCAACACAAGAAAAGACATTCGACGTGTGGGAGAAAGTTTCCAAGCATTTAAGTTCGATCATTGCCAAAAATCAAAAGGACTGCATGGAGATACTAGAACTTAGTTACAATCACTTGCCTCTTCATTTAAAAGCGTGCTTTCTTTATATTGGAGGATACCCTGAAGATAAGGAAATCCCTATACGCGAGTTGATATGGTTATGGATCGCGGAGGGATTTATTCACCAAAGTGAGGGGGTGGAAAGCTTGGAGACCATTGCAGAAGGTTACTTGATCGATCTTATAAATAGAAGTCTCGTACTGGTTGCCAGGAAAAGTCCCCTCGAAGGAATCAAAGCATGCCGTATCCATGATCTTCTACGTGAATTATGCTTGGAAAAAGCTAAGGATGATAATTTCCTTGTGAAAGTTTACGAGGATGATTCTTTTTCACCTTCTACTACAAATAAGCATCGTCGCCTCTCCATTGGCCACAAGTTCGTTCAAAAGTTTTCCTTAAGGCCTCGGAACCTTCGTTCTTTTATGTGCCTCAGCTTGGTAGAAAGGTATCCATCAATGGTTGGAAAAGATTTGGCATTCTTTGTTCAAAACTTCAAACTTCTCAGGGTGTTGAATTTTCTATCTGGTTCATGCTACGGAGAAATAGGTATAGGACATCTAGTTCATTTAAGATACTTAGCATTTGAGGCCTATGGGGTTCGTGCACTACCATTTTCCTATCTCTTGAACCTAGAAACCCTTAACCTCAAAAGTACTGAAAAGGTGATTGAGTTGCCTCGGGATATATTTAAGATGGTTAAGTTGAGGCATATTTATACTAAAAAGGGGGTATTCAATTTTCACCTTTCTCGTGGAGAAGAAGGAAACATTGGTTTTGATCGTTCCTCCAAGTTGGATAGCCTACGGACCTTGCACCAAATATGTTCTTGTAAGGATTGCCGAAGTTTCTTGGTAAGGACTCCCAATCTTAGGAAGCTGGGACTTCATGGAGGGGAAATGACAGGGGATAATAATGTTTTGAGGTTCCCCGAGCTAGAATGCTTAAAATGCCTTGAGACACTCACTTTCACTATCCAGCATAGATCTCGGTGGTCTGTCGAAAGCACTCTTCTGCCAGTGCCGAAGCTTCCTCTGACTATTACGCGAATAACTTTGAAAAATGCGTGCCTAAAGTGGGAGGAGTTGTCACTCCTGCAAACCCTGCCGAGCCTAGAGGTTCTAAGATTAATAGAGTCTGCCTGTTCTGGACCAGTTTGGAACACAAGTGAACTTGATGGGTTCCCTGAACTCAAGTACTTGAAGTTTCACTATCTGGATATAAAGGAGTGGATTGCTTTTGAAGATCAATTTCCGAAACTTGAGGTCTTAGTGCTTGAACGTTGCTACAAATTGGAGCGTATCCCGAATGATTTTGGTAATCTAAACGAACTTCGCGAAATTAAGGTCAATATGTGCAGAAGCTCTGTGGAGGAATCGGCCAAAGATATTCAGGAAGAGCAAAGAAATAGGAAAGGAGATGATGATTGCCTAAATCTCCATACCATAAATAATTGGCGTTGATTGAGAGCAGTGGGATGAGATTGAGGTAATTAATTAAGGTTTTTCAGGACTAAATCATTGGGATCCGAGGCGATGAGTTGGATCAGAAAGTAGGACGGGGCGGAGATTTTCATTTGGAGCTGTCCAAATGAGGCCACATATAGTGGAGAAATGGTTTTTCATTTACGGGGATCTAGATTTGGCGTCTATGAAGTTCTTTTTTGTATTTTTTTTTTGTTTTTGTTTTTTTTTTTCTTTTCAAGTTGGGTGCATCAGTCAAGAAGGAAGGGAAGGCAAGTATCCAGAAAACCTTCGAATTAAGTTGTGTGACTGTGTATTATTTTTTTTCCTTTAGATTTTTCGAAGTACTCAATGTCATTTTCATTCCACAATGTGGTGTTAATGGATCGAGGATCTAGATTGGACCCAATTCAGTTTTTTTTTTTTTTTTTTATAGCAGAAAATCAATATCATTCATACCGTACTTCTGGATATGCTTTTTCTTTTGGCTCGGGTGTTTTCTCATGGGTATCTACGAAGCAACAAACCGTGGCGCAATCAACGACCGAGGCCGAGTATGTGTCGTCATCATTGACAAATCCGCAATTGCTATGACAAAGAATTCCGTCTACCATAGCCGCACCAAACACATTGCTATAAAGCATCACTTCATTCGGGAGGCCGTGGAAGATGAAGAAATTCAACTCAAGTATTGTGCAACCGAAGACCAAGTGATCGGTCTTCGGTTATGTTATTGCACCACATTCTTTGCAAAGGCCAGGCAATCCTAATTTTCAGAGGTCGGTGATATATACAAGCACACTTTACATACTTTTTCCTTTGGATCCATACGAGTCATGGGGGCCTAAATTGATCTTCTAGAAATGGCATTGCAATTAGATGACATCCCAAAATTGCGGTTGATGTAGATATAAGGTTTTGTTATTTTCTGTTTTTTAACCTTATTTCCTTAGGGCTATGATGTGATAGATTTCCCCCTCTTTTGAACGTTTCTTGGTTCTTTCTTGTCCTTCATTGTCCAAGGAATTCTCCAATTGACATTGGTTTGGTTGCTCAAAATAATTTTTTGGATGCAAAATATTAAGAAAACTGATGCAAACAGAGGAGTATCAAACAAATTCTCTCAAACTTTGTATTTCATAAACACTCTGAGAAATCACACACTTGATCACTCGTATTTGTATACTTTTACAATCCAATTACAAACCTATTTATAGGCTTAACAATCAGAAAAAACAAAATGAGATAAACTCTCATTTATTGAACAAATCACAAAACGTATTACGGAAGTGCAAAAGTCTTTTGGCATGATAATGAACAGTGCCCCACAGTTTAATTTTGGGCTGCTGAGAACCCACTTGGTTCTCTCAAGTTTATCTTTTTTTCTTCATCCCCCCTTAAACTTGAGTCTGGGGGTTTCTTCATTCCAAGCATTATCTTCATTCTAATGAAGGCTTCATGCTTGAGGGGCTTCGTGAAAATATCAGCAGCCTGGTCATGTCCTGCAAGAAACTAGCTCCACTTCTTTTGCTTTCACATGCTCTCTGATGAAATGGTAGCATGTGTCGATATGCTTGCTTCTTTCATGATGCACTGGGTTCTTTGCTAGTGCAATTGCGGAGCGGTTGTCAACATAGATCTCTGCAGGATTTTCTTGAGAAATTCCTAAATGATTTCAACATATTCCGGACCCATATTGCATGACAAACAGCTGAGCTGGCTGCTACATACTCAGCTTCACAAGACGATAGCGTCACTATTGCTTGTTTCTTTGATGACCACGTGAAGGCCGTATCTCCGAGAAAGAAAGTAAATCTGGTAGTGCTCTTTCTTTCATCCAAGTCTCTTCCCCAATCACTATCTAAATAGCCGACAAGTCTGAAGTTTTCAGTACTTGTATAAAACAGTCCATCAGTGATTGTGCCCTTGACATAGCGTAAAATCCGCTTGGCTGCATTCAGATGGAATTTGTCAGGTGTCTCCATGTATCGGCTGATAAGACCAACGCCATATAGTATGTCTGGTCTTGTGCATGTCAGGTAGCGAAGGCTTCTTACTAGACTCTTGAAATATGTCGGATCAACATTACCAACCTCGCTCGTTCTGAGTTCCAATCCACTTTCAACTGGAGTAGTCACTGGATTACTTTTCTCCATGCCAAAACGCTTGAGGATGTTTTTGGCGTATCCAACTTGAGAAATGAAAATGCCGTCATCTCCCTGCATCACTTCAATTCCAAGGAAGTGTGCCATCAGTCTGATATCTGTCATCTTGAACTCTCGGACCATACTTTGTTTGAAAGAATAAAACATAGCTGGATTGTTGCCTATGAAAATCAAGTCATCAACATACAACTGGCTTCCATCAGCTTCCTTCTTCATAAAGAGTGCATGCTCGTATGGGCACTTCTCGAATCCATTCTTCTGGAAGTATGCATCGATCCTTGTATTCCATGCACGTGGTGCTTGTTTCAATCCATACAGCGCCTTCTTCAACTTGTACACTTTGTCATAATGTTCTTCCTTCACATATCCAGGTGGCTTTCCTCCTCTAGAAATCCATTGAGAAAAGCAGTCTTGACGTCTAATTGGAAGATCTTCCATTTGTGCTAAGCAGCTAATGAGATCATCATCCTGATCGTCTCAATCCTGGCGACAGGGGCAAAAACTTCACCATAGTCTATGCCTTCCCTCTGTTTGTAGCCTTTAGCTATGAGCCTGGCCTTGTATCTTTGAACTTCTCCTTGAGCATTCTTCTTTGCCTTGTAGACCCATTTCACTCCAATGGTCTTACAGCCTTCTGGAAGATTGGTCAGCTCCCAGGTTTTGTTCTTCTATATGGATTGAATCTCTTCATCCATAGCCTTCCTCCATTTGTCTTCTTGGTTAGCCTCATTGAAGCTAACTGGATCACAAGTCATTTGCAGATAGAACATGGTGAAGTCTGCATCCAACGGATCTGTATTATGATACAGATCATCAAGACTTCGTGTTCCTCTAGGCCTCATGTCTGAAAATTCTTTTGTAGCTGGTGAGGATGGTTCACCTCTTTGTGGTGAGGGAAAAATACGAGACGACGATGGCTGCTCTTCTAATCTCCTAGGTACCTCCCTGGTCTGTACTTGTTCTTCATCTTCAACAGTTAGCTCCATATTCCTGGTAGCTTCTGTCTGATCCCAACTCCAGGATTCATTTTCCTTGAAAATGACATCTCCGCTGTATATCACCTCCTGAGTGACAGGATTGTATAGCTTGTATCCCATCGTCCAACCACCGTATCCAATAAGGATACACTTCACTCCTTTGTCTTCAAGTTTGGTTCTGTTTGCCTCTAGAACTTTTGCGCAGACAATACAACCAAACACTCTAAGATGGCCCACACCTGACTTGTAAGTGGTCCATGCTTCTTGTGGTGTCTTTGACTTCAGACTCCTAGTAGGACATCTGTTGAGTAGATAGACTTCACATTGAACTGCTTCAGCCCAAAATCTCTTGGGCAAATCTTTATCCTTTAGCATGCTTCTGGCCATGTTGAGGATGGTGCGATTCTTCCTTTCAGATACACCATTTAGCTGAGGAGTATAGACTGGTGCACACTGGTGTTTGATTCCTTGCTGCCTAAGGAATCCTTCGAACTGATCTCCAGTGTATTCTCCACCTTGGTCTGACCGCAACATTTTGATGTAGTAGCTACTTTTTTTCACCACAAGAGCTTTGAAGTCTGTGAACTTGTTGAATACTTCTGACTTCCGTTTGAGAAAGTATACCCACGTCTTCTTGCTATAGTCGTCGGTGAACGTGAAGAAGTATCTGTTCTGTCCATTTGAGATTGGCTTCAATGGACCACACACATCTGTGTGTACTAGCTCGAGCGGCATGCTTGCTATCTAATCAACTTGCTTTCCAAAATTGTTGCAGTGTTGTTTGCCAAGAACACAATTTTCGCATACCTCATTTGGATGTTGGATATGAGGTAAGCCTTTGACCATCTTCTTATTTGCCAACAGCTTCAAGCTTTCAAAGTTGAGATGTCCATATCTTAGATGCCGTATCCAGTCTTTGTCGTTGATAATGACATTGAGACACTTCAGCGTATCAAGAAGAACAGTTAGCGAAAACATCCTGTTCTTCACCAACTTTACTCGAGTAACCAGATTCCCTCGAGCATCTGTGATCGTCAGTTGCATATCCTTCAGGCTAATTTGATAGCCTTTCTCCAAGAGTTGTCCAAGACTAAGTATATTAGTCTTCATGTCTAGAACATAGTAGACATTGGAGATGAATGCATGATCTCCATTCTTCTGTTTGATCACAATATTTTCTCTCCCTTGAACCGAGACTTTGGAGAGGTCGCCAAAAGAGATATCTCCCTGAACCTTTTCATCAAGTTCAGTAAAAAGCTGCCTTGAGCCAGTCATATGATTGCGGGCTCCGAAATCAAGAAACCATGTACCTTGATCCTGTTCAGTGGAACTGTGCGCCATGAGACTCATTGAATCTCCTCATGCTGGCTCCTTGTCTGCATAGTTGGCAGTTTCGGCAACCTGATTTGATGTTGACCTTCCTCTGTATTCTTTGTAGTAGTGGCCATACTTCTGGCAGTTGTAACATTGAACGTTGCTTTTATCAATGTTCGGTCGGTTGTTGTAACCACCTCTTTTTCCTTGTCCTCTGCCTTTACTACTTTGCTGTCCACTGCCTTTACTACTTTGCTGTCCACGACCACCTCCTTTTGGAACATGGTTTTGATTTCCTCCTTTGGAAAATCCTTTGCCTCCTTTACCTCTGGAATTTGAACTTCCAAAGTCTCTTCCATGAGAACCATAGCCTCGTCCTCTCTGGGATGTCCCCCCTTGCTCGTGCCTATCTTCATTGAGGGACAGTTTCGTCTGTAGAGCCTGCTCCATCTCTCTGTCATCATCTCTGTGCAACTTCTGTTCGTGGGCTTGCAGCGAGCCCACAAGTTCTTCGATAGACATGGTTGTTACGTCTTTAAGTTCTTCCAGCGTAACAACTATGAAGTTGAATCTTGGATCCAACGATCAGAGAATCTTCTCTATAACTCTCGTATCAGTGAGAGCTTCTCCATTTCTTCTCATCTGCTTTGCAACCGTCATGATTCGACCATAATACTCAGAGATAGATTCTGATGATTTCATTCGTAAAGACTCGAATTCGCCTCGTAGAGATTGAAGGCGAATCCTCTTTACTTTGTTGGCACCTTTGTATGTTTTTTGCAGCGTCTCCCAAATTTCTTTGGAAGATGTAGCAGACGAATGTCATCTCATCAAGTCCTTGGTAGCTGATGGACCTGGCTTTGCAATCCTTCTTTCGCTCGGCACGGAGCGTTGTTTTTTGTTCCTCGTTTAAAGCTGCTTCTGCTTCTTTTGAGGCAGGCTCCTCGTACCCGTTTTCAAATATCTCCATGACTTCTTGAGCACCCAGTAGTGCTCTCATTTGGAAAGACCAATTATCATGATTGTCCTTGGTGAGCTTTGGAATAAGCGCTGGCGCAGCTCCGTTGGCCATTTAGTGGTGTATGGGCTGAGGAATTTTGACTTTTGGAACTTGGACCAGATAATACAAAGTTACAGGGGGTGGATTGTAATTTACCCTTTGGTGGATCAGGTAATAAAGACTCCAGACAAAAGCTTTATGGACCAGCTTTATTGAGGAAATTGACACCTCCTTAATGACTATTTTACCCCTCCTCCCATCCTTTAATTACTTTATATTATTTATGTTATTTATATTAATTCATTTATTTATATGAATTCATTTAATTTTTGAATTTATTTCTTTAAATCAATTCATTTAATTATTTAATTCAGTTTTGAAATTATTTATTTATTTATTTCAATTTTTTATTTAATTATTGTTGATACCCACCATCTAATTTTATTTAATTCTCGTTGCTCCGGATTAATAAAAAAGGCCTACTATTTTGAAGTCCGACGAAGCGAGACGCGTGAAAAAATATCAGCAACCTCGCATTGTAAAATATGCGCCACTACATGAAAAATGACATATCCTAGGATCCAATCGGACAACATCGACCGTGTGCCGGCAAGATATGCGTGCCATTGATATGTGTGCCCAATGATAACCCATTCACAGAAGTGAATTTTGTGTGCCCAATATCAATTGTGTGCCCATTCACAGAAGCAAAATTCAGGAAGTGAATTTTTTGCCATTCAGAGATATAAATAAGTGTGCCATTCAGAAGCAATATAAAAATGTTAACCACTTGATATGTGTGCCTTCTAGCTATAAATCAGTGTAGGAAAGGTTTGGAAAAATCACTTCGTGCAATTTTCACTTTATTCTCCCAATTTGAAAGTGAATTTTCACTTCGTGCAATTTTCAGTTTGTACTTCACACCTTCATTCTCCCACTACTTCATACATTCACAGAACATCTCGCACTATTTTTCTTTCTTTGTTCGTAATTCATCGAACAACATTATGGATGACTACTACTATTCAGATGGTTGGTTATTTGAGAATGATGTTCCCAGTGAGGAGAGCATCTCCTACAGCAGTCGTGATTATACACCGGAATTTAGCACTGATCAGGTTAGTTATTTCCGTTGTTCTTATGCATATTCGTCATTTATTTTGAAAGTAGAAAAAATATACCCTTGTACCGATTATCAATTGAATAATAAAACAAAGGAAAAAGAAAACAAAAACCTCTTGCGAAAGCTGATAAAAAAAAAAAAAAACTGCAGTGTTGTGCTTGATTATTTCCGTTGTGCTTGGTATAGAATGAATTTAATGAATTTAAATGATTGTTTGTTACTTGACATTGTTCCCTGATAACAACAAAAAGACCCGTCAAACACTACGGGAATTAGAAGCATTTACAACGCTATTCGCATAAACAAGGAAGCCATACGTGGCGGTCTAACTAAAACTCAGTATGTCTTAGAGCAATTAATTAAGAAATGATACATCCATGATTTTATTACAAATGAAGCCAACGAAATCACAGATATTATTTGGGTTCATTCTACAAGTCTAGAGCTATCTGTCAACTTTTCGTCAGTGTTGGTAATTGATGCCACGTACAAAATGAATGAGTATCGGAAACCACTATTGGAGGTTGTGGATCTGACATCCACAAATCTAAGTTACTCACTTATGTTTGCATATCTTAATAATGAGAGGGCAGACCGACTGACATGGGCCTTGAATACTTTAAAGAAGTGAATGGTTGGAAAAGGGGCATTGTTGCCATTGATATTTGTTACAGATCGGGATTTGACACTTATTAAAGCCATCGAAGAATGTTTCCCCACGGCACGTCACATCATTTGCATTTGACACATAAATCAGTGCGTAATGAAGAACTGCAGTGCTGTGCTTGGTGATAAGTTTAAAGACTTTTACAATTCATGGCAGTCCCTTATTCATTCATCGACAACTTCATCTTACCAGCAAAAGTGGGCTGCCACGTGCGAGAAGTATAGCCAATATCCGCGTGTCATAACTTATCTTGCAGATACATGGTTAAGGCCGTACAAAAATCGGTTTATTTCAGCATGGACAGATACATGTATGCACCTCGGAAGCAATTCAAGTCAAAGGTATAGTCACTTTATAACTTTACGAATTAAATTTTCTGCATTCTATTCTACTACACTATTTAAACTGTCCTATCTAAACAACGTGCATTATTCTATTACAGGGTTGAGTCTGCACATGCGAGGCTATAGAAGTATTTGGGGAATAGCACCATGTCATCACTCCAAACTTCTTTTGACCGCATAGAAAAAATGTTGACAAATCAGTTTGGGGAGATTAAGAAGTCATTCGAGAAATCTCTCAACATCCCACGCCACTCGCAATTACGACGAATTTTTTGATGAAATAAGGTGTTGCATTTCATTATATGCGCTGGAGTTAATCGAATTTTAGCTATAATCCGCCACAGGCGCCTACACCCTCCCAGTCGCCTATTGCGGCTGTTCGATCAAAACAACGCACGGATTGCCATGTCTGCACAATCTTGCATGTTATCGTTCCCTGCGCATTCCAATTCCACTATCCAGTATCGACGCTCATTGGAGTAGGCTCTCTATGCACGCAGATGAGTTTAATGACGAGGGAGAACAAGCCGACGGGATGGATCCATATATGCGAAAGCATATGATAGGCAGGTTTGTTGATATGGCGGATCCATCCCACAACAGTGTTTGAGCCCTTCATACAACACTGAACATGGAGGTCGACCTGCGGGAAAAGCTGAGCAGAGTGGACGACGCATACCTTCTTGTACAGAAACATCTACCTTGAGAGGGAAAGGGAAAGAGAAAGGGAAAGGGAAAAATGCAGGGAGGGAAAGGGCGGAGAGGGAGAGGGAGAGGAAGGAGGATCAGTACATTCAGCATTTACCTTGGCAATTTCAGCAGTATATGTCCCACACTGTAGATGTCAAAGTTGATGGACATTGTGGATTCAGGGCGATAGCAGCCCAAATCTATGACACTGAGGAGGACTGGGCGCAAGTACGACAAGATCTTATTCAAGAGATTGTTCAGAATAAAGATCTGTACGATGGGCTTTATCCACAACAGAATTTGGCAGATGAGCTACTAGAGTCATTGAGCTATTTTCGACGTACGGCTCCAACGCCAAATTGGATGGACTGTATGAGTTTGGGGGTGGTTATCGCATCACGGTACAACATTGTTTTACACACATTTGACACAAATGTTGGATTTTGTTATACTCACTTGCGCCTGAGATCCCCTCCAGTTCCAGTCCAACACCGCAAAGAAATAGCTATTGCCCGTATTAACAATCACTTCGTGCAACTTTTTTTGCACCATCACACCCTGTACCACTCATCCCAATATGGTGGTGGAAGCATGCGTCAGATAAAGCTAAAGGATGGGCTTTAAGTTATGATCTTAATTTGTGGTTCCAAGTACTAGGCGTTGTGCCGGGACTACAATTTAGAGGCAATATTGATTAGGGCTGAACATTGTCAACGTGATTGTAATATTTATTTGCGTGATTGTAATATTATTGAGAATAGATTTGCAGGAGTTATTAGGATCACCTACCAGCTGGTATTAATTTCCGTAGGCAGGTGGATTGATTCCACCAAGACCAACCTTCTGCCTTTATCTTCTTCACGCCAGATTTGAATTAGAAAGAGAAAAAGACTTCTTTGCTTTGTCGGTGAAACCGACGATGTTTCTTCGATCAAGAAAAAAACTGCTGCGACTTGGAACAACAAATTTCAACTTGGAGGCACACCGTCAATTGGGGTAAGACAGCTTACGATTCGTTTTGGTAACTCTCCGATCGCGTCACCGGAGCTGAGGAAGAACAGCCGTGGGTGCGAGTAGTTCGTCACTCCAACTTTTGGGTTTCGAAAGAAACAAAAGCTGTTCAATTTCGTCACCGGATTTTCGTTTCCGGCTGAGACAAAATCGGCACTCAAAATTTTTTACTTTGAGAAGGTTTTTTTTTTTCTTGAGAGAATTTTTGGGATGAGCCTGAGCTCTGATATCACTAATGCAAACAGAGGAGTATCAAACAAATTCTCTCAAACTTTGTATTTCATAAACACTCTGAGAAATCACACACTTGATCACTCGTAGTTGCACACTTTTACAATCAAATTACAAATCTATTTATAGGCTTAACAATCAGAAAAAACAAAATGAGATAAACTTTAATTTATTGAACAAATCACAAAACATACGTACGGAAGTGCAAAAGTCTTTTGGCATGATGATGAACAGTGCCCCACGTTTTAATTTTGGGCTGTTGAGAACCCACTTGGTTCTCTCAAGTTTATCTTTTTTTCTTCAAAAACGAATACTGGAATCGTATTCACCGACATTGCGAAAGTTCTTGGAGAGAAATGGAAGAAGATGTCAGGTATGCCCAGTTAACATGAATGCTCATTTTAAGTACACCATGACGATTTTATTCTAATGTGGCTGGAAATAATATTTTGCAGCCGAGGAGAAAGAGCCATACGAAGTAAAGGCTTGCGCAGGCAAAAAAACGTTACAGCGATCAAATCTCCAGTTACAAGAACCCCCAGCCGATGAACATAGATTCTGGAAATGAATCTGACAGTGCATAGTTTTACGCCTTAGTTCTGTTCTACCAGTTAAGTTCACATGCAGTATTTATAGATAGTTTTTTTTTCCTGTTGTAATAGTTACAGCAGCGTATCAAATACCAACTTTCTGGTGGTAGAATCTTGTGTTAGAATGCTCGCATAACAGAATTTTTGGGGCTGATCCTACCTGAGCTTGAATGTGATGAGAACCTGTCAACCCTGTAGTAATTCGCAATTCCTTGATGATGACTAATTCAAAAATAGGAAGAGAATTGATGATGACTAATTCTTGGTCTTGCATATGTTTGATGATTCGTATCACTCCTGAAAACGAACACTAAATATAGCAGGCTGCACTCCCTCAAGGGTGTCGTACCTAGGGGTTTGATGATTCGTATCACTCCTGAAAACAAACACTAAATATAGCAGTCTGCACTCCCTCAAGGCTGTCGCACCTAGGGCACCTCAAAAACTTGTGCGCCCGAAAGTAGATGAACCAAAAAAAACCACCACAAAAATTACGCGGTTCATTATATATGCGTTTCGAAGTTCACGGGCATTGCAAATTTCAATGTAGTGGAGAATTACAAAGGTTTCATTCACGAAAACCTCCAGTACACATCAAAAAGTATGCGACCACATACCAAGCACACAAGTCTTGCACATATGATTTTTGTGATCCAAACTATTTAATTACTTAAAATGATTTTTTTTTAGAATGTTTGTGGAATTTAGATCAATCAGATATCGGTAAGGACTTTTTAAGAATTTGCAGTACGAAACTGAGTAATAAACTCCATCTCAATATCAAACTATACGCACTATGATAAATCATATTTTTTACAGTTAAATCATATTGTCGTGTTTATCTTCTGCACGATACCAATAGCATATAACTATTGCTGCCAGCCTCTTGTTTTTTAATCTTAATGCCAATTGACTTGAAGGATTTTGTTTTTGTATTGGTCTTACCTTAAGTTTTGCAACGTATGGCCGATTAAAAAAGAAAAAAAAATGTTTTGAATGCGTATGGTATTGACAAGCACAGTTCCCGTGCCATTCATACAAGCACAAAAAATTATTTTATGTTTTGATCTCTTATCGCTTAATTACGGTTTAACATGTAATTCAAAATATAAAAAAAATAGGGAAAGAAAAAGTTTAAGCGTGAGGGAAAACGTGAGGGAAGTCTGGAAGTTTTTTCATTTCATGACTTTAAAGTGAGAAATTCAAAAGAGATGAGAGATGAATTATAGTGGCCGAAGTTTATTTTAATTTCTATATTTTTGTTTCTCTGAAATAGAGAGTGTAACACGTGTGCAAAAGAAGGTTGTGACATCATTTGTCATGAAAATTTAGAATTGTTTGTTTCTTCACCAAATTCAATTTCAAAATTAAAGACATCATGACTATAATCAATATTTCTCTCTTCCTGTCTCTCTCAATTAAGTATAGTTGTGTTTTTCATCAAATTCAATTTGAAAAAGACATTACAACTCTGGTTAACTCTCTCTCTCAATTAAGTACTAAAAGATGGGCAACGTGATGCGTGTGCAACTTTTGTTAAAGCAAAAAACACAAGAAATGGTATAATTTTCTCTATCTGTTGCGCATATACGTGATAAAAATAATATTATATATGCTCAAAAGAAGTTATCATAATTGTAACAAAAAGCATGTTTGGTCTGGTAGACAACCTTGGTTCTTCTGACCGGAGGGGTAGCAAATGTAAAAATCCTATTGGGGCATGTGAACTTAACGAAAAAGCAATAACAAAATTTTTATTCGTTTAGGTGAGACAAAAATGAGGTTGAAAATCAAGAAACCAAGTTAAACATGCATTGACAAAAATGAATTTAATTTGTTCACCCTCTTCATTACCCTCCCTTTTATTGCAAAAGTGATGTTATCCTTATTAAAAAGTGTATTGTAGGGGTGAGACCTACACCATTTCAATCAGTAAGAGAGAGTTTTGTCCACTCTCTTTTGAGGAGACCAGAAACCATAAAAACATGAAGTTAGGAAGGGGAAAAAAGTAAAACCACACTTGGAGTGAACGAATTGTAGAGAGAAGGAGGGAGGAAAGGTCCTTATAAACTCCACCTTATAAGGACGTCTCTGGACATTAAAAGTTCATACAGCTTCAAAAATAGGGTAAACTTGTCTTCACCCTTGACAAATGATTATTATTGAACATCACCTTTGTAAATGATAATAGGTAGGAGTAATAGATTTTTTTTTTTTTTGAACTGGATAACAAACTGATAATAGATTGGTTGGCTGTGTTTTTCAGCATATTCAATTTCAAAATGGCATAACAGATGTGGGCAACTCTCTCTCTCTCTCTCTCTCAATTAAGTATTGTTGTGATATTCACCTGATTTAGTTTCAAAAAGATATCACAGTTTTGGTCAATTCTATATCTCCTAGTTAAGTATTGTTGGCTGTGTTCTTCACCGGATTTCATTTCAAAAATATATCATAGCTCTGGTCAACGAGAAAATTTTGGGTGCAAATAGGGTACCACGTGGTACCCCATTTGCACCCAAGATTTTCTCCTGGTCAACACACACACACACACACTCTCTCTCTGTTTGTCAGTAGATTCAATTTAAAAAAGACATTAGCTCTAATCAATCTTCTCTCTCAATAGTATTGTTGGTGTATTATTCACTGGATTCAATTTTATAAAGGTATCACAGCTATTGTCAACTCTCTCTCCCCCCAACAATTCCGAAATGGGGGGCTCTGCTGTCCGTGGGGGTCGGCAGGCCCTGCCGACCCCATCCGAGCCGTCCATTTCGCTCATCAACGACTCAGATCTTACCTCTCCAAAGTGTATCCGAGCCGTCCATTGTTTGATGCAATCTGAGCTGTTGATGCACGAAACGAACGGCGCGGATGGGGGTTGGCAGGGCCTGCCGACCCCCACGGACAGCAGGCCCCCCGGGTTCACAATTCCCCCTAAAGAAATTAAATTTGGGTGTAGTTCATTGTTGAAAATTAACGAATCTGTTTAACGTAAATGCATTTATTGAATGTAGCTATTGCATTTCTAGTTAAAATGGTGGAATTCTTAAAAGTGACCAGCAATTTGGAACGAATGGAGTAGCACACAAGGTAAATACATCAAAATAGTTTGATATTCATAAATAACGGTTTGTTGACTTTGGAGGGAAGTAACACTTACCGATAAAAAAATACCACTTGCTACCAGAATCTCATGCAGGTCTAGCGCCTACTTGTGATGCGAGCCGATATTTTAATTGCTCTTATTTTAATTGCTGGGTTGAATCACTTACGGACATAGATCATATTACCCAACTCTTTTCCACGTTTTTTAATAAACTGGTTTTTTACGATTTTTTATGTAATGTATTATGAGAGAATGACCTGTCTCGATTTTTAGAAAAAATAGTTTTTTGTTAGTGGAACACCCCATAAAGTAACTGGTTGACTTCTTCTTAGTATGAGTGTGTAAGATTTAAGAACCGTACACAAGGAGTAGGGAATCAGACCATGAGGTGAGAATCGAACCCCAAACTTTCATTCTGGTAAAGGGACACCTTACCACTACTAGTACGTAAACTTAACTCTCCCAAAATTTGTACGAGTGAAGATGAACAAACAATTAACTCTCACAATATATTTGTATGAGTAAAGATGAACAAACAAAATCAATATGCAGAATTTTAACGCAAAATGGTGTCGCTGCATTTGTAATAGTGTCACGGTAACATCATTCGAATCGCAATTTTCTGTAGAGCTGTTTATATATATATTAGTTGGTGGCTATATATTGAGTCGGGCTCATGTGGGCATTGTCAGATATGCCGTAAATCTGGCATTAGTTTTCTTACAGTACTAAGCCTTTCTAAGTTGAATTCTAAAGCAAATTAACGTAAAATATATACTAACTCGACGAGTGAAGACAAAGGCAAGGATAAAATATTCAAAATGACTAAGCCCAGCTCTTTTTTTTTTATTTTTTTAATCAAACTTGGTGCGATCACTGGAAAGTCTTTCTTATAGATTTAGCCTATTGGATCACGAGCTATAAAAAAGGAGAGACCACAATTCTAGATCTGTTCCATCAATCAGTCGTCCTCCATCTCTAACTTCCATTTACTTGATCAATTTGCTGCTAGTGAGAGAGATGGGTGACTTTGCTGTAGATACTTTTCAGGAGACCTTGAAAGAGCTTATAACAAGCTCCAAGCTCAGTTTAATCATTGAGGAGAAACGTCAACTTCAATCTCTTGAAGGTGAGATAAAGTTCTTGAGAAGGTTCCTCAAGGACACGGAGAAGAAACCCAACAATCATCCGGAACTGATGAAACTGGTGATGCAGATTAGAGATCTAGTATCCAAGGCAGAGAACATCGTAGAACTGTTTGTAGTTCATGCTTTCAAGGCTGATCATACCCCCTTTTTTCCTAGTTGGTTCTTGCTTTCCCTTGACTTTGAAACTGTCATAAAGGGAATGAAGACTCTTACGGTTGAGGTGAAGAAAATTTATAACGAGAATATGTATGACATTAATGGAGTAGCAGTCCAACTACTCAAGCACTCTTCTACCGAAAGTGGAGGTATTGGTACATATTTTCAATGTTTTAGGATACAAAATTACTTGGTTTTGATACGACTTAGTGTTTTATGCCTTCGGTTATAGCTGCTCTTATAAGAATGATATCATATACTGTACTAATAAATATGATGTGTAAGAAAGAAAAATTCTTCAGTTACAGGCTTTGAAAATTTCGTTGTCCTTCATAAAGTTAAGAAATCACTCAGCTTTCTAATCGCCTTATTCATTGGGTATATTTATATGTTTCAAACATATAGACGTATTCGTTCCACACCTTTTTTTTTGCAACAAAATTAACTTCTTTTCTGGTTCATGTGACTCAAATGTCATGGCCCATTTTACGCATTGAAAAATATGAAAAATGCTTGGAACACTGATTTAAAATATAGATCTAGACATAACCATGTTTGGAGTCATCCGAGGTACACGTTCACACATGCATCGACGGTTTTGTATACAGTTGTGTCTAGATCGTGTTCCTAGAGTACTTTGGGTGAAAATATGAACCATAAAAAAATTCAGGTGTATACTACATTATTCAACTTATTTGATGATTATTAGCCAAGCTCATTAGATGGTTAAGCTTGGGGTTTATTCTCTGTTTTCTAGTAACTGTTTATGTTTTCTGTGGTTAGGATTAAGTCGGTTAATGAGGTATAAAACCTGTTGGTGAGCTGTAATGGAACACTAACAGAAATGCAAAAAGTTATTTTCCTCTTCTCTCTTCCCCCTCTCTCTATCTTTCTCTCTCCTTTCTTTTTTCGTTTGTTCAAGAACATATCTCAAAACCCTAAATCTGTTAGCGATGATCAATTCAAGATCTTCCACATGGTATCAGAGCGGGACCCATTCCACCCACACTTTGTAAAAAAAATTGACAATTCACACCCCACGATGACACACCAGCAAAAAGGTTGCACGATGATAGACCCAAAAAGAGGCTACACATGACAGACCACGAATGCGGCTGCAGTGTGAGATCTAAACGAAACAACAGACTAAAGGATTGGATGACAAAATCAAATTGAGTCTTAATATAGGAACAAAACTGAGTAAGGACAGCTTTGACATCAGACTTTTAATGCATTAGAAACAACCAATGTATCTACTGTAATCATCAAGAAGAACAAGATAATGTTTGAAACCACAAATGGAAACAACAGGAGCAGGGCCCAACACATCTATATGTAGTAATTCAAATGGTCTTTGTGCATGAAAATCAGACAATAGAAAAGAAAACTTGTGGCTCTTAGCTACATTACAAGAGGTACAGTTCACATGAAAAGATTTAGAAACAGGTAATTGAAACTGATGAAACTAAATGCTGAAGATGAGTAGCATTAGGATGACCCAACTTTTGATGCCACAGAGTTATAGAAAGAGATGCAGTAGGAAAGGATGAATCAGACAGCACTGCTTGAGGAAAAGGTTTAGAAAAGGCCTGAATTGGATATAAACCCTTGTGAGAAGGGCCTTGGTGAAGGATCTAGTTGGTTATTCTGTCCTGAATAATAAAACCAGAAGAGTAAAAAATCAACCTAGAGTTATTATCAGTAGCAAAGTTTTTGGACAAACAACAAATTATGGCTGATAGAAGGAACATGAAGAAGACCATTTAGAGAAAGAGGGCAAGAAAGAGTAGATAGCATACCCTTACTAGCATGAGCAATAGGAATAGTGTGACCATTTCCCACCATCACACCTGTAGGGCCTGAATAAGCTTGTTGCAAAGACAGATTGGTTAAATCATTAGTAACATGATTAGTTGCTCCACTATCTAGATACCAATTACCAGGGGGTGAAGATGGAGAGGGCACAAACTGGGAAGATGTAGAAACAAAAGCTTGGTAATTGGTAGAGTAAACAGAAGGGTACAAAGTAGTTGTAGGATTGGTGTTGTATGACTGTGGTAAAGAAGTAAACCAGGATGAGATGTACTGGTCATGGGAAAAGTAGGAGGTGGAGGAAATGGATAGTTACACTGAAGCATATGAGCTTGTGGTAATGGCTGATTTGGCATTGTTTGTTGTGAGGCTGAGTGGTTGTAGTTGTTGTTGAAAGCTGGTGGTGGTTGATAGTTAGGATTGGATCTGTGATAGCAGGTCTTGGCAGTGTGATTAGTCTTGTTGCATATTTGACATGGACTATTACAACTCCCTTTTTGATTTATGTAACCTCTTGACCTGTTCACAGACCAATTCCTATGTTGTTGCTATGGGAAAGATGCTACATACATAGGAGGTGGTGGCTGTGATGAAGAAGAAAAGTACTGCTCTGCAGTCTGACCATGAGCAACATGAGATTGTTGAGGAAGCACTGGATAAGAAGATATACCAGGTGCAGGGTTCTCTGATTTAGGCATAGTCACAAACACAGAAGATGAACTAGGACCGGATTTGCCAGTGTGTGATCTATTCTTACGCATTTCTTTCCTATTCACAATAGTAACCAGTTCTTCAAATGTTATATTACCAATATGTGTTCCCAAAGCAGTTTGAAGAGAATCAAATTCTGAAGGCAGTCCATGTAAAGCATGAAAAACTAAATCATCATCTATGATTGGTGCACCTGCTGTAGCCAACTTGTAGGACGGTTATTTGATTGTATCAAAATAGGCTTCAAGAGCAGTGATTTTGGTAACATTATACAATTGGTGCCTCAAATCATGTACATGAGTTTTCGACAGAGAATTAAACCTATGTTCCAGGACATCCCAAACGTGAAAGGCGTGACGTAACCTAAAATAAGGGGTAATGTTGTGGCTGATATTGTAGCGATGATACAAGCCATCAATTGGCTATCAACAACTTTCCATAGGGCAGAATCAGGTTCCAATACAATAATTTCAGTTGTGCGAGTAACGTTAGATGTAGGACAAGTAATCGTACCATTCACATAGCTAAAAAAAATTGTTTGCTTTAAGAGCATGTTCCATTTGAGTTCTCCATATCACATAATTGTGCGAATTCAGTTTGATTGTGACAAACGAGTGCATATACGCAATGAGAAATACCAGAGATGGAGGAATATTAAGCTTCTCTGTGGTAGAATCTGCAGACAAGGTTGATGACGAAGCAGAATTTGAAGACGCCATTCCCGTTGCCATTTCTTGAGTTGGTTCGTGAATCAAATTGCAGAAAACTGATGTTCACAGGATCGTATTGCTTCGACAAATGTCAATCGCTCTGATACCGTGATACGTTGACCCTCAGAGACCTCAATTTGTGTGTAAATTAAACATAGGCTCTGTATGGTCTTCGTCAAGCTCCCAGAGCTTGGTATGCTCTCTTCTCCAACCATTTGCAACAGCTTGGCTTTCATAATAGTCTGGCTGATACTTCTCTTTTTGTCTTTGAAAAAGGTTCAGACATTACCTATATTCTCATCTATGTTGATGACATAATTGTTACTGGGAACAACTCTACTTTTATCTCTTCTTTGTTTGCACAACTTCAAACTAAGTTTGCTCTCAAGGGACTTGGGGATTTACATTATTCTTTGGGCTTTGAGGTCTTGAAGGATTCCACTGGTTTGTTTCTTACTCAACATAAGTATGCTTTGGAGTTGCTTGAAAAGGCAGGTATGATCAATTGTAAACCAAGTTTGTCTCCATCTTCCACTATGCCCTCTACTGTGGATGCCTCATTTCCTTTTCCATATGTTGAATTTTATAGATCTCTGGTTGGTTCTCTTTAGTACCTTACCATCACTAAACCAGAGCTCTATCAGGCAGTTAACTATGTTTGTCAATTCATGCATGCCCCTTTAGATCTTCATTTTGCTGCCGTCAAACGTATATTAAGATATGTTAAAGGATCCCTGTATCAAGGTCTGCATTTTACTCCCTCTGCACTCTTTTTGACTTCCTTTTGTGATGCTGACTGGGCTAGGGATCCGCTTGATTGAAGGTCCACTTTTTGTGTTTTTCTGGGAGATAATATCATATCTTGGAGTGCCAAGAAGCAACACACTGTTGCTACATCCACTGTTGAGGCCGAATATAGAGCGTTAGCTCAAGTTACTGTTGAGCTTGTTTGGTTACGACAACTTCTTACAGACCGTAATGTTCCTTTGGCTGGCGTTCCTATGATCTTTTGTGATAATATTTCTGCAATTGCCTTAGTTTCAAATCCCATTTTTCATGCTAGGGCTAAGCATATAGAGGTGTACTACCATTTTGTTCGCGAAAAAAGTCCTAGCCAAGCAAGTCTTTGTTTTTCATGTCAGCTCAGAAGCTCAGACAGCAGATGTGTTTACTAAACCTGTCTCCGTTGCTAGGTTTCAATCTCTTGCTTCCAAACTCATGGTGAAATCCATCCCCATGAGTTTGAGGGGGGCTATTAGCCAAGCTCATTAGATGGTTAAGCTTGGGGTTTATTTTCTATTTTCTTGTAACTCTAGTTAGTTTTCTATGGTTAGGATTAAGTCGGTAAATGAGGTATAAAACCTGTTGGTGAGCTGTAATGGAACATTAACAGAAATACAAAAAGTGATTTTCCTCTTCTCTCTTCCCTCTCTCTCTCTCCTCTCTCTCTCTCCTTTCTTTTTCGTTTGTTCAAGAACATATCTCAAAACCTGAATCTATTAGAGATGATCAATTCAATATCGTTTTCAATGATAACAACCACAGTTGTTTTCCTTTTCCCCTAGGCAATTATATCAAAATGAGAAGTCCAATGAACTTAATATTGTAAATATACAGCTCAAAGATTCTTCAAAAAGACTATTTATTGGTGAAAATGATACGAGAATGGTTTCATTCCAAATCACATAGTATTTATTTTTCGTTACACTTACTATGGCCCCTTCCATAACTTTTGCCTTCATCTTTGATCGATCGTAACCTTTGTTTTGTTTTACAATAGGAGTTTCAGGTTCATCAAAAGGGAGCAACACATCCAAAATGGTAAACGAGAAGGTGGTGGTGGGTTTTGAAGAGGAGGTGGAGAGATTAATAGAGAAGCTTGACGGAGGACAGGGCAGATTGTTGGAGATTATATCAATCATCGGCACAGGTGGAGGCGGCAAAACTACTTTGGCCAAAAAAGTATATGATCATCCTTTCACGTCGCATACCTTTGACATTCGTGTATGGATAAATGTTTCTCAAGATTATCATAAAAGAAAGAAGAGGGATTTGTTGATTCGTATTTTGGAATCGGTTAGTCCAGGAAATCATGAGAATAGAAGCGATGACGAATTGGGAGAAGACGTACTGAAATGCTTGAAGAATAGGAAATATCTCATTGTCATGGATGACATCTGGGGCATTGAAGCCTGGAATGATATCGAAAGATCATTCCCTGAGGAATGCATGGGGAGTAAAGTGTTGTTCACTAGTCGGGTACTTCTTCAAATGGATAGCATCCGCTACGTCCCTCATTATTT
Source organism: Vaccinium vitis-idaea (assembly GCA_963854785.1). NCBI lineage: Eukaryota > Viridiplantae > Streptophyta > Magnoliopsida > Ericales > Ericaceae > Vaccinium > Vaccinium vitis-idaea. The sequence goes on from OY978222.1 coordinate 36,143,159, forward strand.
GACTCCCTTACCAAAAATTTTTTGTTGGGAGTTGTTACAAAAAGAGGTACTCCCCCATCTGAAAGTATTTCTTCTCTATTATTTTTTGCATGCGTGTAATTTGTAAATTCTTATATTCTTCAGGTTAAAATGTTTTGGGTAAATTTCACTTATCTCCCCTGAGGTCTCTATTAGAAACCTCCCTTATACTTTCTAAAATTCTACTGCCCTCCTTTACTTTTCAAACTATTTGTCACTTACTTCCCTTCTCGTTACTTTAAGGCTAACGTTGTTAACTTGTTGCATGAAATGACCGTAGTACCCTAGTATATATTCTCCACCCTAAAAAAACTATTTTTTTTTTGAGATAGAGGAAAAAAGTTTTTCAAAAGAATTATACCAGTCTTCATTTTTAAAGAATAGCTTATATACAAAAAGTATCAAAGAGAATTTTTTTTCAAAAAAACTACTTTTTGAATTTTTGTTGTTGAAAATATTTTTTTAGGGAAAAAAAAACTAATTTTGAAAAAAAAATTTTTAAAACAATTTTTTGAAATACGAAAGTTTTGAAAATTATTTTTTTGGAGAAAAAACTAGTTTTTGGTAAACCATTAATTTAAAAAAATAAAGTTTTGAAAATAGTGTTTTTTTCGAAAGTCTGAAAATAAAATTAAAAAAAAAATGTTTAAATTTTTTTTTCAAAACTAGTTTTTTTCCTACAAAAAAGAACTATTTTTTTAGAAAGAAAAACATTTTATTATTTTTTTTGAATTTTTTCTAACTCTATTTTTTTTTTTTTTTTAAATTTTTTTTATGGTGGAGAATATATACTAAGGGTGCTACAAACATTTCACGCAAAAAGTTAACACCGTTTTGCCTTAAAGTAACGGCAAATGAGGTAAGTGACAATTAATTTGAAAAGTAAGGGAGGACAGTAGAATTTCAGAAAGTATAAGTGAGGTCTCTGTATTTGTCAGTAATCTCAGGGGAGGTAAGTGAAATGTACCCTAATGTTTTTTTTAATGATTTTGGAACTTTGTTCCATAGAAATAATTAAGATTTATCAAATAAGATCTATACTGTATACCAAAATCATTATACATATGGAAACATAAATAATTTTGTGTGATGACCAGAATAGACATCATATGGGCCAAGGAATTTGGGATGACGTAAGTATTTGTTTCTTAAAAACACAATTATTGTACGTTATATTTTAAACACATGCTTCCTTGTACAGTTGTTGTAGTACTACAAAGAATTAAGTACAACATATAGATTTAAAGATGATTTTGAATTAACCTCAAATTTAAATCATAACTACAGTAGAGAGAATGCCCACGCAACTAGAACCTAAATCTACGAATTTCCACTCAAAAATAAAATTTGCCCTCGCTCAATATCTCCCTCTTTGACACACAAACCGCCAAATGCACACACAAATCATCTCTCTTTTTGGCTCAGTACAACAGGAAAGAAAGACAAAAATAAAAGAGAAATGACAATAAGACACCGCCCACTAAATCCGAGGAGAAATATCTGAGAAATCTGTAACTTGGACCAAGTGTGGGAGCTGATCGTATAACAATGTCCCCGAAAAATTTAGCCTGAAAATCCACTGAGCCATGTCATGAGCGGCACTGTTTGATGATCTACCAGAAAATTAAAGGAGACTCGCCTCTTGGATGAGACTACAGATCTCACATCCTTTGTGTCTTGGTCGTACACCCAAATCATCCCTACTCTCTTGTCTCCTCCCATTTTTCCACCCCTCGTAATTAATTTCTCTCCCCCTTCTAATATTTTTTCATATCTTATACAGAAGAAGATGACCAAAGGGTGTCCCTCAAATGGAACGCCTGTCCATACTTTTGCTTATTCATGTTTTTTTTTGTTTCTTCTTCTTTTTCTCCACATGCACAAACCACACCACTGACACCAGTGCATCACTTTCACATGCACCCTACAAAATAACGTTTTCCTCCCACTTCAATATAAACAATAAAATGTTAATTAATTCTTCCCTAATCACCAAACTGAGTGAGAATCTGGTTCCTCCTTACCCCATGAGAATCTCATATTCAAAGCTCATTAATTAAGAAAAGGAAACGTTGACTTTTTTTTTTGAACGGCGAACAACTTTATTAATCTTTGAAAAGTTACAAAGATTAAAAAGGAATGAAAGGGAAACAACTCAACTAGGAGGGACATAAGTCCACTAGACGCAAGCCCAAACAAACCCAGAGAAAAAGAAAAACAAGTTGACAAGTAGCCAAACCAACAAGAAACAGAGCCACAACATGAAGAACCCATAAGGTAAAAACAGAAAGAAAGAAACAGATTAGAGTGAAGCCAAGACACTCTTCAGGTTGTATAGAAAGTCATCGATTGTGAACCCAGAACTTCCAACTTTTGGTTTTACCCATAAAGCAATTCGAATTTTGACAAGATCAATGGCTTTTCACAATCAATGATGCTCGAAGACACAAGCATTTCTTTGGTTCCAAATTGTCAACATAACAGCTGTGGAGCCCTCTGGTAGTTCCTTCTGGCGGTGGCTGACGACGTAGATGATACCCTCACTCTCGTGTTAAGCCTAAACCTGCGCACTCAACACACCGTTAGCACCGGAGTGGGCCGTTGAGTCCAGAACGGTACTCCGACGGTCAAGTTAGTAGAGGAAGGAGATGAAGTGTAGATCTAGGGTTTTTAGAGGAGAGTTGTGCGTACCTTTCTAGATGATGGAGATCACCTTTTATAGGTGAGCATTTGCTTGCTTTCCAAGCACAGCTATGCTCGTCACGTGACTTAACCGCTCGGTTGACGTCACGATGACGAGCCTGGAGGTATACTGCGAACGCATGCTTCCAGTAATATCTTGACACTTGTCATGACCGTTCGGATGACGTCACTAGTCATGATCACGGTTTGTTACACGCACATGCAGCATTAACTGCTCAGCTGACTCAGCACCTGATCTTTCAGCATACTCTTGCGCCATAAAGTTGGTTTAGATCACCTTTCGGGTACGCCTCGAGGTCTTCTGATATTAACCATGAAAGGTCACAAATGAGTTAAATGTAGGAGAGGTCTTGGCCAATACCGAAGAGTCCCTCAAAGACAGTCTCTCGGAGACGATCAATGAGGTGTATCATTATGCAAACTAGGTGCTCGGTATAACCGGACCCCTACAATAGCCCCTCGATCCCTCCGCGTGGTTTACTTTCCATAGGAGGGGTTGAATATTCGGATGCCGAGTAGGGTCCGAACCGAGCCCCAGACTTTGAGATAAAGCTCATAACTAGATTCCCTGCCGTCGCCGACTTCTCGACCACTTGGGGTCTGCCACGTGTCCCCTACGAGTAGGGTTTCAGAGGTGATGTGACAGCTGTAGTCACGTCTCTCCTTTCACCGTGCCGTAATGCTGACGTAACAGAGGGGATTGCTACGGTGCACTGTACTTAGTTGACACGTGTTGGAAATCCATTGGCCGGGAACATACCGGTCCGGATTCTTCTCCGTAATCCTGTATTTTTCCCTCCCATCTCATTAATTTTTCGAAACTTGCCCTTCCCTATAAATACCCCTTCAAACGGAGAGGGGACGTTTTCTCTCTAGTTCATCGATTTCCAGAGCACGTCTCTCTAGAAATCTTGTAGTTTCTTGAAGATTGAAGCCGCTTCAACCCATTTCATCCAGATCTTCAAGTAAAAACTCTTTCACTTGTTTATTTCTGCGATTTTCTTGCTGTTTCTCTTGTTTCCGTCGTGATTGTGGGTGTTTTTATCGCGTTTCCGTGTAAGCCTTTTCTGGTTTCTGGGTTGAAGATGAACAGTCGTCTTCAACCTGTTCTTGGAATGAGGTTGAAGATGACGCCGAACGATTGCACTTGAGCACGACTTTTCCACTTCCCTTGGTCACGGGTGCCGTGGGATCTTTGTACGAATGCTTAGTAGAAATCTGAGATCTCGACTGTCCGGTGGGCCATTAGGTATAGATAGCTCGGTTCGGTGACCTGCACTTAGCTAATGGTCTTGTGTCCGTGCGTTCTTTTGCTAGGTCTGGCGCCGCCGGTCGTCTAGATCTCATCTAACTCCGAGAGCTCTGATTCCGAAACCTCAAGTACTACCGCCTCCAATATCGCGAGGATCTTTTATAATATTAGAGCTCGGCAAAACCGTTGTCGGGAGATCATAATGATGGACCATGATTTCGAAGTCCCATTAGACAAGAGGCCCCTTCAATCCATACCACCGGACCCAGCCCCTGGTGCCCCCAAAGACCCCATTGATATAGGCGATGACGTAGACGTCTCGGACGGGTTTCTAGATGATAGAGAGGCTACCAAGTCTGATGACCGGTCGGAATGGGACCCATCCGAAACAACGACCACTAGCGCCGAGCCCTCTACCGCCAGTGTCGATCCCTCGGAGGACAATGCTGCCGCTGAGGTTGAGCAGCTCATCCTCGCCGAGATTGGCGTGGAGGTGCCTGAATCTGCTCGGTCTTCGGAAGGGGCATCGAGTAATGGGAAGAAGGAACAGCGTTGCCCCTACCTTTGCTACTTCACTACCGGGGAAGCCGACTACAGAGCCTTCTGTGACAAATACGACATTCCGGAAGATGTCAGTGTCACTCTTCACCCGAGGGGTCAGGAACTCGTTTATGGACCGAACCACCTCAATGTTCCTTTAATGGCGATAACTGAGGGAGGGGTTCGGTTTCCAATGAACGAATTCATCCGAGCCTTTCTGAACGCTTATGAGCTTTCTCCGGACCAGCTCACTTGTAACAGTTATCGGGTAATCAGCTCGGCCTACGAGATGAAATTGAAAGATGAATTAGACCTTAGCGTTTGGGACCTTCTGGAGATTTACGCGGTGTCCCAGAACAAATCGTTCGGGAGATATTTCTTGATGACGCGCCCGAAGAAACGTCAGATCGCGAAGCATCTCCCAGATTCTGAAAAATGGGCCGACCTATATGTGGTGGTTTCCGGCAACTTCGCCGAGCCTACTGATGAGGATCTCTTTCCAATCCCTACTACAAGAGGGACCGTGGGTTGGTGTTTTAATTCATGCCTTGATTTGTCGCTTTACTTTATATATTCTTGTGCGCTGGCTTTTCGGATAATCTTCATGCAGCTCCGTCTCCTGTTTCTCGGAGACTAAAAAGGATAGCAAAAAAAGATTGTGCTGAAGCATTGTACCAAGTTCAAAGGAGATTGACTCACGACCTCCTCGGTTACTTGCCGACCTATAAGAGTTGGATCAAGAAGAAGCCGAGAGAACCCAAGGTAAGCCGAACGATATCTGAGGCCGAACGGTGGCTCTTGGAGGAGCAACCCATAGAAAATCTCCAAGGACAAGAAAGGATCCCCGTTGACAGAGTTTCTCCGGAGCCTTCAGACACAATGCCGCCGAAAATTGATTTGAAAGCAAAACTGGCTGAACTAGCATCCAAGGCCAAGAAGGATGCGCCGAAGAAAGGTACTCCGAGCGCTACCGCTGTACCTGGCAAGGTCCCCGCTGTCATTGCTCACAAGCCAACAACTGCTCGGTCCAAAGGAACGGCTTCGGCGGAGGAGAGGGCGGCCAAGCGGGTAAAGATATCCGAAGTCCACACGATTGAGGATGACCTCCTTGGGGTTGGCCGGGGTGCTGACGCGACGTTTGTCATGTTACAGCCGGACAGTTCCCATGTCGAGTGTACTTTACGCCCCTTCTCTGCAGTGTTGGTGAAGGAAGATGGCAATGTCATCATGGAAGATGACAGTGTTGCCGAGAACGCTCGCCTGGCGATGGGACTCCTGCCGGGGCTAGCTCTAAAGAAAGATCTTGAATTGGTGCCGAACAAGTTAGAGGATAACCTTTTTCATTGTACGGCCCAAATTGTGAAGGTCGGTTTTTTCGTATCCGAACTCCGTTTATTTTCTATTGTTTAATTACTTCATACTGATACTGTGTTTACCATTGTAGGCCGGACAATCAATGTTTAAACTTTATGATCAAGCTCTCGATCGTAGCAACTCAGCTAAAAAGCTAAAACGCCGAGCTGACGCGACCCTTGAAAAGGTCGGTACAGCCGAGAAAAAGGCTGAGGACCTGCGCCAGGAGAACGAGAGGCTTAAGGGCGAGCTTGCGAAGATGGCGGATTTGAAGAAGAGAGTTGACGAGTAGTTGGAGGAAGAGAGGGCCGGGCATAAAAAAAGCCTTAGACGCTGCGAGGACCGAGGGCCATTCAGCTGGGTTCGATGAAGTTGGTCTGGCCTATGTTGGAGATATTTACGCTCTGGTGAAAGATGGCGAGCACAAGGGCTTCGGCAAAGGATATATTTTCACTTGTGATGTCTTTGGAATCCCTGCCGATGATCCGAGACGCGAAGTTCCTGAACAGCCAGATTCCCCGATTACCGAGGAGGCCTTGGAAGATGATGCCGGAGATATTCCTGAAGGTGCGGGTGGCGAGGTTCCGGAACATAAAGACAATGCTGAGAAAGTCCCAGAACCGGAGAAATCCTCCGAGAAAACCATCCCTTCGAAGAATGAAGAAATTAACGTAACTTAGTAGGATAGGGTTTTGAGAACTCTGTTTTATTTTTAACTGTTTTTAATGTTACTGGACGGCTCCGGACAATTGGAGTTTGCCGTGCCAGAAGTCTGTAATTGTTTAAAACAGGTATTATGAGGATGGCCCCGAACAAGTACCACCATGCCATGCCTCGGCTTCACCGAAAGGGTGAAAGTTTTGACTTAAATGATTGAATGTTTTATGGATCGCTTGAATGTTGACTTTGTATAAATGAATATTTTAACGTTGCATGCAATATGCTCTTATTGATTGGTATGAAAACCTTTTTGTGAAAAATTCTCAACATTTCAGAGGAAGTCATCCTCCTAATAGCCCCTGCTTTGGGACAAGTTGGGAAAGAAGTTGCTTGGCTTGTGCCGAAGTAGTAGTTTAACTGATGTATAAACGTTTTCTCAACACTTAGAAAATTTTCCAACACTTGGAGAAATTTTCCACTGATAGCCCCTGCTCGGGACAAATCAAAGGAATAGTTGCTCGGATTGGAACCGAGGCAAAATGAAATGGAATGAAAATTTTCCAACACTTGGAAAAATTTTACAGTGATAGCCCCTGCTCGGGACAAATTAGAGGAATAGTTGCTCAGATTGGAACCGAGGCAAAGTGAAATGGAATGAAAATTTTCCGAACACTTGGAAAAATTTTCCACTGATAGCCCCTGCTCGGGACAAATCAGAGAAACGTTTGCTCAGATTGGAACCGAAGCAAAACGAAATGGAATGAAAGTTTTTCCAACACTTGGAAAAAAATTCCACTGATAGCCCCTGCTTGGGACAAATCAGAGGAACAGTTGCTCGGATTGGAACCGCAGCAACACGAAACAGAATGGAAATTTTCCAAAGTGTTAGTAAGAACACTGAGCCTTGATAATAAATTCGACGAAGTAATCTGAATAAACAATAGTTGTGAAATCTTCTTTTTTCATTGGTCATCATAAATTCAAAGATTAAAGGGGCAAAATAAGCAGCACAAACATGTTTTCTTCTAACAAAATTCACTAAGCATAAAACTTCCTACGCTTGGTTGCATTCCAAGGGTTGCCGATAGGTGTGCCATCCATTTCTGCAAGCTTGTAGGATCCATGTCCGGCTTTTCCAATTACGCGGAAGGGGCCTTCATAGTTCGGTTTGAACTTGGTCTTTTTAGACTTCTGGACCACTTCCCGAAGGACTAGGTCGTCGATGTTGAAGGGCCTCATCCGGACATTTTTGTTATATCCCCGGGCAACTTCTTGTTGATAGGAGGCATGTTTCAGGTGTGCTTCTTCCCTAAGCTCTTCGGCTAGGTCAAGCTCCCTGTCCATGGCCTCATCATTCGTTGGCACATCAAAGTTCTCAGTCCGAGCTGTTGCGATCGAGAAGCTTTGCAAGAAGTATAATGTCCGGATATTCCACTCCTCGGTCTCATACCCGCAAGGAAATGGGCAAGCCGAAGCATCGAACAAAACAATATCAGCTGGAATCAAGAGACGTCTAACCTTAAAGAGGGGTAAGTGGGCCGAAGAGCTCCCAAAAGTTCTCTGGGGCTATCGAACCACACCTCGGCACTCAACTGGCCGAACGCCATTCTCTATGGCATTCAGCATGGAAGCTGTTCTCCCTTTAGCCACCGCCAGAAGGAACTACTAGAGAAAGAGGGCTCCACAATTGGCGACTCTACTGGGGATCGAGTGATTTCATCACCTTCCCGGCGTTCTTCTCTCCTTCTTGGAGGTTACTCTTCCTCTGTTTCTTAGCTCTTCAATGGCGATCGTTGAAGACGACGGAAACGTCGCTCCGGCGGCAGGAGCTAACCCCGGCGGTGGCTCTCGGGTGGGGATCGTTACCCACCCTATTTCAGGACTCACTCCGAGCCCAAACCCTTTGGACACCGTGCAGCAGATGCAGGAGCAAATGGCTGCTATGAAGGCTCAGATTGAAGCTCTGACAAGAAAGTAACCCACCGCCTCAGCCTCACGTTCAGGGGTGTCGAGGCGACGGCGCAAGGCGGCGGCTCAGGCAACCCAGTTGACCCACCATACCCAGCGCCCTTCGGCCAAAGATCGTCTGGGCCAGCCGTTCATCGTTACTGATGCCTCGGGATGAGTGATCCCCCCTAGGCAGCAAACCCCCTCTCCGAGAAGACGTTCAGAGATTGTGCGAATAGAGCATACCACTCGGACGGGAGGTCATTCTACTACCAGCTCCCAGTCTACGACAGGGCGTTCTGGGTCTCGGGTCTCGCGTCGTAACAGCGAGCGCGACGATGTCATCCGAGAAAAGGCTTCGGTGCAATATGATACGGATGGCCGAGAAGTCATCCGTACCAGATCTACAAACCACAGCGGCCGACGAGAAGGTCGCCACCAGGAGCATGATGGTGAAGACTGAGCTCCGAGTAAGAAAACTCATCCCCAAGATCGGAGTCCTCGGAGAAATAGAGATCACATAGATCAAGGCATTCCCGAGTACGACATGGATGATACCGGCGATTTCATTGTCGTACGGGACCCACGTACCGGAGAATCCAAAAAATACAGAGAGCAGAAATTCAGCCCAGGGATCCTGGAAAGCGGAAGGAGCACCCCCAAGACCTTGGCATGAACGACGAGCGGCACAGACTGAACGCCAAAAGGGCATTCATTACTGGCAAGGCCTACGAGGCCCCTCGTTCATCCGAGAAGCCAACTGATTCCAAGCTCCGAAAAATTCAGGACTCACCGTTCACACGAGAAATCTAGGAAGCTCAGCCCCCGAGGAACTTCACCGTCCCGAAATTCATAAAGTATGATGCCAAGTCTGACGCGGTGATGCACCTTGTGCACTACCGACAGCTGATGGGACTTTATGGCTACGATGAAGCCATGATGTGTAAGGCTTTTCCGGTGAGACTCCAGGGAATCGGTTTAGTTTGGTTTAACCAGCTGAAACCAAATTCAATTGGTTCGTTTGAAGAGTTGGAACGGGCCTTTACTGTTCGGTTTGTGACGAACAGTACGCCGCCAAAAACGATCGACGCACTCGTGGGCCTGAAACGACAGTCCGGTGAGAAACTGCGAAAGTATGTCGAGCGCTATTGGGAGATCTACAACGCCATTGAGAGCTGCGACCAGCAGATGGCTGCCACATCTTTCAAGTACGGCCTAGACGAGACCTCGGCGATTTTTGAAGAGCTAATGCTGAACCCTCCGGCAAACATGAGCCGGTTGATGGAAACTGTGGAGAAGTTTGCCCAATTAGAAGATATCATATCCGAGAGAAGGCTCTCCAAAACCTTGGGAAATCAGAAGGCTAACGTTGGAGATTACTCGGGGAAAGAAACAAGTTAACAGAGTTAAAACTGGGGACAACAAAGGAGGAAGAGAGGGCCGAGAACCATGGAAGGAACGCGGGCAATACAAAGAGCGCGAACCGAAACCTCAAGAGTTTGTTGCGATAAGCACTGTATTCAACCAACCCCTCTACAAACTGATAAGGGCTATCTCTCGGGAACCTTGGTTCGTTTGGCCGGTCAATAAGCTGGGGACAGCGGCAGGCCAAACGGGAGACTGTAAGGTCAAGTGTACTTTTCACGATGAACTGGGACACTATACCACTGCTTGCCGACCCTTCAAGGAATTCCTTGAAAGGCAGGTGATGCAGGGGCGCTTGAACCAGTTCATTGACCGACAAAAAATAGCGGCCCAAGCGCAACAACCACAGCAAAACAACCCTCCGGAAGAGATTGTGGTACATGTGATCCACGGAGCTGCAACCAAAGAGAAAACCGCAGCACTTCGGGCAGCGCCGAGCTCATCCTCTCAAGTCCTCACAATAGGGGGAAATCCTAAGCGAACACTCTCGGATCGTGACGAACAGTGGACTATCACATTCACTAAGCAGGATCTGAAGGATGTTCTGCTGCCTCACAGCGATGCCCTGGTGATCTCCGTCTATATGGGAGTCCCAAAAGTAAAGCGAGTGCTCGTGGACCAAGGAAGCTCCACCGAGATCCTATACTACTCGGCCTTCAAGGCACTGAACCTGAATCCAGACCATTTGCTGCCGGCTGACTCCCCTCTCTTCTGATTCAACGAGGTTCTGGTCTGGCCGATGGGACGGATCATTCTTCCAGTGAAGGCAGGCTCAAGAAACCTTCAAGTGGAATTCGTTGTAGTCGATGCTCCGAGCCCTTACAACGCCATCATCGGCAGAACTTGGTTGCACGAAATGAAGGCTATCGCCTCAACCTATCACCAAGTCGTCCGGTCTATTGGTGCCGAAGGATGGCAAAAAGACATCAATGGTGACCAGATGGCGGTGAAGAAGTGCCAAGTAAACGCGGTGCACATGAAGAAGAAAACCACTAAAGGAAAGAAAAAGAAAGAACCAAAACCAAGATCTATCGAAAAATCTGAAAGTCCAGTCTTGGAAGACGTCGGGCTGCCTGCCGAGGAGAAAGCGGTGGAGAACCTCGTCGCTGTACCCGTTAATGACGATGGGACTAGTTACTTTCTTCTCGGATCAACACTGACAACCTTTGAGAGAGAGCAACTGGTGGAGTTCCTTAAGAAGAACATCGAGGTCTTTGCCTGGACACCGTATGAGATGTCGGGCATTGACCCTCAGTTCATCTCTCACTCACTTAACGTTGATCCCCTCCGGAAGCCAGTGGTACAAAAACCGAGACGTTCGTCTCCGGCCCACTCAGATGCTGTTGTTGCAGAAGTTGGGAGATTACTGGACGCCGGGGCCATCCGAGAAATCCAATATCCGACGTGGCTGGCAAATACCGTAGTAGTGCCAAAGAAGAATGGGAAGCTGCGTGTCTGCGTAGACTACACCAATCTTAACGACGCCTGCCCGAAAGACTGGTTTCCACTTTCACGGATTGACCAGTTAGTCGATGCTACGGCGGGACATGCTCGGCTCAGCATGATGGATGCCTACAGCGGGTACCACCAGATAGCAATGGTAGTTGAGGACCAGGAGAAAACACCCTTCATATCTCCCCGAGGGACCTATTGTTACAAAGTCATGCCCTTCGGTCTAAAGAACGCCGGGGCTACTTACCAGCGCATGGTCACCAAAATGTTCGCCAAACAGCTCAGGGACACGATGGAAGCGTACATTGACGACATGGTGGTCAAAAGCAAGCACACTTCAAATCACTTAGAGCACCTTGCCAAAATTTTTGCCATTATGAAGAAACACAAGCTGCGCCTCAATGCCGAAAAGTGTGCATTTGGCGTTGGTTCCGTCAAATTTCTCGGATATATGGTCACTCGAAGGGGCATTGAGGCAGATCCAAAACAGATAACCGCGATCCGAAACCTCAGACCTACGAGCACCATCAAGGAAGTACAAAGGCTCACGGGCATGGCCGCGACACTCAATTGGTTTATCAGCCGGTCTTCGGACCTGTGCCGACCTTTCTTCGAGTCCCTGAAAACAAGCAAACGGAGTTTTCAGTGGACCGATGAATGCGACCGATCGCTGGGCCAGTTGAAGGACTATCTCTCCAGAGCTCCCCTCCTCGTGATGCCCATGCCTGAAGAAGATTTGTACCTCTACCTCTCGGTATCTGGTCATGCAGTGAGCTCGGTCCTTGTAAGGAAGGAAGGGGCTAATTTCCAGCCCATCTACTACTCCAGCAAAACGTTGATTCCCTCCGAGACAAGGTACCTTCCTCTGGAAATCTGGTTTTAGCGCTTGTAACGGCGAAAAGAAAATTATTACCTTACTTCCAAGCCCACACCATCATTGTTATCACCGAGTACCCTCTGAAGGCCGTGCTAAAAAAAGCCGACCTCTCGGCTAGGATTTCAAAGTGGAGCTTGGAGTTGGGAAACTTTGATATTCGGTACGAACCCCGAACAGCTATAAAGGGACAGGCTCTGGCAGATTTCATTGCCGAACTGACACCTGAGCTTAAAAATAACCCGGAGGCTGGATCAAGTGAAACCATGAAAGGGACTCTGGCGGAAGCCGAGAAACCTTCAGAAGAAAGACGAAGCAAAGATTGGAAAATGTTCCAAGGAGAAGTATGGCGTCTACACGTGGATGGAGCATCGAATAGCCGAGGGGCTGGAGCCGACATCGTACTCATCTCCCCGGAAGGTATCATGCATGAAAATGCGCTAACGATCGGATTTCCAACGTAAAATAACGAAGCTGAATACGAAGCACTAGTCTTCGGACTAAAGATGGCTAATCACTTAGGTGCCGAGACAGTGCAAGTCTACAGCGATTCACAGTTGATTGTGAACCAAATAAAAGATCAATATAGCCTGAAAGACCCAAGGATGGTGAAATACTACGACAAAGTGTGGGAGCTGATAAAAGAGATCGGAGCTGTGGAAATTGAGTGGGTGGGCCGAGAGCGAAACGCCCACGCGGACGCTCTGGCCTCCCTAGCATCGGCTTGTGCGGTTTCCCCCAACCGAACCATCCTCCTCGGAGAAATAGAGAATCCGAGCATCGAGCACGAGATGAAGGAAGTGCTAACGATAACTCTTGGCCCAAGTTGGATGGATGAGATTTACGCCTACCTCAAGCACGAAAAGCTCCCAACGGACAAGAAGGAAGCACACCGAATCAGATGTAGGGCTTCCTACTTCTACTTGGATCAGAACGATAAAATCTACCGAAGGTCTTTCACTGGCCCTGACTTGAAGGTGGTACAAGACTCGCAAGTAGAAAGTATCCTCCGGGAACTCCATGAGGGAAGCAGTGGGTGCCACTCTGGCGGACGGTCTCTCTATCTCCGAGCTCTTACTCAGGGATACTGGTGGCCGAAAATGAAAAAAACTTCAAAAGAGTATGCCAAGAAGTGCGAACAGTGTCAAAAGCACGCCTCTCATCTGCTCCAGCCCGCGAAGCCTTACACCCTATAACCAGCCCTTGGCCTTTCGCGCAATGGGGGCTGGACATAGTGGGAAAGCTGCCTACGGCTCCTGGAGGATTCAAGCACCTGATAACGGCAACGGACTATTACACTAAGTGGGTCGAGGCTGAGCCCCTAATCACTATAACTGCAACTGACGTGGAACGATTTCTTTGGAGGAATATTATCTCTCGCTTCGGTGTCCCTTATGCGATTATTTCGGATAACGGGACCCAATTTGTGGCCGAAGCGATCGAGAAGCTTTGCAAAAAGTATAATGTCCGGATATTCCACTCCTCGGTCTCATACCCGCAAGGAAATGGGCAAGCCGAAGCATCGAAAAAACAATATCAGCTGGAATCAAGAGACGCCTAACCTTAAAGAGGGGTAAGTGGGCCGAAGAGCTCCCAAAGTTCTCTGGGGCTATCGAACCACACCCCGCGCTCAACTGGCCGAAAGCCATTCTCTATGGCATTTGACATGGAAGCTATTCTCCCTCTAGCCACCTCCAGAAGGAACTACTAGAGAAAGAGGGCTCCACAACAGCCAAAGGAATCACGTCCCAAATCAATCTTCTAGACTTCTTTAATTTCAAGTCTTTCCACCACAATAGTAGAACCAAAGCTGAATTAGGAGTAGCCCATTTCACACCCCACCACAAGAGAATATCAGACCACAACTACCAAACAGGATTGCAATGTAAAAAAAGATGATCCACTCATTAATGTGAGAGAGATAGAACTTACAGTTTGCTTCCTCCAAGTTTTGAATGATCCCAAGCCTAACCCAAACTTAAATTTCCCGTGATGGATCAACCAATGAAACATTGAACACGATATGGAGCTGCATTTCTCCAAATGAGATTGAAGGCTGAGTTTGGAACTCTGTAAGAGGGATGAGCAAGATCATAAAGAGATTTGACCATGAAAGATTTTGAGGAATTTTTTCCTTTGGCTGAGTTTGAACTCTCAAGAGGGATGATTGAAGGCTGAGTTTGAAATGTTGACTTTAATAACTTTCTAAAATAATTATTTCCCGTGTAAGATTACTGAAGTAATCTAAACACCGAAATGAAATTACTCAAGGTATCAAATTCTTAGGAATTAGATTCCCAATAATCATATTCCTATTCTCACCCAAGAAAATTCCCAACAATTTGATTCCTAGTGATCAGATTCCTATTCTTACTCAAGATTTCGGTCATCCAAACATAGCCTTATATCACCTAATCTAATCCATATGCTACACCCCATATAAGATCTATTACCTAATCTATATGCCACACCCATATAAGATCTATTATCTCTGATATCAATTGTAATGACCCAAATACTCAAGAGTCACAAATTAAGTGCAATACTAAAAAGAATTAAATACAACATTTAGATTTAAAGCTGATAAAAAAAAACACATTTAGATTTAAAAAATGACTCTAAATTAACCTCAAATTAATTAAATTGTAATGACAATGAAGAAGGCCCACGCAACTGGAACCCATAATCTACGAATTTCCACTCAAAACTAAAATTTGCTCCTCGCTCAATCTCTCTCACACACACAAATCATCGCACTTACAGACAAATCATCCTTACTGTCTTGTCTCCTCCCAGATAATCCGCGCTAATACTTTTTTTTCCGACTTATATACAATGCTTTCTTTTACGAATGGTCCCCGCTATTTTAGTGAAATGTCAATTTGGATCCAATAAAAAAGTTGTATCTATTTGGTCCCACTATTTACAATGTGTTTTAAGTAGTCCTTGGGTCTAACTTTGCCTGTGTTCACCATCAAGAGTAAGAATTTCATTCTCTCCTTATCCTACTCAGTGCCCTATGCCCACAGCATCCCACTTCAATATCAACAATAATAAGATGTTTATTGATTCTTCTTCACTCAGGAAATTAATTGTCCCCGATATACATAATTTAAGCATAAACTTTTCTAATTTTTGTGTGTAATGTTACAGTTGCCATAAGTATCCTATTTCTGATTTCTTTTTTAAGAGTTTGTATTTTCAAACATTACTTATTCTTATTCTTGTCATATGAGTTGCATGTTAAATTCTTATTATTACAGGTATTCGGGATGGAACTTTGCCCACCGGAGTTGGTGGAAATTGGTGAGCAAATAGCAAAAAAATGTAAAGGACTACCCCTCGCAGTTGTCACAATAGCTGGCATTCTGGCAACACAAGACAAGACACTCGACGTGTGGGAGAAAGTTGCCAAACATTTAAGTTCGATCATTGCCAAAAACCAAAATGGCTGCATGGAGATACTAGAACTCAGTTACAATCACTTGCCTCTTCATTTGAGAGCGTGTTTTATTCATATTGGAGGATACCCCGAAGATAATGAAATCCCTATACGTGAGTTGATATGGTTATGGATCGCTAAGGGATTTATACAACAAAGTGAAGGGGGGAAATGCTTGGAGACCATAGCAAAAGATTACTTGAACGGTCTTATAAATAGAAGTCTCGTACAGGTAGCTAGGAAAAGTCCCCTTGAAGAAATTAAAGCATGCCGTATCCATGATCTTCTACGTGAATTATGCTTGAAAAAAGTTGAGGATGATTATTTCCTTGTGAAATTTTACAAGGATGTTCCTTTTTCACCTTCTGCTACAAATAACCATATCAGGGTGTTGAGTTTAGAAGATGGTGCCAGAAAAATAGGTATACAACATCTAGTTTCTTTGAGATACTTAGCATATGGGTATCCATATGAGAGTGGCAGAGTTTCTTGTACATTTCCATTTTCGATCCTCTTGAGCCTAGAAACTCTTAACCTCGATGCTCCGGTTTACAACGAGTGTGATGGTCCCCATACCATACCCTTGCCTTGTGATTTATTTATGATGGTTAAGTTGAGGCATCTTTATACTAAACTTGGGGTATTCACATTTCACCATCCTTCTGAAGAAACCGGGGGAAATGATTTTGATCGTTCCTCCACATTGGATAGCCTACAGACCTTGCACAAAATATGTGCTTGTGAGGCTTGCCAAAGAGTATTGGTCAGGAGTCCCAATCTTAGGAAGCTGGGACTTCATGCTCATTGTTCATGGAGATATGATACTGTTCTGTGTTTCCCCAACCTAGCGTGCTTTAAATGCCTTGAGAAACTCACTATCTTCGTCAATCTGCTGCTTCCTACAGAACTAACTCTTCAGCCAGGGCTGAAGCTTCCTCAGACTATTACGCGGATAACTTTGAAAGGTACGTATTTAAAGTGGGAGGAGCTGTCACTCCTGCAAACCCTGCCGAGCCTAGAGGTTCTCAGATTAATAAGAGGAGCCTGTTGGGGACGAGTTTGGAACACAAGTGAACTTGAGGGCTTCCCTCAACTCAAGTACTTGAGGTTTTATGAACTGAATATCCAGGAGTGGATTACTTCTGAAGATCAATTTCCGAAACTTGAGGTCTTAGTGATTGAACATTGCAGCGGCCTGAAGCGAATCCCAATTGCTTTTGGTAATCTAAATGACCTTCGCGAAATTAAGTTACAGAACTGTAGCAAAGAGGCGGAGAAATCGGCCAGCGAGATTCAGAAAGAGCAAAGAAATAGAAAAGGAGATGATGATTGCGTAAATCTCCTTTTCAAATTTAATAATTACTTTGGCTGAGAGCAGTGGGGTGAGATTGAGGTAACTAATTAAGGTTTTTTAGGGCTAAATCATTGGGGTCGGGGAAGATGAGTCGGGTCAGAAAGTAGGGCATTGAGGTGGAGGGGATACTCATTTGGAGTTGTGGAAATGGATCCACGCATAGTGGAGAAATGGTATTTCATTTACAGGGTTATTAATGGAGGTTCTAGATTTGTGGTCTCTGAATCCCTTTTTTGTTTTTTGGTTAATTTGAAGTTGGATACTGTATCAAGTCTTGAAGGACACGAACACAAGTATCAGGTAAACATTCAAATTGAGTACTCAATGCCATTTTGATGCCACACTGTGTTGTTTTTCATGCCCCAACATTTTGATTGGAAACATCATTATCAATCTCAGTTGTATGAACTTTGATTTTTTTATAGGGTAAGCTCATTTTTTTTTGGCAAACTAGTACCGGAGTGACAACTATAAAGTATTATTATTATTATTATTTTATTTTTATTTTTTTCAACTGGGACCCCTAGAAGTACGCATATACCCTTGTTTTTATACCGATTTCTGTTGTTTCTAGAATGGCTATTGGTGTTTGTTGTAGTGCTAATACTAATCCCCTAAATGGACTCAAATTCTTTTCCAAGCTAGATGGCTTGCACTATCTCAACAACATAGAAATAAAGGTTTTAAATCCAACGAGAATAGAAAAGGCAGCTGCTGCCGCAAGCTTTCTGCAATAAATGTTTCTACCTTAATTTTGAATGTTGTAATTTTTCTACTGCTCTTATTAGTATTTAGAATGACTTTTTTCTTGTACTATGGACCATGTAATTTGAGCTACAGTGCCTCCCCACACTGAGAGTCATTATGGACTCGATTGCGGACTTGGGGTTGCTGCTGTGCACCCTATGGCGCGGCCGCGCCGAAATTTTTTTGACGATCGGAGACAGGGTTGGTGCTGTGCAGGGGGCTGCACAGCACCTGCACAGCACCAACCCTGTGTCCCTCAATTTTTTTTTAATAAAGACTAAAATAAGTCAAAAGACAGATTTGTCCTTATAAATGATGATCAGTTTTCATGTACGGGTAAATTGTTTCTCTCTTTGTCTCGTGTATATTTATTAATTGCCCGTAATTAATTTGACTGAAACGTAGTTCCCCCAATCGATATCGTCGGAGGTCCTTTAATTTAATTTTTTTTTGGCTCCTAATCTTGCAATTTCTGTGTTTCCCATAAGAGCAATTCCCCCATCCGCTACCCATTTGATTAGTTAACCTGTTTTTTAGTGTTACATTTGTACTTTCACAGATTGGTTAACCCATTTTTCTTCAAATTTCACTCCATTTTACTATTTAGAGAGGTTTTTAAGTAACCCGCTTTAGTGTTCTTTTTCTGGTACTTTCTGAGATCTCTTACTTTGACTTGACTAGCCGTCTGGACAGCTCGTACAAAACCCCCAAAAATAAAAGCATCAAGATAAATTCAACCAAATATATTTTCATAAACTGGATCAAGGTCCAAACTACAGAGTAAAAACCACACCATATATGAAGGGGAGACGTAAGTAGACCGATGAGGGTTTGGTCACAACAAAAACAAAATATTTTCTTCCCATACGATATTATTATATTATCATCAGGTCCACATTCACTATTCATATCAGCCTTTGGGCATCATGTTACGCTGTCAGGATTCCCGCGTAAGATTTCGGACAGCCTTTTATAATACATCAGCAGTATTTATATTGTATTTTGTGTGCATTTCTAGATTATGTCATGCATGCCCAGGAGTCGTAGGGCCCGTCTCGACTTTGTTCTGGACCTGAAATCAGCTTCTCTCTAAAATTTCCAAAATACCCTTTCTAACCTCTTTGGCCTAGATTCCCCAAAAGAGTAAGTTAGAAGTGTCCCAAGGTCTGTTTCAAGTATCCTCTAGTCCTAAAGTCAGCTCTACATCAAAATTAAAAAAAAACATTTGTGTCATATCCAAAGCCATTTAAGCTTACGAAATTGATCCGGAAGCTTCCCAGGGCCCGCCGACAGTCATCCAGACCCATAATTGAATTTTGCGACTTTTTATCAAAATATCCCTCGAACTTCAAAAACCTATTTTTAGCCTGTAAACCCTGGCGGGGACGACCCGGGACCTGCCGGAGACCACTTTTTTTGGCTCCAGGCGACAAAGTTCAACTTTTTATCAAAAAGTCAATTGCACTCATTTTTATTTCCTAATACTGTACTGGATACTTACAGGGGACCACCGGCTGTCTTATTCCGGCTCCGGTCATAATTTTTTAATTTTTTACCATTAAATCTCCTATATTTTCTGCATTCACTTTTACTCTTCAAAACCATACCGGATATATCCTGGGGCCCGCCGACAGCCAATTTTGGCTTTGGACAACCTTTTCTACAAACTTGCAAACAACATTTTAAACCCATTTTCGGCCATGTAGCCACCCAATAAACATCCCGGGAACTCCCGTTGGCAATCAACAGCCCCGGATAGCTATTTTTCAATATTTCTCCCACTAAGTCGTGTAGTTTGTTTAGACCCGTCTCTTGTCTCGGAACCCTCCAGAGATGTCCTGAAGGTTCCTGTCTATTTTGTATCCCCATCATCGTCACCGCAATAGTTTAGACATTGTCCTTGCTTGCGCCCTTGGATTGTATTCCAATGATATTTCCCCAAGTGTAGGGTTTAGGCCGGCGGTAGCATGATAGCCGGAAGTCCGGGTCGAGTCCACAGAAACCGAATGCGCTGAGCGTGAGTGTTGATTCGCGAATATTGGTTTTAGCCTTAAAGCGACAAACTTGGCTTTGTAATTTGGGGGTGGAATTCACTTAACTTCGTGAATGACGCGGGATTAAAAAGACTAATTAAAACAAGGCTAAGTCAAGGGGTTCACAACACCAATGACTTAGGCCAAATCATTCTCCTCTAGAATAACCGGCTCGAGGATGTCGTTAAACAACCCCGAACGGAAGATTTGGTGATTAAACTCGTTTTGACTAGAAATGGTGTTTCTCAAAGAGTAGGATTCTTGTGCCATTTATACAAACATTTTGATTGACATAGACCTAAGCATCACACGTGCTAAGTGGTCAAGCCCTTGGCTACGTGTGATCAACGGGATTAACAAATCCAAATTTTGATACATAAAAATCAATCCGTACTCTTTGATTAACAAGCAAAGTTTGTAATATGGCGAGGAGAGTGAATCAACCTAAGTCACGGGGTGCTAATCACCCCATGACCGAGCCTATAACGACTACTCGGTAATTACTAAGTAAGCCATGACTATTTTTATAAAGGAAATAAAGAACATGACAAATAACATTAAAAACTTATTTTTATAGAAGATCCTAGGCTTGCCTACCACATTAACTCTTTAGAAACTATTAAACAACCACTACAAACAAGTGTTTTCTAAGGAAATAACAAGAAAATCAAGTAAACTAAAAACTAGATGGAATTGAAAATAAACTAGATAGATAGAACAATCTAAGTCCAAGCTACAACATTAATAAACGACAAATTGACGAAAGTTAAACACTTACATGAGATATCTAGAGAGGGAGAGCTTCCAAAACTCTCCAATGGAGGGGGGAGGGGAGAGGGGAGAGCCAAAAAAACTAAGAAAGAAAATAAAAAGAAGAAGTGAAGTGGAAGGAGAGAGGAGAGATTATTTTAATCATCCATTTTCTCTCTCTAACAAAATATCTATAAAGTTCTCACAACCACCAAAAAGTTTCCATAAAAGGCAAGTTCAAAAAGTACATTAAAGTGGCTATCCGGAGGTACCTAGATCGATCCACCATGACCCTGGATCGATCCAGATGTTGATGTTATAACCAAGGCTGGATCGATCCACCTTGAACCCTGGATCGATCCAGAACAACCTGTTGCTATTTGGCATGAAGTGGATCGATCTACAATCACCCCGGATCGATCCAGATGTTTTTGGTTGCAAATTGAGACTTTGAAGCAGTGGATCGATCCATCACTTGCCTTGGATCGATCTAGATTAATCTGGATTCTTCTTCTTGAGCTTGGATCGATCCAGCACATCCATGGATCGATCCAACTTGATCTATTGGTTTGTTGCACAAATGTGGATCGATCCAGCTTCAACATGGATCGATCCAAATGGTTCTTGATTGCCTTGGCCTTTTTCGGCCACTCCCTTGGCCGTTCGTGCTTCCGGACCTCCTTCGAAGTACGTGAATGAGTTGTGCGACCCTTGGGGTAGGTGTACCTTGTCTCGTGGCCCTCGTAAACGTGGCACGGTTCTCAATGTGCTCAAAATGCGTTTATTTCACGCGTTCAACCTGTAACTTGGCAAAAACACTTCGACGCGCATATCAAACATATAAGGCGCAAATTCGCGTGCTCGTGTGTGATAAATGAGCACGATAAGCCCCGGTTATGTACAATATTGGGGGCTTATCAGTCCTCTGTGTACGGTAGAAATGTCTCTGTGCCTCGCTAGCTAATTCCCCAGCGAGATTAACGTCTCTAAAACTTCAGTCTTTGTCCCGAACTACGCGAGACCTGATTCTCCTAAGGTCAAAGATACGTAGGCAGCCTTGAGGCTAGTTTCGGTCCCAATAAAACTATTTTTGTCTTCCTGAACTATGTGATGACCTGATTCTCCTATGACCGGAGATACATAGGCAGCCCTGAGGCTGGGCACGATCCATATCCTTCTTTTAATTGTACATATCTCTCATATCATTGTAAATGTCTCATGCAATAAAAACACTCTTTCTGGCCGAATATTAGTTTTCTTCTTCTCATTGCATATATTTTTTTATTTAGTATTCACACAAGTCTTCAACCACGTATTTGTTTTGGTAAAGTTTGTTCCGAGTGTTGAAAGGGCAGGGTAGGGTGCTCTGGCTTCCTTACACGTAACAGTGAATTACTAAACCTTTTCTTCTCTAATATCGTAGACCAAACAAAAAACCGAGTCATTTACATCAAAGAAAACTGGGTCTTTCGACCTGAGATATTTATTTCTCATTTTCTAAAATATCTATTTATATGGTGACTTGACACACCTAATATCATGTCTAGTGGCGACTAAGTTATTTTATATCAAATTTGTTCTGGCTCAGTACAGTTGTAAAACCTGTGTTTTATAAAACCACGTCGCTTGAATATCACTTTGATCACTCGACCATAAACCCCGTTTTCCTATTAGTCGTAATCCCGGGCACGACACCTAATCACATCAATATATTCTTTTGTCACTTTCTTTCTCTTTAAAACCCACCATATAATATTCCTATGCACCCTATCATAACCATTTTTCAAATCTATGAAAACCATATGGAGATCCCTCTTCCTTTATCTATATATACTTTTCTACCAATCTCCGTAATATTTAGATTGCTTCAATGGTCGATGTCACACCCCACTTTGGCAGAATTTTCAGAATTAATCTACTCATTCTTTTCCCACTAAATTTTTACCACAGACTCTAGATACATACATAATCAGCATATTAAAAATTCAGAATTTTCTGAGCCCGGTAACCAACCACCAAACAGACCCAGAACTTGCTGCATAACTCATGTGTATGAATTGGAAGCAATAGATTTTACCTTAGATTAGTTCCCACCGAATTGTTTCCCTCCTTTGATTCTCCCTCCTATTCTTCTTCTTCTTCTTCCTCTCTTTCTCTCTCTATCTTCTCAGTGAAAGCAAAGGTGAGGGGACTAAAAATCTTCTACTATTGACTTGCATTGACTTGGAGTCAATAAGGGATGGGATGTCTCATGTAGTCATGTGTCCAAATTTTTCCACAAGTTATAAATGAGAATAAAGGGGACCATCCCCCCTTGCCTACCACGTCCCACCTCTCTCTCTTTTTTTTTTTTTTTTTTTTCTCTAAGTTCTTTTCTTTTTCCTTAATCCACAAGGTAAACACATAAATGAAGCCCAAGCACATACATATTAAAAACGGGTGTGTCACAGTCGATCTCCCAGGAACAAATCGAAACTGTTAGTAGCAGCTTACCTATAACAGCAAATTATTGCACTACAAGAAAAATACCATTGGCGACTAACAGTTTAATCGCCCTATGTACACTTTTTTGTCATCGTAAGGAATTGCCGACTAAAAGATTTAGTTGCCAAACTGAGGGTTAGCGAATACATCTCCCGACTAAAAAAAACTTTAATTGGTCGAAAATGTCAACATTTTCCAACTAATATTCGCCGTTCAAAAAAATATTCGCCAACTAAAACCTGTAGTTGTTATTTTAATTTAGTTGCCAAAAGTAAACTAAACTCGAGAAAATATTTGGTCTGAACCTCACAAAGTTTTTGGCGACAAAATACATTTACGGAAAATGTCAACTTTATTCGACAAAATATGTATTTTAGTCGGTAGAAATTCACGTATTCATGCAGAACTCTAGTCATCAAATGTCAACTTGCAACAACTAACTTCAAGGGTGTGACACTTTTACCAACATCCACAACCATATACAACTTATTTCGTAGTATCACGTACATTTCTATAACAAACACACTGCACATGGAAGCAACGATGGTGCAGTGTACTTAATACAATGCACCGTGCAGTGCATATTGCAACGATCTAGATTTACTAAAGCTTTTGTACCGGTAAGAGTATACTTTGATTTGATTGGTAAGAAAGTGTCTGCGAATCCGGACCATTGAAAACACTTTTGCACGAGTGAAATGTTGTGTTGCACTGTGCAACGCTGCAGGGTCCACGAGTTTCACTGCGCATGCGCGCACGCACACACATCACACATATATATGTTAGGAGTATGATGCACCTGAGGTTCTACCCATGTGCACGTAGGCTCAATCCGTTGGGAGTATTACAGAGTCCACAACATCACATGAACCCAATATACATTGAATGACCCATATCCACTTAAAAGGTTAAACCTTGTAAGTGGTGAGTCATCCGATAGTATCTTAAGGTCCAACTCTTTTTCTGTTTATCCAATGTGGGACTCAATCTTTGAGACATGTTTTCAACAATCTTTCCCTCATGTGTGAACCATGCATTGGCCTAGCTCCCCTTCGATCTGATCCGCTTGACTCCTCCTTAATTCTTGATCTATCTCTCCAACATCGTGTCCAAACCCTGGCTTATTTACTGAACGTACCAGGAATTTTTCATGCTCCATCGAGAGTACCCAGTCTACCGAGAACCACCTTGCTGCCAGCCACCTGCCACACGCACTAGGAATTTTCTTGCTCTATAGTCTGCTCATAGATCGTCAGCCGTCGGCTCTGATACCACTTGTTGGGAGTATGATACACCTGAGATTCTACCCATGTGCGCGTAGACCCAATCCATTGGGAGTATCCATAGAGTTCACAACATCACATGGACCCAATGTACTTTGAATGACCCATATCCACTTAAAAGGCTAAGCCTTGTAAGTGGTGAGTCATCCAATAGTATATTAAGGTCCAACTCTTTTTCTGTTTATCCAATGTGGGACTCAATCTTTCACACATGTTTCCAACAATATATATATATAATTCTCTTCTAGTGAGGACTCCTGGATTTTAATAAAATCCGGACCTTCAATCTGGGCTGTTGGATCTAATCCAATGGCTGTGGGAGAAAATAGCGTTTGCGGGTCTAAAGTCGGGTAAAAAGAGTTCGCGAGTTGAGGGTACGGGTCATAAACAATACCGGGTCACCCCTCTCCTCATTTCACGTTCGTTCCACAGAGAGTAGAGAGAGAAGGCGATTCGCGAGAGACAAAGAAGACGACGAACAGCTCGAACCAGACTCCACCGATCTCCATCTCCAGGTGTCTCTCTCTCTCTCTATTTTTCGAACCATCTGAAAAAGCCCTAGTTTTTGTTTGTAGCGAAGCAAATCGAAATCGCAGGCGACTCGATCGTGATTCACCAGGTCTCTCTCTCTCTCTCTCTCTCTCTCTCTCTCTATCTATCCATTTCTCTGTGTGTTGCGATTTACTACGAAACTCTACATTTTTCAAAAACCTAGATCTACGAACGAGTGACTGTGGATGTAGCCTACGACCAAGTAAATTCGTGTGTGGTTGTGGTTGTCTTGTGTAGTGTCTGTGTGTGTTTCCTTTTCCTCTTCCTATGTGTGTATGTGTCTTTGTGAATACATGCATGGGTTTGTGTGTTTCCCGGAGTGGTTTTTGGAAGATTTGGAACTCTGAAAGTTAGTTTTTGATCAGTTTGGGAATCAATTAGAATAGGGTTTGTTGTATGGACACGTATTCATGTATATATCCCTGTTCCTTTCTTTTTTTCTGGCTAGGTTTTGTGTTTATGAAAACTGTAGTTTGGGACAAAGATTGATCCTTTTTGGTTTATGATAATAGGAGAATTGACTGACTGTATTTGTGCAAATGTGTCTGTCGGCTTCAATATCATGCTTTTCTAATGGTTTTGTCTCATTGTTAGTGAAATTTTTGAATCATGGGATTTTTCAGTGGGGGCTTTATTTTATGCTTGACAATAATCTCAGTCTCGGAGTAGTGATGAATAAATTTATCCAACTGATGTGGGCAGGGTAATAGGAAAAATGAGTTCTTAATTTGATTGTTAGATATACTGTATTCATAATTTGGTTATTGAAATTCTGAAGCCAAATGGTCACATTATTTGGTTTAACATGTAAGCTGCGAAAACAATCAATCCAAAGCACGTTTATAGTTAGAATTTCTTGGTCACATTATCTGGTAAACTGTTATTTTTCCTGCTTAGGTAGAATTTCTTGGATGCTTTTAATTGATATCATAGTGAGGGCTGCATATTGCTACGTTTCTAGTTATTAGTTGGGTTGGATTTATTTATCGATTTTGTCATTTAATGCGAGGTGGCAAAAACTTAGTCCAGTAACCTTTGTGTTGAGGTTTGGAAAATGAAGACCACCACTTTTGTATAATGGTTAGGCTTGAACCTGATTTACTGGTCCCGGACCCATTAACGGGTATTGACTGGATATACAATGCTAAGACTCTTTAAGGGGCAGCCTTCTGTGTTAAGCGTTTGGAAGCTGTGTCTTGTAAATTTTTGTACATAGTAGCACTTGAGTATATGATTTCAACTTTATCTCAGTCCAACTTGTGCTTCCAGTGCTATTTATATGTTAGTCCAACTTGTTAGTGTTGACATTTCTATTCTGGTATTTTCCTCAGCAATGCCATACTAGCTACTGGGTGGTTTTCATTGGGAGTAAACCTGGGATTTATACAACTTGGGAGGAAGCTAAAGCCCAAGTTAACGGATATCCAGGGAACGAGCACAAAAGGTTTAGTACCTTTGACGAAGCCGAGGAAGCGTTGTGTTAAATTTCATGAAGATAGATACTTCGGCCGAACCCAGCATGAAGCCAGTGTGTGTGCTTCTACTTCAACAAGGCCATTGGAAGATCAATTCGTGGTGGAGCGCGAGGCTAATGTTCAATGTTTGGGCCTTGTTATAATTTTCTTTCTAGGTTTCATCACTTGTATTTTGTTGGCACATATCTTTGATTCCGAATGATGTTAGTTATGTTAAAGTAATCGAATTTGAAGACTGTATTATGCAAGTTTGTGCAAGTGTTAGATTTTTTAACTTTTCGAAGGCCTTAAACCAGGCATTCTTTTGTTTGGATTCTGTTGGTATGAAGTTGTTGCATTTTCTAAGTTTGTGTAACCTCTGTTTTTGTTTCTTTGGATTCTGCTGGTACTATGACAGAAACCTTGTGAATCAAAATTGAACTATTTCTATTTAGTGAGCTTCTTTTGCCCGCTTCTGTTGTTCTGTTGGAGACATAATTTTCTTTGTTTTTGTGTGCAAATCTGATTGATCATGCAGGACCCTTTTGGGCTATGAATTTGGCTTAGTCTAGCGAACAATATCAATTTTTCTTTGTCTCCTACTTCAATTATTCGAACAGTTCATGTTTTATGCTTCTCCAAGGAAAGAGGTTGTCTCCTACTTGTTTCTTGGATATCAAGATCTAGAGTACAATTATTCATTGGTCAATTTCAGCAAATAATGGCAGTTCCATTTGAAAGTAATACACTCCCCAGGTGGACTGAATACACTTTGAATACATCAGAGAAATGAAAAATGACCAACCATAGCCAGCCCATATGTGGCCATGTTCGCTGGAGGCAACCTTGACAAAGGAGATTACTGGGGGCATTCTAAAAGCAAAAAACACAAACTAAAGCAGTAAGTTGGAACTTATAACTTCAATTTTGCTAATCAAATCAATTTAGCCGAACTGCCTCTTTTGGGCAAGTTAATACCTGCTGCAACAGAACTTAAAGGTTCAACAACAGAGCACTGCATACCTTACATAAACTTAAAAGTCTATGGGATTGTACCATTCTATTACATAAACTTGTCCAAACATAAAAACCACATGCCCTTTTTGAAACAGAAACTTGTCCAAATATAAAAAAAAAAAAAAAAAACAGCGACTGATCCCAGTGACTATTTCCGATCCAGTGAGCAAGCATTTCCAGTGGATGCAAGCAAATCCAGTGAACACCCAGCAGATCCAGTGAGCAAACTGTCCACCAACTTCTGCATTGCCACAAACTTCAACAAATAAGGCCAACCAATCACAAATGAGGTCATTCAGTTAGCCCTTCGTTACTTAATTCGTCTTATTAATAAGAGTATACAGCGAGAAGTGTCCACAACATGGAATGCGTTTGCACAGGCAAGACAAAAATTTAGAGAAGCAAACAAAATAATAACCAGAAAGTAACAAAGCTCTATAATGCACAATTTGGATGCCAGGAATCTTAGATGACACAATCTGAAAATGATTCCAAATTCCACATTTGGGATGTACAAGAACAGGAAAGTGATTCATGACAACAAATTAAACCCTGAATCTCATTTTCAAACTATGTAGAAATCTAATAAATGACAGGTATATAATGTGACGCCAAATCGATTGACTGAAGGAAAATGAGAGGGAATATTAATACTTCATATTGGAAATTCTTGTACTTTGTGCTAGACCATCCTTTTCTTTTTGCGGTGTGTTTCTGGTTGCACCTCCCCCATGAAGTATGGAGGTTTTATCTTTATAGTCTTGGACTGAAATTATTTTTTTATTTTGTAGCACTGTACTACGTATAGTCAGAAGACTGGTGATAATTCGTTGTATCCTCCTTTAAGCTATTTGGCAGATTTCAAAATTGGGCTTGGGAAGTCTAAACACAGCTTGATGAATGATGCTGAATGTTGGGATAGATTGTCCGTGTTGTCTTGGACACAAGAAAAGAAAGAAATAATGTTGCGGTCAAAAAAATGTAACCGTGTTTCATGAGGTTAATTTTCCTTGCGAAAATGTCACACTGCTGAAGGAGGAAAAAACCGTGGAGGCCTATTGGTCAGATCGTGACATTGACACCTCAGGGGAACTTATTGCAGCGTGGTAATACGTAATCTCTTGTAGTGTGGAGGGATTGTTTCCCCCTGTGGAGATCAGTGTTGTGAAGATTATTCTCGAACGTGATTCCAAGACAACACTAATAGCCATCGTATCTAGGAGAACCACATCTATTTAGGTGTTGCAGTTACTGGTTTGGAAGAATGCAAGTTCTCCTCGTCTTAGTTGCACCTGTTCGCTTTTAAATTTTTTACTGCGTTTTGACTAGGTTTATCTCGTTACAATTGGACTCACAGGCTTAGGTCGTATTCGTATGTTTGCTTTTTCAGTGCAAAAGGGCGTGGCTTCAACGAGATAACTAATTTATAATTTTGACTTTCTCAACTACTGTTCTAAGACAAAATTCTCTTACTTGGAAAAAAACTCTATGTGCAAAGCACGTGAACCACTACTAGTATGTATACATATATCCATACAAGTACATACCCCTTATATATACATATACATTATGTCACCTGAGTTCAAAATACGTAACATGCTTAACCACTCACCTAGGTCCAAAGGTAATACCGAACAATGCAAAATGAGATTAACCTGAATAAAATAGGGAACACAAATTACCTAACTACTCGAATATAGTATAACACTGAGAACTACAATACTATTAAGGCCCTGTTTGATACCAGGGTTGGAGGATGTGATTGGATTGGGAATCCTGTGGGACCTCTAATACTTCGTTTGGTGTTGCAAAAAATGGGAGGATTGCTAATACCATGGGATTGTGAATCCCACAAAAGCATGGGATTACCCATCCCAAGGGGGGTTGGGTATTGGCAATCCTATCCCATGGGATTGGAAGGATTCCTCTCCTGTGCAAACCCCTCCCAGCTGTGCAAACCACCAAACTCCATGATCTAATCCTATCCTAGACAAAACAAACATGTTATTAACAATTCCATGATCTAATTTTATGTAAAAACAAACATGGGAAATGATTTGTCTCCTCATTAATAATCCCACCTTATAACCAATCCCAATCCTAATCCCATCTCATTACCAATCCCCCAAAAACGAAACCTCGTATCAATCTAACCTAGTTCTAAATTCCTAAACGATCACCTGCAGCTACCTATTACAATACTACTGCATGAAGTAAGTTAACAAGATCACAACCCAAAACCATATACTCCGAAATCACTACCGCGCGCTATTAATATTAAATTAGTTAATCTCAAAATCTCCAATACATTAGTAACTCCAAAATCCCCACATCAGATATCCACCGACACCGACACCGACCACGTCGAATCACCACTGCCAAGGATACTAACACACCAAATTAAGAACACAAGACAAACCGTAAACCCAAATTTGGTTCCCCATACACAACCCAATAGTTAGATTAAGAAAATAAAGTGGTTAAGAATCAATATATTTCCTTTAATTAATTAAACGCCGAAGACTTACATGGCCGCTGCTCCCTTCTCACAATACGTTAAAACACAAATGCCCTAATCTATTATACTTGTACTAGAAAAACTAATTCCGCCCACTCACCCAAGTTCCCCACAAAAATAGCAAATTGTAGCTAATCAAAATTCAAGTAGATAACTAGGACTATTCACTTAGGCCTCGTTTGATTCGTGGATTAACTGTCTGGGATAGGACTAACTGTATCACTTCTTGGCTTATCCCATGTTTGGTTCCCAAATGATGCCCAGGATTGTTAATCCCGGTATTATTTTTATTCCTATATGCGGGGTACTAAATAATCCTAGGGGGGAGGTGGGATTGAGTGGGATTGACAAAGATGAGATTGTTTACGAAAATATTGAGATGATATTCAAATTGTTCTCAAAAAGTATTTTCAAAATTATTTTTTAAATAATTGATTTACAAAAAATATAAAAAATTATAAATGTTTTTTCAAATTTTGAAATAATATTTTCTATAAAAAATTTATTTTAAAAAAAATTATTTAAAAAATGTTTTCCAAAAAAAAATCTAATTTTTTTTTTTGGAAATAATTATTTATCTAAGAAAACTCTATTTATACAAAAAAAAGTTTCCAAAAAAATAAATATACATCTAAACAAATTATTTGGAAATAATATTTTATAAAAAAACTTTTTTTAATAAATTATTTTGGAAATAATAATTTTTTAAAATAAATTATCCCATAAATAATCCCACGCGAATCAAACATGGGATTGAGTAGCTTAGGGATGAAATTAATATCAGGATAAATAATCCAAGACTACCAATCCCAGGATTATTAATCCCACCTATTTTAATCCGCGAATCAAACGAGGCCTAACAATAATCTGAGTTAATATAAATCCTAAATCCTATGATTAGCACGTAGATTTACCCATTCTTCAAATATTACAATCATGCCATTAACATCCACAGTGCGCACAAGATAAATAATTAGGTCCCGGCCATAGCACTGAATTTATAAACTGCAATAAAATTGTTATATATAAAAAAAAAAAAGTTAGGGCATAACACACTATCATAAAATGACTAGTAATTAGGACAAAAAGATTGGCTAAACATGAAAATCAGAAATTACAATGATACTATGTTCACGAGAATAATACTATAGACTTCATTTTATGTAAATGATTCAAATACTACGACTATTAGTTAACAATGCTAATGGCAATCCAGGGAAATATAATCAGATAGGCCGTGGTATTGCATATGCAGAGTCCATCCCACCTAGGTTGGATGGTGTTAAAAAGGGATTCACTTATTTTGTTTACGTAATTCAATATCGATCGTGCCTGCAGCTCCAGTTTTAGAGTAGTCACAGGAGTGGGAGACGGTACACCCACAATAGGACATATGAACACTCTTCAAAGTAGGTTACTCTAGAGAAATTGCTTCACATTTTTGCTTCCCATAAATGTAATTGTTGGGAGTGCCTTGAATTTCTGAATGTGGTAGGTTGGCTTGAGCGGTCTAAAAGCTGGCTTGAGCGACCTATTTGAGCTTTCAGTCTGAAGGAAAGGAACTGGCTTGAGCGGTCTAACAGCTGGCTTGAGCGACCAAAAGGCGATGGCTGCGTGTTTTAGGGTTTTTTGACCTATTTTTATATCCTCTTATAAAAGGGGGACTTTGGGGCCGGGGCTTCTAGGTTTTCATCCTTTGGCAAATCCTTAGTTTACTTCTCATATTGTGTGGCCTCTCTAGAGTTACGGATTACATTTACAACCGGCTCCTTATATCTCTTCTTCACTATTGATAGTGAACTCTCTCTCTCTCTCTCTCTCTCTCCTCGCCCGTGGACGTACCCATCTTGGAGAACCACGTAAATCATTGTGTCATGTATGCTTGTTGATTTTGTTTGTTTTCTCCTAACTTAGTCGCATGTATACCGTTCGTTACAACAGTAATAATATCTGCTATTTACTTACGGAAAGTCTAGCTATTTATATTACTTGGCCGTCGTTGAACTCCAATACAAAAGTAGCAATCCCATAGTTCAACACATGCAAGATATATATACAATTGAGGTTCAAAACTTTAGTTGCGGCAAATTAGTGATATATACATATATACAGATACACGGGGAGGCTCCAGTCCGGGATCCCGGAAATCCCGGATTGAAGCGTTTTGAAGCCCTTCCCGATATTTTTTTGACGATCCGAGCCGTCCAATGTGTTCAAAAGGTGTTTTCCAAGGCCCACGCGGGAAATCTTCAAAAAAAAATACCGGGAAGGGCTTGATCCACGCAATTTTTCGCAAAAACTGCATATTTACAAAATTGCGTGGATCAAGTTCTTCCCGGTATTTTTTTTTGAAGATTTCCCGCGTGGGCCTTAGAAAACACCTTTTGAACACATTGGACGGTTCGGATCATGAAAATTTGATCCGGAACTATGAGTTCCGGACTCTCTAGTCCCGGACTAGAGAGTTCCTCTACAGATACATACTCCCTCCGCCATAAAATAGATGCCCAAAATTACTATTCATGTCTTTCGAAAAATTATCTATATTCTATATTTTTTAAGCTGTGATCGATGAATTATATATGTAATATTGATCTTGTTTGATAGATCTTGCTTAGTTTTATAAAATACGAATTATAGATGATTTTTTGAGAGGAGTAAATAGTTGTTTTGGATATTTAGGGATGGAAGGAGCACACACACACACACACACACATATTTTTTACATATGTACATATATGTGTGCACATATGATACATACATACATACATACATACATATGTGAGTGTGCGCGCGCGCACGTAGAATGAAATCATCATCAAAATATCATTAAATAGACACAGATGATATTGATATACCATCTCTATATCATAACTGTATGCTTAGCGCTTGCATAAAAAATATTTGGGGTTTTCCACAAAAAAACGAAGCAGACAAAATGACAATTAAGAACAAACAATCATAAAATTATTGCTAGGCCCATACATTACAGGTACAAAAAGATGATTTTGTGATTTTTTTTCCTTGCATTTATCTTTATATTGAAAACCCATGATCTGAAACAATACATTTACTGTAAAAAACCAAAAAAAAAAAAATCCATATATACTTTTGCAGATATGTATACTACGAAAGTAGAATATTTACCAACCTGGAGATGAGCGCCTTGTCAATGATCCGAAGGAAAGATATCGAGTTTTAGCCCACAGTCAAGATGCTTTTTGATGTCCCTGGCACAAGTTGCAGCTTTTTGTGATGTTCGATGAAGCTTAATTGTCCGGAGTGTCCTTAAAGTGCCCAGACTGGAAGGGATTGTACATAGCTCCGTGCAGTCCTTAAGAACAATGTGTTGAAGGCTTGGGAAATGATCAACTTTGGCCTCCCAGTACGCCAAATCTGTCTTCCAAATTTGCAGAGCTTTGAGTTTCCTGAAACCCCCATCGAGTAGAGTCCACCTTACCCCTGTGAACGCGTTGTCCTTTAACTTGAGCTCCTCAAGTTCTGGTAACATCCCCAGCACGGACATGTGCTTCCAGTCAAGAAAGGTATCAGCCAAGGTTAGCCTTTTCAAGTTTGGTGGGAACTTGTTCGACGGGGGAAGACTTTGTAGTTTTGATTTAGAAGGATGGAGTGGGAATGTGTCATTCAACAACTTCAATGTCACGAGTTGTTGCAAGTTGGTAAGGTTATCAAAAAGAGACCCTCCATTCTCTAGGAGGCTGGCAAGTTTCCCACAGATTCCAAGCTTCTTTAGGCATTGAGTCATGCCTAAGACATCCTCGGTACAACTCTCGGGAGTGATGGTGGAAAGTGTTTGTATTCTTGGACTGACAACGGCATTATCACTATCACGATCATTAGTTTTTTTCCCTACAGGACCACGCAACTTGCTGGCCCCGTTTGTATGCAAGTGCCTCAACTGTAACATTTTCCAAATGTCTGCTCGAATGTCAATGGTGCGTGAGGACGTTTTGACAATAAGAGTTTCTAGGTTCCAAAGTTTGGACACGGCGGCAGGAATAGTACTGAAGTGACCGGAGAAGGATGCGTACTTGAGATAAACTAATTTTTCTATCTCGCTGGGAAATCGGGGAGATATAATTGGCTTAATGTGATACACCCTAAGCAATTTAAACTTTTCAGGTATGTGTCCTACATGGTCACGGTGTAGGTTGAGTTGATTCTTGGCGAAACACAAGAAAGAGCGGACACGGGAGCCAAGGGGTCTGGAAGAAATGTAATTCAAAACATCAGAATGAATACAAAGGCGACGATAGTCGACGATACTTACAACGGAGTTTATGTGAGACATACCATCCATTTTGATCTCCGATAAGAAGAATTCTTCCGCAGCTTTTTTCAAGCACAAGTCGCGCAACATATCATGAATATGACATGTTTTGATTCGACCACTAAAACTCCTTTGAACCACCAACACTAGGTTTCTTGCAACCAAATCCTCCAACTGATCATCAGCCATCTCCTCCAAGCTTGCATCCCCAATTTTTCGCACAAATCCCTCAGCCATCCATAATCGGATGAGTATCCAGACAGGGATTTCATAGTCTTCGGGGAAGACTCCAAAATAGAGGAAGCATTCTTTCAAGAAAGGCGGTAAGTGACGGTAGCTCAGATCTAGCACTTTTATGCAACGCTCTTCGTCGTCAGTCACAAGGAATGCGTTGACACTATGCGCTACAGTCTCCCACGAGGCCTTGTGTTTTTTGGTTTGAAGTATTCCAGCAATTACCACAACTGATAATGGTAGACCGTGGCATTCTGACGCAATTTTCATGCCAATATCCACCAAGTCGTGATTCTTTTCGGGGAATTTTTTACCGAAAACTTTGTTCTGAAGCAGCACCCAACTTTCAAGATCAGTTAGAAAATCCAGCCTATAAGGTAGGCTTTGCGGATTGGCATGCACAGCCACAGGTTCATTTCTACTGGTTAGAAGGATTCTGCTTCCGTTTTTTAAGTTGGGGAAAGCCTTTTTAATGCTATCCCAATCCCGCTTCTCCCACACATCATCCACAACAATTAGATATTTCCAAGTCAGATTGCGACTGACTTCATCAGCCAACTCGTCATCACCCATCTTAGACATCCTGCTTGTGTCTTGAGTAACACCTTTTAGAATGGTTAGGAATAACTCCTTTTTGGTATAAGTTTGAGATACATAAATCCAAGACCGGAAAGAAAATTCATGTACCACTATAGGGTCGTTATATACCTTAGTAGCCAGGGTTGTCTTACCCAAGCCCCCCATACCTATGATGGAGATTACTTGTAGGTCTTCAGCTTTCCTAGTGAGCAGATCAATTAGCGTAGTTGTCGCTTTGTCAAAGCCCACTACGTTGTCTTTTTCAACATCGGGAATCTCCCTCTCAGTCCTTCGGCTAGAAGGGCCTCCACCTTCACGGGCTTCATAGCCGTAAATCGGGTTGGCATATATTTCTCTCACTTTTGCCCTTACAGTTTCAACATTCTTTGCAACTTGGCGAAGCTTATATGTATGATCAAAGGCACCGAACACTTTCTGGATCCAAATTTTGGACTTATGGTCAGTAGCCTCAACCATATAGGCGTCGATGGCATCTTCTGCCTCGAAAGTCAGATCTCTGATGCTTGTCACCAGCTCCTTCACAGTGTCATTCCCGCTGCTCTTCTTTCTAGTGTCCTCAATAAAGGCTTTGAAAATTGCTAGATCTCTTATAAGACCATTAACTTCGCCCTTCACATTGATGATCAGATCAGTATTATAGCCTGCAATCTGTGTGAGGTTGTCCAAGACAAATTGGATAGCAATGTCAGACATCTCTCTCTCTCTCTCTCTCTCTCTCTCTAATTTCTTTGAAGCAGCAAGAAAGTTCTGGAGGCTTATGGCTCTTAAGAGACTTGCAAACCACAGCTAATTTCTATTACGGGGACCTAAGAGCTCAACAAAATTAGGGCCGGCTATTGACATTGACTTGGTCATTATTTAGTACTTCTATGGATGGTAGTTGAGCCGATGAAGTCCAGCTAGAGCAGATGTTAGCAACTCCAACACTACCTCTCCTCTCTAAAATGAGGAGTGGAAGTGACATATTGAAGGGAGATTTTGTAATTTATGTCCTCTTTTTCTCAAAAAGTTGTACTGTTTGGAGGGACCCATCCACCTTTTTGTCACATCCACTCCATAAATTTAATTTCGGCTCTCTACTTTTAGAGAGCCGAAATTAAATTTTAGAGAGCCGAAATTAAATTTATGGAGTGGATGTAACAAAAAGGTGGATGAGTTCCTCCAAACAGTACAACTTTTTGAGAAAAAGAGGACATAAATTACAAAATCTCCCTTCAATATGTCACTTCCACTCCTCATTTTAGAGAGGAGAGGTAGTGTTGGAGTTGCTCTTCATGCTATATACACTTTGTCGGTCACTTATCTAATTACTAAATTAAGTCACGAATTGGCTTATTTTGGCTTTTTGGGTTGATGTATTTTGAGAAATCGACTATCTCATAAAGCACACTATAAAACAGTTTTGACAAGAAGTCGGGAATTGGAATTCTCTTGTCTCAAGGACGTGCAAGATTTGCATTCAATTACCAAATAATTATCTAAAGGCTGTCAATTAGGTCATGTTTGTTTGGTGGGACTTGCGGGTGGGATATGGGGATGGGATGGAGTGGAGTGGAACCCAAAATCTCATGTTTGTTTTCCTTATTTTGGATGGAATTTGAAATCCCATGGAAAGTTTTATCTCAATCCGTACGGGAAAGTTTTATTTTGGATGGGATATTGGCTTTCCAATGGCTAAAATAAGAAAAAAGTGTTTTCCAATGGCTATATCTCGTTGAACACAAACACCGGATATGAATTTTCTCCATCTATTGATATCCTGCGCAATATCCCAAGGATTTCATATCGCACTCATATCACATGGGATTAAAAATTTAGCTCTAGTGCAACTCAATTAAAAATTTAGCTCAATCAGATGTCGGTGAGGACTTTTAAGAATTTGTAGTCCGAAACTGAGTGTCACCTCCTCTGCCTCTTTTAGTGACTCAATTTCTGAAAAGAGAGGAAGATTATGGCTCCGTTCGTTTGCTTGTTTGGAGCAATAATTCTTAAAATTTCTCAAAAACGTAGTTTTGAACACTTCTCAAAATTCATGTTCGCTTCACTATTTTGAAAAATGAATTTCAAAATTTCTGTTCGTTTTGATTAATTATCTTCACCAAAATGTTTAATTCAAACCTGCACTAATAAAAAGCAGAATTTTTTTTTGGAACTGACTAATAAAAAGCAGATTGATGATGCTATCCTGATGAAGCCCCAGCAGTTCCACTTTCATGTGTTCAATAACATTCAATTCTGCAATATTCTTGCCATGACGGAGTTTCTTGTATGAAGTTGTACTCTACCGCGTGTTATTGAGGTTTTGATATTTGACTTCTTTGGATAGATGTGCACCATATCTATACGCCTGCATAAATATGTTTTTCTTTTTATATGGTGAAGTTAATCGATTGTCATGCTTATCTCCAAAATGATACCAATAGAGTATAGCTATCGCTACAGCCTTTGATTTTTTAATCTAACTACCAATTGACTTGAAGGTTTTTGTTTTTGTATTTGTCTTACCTTCAGTTTTGCAATGCCTACGTATTGTATTAATGACAAGCACAGTTTCTGTGCCAAGACAACAGAATAAAAATAATTATACAGACGAGAAGAACATAAACATAACCAAAACAAATGAAGGATACATGTCCAAAGAGACATTGCTTCGGTCGTCAGATGTCTGTGATCAATGTATGACGTTGAGCTGTTGTTGTCCCAGTAGTTCTACGTGAATGACGATTCTTCCAACACATAGTAAGACAGGTAACCACTGAAGAGATTTAAGGAGGCATCCGGCGGTCAACTTGTCAAGGAACTGCATGCTTGATGTTGATACCAAACAGAAACTGACCAATCTAAACCAAGTATCTGTCACACACATATGGTCAAGAGCTCCGCAGTACAGATAGACGTCGTGCAACTAGATGGCCAAGACTAACTACAGAGTTCTATAATTGATAGAGAAACTGCCAAAAGGAGTCGCAACTGTGGTTATTTGAAGAAACAGCTACGGAGAATTTTTTTTTTTCTTTCTACGGTGATCTCCCTGAGCTTATTCGCACCTAAATGAAATAGAAAAAACCCTTCCACCGCAAAAACGACCACCGAGCCAACCTCAAATGAAGAGTGTAACATCAAGATTTTTGTATATTTTTGTTTCTCTAAAATGAAGAGTGTAACATGTGTCATACGTGTGCAAAAGAAGGTTGTGAAATCATTTGTCATGAAAATTTAGAATTGTTCTTTGTGATCATCAGCAGATTCAATTTCAAAACAAAATAAACCATTTTATTAGTTTAATTTTGGCTTTATTAAAAAAAAAAGTTTCGACCATAATTTTATACTCTTTGGACTCGTCTCGTCGAGACGAACCCATTAACCACGAAAACTTGACGCAAAACTAACAAATGCAAAAAAAAATTGAATAAGGACAAAATGAAAAAAACCCAAAAAACCATTTTTTTTTTTTGCTTTTCTTGCCAAAGCACCCCTTGTAGGCACATTTTTCAATGATTGATCACTATTGAGGGGGTGTTCCATTAGTTTTTTTTTTTGGTGGCTTATTGGTTTTTTTTTTTTTTTATCTATTGCGAAAGAATAACCTGTCTTGGAAATCGAAATAAGGTGGCTTAAAAATAAGTTTTTTTTTTAACGTCTGAGTGTGTTCTCTTAGGCCTTGTTTGTTTGAGGGGATTTGGGGGTGGGTTGGAGTAGGCCCCATTTTTCAATGTTTGTTTTTTTTTTTTTTTTGCATGGGATATGAAATCCCTACCAAGTTTTTCTCCCCATCCGTACGGTATAGAATCCCATGGAGTGGGGGGTGGGATTTGGATGGGATTTTCACATTTTAGTACAAAAAAATACTTTCCATTGGCTATATCCCGTCGAACACAAACATCGAATATGAATTTTCTTCATCCTTTGATATCCTGAGCAATATCCCAAGAATTTCATATCTCACCCATATC
This sequence comes from Vaccinium vitis-idaea, assembly GCA_963854785.1. NCBI lineage: Eukaryota > Viridiplantae > Streptophyta > Magnoliopsida > Ericales > Ericaceae > Vaccinium > Vaccinium vitis-idaea. The sequence continues at coordinate 36,182,095 of OY978222.1, forward strand.
CTAAGGGATTTCATATTCCATCCATTTATCTCCAATCAACCAAACGAGGCCTTAAGGGCGTGCGGACCACTAATACGCGCAAAGATATTGGGAGAGAGGGAATTGACATTTAGGACCACACTACACATTATTGAAAGGGGGAGACTTCAAAACTTGAAAAGTCAGGGGTCATTTGATGGCAATTACATAGAAGGATAGAAGGAAAATTCGTCGCAAATTGCTTTGCGCAAGCATGCGCAGGCGACTGACGTGCGCCCCGCCCTGGGCCCCACGCGCCTGACACAGTATAATTACCGTTTTACCCCTCCTCTTGTCCTTTAATTACCATATAATATATTATTTATATTAATTCATTTATATTACTTTATTTATATTACTTTGTTTCCTTTAATTACTTTATGTATATTAATTCATTTTTTTATATAAATTAATTTAATTATTTAATTCATTTAATTATTTATTTAATTCAGTTCTTTAATTTAATTTATTTTTTATTTAATTATTTATTTATCGCTTTTATTAATATTTTTTTTCTCTTTTATCTTTTTAAAATGCTCTAATATGTTGTTTCAGTTTTCCAATTATTTAATTATTTAATATCTTGTTTCTCTAATATCTTTTAATTCTCTTTCTTTTATTTATTTAATATTGTTTATGTTAGAAATAATTGATTTTGATTATTTTTATGACAAAATTGAATATTTTCTTCTCTTATTGACTTTGGAGTGCCTACAAGTTATTACAAGACCATGTGGGTGTTTTTTATCAGCAAATTTGAGAAGATATTAGTGGCCCACAAGTCTTCATCTTAGTCAATAAAGCTTCTGACATTTTGACTATGGAGCTTTGCATTTAAAGCTTCTAAACGTTGCAGATAATTTACTATTCCAAATTTGATATTGTGCAGCCTTTGTTGTCTCTCAATTACAAGACATGTGAATCTACTGAAGAAGATTGCACGTCATGTGAATGTCTTTGTCAAAAAAGACATGTGAATCTACTGAAGAAGATTGCACGTCATGTCAATGTATTTGTCAAAAAAGACATGTGAATCTACTGAAGAAGATTGCACGTCATGTCAATGTATTTGTCAAAAAAAACATGTGAATCTACTGAAGAAGATTGCACGTCATGTGAATGTCTTTTTTTTTAAAAAAACATGTGAATCTACTGAAGAAGATTGCACAACTTATTTTTGTCTATAAAAGAAAAGGTTTTTGCAGATGAAGCAGCTAGCACAACTAAGCTACACCAGAGCTATCATTTTCAGAGCAATATATCAGAGCACTTCATTTTCACGCATTCTCTTCTTAATTCTCCCACTACTTCATACATACATTCACAGAACATCTCCCAATATTTTTCTTTCTTTTTTCGTAATTCATCGAAGAACATTATGGATGGCTACTACGATCCAGTTGGTTGGTCATTTGAGAATGATGTTCTAAGTGAGGAGAGCGTCTCCTACAGCAGTCGCGATTATACAGCCGAATTTAGCACTGACCAGGTTAGTTATTTTCGTTGTTCTTATGCATATTCGTCATTTATTTTGAACGTAGATAAAATAAGGTACGACTGAATAATGTTTTACTTATACATATTCATTATTTTATTTTTTTTTATAGATTTTTGAAAGTAGAGAAGATATGTTAGCTTGGGCGAAGAGAGTTGGTCTCGAAAACGGTATTGTGATAGTTATTAAAAAATCTGCTAATTTAAAAGGCGGCAAGCTGCCGAGGTGCATTCTTGGTTGTGAGAGAGGAGGAAAGTACAGACCGCACCGTGGGGTTGAAGGGCAAATCTTGCATAGGAATACTGGGACTAAAAAATGTGATTGTCCATTTGAGTTGCTACCAATACCTCCAGACGGTGCCAATTGGGGTTTAGGGGTTTATTGTGGTCTCCATAACCATGAACCAGCAGAAAATATTGAGGGTCACGAGTGCCCATCAAGGCTAAAACCAATAGAGAAACAATTTGTAGTCGAGATGGCCAACAGCACCGCACCTCGTGAAAATCTTAGTATTTTGAAGAAAAAAGACCCGTCAAACACTACGGGAATTAAAAGCATTTACAACGCTATTTTCACAAACAAAGAAGCCAAACGGGGCGGTCTAATTGAAACTCAGTATGTCTTAGACCAACTAATTGAGAAAGGATACCTCCATGACTTTAGGACAAATCAAGAGACCAATGAAATCACAGATATTGTTTGGGTTCATCCTACAAGTCTAGAGCTATCTGTCAACTTTTCATCCGTGTTGGTAATTGATGCCACGTACAAAACGAATGAGTATCGGAAACCACTATTGGAGGTTGTGGGTATGACATCCACAAATCTAACGTACTCGCTTATGTTCGCATATCTTAATAATGAGAGGGAAGATACATGTACCTGGGCCTTGAATACTTTAAAGAAGTGGATGGTTGAAAAGGGGGCATCGTTGCCATTGGTGTTTGTTACAGATCGGGAGTTGGCACTTATTAACGCCATTGAAACATGTTTCCCCATGGCACATCACATCCTTTGCATTTGGCACATAAATCAGTGCGTAATGAAGAACTGCAGCGCTGTGCTTGGTCTAGAGTATCAAAACTTTTACAAATTATGGCAAGCCCTTATTCATTCATCGAGCACTTCGACTTACCAACAAAAGTGGGTTGCCATGTGCGAGAAGTATAGCCAATATCCGCGTGTCATATCTTATCTTGCGGATACATGGTTAAGGCCGTACAAAGAGCGATTTATTACAGCATGGACAGATACATGTATGCACCTCGGAAGCAATTCAAGTCAAAGGTATAGTGACTTTATAACTTTACGAGTTAAATTTTCTGCATTATATTGTACTACACTAGTTAAACTTTCCTATTTTAAACAAAGTGTATTATTCTATTACAGGGCCGAGTCTGCACATGTGAGGCTAAAGAAATATTTGGGGGGTACCACCATGTCATCGCTCCAAACATCTTTTGAAGGCATAGAGAATATGTTGGTAAATCAATTTGGGAAAATTAAGAACTCCTTCGAGAAATCTGTCAACATTCCACGCCACATACATTTACGTGACGCCATTTTTGATGAAATAAGGTGTCGCATTTCATTGTATGCAATGGAGTTGATCGATGGTCAGCTAGAATCCGCCGCAGATGCCTACCCCGTCCCAAGGGCAGTTGCGGTTGTTCGATCAAAACATCACACGGGTTGCCATGCATGCACGATCTGAGGGATTACCATACCATGGGCATTCCGATTCCGCTATCCAGTATCCACGTTCATTGGAGTAGGCTCTCTATGCGCGCGGACGGGTTTAATGCCGAGGGAGAACAACCCGACGAGACATCTCGTGTGGTTGACATATTGCAGGGGATGGATCCATGTATGCGAAAGCAGATGATAGGCAGGTTTGTTGATATGGCAGATCCATCTAACAGCAGTGTTCGATGGCCATCGTATAATACAGAACACAAAGGTCGACCTGCCGGAAAAGCTGAGCAGAGTGGACGACGCATACCTTCTTGCACAGAAAAATCTACTTCATCATCTAGGGGTGCATCTACATTGAGAGGGAAAGGGAAAGGGATAAATGCAGGAAGGGAGACAGCGGATAGGGAGAGGGAGCACAACCACTACATTCAGCATTTACCTTGGCAATTTCAGCAGTATATGTCCCACACTGTAGACGTCAAAGCTGATGGTCATTGTGGATTCAGGGGGATAGCCGCGCAAATCTATGACACTGAGGAGGGCTGGGCTCAAGTACGACATGATCTTATCGAAGAAATTATTCAGAATAGATATCTCTACAATGCGGTTTATCTAGAACAAAATAGGGCAGATGAGATACTAGAGTCACTGAGCTGTTGGATGCCTACAGCTCCATATACAAAATGGATGGACTGTATGAGTTTGGGGGTAGTCATCGCATCACGGTACAACATTGTACTACACACATTTGACGCGAATGCTGGAGGTTGTTTTACTCACTTGCCCTTGAGATCCCGTCCAGTTCCAGTCCGACAGCGCAAAGAAATAGCTATTGCCCGTATTAACAATCACTTTGTACAACTTTTTTTGCGCCCCAATCACCCTGTACCACCCATCCCAATGTGGTGGTGGAATAATGCATCGGATGAAGCTAAAGGATGTGCTTTAAGTTATGACACACGTCTTGATTTGTGGTTCCAGGTACTGGATGTCGTGCCGGGACCACAATTTGGAGGCAATATTGATTAGGGCTGACCACTTGTCAACGTGATTGTAATATTTATTCACTTTAAAACGTGATTGTAATATTATTATTCACTTTTAGAAGTTTTTTATTTATTATTCATTGTTAAGACAACTTAATTAACTAATTAAAATAATATAAAGTGAAATTTAAATGCAAATTTAAGAAAATAATTTACTTGCAAATGTAATTTGAATAAACCAAATTAAATGAGTAATTAAATAAATAAAGTTAATAGTAAATGAAATTATTAAAATTTGAGTAATTAAATAAATAAAGTTGAAAAAAAAAGAAAAAAAAGGGCCGGAAATAAAAAAACCAAAAAAGAAAAAAAAAAGGGCCGGAAATGGGGGGGGGGGGGGGGGGTAATTTGGGGAGAGGGGTGGGGTGGGGCCGGGGGCAGTGTGTCAGGGGGGTGTGCAAAGCCACACTCAAATTCGTCCCACGAGAATTACTTCAGAGGAAAGAGCCAATGATCCAGCTGGCTTGACTCACTGTTTTTGCTAAGGATTTTTGGGGATCAAATTGTTGGGATTTACTACACTGTTTTCCAGAAAATACGAACTACTACTCCCGTCTCCAAATAAGTGTAGAGTTTTCCATTTTAGACTGTCACTTAATAAATGTATGTTTTAAAAAGTTAATAAATAATTTTTTTTACAATTATTAGTTTGCCTTTAAAAAGGTAATAGGTAAAAGTGAATGATAATTTAAAAAAATGGAGATTAAAATTGATGTGAGGTATAAATTAGAGGTAAAGTTTGTATTTTCTTGAAACAGTGTAGTAATCCCTTCAATTTGATCCCCCAAAAATCCCTTGATAACAGCGAGTCAAGCCAGCTGAACCATTGGCTCTTTCCTCTGAAGTAGGAGTAGTTGTCATGGTAGGAATTTTCCTTCTATCTTTCCATGTAATTGCCATTAAATGACCCCTGACTTTTCAAGTTTTGAAAAGTCTTTCTATTTCAATAACGTGTAGTGTGGGTCCAACAGGTCAATTCGCTCTCCCCCCAATATCTTGGTGCGTATTAGTGGCCCACAAGCCCTTAAGAAAATACACTTAGGTCCCGTTCCGCTAAAAAAAGTAGTTTTGTTTTAACTAAAAAATTATGTCATTCCATTAACAAAAAATTATTTAGTTTTTTTGGCAAAACTAAAAACTAAAAAAGTCAAAAAAACTAGTTAGTGGAACAAGTTAGTTTTTTTGTAAAATTAAACATAAAAAAACTAATTTAATGGAACAAGTTAATTTTTAAAGACTGGAAAAGTAAGAGAGACTAGGCTGGCGTGTTTGACTCTAAAGTACCCATGATTGTTCTCTGCAATTATATGGCGACACAAGCTTTGAAAGGATAATTTCTAAACTGTAATTATGAGGGCCTTGTTCGGTTAGGAGTTTTGAGGGAGTTTAGTTTAGTTTTGATGATGTAAGCAGGTGTAATAAGTGGATAGAGATAGAGAGAAAAGTGAGAAAAGTGATGATGTAATCAAAACTGAAATAGTGCCAAAACCGGAGCTAAGCTCACATTTTCTGTTTTTAATTTTTAATATTTTGGCTTTTTGAATTATGATCAGAATGTATTTTAAGCATGGTAGAAGTATTTAGAAGAAATGTGCAGAATGTATTTTGAAACAGGAGTAGTGTTTGTGAGATACGTGTAAAATACATTTTTTAAGTCTTTTTGTTATTTAAAATGGGAAAGTTAAAAATGAGAAGTCGAAAAACTTCTCTCGCCCTCCTTTTGGTTTCTCCTCTCTAATGTCAAATTTTGAGAATGAGTTTTGACTGAGTATTATTGTTGGTGTATTCTTCACCGGATTCGATTTCAAAAAGGCATCACAGCTATTGTCAATTCTCTCTCTCTCTCTCTCTCACACACACACACACACACACACACACACAAATCCCCTTAAAGAAATTAAATTTGAGCATAGTTCCTTGTGCTTTCATACTTCGGGCCCATTTGAGTCTAATTAGGAATTGCATTTTGCATTCTGATTGTGAATTTCAGATTTTTGGATTATGACAAGAAAAGATTATGAATCTGTAGAGTATTTGATTGTGAATTTCAGATTTTTGGATTATGACAAGAAAAGATTATGAATATGTAGAGTATTTGATAGATACGTGAAGAATAGAATTTGCAATAGAGTAGTGTTTGACAATATGATGATAAAAATGGATTATGAATTGGTTTTTAACCATGTTCCCTTGTTATTTATTATGATATTACTACAATATATTTATGAATAATTATTTTAGATTCATATTTATTTTTAGATATTTGTAATTAAAATATAATTTTTGTAATTTCACTCTACAAATTTGGGTCTTTCTTTGACAGTCTATTTTTTCTACCTCTTAAATATTCACTTAAAAAAATTTATCAGTAATATAATGTGGTGATGGACATAGAAATATATAATCATTGACCAAAAAAAAAATCATTACATAATCCCGAAACAAAAGAAATATGATTTTTGACAAATTATAAAAAAAACCCATCATAAACAAATTGAGGACACCTGATATAAGACAATGAAGGTAGGGATAAAATCAGCTCTGATTATCAAACAGTGACTCCAATGTGTTGTTCTGGGAATGCATTTTCCATAAATTTATTCTCAATAGGGCTGCCAAACAGTCGCAATGTAAGAGTATACTATTGGTTCCGTTGATCACCAAATTAAATTTTTTTTCTTTTTAAATTCACAATTGTGGTCAACTCTCTGGCCTCTTTTCTATTTGTAAACAATGACTTATAGATAAATAAAAACTTGTAGTTTAACTCTGTGTGATTTCAGGGGTGGGCGTTGTATTGTTTCAAATCTTTTCTTGTCTTGTCATTTGGGTTTATGCAAAAAAATAACGTTGTTTTGCTGAATTTGACAAAAAGGGAGAATCCTGACAATATAATTTGATCAAACCAAGGGTGATGAGAATGTTTTCGGATTCATACAAAATTAGAAATTTCGATCACTGATTGGATGGAAGCTGTGATAGCCGATTTACATTTACAAGCTTTTTTTCCATATTCCATACGTTATTGAGTTTGTAGCTTATCAGCCACATACCCAGCTTCTTCATAGAAGACAATCGGAGACGTACGGATAGCAATAATAACTAGTATTGTTACGGGACAATTCGTGATATTGACATCGGTTTGAAAAGTCTCTTTATAGATTCAAATCCCAAACCTCCCCGTGAAAGGTAAGAAGTACCGAAAGATGTGGCTTTTATATATTTGCATTTTCGCAAGGAGTAGCTTGTAATTTGTAGCACATGAGGTAATTAATCTAAATTGCTTGAAATTCTTAAATAACAGTTTCTAGCAAGTAGCAAGCTACCTGATGCAGCGCAGCCTATGGAACAGAATCAATCGTGCAAGAGAAACGCAAACAATAAGATCGACCCAGAGGTACTCCCTCCTTAAACGATCACAATATGAGTAAAAACTCGTTTTCTTTAATTCAATAATAACTAACCCTAGCCGTTTAGGCTTACAACTTATTATATAGGAAACTAGAAACCCTAATTGACTTACTCCGAAAAAGGAAGTCAAATCAATGAAAAACGAAAATTACCAAAAAGGGAAAAATTCGGAAATAACAGCAAAATATCGTGGTAAGCCAACCAGACGAATTTAGGACACTCGGTATCGATACAGGGAGAATCCTGTATCGATACGGGTACATTCTGTTCGCCAACTAGCGCCCGGGTATCGATACAGCACAAACGCAGTATCGATACCGACAGCCCATTTGTCGATTCTTAGGCCTTTTTAGGCCTACGTGGACGCAACCTGTCCATCCATGTTGACGCAACCCGGTCTGCATCATCCTCCCCTGCTTGAAAAGAATTCGCCCTCGAATTGCAATCATCAGAAGATGAGCTATCGCCCACAAACGGAATCAGATGCTTGACGTTGAACACATCCGATGTGCGCACGTGGCTAGGCAGATTTAAACGGTACGCATTTGGATTGATCTTCTCAAGGACCTCCAAAGGCCCAATCTTCCTGGCCTTAAGCTTGTTGTATTCCCCTTCCGGAAAGCGATCCTTGGTCAGCATAGCATATACAAAATCGCCCACCTCAAATTCCACCAAACGACGCTTCTTGTCGGTTGCTTCCTTATACTTGGAGGTAGAGACCTCCAACTGCTTCCGGGTAGCCTCATGTACTTCCTTCAAATGTGCCATAAAGTCTTGGGCCTTCCAATGCACACGCTTCAAATCAGGGAAGCGTGTTGAAATAAGAACGCGCAACAAGGACAATCACGAATTTTGTCTGAACTAGAGGTACTCCCTCCTTGAACAAACGATTAGAGAAAAACTCTCAATTTCATTAATCAATAAACAACCCCTTTGCCCTAAGGCTTACATCAATTATTTATATTAGCAGCAACCCTAAAACTGAAAAGGAAATAAAATACTAGCTAGCAACCCTAATTCTTGTATAACAAGAAAACATAAAATAGGAAACTGAATCAACCTAAAATTAAGAAACTAAATAACTCCATATTAGTAATCTCCTACAAAATACTAAAATTAAAATAAGGAAAACTTCAAAAAGCTATTTTAAATAATATTAATTTTCTAGTCTGCATCATTCTCCCCGGCTTGAAGAAACTCGTCCTCGAGTTTATACAGTTGAAGTCGCCGAATCTTGTCCGCATTGATCTTGTACTTCAAGTTGATTTTTCCGAACCCAAATTTCACAGAGGAATCTTGAAATTGTGAAGGAATAATTTTCACAAACAAAATAAATTCACCTTCCTTCTGGATTGAAGCACATGGACTTTTAGTGTCTTCAACAAATTCCCAAAACGGATCAACATATTCGTTAGTACTCTTGTCAACTTCATCGTCTTCAACCTTTTCATAAGAATCAAATTTAACTATTTCTTCTACATCCGTTTCCAACGCCGCCAACATAGAAACCACTTTTTTTTGCAACTTTTTTTGATTTTCTGTAATTTTCTCCACCGGTTCTTTGTCAAAAACTGGTGGCTTACTCCAATCCACAATTGGATCCGGAATAATATTTGAAGTGAAAGGCCACTCAATGGTAGCCTCCTTTGTCCTCCCCCTCAGCTGATAGTTACCGGCCAAAGGTTTGGTGATAGAAACGTCATCTGATACCTCCTCCTCTTTCGGAAACCGAGGCATAACAAGATGACGGCGAGGTAGATTCCCCCCAACAGTTAAGGCAGCAACCTGATCGGCTAAGGCAACGAACGCATCCGACAAATGCTGTTCTAATTGTTGGAATCGTGCCTCTATTCGTGCTTCTCGTGCGGCTTTACTTCGTTCATATACATCTTCAGCAACAGCATAACGACCATAACGAACTCCTTGTTGCGCCATGATCCGGAATCGAGCGCAAGCTCTGATACCAACTGATGCAGCGCAGCCTATGGAACAGAATCAATCGTGCAAGAGAAACGCGAACAATAAGATCGACCCAGAGGTACTCCCTCCTTAAACGATCACAATATGAGTAAAAACTCATTTTCTTTAATTCAATAATAACCAACCCTAGCCGTTTAGGCTTACAACTTATTATATAGGAAACTAGAAACCCTAATTGACTTACTCCGAAAAAGGAAGTCAAATCAATGAAAAACGAAAATTACCAAAAAGGGAAAAATTCGGAAATAACAGCAAAATATCGTGGTAAGCCAACCGGACGAATTTAGGACACTCGGTATCGATACAGGGAGAATCCTGTATCAATACGGGTACATTCTGTTCGCCAACTAGCGCCCGGGTATCGATACAGCACAAACGCAGTATCGATACTGACAGCCCATTTGTCGATTCTTAGGCCTTTTTAGGCCTACGTGGACGCAACCTGTCCATCCATGTTGACGCAACCCGGTCTGCATCACTACCAGCATCTCATGCGGGTCTAGCGCCGTCTTGTCTGGCGAGCCGATATTTTAATTGCTGGGGAGGATCATAACAATTTTATTAAGAAATTACTGACGGTAGACTTGTTCTTAATATATATGTGTGTAAGAAACCTACACTAGCCTAATCTTAAGGGGTAGGAAATCGACAATTCGGTGAGAATCGAATTCAGAACTTCATCCTGGTAAAGAGAGCACCTTATCATTAATGGTAGAATTGACTGTCACAATATTCGTATGTATCCACACGAATGTTCTAATGAGGGATCCCTCAAACTGCCTAAAGTGCGGATCTCCCGTTTCCGGATCGAATTTTGATGATCCCGAACCGCATACAAAGTTTCATCGAAAACTGCTCGGATCAAGCCTTTCTCGGTATTTTTTGTTTGGAGATTCCTCGTGTTAACCCTTACAAACACGATTTAAACACATTGAGTTGTTCGGATCATCAAAATTCGACCCGAAAATGAAAAGTCCGCACATGGCCTAGCCCAGCTCGTTTTTTGTTTTTCTCTTTTTTCTAATGAAACTTGGTGCAATCACTAGAAAGTCTTTCTTTTAGATTTAGCCTATTGGATCACGAGTTATAAAAAGGAGAGACCACAATTCCAGATCTGTTCCATCAATCTCTCGTCCTCTATCTGTAACTCCAATTACTTGATCAATTTGCTGCTATTCAGAGAGAGAGAGAGAGAGAGAGAGAGAGAGAGAGGGATGGGTGACATTTCTGTAGATATTTTTCAGGAGACCTTAAAGGAGCTTATAACAAGCACCAAGCTCAGTTTAATCACTGAAGAGAAACATCAACTTCAATCTCTTGAAGAGGAGATCAAATACCTGAGAAGATTTCTCCAGGCTACGGAGAAGAAACGGAATGATCATCCAGAAGTGATGAAATTGGTGATGCAGATCAGAGACCTAATATCCGATGCAGAGAACATCTTAGAACTATTTGTAGTTCATGCTTTCAGGACTGATCATGCCTATTATTCTCTTGAAAGTGTCAAAGAGAGAATGAAGATTCTTACGGCTGAGTTGCAGATAATTTATGACGAGAATATGTATGACATTAATGGAGTAGAAGAAGTCAAACAGGTCAAGCCCTCTTCTACTGGAATTGAAGGTATTGTTGCATATTTTCGATATTTTTGGATTCAAAATTACTTAGTTTTGATATGACTTTAGTGTTTTATGCCTTCAGTTTTAGCTATGTCGGCCTCTCATAAGAATAATATCATATAATAAGTATGACACTAGCAAAGTAAAATTTTTATTTAGTTACAAGCTCTGAAAAAATTGTTGTGTTCTTGGGGTATCAATAATAGAATACTCTAAATTGAATAACTAAAAGTTATCACATTTAGAGGATGGTTCTAAATTTAGAGGATGGTTCTAAATGGTTAAAGTTAACATTGTAGAGGTCCAGAATGACATAATCAAAATTGAGTGCTATATTACCTTTTTGTAGACACCCCAATTTTGGATACCCGTGCATGCCCAATGACGAATGAAACGTTTAAACCACCATGGAACTTGTCCAGGAAAATTGGAAACTCAGCCTCACAAGCCGTGCGGCTCCTGTTACAGGCCGCACGGTTTCTCCCTCAAGCCGTACGGCTCATCCATTCCTACTCAAGCCGCGCGGCTCCCCCATGCAAGCCGCACGGCTCCCCCTTGGAGCCGCACGACTGGTGTTCTTATCCTCTGAAAAATTCCTGACAGGCCAGCTCAAGGAATATCATCATCTCGCCACCGCCGAATATCATCATTTTATTCTCTCATTTCGGTTATAAATGGAGGCTCCCTCCTCACAGAAAACACACAGAAAATACTGAGGCCGAAAATTACACCCCGAGAGAAATTCCGTTCGTTTTTCCGGCAAAGTTCTTGTCCGAAATATCGCCATTAAAACTCCCGAAACTTCACACTTTCCGTTCCCTTTCGGTCCTCCTATATTACTCCCATTCATACCCAATCTTGATCTTACAAGTTCAAACCCGAAGAGTCCGAAGTTTCCACCCCTGTTTCGAGTTCCAGAAAGGTATAAATCATTTTTCGAACTTCGATTTTCAAATCGTGGTTCTCCGAGGGCATCCCCGAGTTAATAACGGTTTTAACAACCGTATATTGACTCGGTAAACTATTTTCGAAACAAAAACCGGCTTTTCGGAGCTGTACCGGGCGATTTTTTTTGATAAACGCACGGTACGATCCGTACCGGAAATAAGTTTCACTTGAATAACTTATTTACAAACAAAAACAGCTTGTTTGGAATTGATTTGAAGAAGAAAATCAAATTTTGAACGGATTTTGGGCTCACTGGTCCCGGAACAAAATTTTGAAAAATCAATTGTACACAAGCCGCGTGGCTTGTGGCACAGGCCGCACGGCTCCCGTTTAAATCAAAACTTTTCCTCTGCTTTTCCTTTGTTCGTACTCTGTTTTTCTGGTTTCTCTGCAACTTTTTTATTTATTACACTTTTCACCCTTTATTTTCTTGTTATTATTATTTAGTCCTCTTTGTTTAAATTTTATTCCTGTTATGGTTTTAATTTATTCCTTTATTTGCTTGTTTAAATTGTCAAAGTTTTTAACAAAATATTTTCTACCAAAATCCCACAAATTATTTAGTAGAGACCGGGAATTTCCCGGGCGAGCGAGGTGCATTTTTCAATAAAAACCTTCCCCGCGCGTAATCTGGCTTCCGAATCCAAAAAGAATCTTTTTTGCGGATCAAATCTTTTCCAAAATGGCAAGAGAGTCAACAATCATTCTTAAAACGGTTTCTCGGGTACCAAACATTTTCCAAATTTAAACCCCGGGTGGCGACTCACGTTTTTCTTTAGTTTTTCACATCCAACCTTCGAGCGAGCCGCGTGGATCTTTCGGTCCACACTTTTCAAACCCAAAAAGAAACTAAATTATTTTAAAAACAACTTTTTCAGTAAAAACTGTTCTTTTTTTTTCTAAAATAAACAGTTTAAAAAAATTCAAAAAAATGAATAGTTTTTGAAAAAAATAACAATTCAGTTATTAAAAAAACAAACACTTTTGAAAAAACCAAAAAAAAAAAAAAGTTTTCCCAAAAAAATAAAAAAAGTTTTCGAAAAAAGTCGTTTTTGAAAAAAAAAAACAATTTAGTTCTAGACAACAAACAATTTTCAATAAAAAAATTCAAAAAAAATAAACAATTTTCATTAAAAAAATTCAAAAAAAATAAACAATTAAAAAAAAACTGTGTTTGAAAAAAAGAAAACAAACAGTTTTTGGGAAAAAAAAAGTTTTGAAAAAAAAAATCAATAGTTTTTTGAAAACATTGTTGAGAGTGAGAGAGACAGAGAGACAGAGAGAGACAGAGACAAAGACAGAGACAAAAGGTTTTTGTGTAATGATGGGTGTATTTAATTGAGGAGATGTGGGTCAATTAAATTTGGTTATTGGAAAGGTTGGTAACTTTGAGTATGCAAATGCCAAAATTTGAGTATTGGTTGAGATGTCGCTAACTTTGAGTATTCCATTGTGAGCACTTTTTGAGCCAAACATTGTTAACTTTAACAATATTTTGATTTTGATTATGCCATTGAGGATAATCTTATAAAGTTAAGACATTACTCTTCATCGTTCTGATTGCCGTATTTATTCATTGTGTTACTTGTGTATAGTTATATGTTTCAAACATGCAGACAAATTCGTTACGCGCCTTTTATCTCTCTTTTTTTATGTAACAAAATTATGTTTTTACAATTCATGTGACTCAATGTCATGGCTCATTTTATGCATTGAAAAATATAGGAAATGGAAGGAAAAAAGATTTAAAATACAGGTTTAGACACAAATATTTCCAGAATCGTCTGAAGCACACATTCACATATGCTTCGATGGTTCTAGACATAGTTATGTCTGCATCTATGTTCCTAGATTTTTGGGAAAAATTATTATTGGATTAGTTAAGAATCAAAATTTTTTATTGTTCACTACTTATCATTTGTAACATCAGCTATACGAACTAGGGGTGAAAACGGTCCGGTCCGGTCCGGTCCGGTTTTGGGGTATTTTCAGGACCAAACCAGACATTCGGTTTGGGAATTTTTGAAACCGGGACCAGACCAAATAAGGCCGGTTCGGTTCCTGTCGGTTTCATCCGGTCTCGGTTCGGTTCCGCCGGTTTACCGGTTTGGTCAGACGAGGGGAGAGAGAGCAAGAGAGATGCAGATCCAAACAGCGCATGAGAGCAGTACCCAAGTTCAAAACTTTAAATTAAACCAAATCAACAAATTAACTTCAAAATCAGAGAAAGAGAGGAAAAATTTGCAGAAATTCTACACTATTCTTAGTATTTTACACTGGTATTACAAAGATTTTGTGACAAACCAGATGGAGTTTCGCCGTGGTTGTCGTCTTCTTCGTAGAATCCCCATGGTTGTCATCTTCTTCGCCGAATTGATCTTTGGGGAGAGAGAGAGAGAGGGAGTTTCACCGCCATCGATCTCGGGGGCAGAGAGGGAAGTGGTCGAGGAGTGGCGGTGACGGTGGGAGTTTGGAGATAGAGACGGAGAGATGAGAGAGTTGAGAGAGAGAGAGAGATTTTTGGGGACTGAATCAGATCTACTGATCTGGGAAATGTTTATATACTAGTAATAGCTCATTAATAGTGTTAAATATTATATTTCCTCATTTAATAAACTAAGGCGTTGGCAGTGAAGTGGTAAAGAGCACTGCACCCATAGTTTGCGTCTGGGTTCGATTCCCACTCCAAGTATTTTTTACAAGTATTAAAGCAAACGGTCCGGTCCGGTTCGGTCTGGTTAGTGGGAGCCTTAAACTGCAAACCGGACCGGTTTCTCGGTTTCACCAATTCCCCAAACCGGGACCGAACCAGGTGCAAAAAAGAGGGACCAAATAAGGCCGGTTCGGTCCGATTTATCCGGTCTGCACTTTCACCCCTAATACGAACCATGAAAATATGCAGATAATAACAACCGTAGTTGTTTTCCTTCTCCCCAGACAATTCTATAGAAATGAGTCACTAAAAAAAATTGAATTAGTGACAACGTACTAAAAAATTGTCACCAAATTTAAAAATTAACAGTGAAGTTAATTTAATCTGTTAAATTAACTTTTCTTATTAGTACTTTTTTCCATCCTAAGCTTTGCTTATTTACTTCAATATGGATCTTGAAAATATATAATATAGATCTTATTATATATATCTTGATTAAAATGATTATACAAAGCTTTCAAATTATGAAAAACATTGTAAACTAAATGATAAAGACATTTTGAAAAAGACACGAATATCAACAATGAACAAACCAATTAGGAATGGAAAAAGTAATTTTTAAGGGTAAAACTAAAAGTATGGCATGTTTTGATGATTGTTTTTAGAAATGAGACATTTATTTTGTGACATTTTAAAATAGAAAGAAAGACACTTAAAATCAGACAGATGGAGTATTATGGACGAATCACAAATGGGATACGAGAATGCATGCATGGTTGCATTCCAAGGATTACTTTTTGTTAAAACTTATTTTGATCGCTTATGTAACTTTTGGCTTCCTCCTTGATCTATCATAATCTTCTTTTTTTTTTTACCCTTTTTTATAATTGGAGGTTCAGCTGGTTCATCAAGGGGGAGCCACACATCGAAAGTGGTAAAAGAGAAGGTGGTTATCGGTTTCGAGGAGGAGGTAGAGAAATTAATAGCGAAGCTTGACGAAGGAGAGGGCGAACCTCTGGAGATTATATCAATCATTGGGCCTGCTGGAGGCGGCAAAACGACTTTGGCCAGACAAGTGTATGATCATCGTTTCACGTCACATACCTTCGAAATTCGTGCATGGGTCGATGTTTCTCAAGGCTATGATATCACTAGGAAGAGATATTTGTTGATTCGTATTTTGGAATCAGTTATCCCGGGAAATTACGAGGAGAGTAGCGATGATAAGTTGGCAGAAGACATACTTAAATGCTTGAAGGGTAGGAAATATCTCATTGTTATGGATGACATCTGGGGTATTGAAGCCTGGAATGCTATAGAGAGATCATTCCCTAAGGAATGCGAGGGGAGTAAAGTGTTGTTCACTAGTCGGCTACTTGTTCAATTGGATGGCGTCAGATACTTCCCTCATTATTTGGCTCCTTTACCAAAAAATTTGTGTTGGGAGTTGTTACAAAAACAGGTACTCCCTTCTTGTTCCATTTTTTGGCATGCGCGTAACTTGTAAATTTCTTATATTTTTTGAATTATAATGTTTTTTTTTTTTAGGATTTTGATACTTTATTCAATAGAAATAATTAAGATTTACCAAATAAGTTGTGCACCAAAATCATTATACATTTAGAAACATAAATAATCTTTTGATATGACCAGAATAGTAATAGTCGGACAAGGAATTTGGAACGGGTAAGTATTTGTTTCTAAAAAGGATAATTATTGTACACATGCTTTCTTATGCTGTTGTCATATGTTTCCCATTTCTAATTTCTTATTCTTATTCTTGTCAAACATTTAGGATTTTGTACATTTAGGATTTTTGTATTGTCAAACATTTCTTATTCTTATTCTTGTCATATGAACTGCATGTTAAAATATTATTACATGTATTCGGGATGAAATGTTGTCCACCGGAGTTGGTGGACGTTGGTCAGCAAATAGCAGAAAAATGTAAAGGACTACCCCTTGCGGTTGTCACAATAGCTGGAATTCTGGCAACAGAAGACAAGACTCTCAATGTGTGGGAGAAAGTTGCTGAGCATTTAAGTTCAATCATTGCCAAAAACCAGGAGGGATGCATGGAGATACTAGAACTAAGTTACAATCACATGCCTCTTCATTTGAAAGCCTGTTTTCTATATATTGGAGGATACCCCGAAGATAATGAAATCCCTATACGCGAGTTGATATGGTTATGGATCGCAGAGGGATTTATTCAGCAAAATGATGGTGGGGAAAGCTTGCAGACCATATCAAAAGATTACTTAATCGATCTTATAGATAGAAGTCTCGTACAGGTAGCTACAAAAGGTCCTCTCGGAGGAATCAAAGAATGCCGTATCCATGATCTTCTATGTGAATTATGCTTGAAAAAAGCCAAGGATGATCATTTCTTCGTGAAAAATTTCGAGAATGATTATGTTCCAAATCCTAATACAAAGCAGCGTCGTCGCCTCCTCATTGGCAATCATTTCTTTGAAAATTTTTCCTTAAAGCCTGAGAACCTTCGCTCTTTTCTGTGCCTTGGCGGCTCGACAGGAAGATTTAAATCACCGCCTGTAACAAATTTGTCATTCTTTGTTGAAATTTTCAAACTTCTCAGGGTGTTGAGTTTTGTGCCCCTCAAATGCAGATAGACATTTCTGTGCCTTGGCGGCTCGGCAGGAAGATAAAGAGAGTACATTACCATTGAAGATAGACTTAACTGTCCCAATATTTGTATATGTAAATGTTGGGATTCCACCCCGTGTGGGCTGGATGAACTTAGGCCCGGATAGGAGTGATTTCCTATTGCGTTAAGGATTTCCTACTGGGTTTAGGATTTCCTATTGGGTTTCGGAGTTGTATCTCTATATATACTATTGTTGTCTCCTTTATTTTGTCTGAGTGGTAGCACAATGTGAGCGGGACAGGCTGGAAGTGTGAGAGGGGAAGTTGGTTGTGGCTTCCCCCGCAGGAGTGGGAGCCGGTTATTGCTCCCCAGAGAGATTTTTCAACATATATATTGTGTGAATATATTCAAGGGAGTTTTCCTCCGATTTCTTGTGTGTGTTTGAGTGCGTGTGTGATCCGAATGCACAACAAATTGGTATCAAAGCTCGGGTGGAGCGAGAGGTCACCGGATTCGCGCTTGAAACTCACGGATTCAAGAACGGGAAGAAAAACGGAGTCACACGGAAGTTTTGCTCATGGGATTTTGTTCGTCTCATCGAGACGAGTCCAATGGAGTGCTCGCGGTCGGTTTTGGTCACCGGAGGACGGAACACGATCGGTTTGAACAAGATCGGATGGAGGCGAGTGACTGATCGGTTTGTGCTCAGACAAAAAGTGATCGGTTTTGAATTTTGAATACACGGTTGTGTGGAGTTTTTCGAGACGATCACGGGAGTACAAGGGAGGTCGCCGGAAACCGCCGGAATAAGCCTCACGCACTGGTCAAAGGCGGCGCGTGTGAGGTGCGTCAGATCTGACGAGTTCGTGTGCTACATGCGTGGCCAGAGGTTGCGGGTGACCAGGCCTGACGTCATCAAGGATCAGAAGGGGTCAACTGGAGGATCAGAAGGTTCAACCATCAAAGAGGTCAAAGGAGTCACGATCCATGTCAAAGGGGTCAAAGGGATCAAAGGTCAGGTCAAAGGGGATAAGTGTTCGGGTCAGGAGGTTCAAACCGGGCGGTTCAGTTGATTCAGACTGGGTTCATACCAGGATCAGACCGGATAACGGTCTACGTACGACCAGAAAGTGTTTTTTTGATCGGTTCAGACAGATTTTGACTGGTTCACGGCCGGTTCAGACTAATTCCGGACGCGGTTCAACGTTCCGGATCCAACCATGTGCCTCCGTTTTTCATTTGGAGGCTTGTAAGTAGGTGTTATTGCTGGATTGAGCCGGATTTAGGTGTTTGGAGGCGTTTTGGGTTGTGAGGAGGCTTGTTCTTAGCTAATTAGACGGTTCCGGATTCAGTGATGGGCTTAGATTTGGGTGATTTGAGTTAGATTTTGCGGTCCTAGACACGTCCAAAGAGATTGTGGGGGATCCGACGCGGTCAGGTCAATCAGATGGGATGTTGAGTCGGAGGCAAACCATAGGAGATCCGATATGAGTCCAGGGGGTGCTGGGAGAGCCAGGAATGGAACATGATGAACCAGGATAGTGGATAGGTGATGGAAGAGGCGAGCGGAGTTGGAAGAGCTACACACTAGGAGTATTGGACAGACTTTGCAGAGATCAGAGGTTGACCGGAGCAATCAGGTGATTACGGATTCGCGGCGGTTGAGCTGTGGTGATCAGTCGGAGAAGCTAGTGCGCAAGGATACATTCTTTGGAGTGTTGCATCTCTGTTTGGTGGGTGCGGATACACTTGATTGGTTAATGGCACAGGCGCTTTCTAGAGTGACAGATCAGAGTTGGACAGCGGTGATCGAAGGCAGTCTGGTTCAATTGACTTCGAAGACCTATCATCAAGATTTGCAGTTGTGATTCGAGCTGCATTGGATTAGATGATGGGCCACCAAACAGGCTTGTGGGAATGCAGTGGCAGATGGAGCTGATGTCATGCATGGTTAAGCAGTATGGGTGTTTTGTGACGTGAGTAGGAGAGGCGGCAGTTGCTAATGCACACAGGATAGGCGCGAGATTGTACCGAGGAGTTGCAACCGGATGGTACTGGATGCGCTGGGAGTCGAATCAAGAGTGTGCGGGATGCTAACTAGCAACAATAAGGCAACTGGTTGCTGTGGATATGTTCACGGGAGCTCCGGACAGAAGGATTGAGATGGAGATCAGATGATCCATCAAGATATTCTCTTTCTTTTTTCATTTTGTGACTGGATCCTCTTCGGGATATGCGACCGCATGGTTTGGAGAGATGGAGTCACAGATTATTTTCGGTGATTGGGCATGAGCATCCGGGTTTGGATGCAGGCACTCCGGTTAGGGGGTGCATGATACTGATCAACCGCGGAAGATCTGGCTTACAGGGATACATTCATTCGAGTGGTGTACCCAGTTAGGGTGCGGAGATGCTTGTTTGGGAATAACACAGGCTCTTGTCAGAGCGGTAGATCAGTTGGTGCCACGGAGATCTAGCAGGATTTGTTCACATCCCGGATTCACGAGAGGTGTATCCCAGTTTGGGGGTGCGGAGGTACTCGATGGGAGATGCGGTGTCAGAGAAGGAGTCTGTCTCTTCGCAGATGGTGTGTGAGATTATTTGGAGAAGCGAGCCTCTGGTGTGGGCAGCTGGTAGCTGCATTCTCTTGACAGGATAGGGTACTAGAGTTGCGGAGCATGGCTAGACGAAGCTGCGGGAACTCGATGAGAGGGTGTAGGCGCTCCGTTATGGAGCGCATACACCTTGGCAGGAGGTGTGCGAGGGTGCGGTACTCGGTTTTTCTGATTGGCTGCGGATTCTAGTTTTGCAAGGATACACTATTTCGGGTTTTTGTACTCTGCTTGGTGATGCATGGATGCTCGGCTGGTTAGTGACACAGACGCTTGCTAGAGGTAGCTGATTGGAGGTGGCGACATGGGGGTGTTGCAGACAACTTTGCCCACTCGGTGTGGAGGGGGTGTTTGTTGGGATTCCACCCCGTGTGGGCCAGATGGGCTTAGGCCCGGATGAGAGTGATTTTCCTATTGCGTTTAGGATTTCCTATTAGGTTTAGGATTTGTATCTTTATATATACTCTTGTTGTCTTCTTTATTTTGTATGAGTGGTAGCACAATGTGAGCGGGATAGGCTGAGAGTGTGAGAGGGGAAGCTGGTTGTGGCTTCCCCCGCCGGAGTGGGAGCTGGTTATTGCTCCCCGGAGAGGTTTTCAACTTATATATTGTATTCAAGAGAGTTTTCCTCAGATTTCTTGTGTGTGTTTGAGTGCGTGTGTGACCCGAATGCACAACAGTAAAGAAGAACAAACAAAATCAACAAGCAGAATTTATGCAAAACGATGTCGCGGCTTTAGTACTTAAAAAAATTCTCCATTTAAATCACAATGAATTATAAGTTCGTAATGATATTACAGTTACATTATTGTAAAAGCAATTTTGGTGTAGAGTTGTTTATATATATTAGTTGGTGGGCATATTGAACCGGGCTCATGTGGACATTGTCTGATATGACGTAAATGGTGCATTATTATTGTTGTCACTACTACAAAAAAAAAAAACAAAAATGGTTAAAGATGACACACCAAAAATTGAAAAATGACAATTTTTGTAAAACTATTATCAAAATATGAGGGTAGAGTTTTGATGTCAGTCTATCCTAAAAACTGTCATCTTTGCAATATAAGATGACAATTTAGAATAAAAGTGACATTATTATCTCTTTTTTTAATGTCAGTTTTTGCTTAAAACCAACATTAAAACAAGGCACTTCCAGAACCCATATGGATAACTTTTTAATGTCAATTTTCCTTAAAAACGATATTTAAACTAAGCCATTTTAATGTCAATTTTAATTAGAACCGACATTGAAATTGAACTTAAAAGATGATGGTCAAAAAGCATCATGAAACGTATAAAAGGACGGTTTAAATCCAATATCATATTTTCAATGTCTAAGGTAACAGTTAAAATCCAAAACTAACATAGTAAGTGCTTAGCTTAAAAATTTTCGAAAATATAGCATAAATATTTTTGTTGGTCTTTTAACAACAACAAGTGTGCTGGCTCAATTGGTAATGCCCGCGCGTGCGAGGAACTCAAGGTCTGGAGCAAGCAAATATTAGCTCGCCACACAAGTGCTAGGTAGGCGCCACTTGACCTCTACTGGGCACGCGAGAGCCACGTGTTCGAACTAGAATTCGAATTTTTTTTTTTAGAATGGAGGATAGACAAGATGACAGTTTAAAACCGTCATCATTTATTGTAATGATGACAGGTTTACACCGTCATCTTATATGTTTCAATGACGTTTTTTTTACTGTCATAACAAATCTAGACTTTTAATGATACCTCCAAAAATGACAGTCATAGACTTTTAAAACTGTCATCCTTTGTGTTTCATGACACTTTTTGACTGTCATAATTTAAGATTTTTGTAGTAGTGTGTACTATACGACTTTCTAAGTTGAATTCTAAAGCAAACATAAAATATATATATATATATACTAACTCGGTGAGTGAAGTTTAATTAATCGTGATTAAAAGTTGGTGCCGTCATTGGTTTGTAAGTGTGGGATCCGTAGCTGGGGTTTAGATTTTATTTTGCGTTACCATTAATTGCGATAAAAACTTGGTGTGGGTTCCGTAGCTAGAGTCATATCACTAGTTTGTAGGTGTGGGTTCCGTAGTTGTGGTTTGGGTTTTATTTGATTGTTTGGTTGTCTTCTTGTCAGCCTTCTAATCCTTTGGGTCTCAAGAGGCCTATGATTTGCATAGGGTGAGATGCCGCTCTTCGTTTTGATGCTTTCTCTTGTTCCGTTTAATCTTGTCTATTCGATATTTGCTTAATAAAATCTTTTTTGCCGTTCAAAAAAAAAAATTATTTTGTTACAGGATAGTCGTGATATTGACATCGATCGGTCTTTTAAGTCTCTTTGTAGATTCGAATCGCAAATGTCTCCTTGGAATCTTATCTTATATAGTATTGCAGAATGGGTTTTCGCGAGGAGGGCTACCGTCGCGACAAGTGGCATCGACTAATTGGATTGTGATTGGAGTTTTCAAGCAACACATGTGAGATTTGATTACACACATCCTAAAATTCATTTCCGAATTTCAAATCCAAAAATCTCAATCTTTCCCAATTCAAACACTTTAATTATTCCCATAATGGAGCGAAAGTTATCTAATAAAATTAAAAGTTTAAATTTAAAATCTTTATAAACTACCAATCAGTCTTGATTTGTAGTTTCAA
Source organism: Vaccinium vitis-idaea (assembly GCA_963854785.1). Classification (NCBI taxonomy): domain Eukaryota; kingdom Viridiplantae; phylum Streptophyta; class Magnoliopsida; order Ericales; family Ericaceae; genus Vaccinium; species Vaccinium vitis-idaea. Next base: position 36,204,818 of record OY978222.1, read on the forward strand.
AAAAAATTCAAAGGAAAGGTAAGATTTTTTTCCTTTGGATATTATCATTTCTAAAATCGTTACTATTAAATCTATACATATACTTGAGTGCAACTGCAAACAATTCGTGTTTAACTTTATGACATTATTTTTTATAACTTGCAGGTGCGTGGCTTGAGCCTCGGATATCTTCACATTGCTTTCCATATGCGATTGGTTTGTACTCTAACTTTTTATGTGCAACCAATCGTGCTTAAATTTTGAATTTCTCACTAAAAGGCATTGGGAATTTCATAATGACAGTTTTAATTGTTGGGTTATAGGAGTTTTAAGAAATCTTTTTTACCCACGAGAATTGCATGGGCCAATCCCAAATTTTTTTTCCAAATTATCGTAAACATCTATGTCTGCCCCTGGAGATACTATTCTAAAAATTAAAAGTTCAAATTTGCCGAACGATCGTATATACTGAATTCCCAGCATATTGTTTGATCGGATCAAGTGTGCAATAGAACAGAAATGGTGATCGCAGTGGACCCCGCAACAGCATAGAAAAACTGAAAACTAGTAAACCCTAACTATTCTCTGAAACAGAAGAAGAAAATGAATGTCGGTTCTTTTCATTGAATTGATTTCGATGATTACAAGATACTGAGCTTTAGAGCCCTTTTATACATGAGCCAGCTCTAACTACCTAACGGAGAATTATAACAGAAAAGAAAGATCGTTAACTTCTAAACAGCCCTCTTAACAAACTAGTTAACAGAGTTAACAGAAAGAGATTAACTCTAACAAACCTGAATGTCCTTAACAGAAACTTAATGCCCTTTTCTTACACCCCCTTGCAAACTGATGGGTGGTGTAACAACCATCAGTTTGGAACGCAGAAAAATAAATCGATCAACAGGCAAGGCTTTAGTAAAGATATCTGCCACCTGATCTTGAGACCCAATATGATGAACAACAATTTGTTTGGCCAAGACCTTCTCTCTGATGAAGTGGTAGTCCACCTCGACATGTTTAGTTCTGGCGTGGAAGATTGGGTTGGAAGCCAATGCTATGGCTGAAAGATTATCACACCAGACATGATGAGGCAAGACAAGAGGAACTGACAGATCTTGAATAAGTTGCTGAACCCAAGTAATGTTTGATGCAGTTTGAGCTAAAGCTCTGTACTCGGCCTCTGTGGAGGAACGAGCAACAGTATGTTGCTTCTTTGCACTCCAGGAGATCAAATTTGGGCCAAGAAACAAGCAAAACCCTGAGGTGGATCTTCTGTCAAGATGATTTCCTGCCCAGTCTGCATCTGAATATGCAGTCAGAGTCAAAGAACCTGGAGCATATAACAAACCTTGATGAAGAGTCCCTTGGATATACCTTAAAATTCGTTTGACAGCCACAAAATGACTCTGTTTGGGGGCATGCATGTGCTGACATGCCAGATTAACAGCAAAGGACAGTTTAGGTCTGGTTAAAGTCAAGTATTGTAAGGACCCAACAATGGTCCTAAACCAATGTTGATCTGTGAAATCAGTATCTGGATCCAAAATAGCAGGCTTAACAGAAATAGGAGACAAGCTAGGTTTGCAGTCGTTCATGCCAGCTTTGGCTAAGATATCTGAAGCATACTTGGCTTGTGAAAGGATGAGAGTATTACCATGATACAAAACTTCAATGCCCAAGAAGTAACTTAGAGAACCCAGGTCTTTCATGACAAATTTAGTACCAAGAGTATGAATCAAGGTAGTGATATATTCAGAATTAATTCCTATAATCAATATATCATCTGTATACACCGACACCAATGTAATGCCTTGATCAATTTTTAGAGTAAACAAAGAGGTGTCAGCCTGACTATTAACAAATCCTTGTTGAAGAAGAAAACTTGAGAACATGGAAAACCAGGCTCTAGGAGCCTGTTTAAGTCCATACAAGGCTTTTGACAATTTACACACATGTGTAGGATAAGTTGGACTTTGATAGCCAAGAGGTTGGGACATATACACATCTTCTTCCAAAACACCATGGAGAAAGGCATTGGAAACATCTAGTTGTCTTATAGTCCAATGAGAATGTAATGCAAGACTAAGAACAATTCTTATGGTTGGTTGCTTTATAACAGGACTAAAAGTTTCAGTGTAGTCAACCCCAGCAGATTGTTGATTCCCTTTGGCAACAAGACGTGCTTTGTATCTAGCAACACTACCATCGGAATGTCGTTTGATCTTGTAGATCCATTGACAACCTATGATGTTGGCTTGAGATGGTGGTGGTACAAGTGTCCAAGTACCCTGAGCAACCAAAGCTTGATACTCTTCTGCCATGGCCTGTTTCCATACAGAATGCTTCACTGCCTCAGAAAAATGTGAAGGTTCTGTGATTGGCAAAGAATCAGACACAACAACAGACAACACCAGGGGAGGTTTAGGTTTGAATATGCCATTTTTAGATCTTGTAACCATAGGATGATGGGTAACAACAAGAATGGAAGAGACAAAAGGTGCAACTTGAGAAGAAACAGAGGACAGAGATTCTGAATTAGGTACAATAGAATCAAAATCACCAGTGTGAGGCATTTCAGTGTGTTGAACTTCAGAGACAACAGAAGGAAAAGGTACAAAGGAATGTGACACAGGACTAGGTACAACAGGAATCTAAATATTATAAAAGGAAGTTAAGGGAATGTGAAATGTAGGAGGAATAGGTGAAGAAGAAGTAGAAGATGATACAAGACTAGGGTAAGGAAATTCTGTTTCTAGAAATTTTACATGTCTAGAAATAAAAACTTTAGTAGTGGCTGGATCATAACACCTATATCCTTTGGTAGCAGGACAATAACCAAGGAGAATACAAGTAGAAGATTTAGGAGATAACTTGTTGGGTCTATATGGTTGAAGCCAGGGAAAACAACAACAACCAAATGGTTTCAAGAAATGATAATCTGGCTGTTGATGAAACAAAAGAAAGTAGGGAACCTGAAATTTCAAGGTGGTATGAGGCAATCTATTGGTAAGGTATACAGCTGTTGTCAATGCTTCTAGCCAAAATTTTGTAGGAAGTTTAGCTTGAAGTAAAAGAGTAATAGTTGTCTCTATTAAGTGCCTATGCTTCCTCTCTACAATCCCATTTTGTTTTCGTGTGTGAGGGCAAGAAGTCTGATGAACAACACCATGAGTAAGAAAGAAATGCAACAAGAAATGATTCCCAAATTCACCTCCATTGTCACTTCTCACAGTTTGAATAATGGTATGAAATTGATTTGTAACATATGCTTTGAAGTTGGAGATAGCATATTTAACCTTTGATTTATAATGAAGTGGGAATAACCAAGTATATCTTGTGAAATCATCAACAACCAAGAGATAATATCTATACCCTTTGTTAGATGGCACAGGTGATGGACCCCAAACATCCATGTGAATCAATTGAAATGGTACAGTAGATGTACTATGAGATAATGAAAAAGGAAGTTTATGACTCTTTGCCATATGACAACAATGACATGCAACAGATTGTGGATTACTCATAGGTAACCCTTGTTGCTTTATTAAGGCATAAAACAAAAGAAGGCTAGGGTGTCCTAGCTTATTATGCCACAAAACAGCAGATGAAGTAGGAGCAGAGGTACTAACTAAAGCTGTTGTAGAAACTGCACTGGAAGAAGCTTTAGAGGAGGTCAGAATAGGGTAAAGACCCCTGTGGCATGGCCCCTGATACAGAACCTGAAGAGTGTTCTTGTCCTGTATCACAAGTCCATTGGAATCAAAGGTAAGTAAGCATTTGTTATCTTTAGCAAGTTGAAACACTGAAACTAGATTATGTGTAATTTGAGGAGAATGAAGAATATGAGACAAATGAAAAACAAAGGTAGGAGTGGACAATAGACCTTTTCCAGTGTGTGTCACAGGAAGTTGAGACCCATTGCCAACCACAATACCTTCGTTCTGAGCAGTTGGCTGAGCAATCTGAAGATTCTACAGATTATTGGTAATGTGCTGAGTTGCTCCACTGTCCAGATACCACTGTGGTGCTGTAGTAGGGTTTGTTATGGCAGCAAGTTGTAGTCCAGCAACACCATTACCAGATGGTGAAGAAGTTTGTGAAACTCCTTGAGAAATAGTATACTGTGAAGGCATGTATCCTGTAAAGTGAGCTTGAGCAGATGTTTGTGGGGAAGATTGTGTAAATTGATGATTGCCAACAGGTGGTCCAGACATGCCAATATAAGAAGGTGAAGGTGTACTAGCAACACCTTGTGGAGCAACATTATATGTTGGAAGACCAGGAAACTGCCCTTGAGAAACCACAAAACTCCCTTGAGGAAACCCTTGAGAATGAAACCCTAGTGGAACAAACTCTGCATCTGTGGATAAGTACCTTGAACAAAACGAGTAGGATACCCTTGTATCATTGGAGAGTTGATCCAGGGTTGTACTTGTTGAGACTGCCCCTTGTAGTAACAGAATTCTGTTACATGGTTAGTTCTCCCACAAATAGCACATGGATCCCTTGGATATCTACCTTTATAACCACCTCTTCCTCTGGAACCATTTCTATAGGACTGGGAATACTGTTGTTGCTGAGGAATAAAGGAATATTGTTGTTGTGCTGATGCAAATTGTGGTTGTGAAGAGCCTTGTTGTGAAGATGAGACAGAAATGATAGGGACATGCATAGGTATTCCTGAATTCTGAGTTGAAGTATTCTGTTGGGACATGATATTCTGGGCAGGTCCATGACTATGAGCAGCCAACAATACAGTAGAATATTCTGTCTCTGGAGAAGAATCTTGTAAAAGTTGTATGTCCTCACTATTGAGCATAGTCACTACCTCATCAAAGGTAACAGATGTACCTCTAGTACGTACAACAGTCTTAAAACCATTGAACACTCGAGGTAATCCACGTAAAAGATGAAATATAAGATCATCATAAGTCATAGGGTTTCTTGCTGCCTCTAATTTTTGGGCATACTCCTTAATCGTATCAACATAAGTCTCCACCGTTGAGGTTTTGGTAAGATTATAGAGTCGACATTTAAGCTCTTGCACATGATTTTTGGAAAGAGAATTATATCTATGGGATAGAGAGTCCCAGACATGCTGTGCTTGTCGTAACCCTAGGATATAAGGAAGTGTAGTCTGTGAAAGGGAAGCAGTGAGACATGACAGAATTTGAGTATCTACGAGTTTCCACAGAAGAAATTCAGGATTCTGAACCATATTTCCACTCGCATCTCGAATTTGTGCAGATGGAATTTCAACAAATCCATCGAGATAGCCATAAAAGCCATTTGCAATCATCACATTCTCAACTTGTAGGCGCCAGAGTAAGTAATTTGATGCATCCATTTTGATATTAACAAACGAGTGAAAATTGGAGACTAAGAATGCAAGAGAAGGCGGTAATGTTACCGAGTTCGAGGAAGATGACGATGCATTCGTCAAACCAGAAGATGCATTTGTTCCAGCCATTCTTTCAATCGAGTTCTTGAGTTGATTATCGAAGAAATTGCAGGATCAATTGGACTTTCGTCTCTCACAGTGCTCTGATACCATAAAGAAAAACTGAAAACTAGTAAACCCTAACTATTCTCTGAAACAGAAGAAGAAAATGAATGTCAGTTCTTTTCATTGAATTGATTTCGATGATTACAAGATACTGAGCTTTAGAGCCCTTTTATACATGAGCAAGCTCTAACTACCTAATGGAGAATTATAACAGAAAAGAAAGATCGTTAACTTCTAAACAGTCCTCTTAACAAACTAGTTAACAGAGTTAACAGAAAGAGATTTGTGGAGCCCTCTTTCTCCGGTAGCTCTTCCTAACGATGGTCTTTGACGGAGATGAAGCTTTCACTCTTGAGTTACGCCTAGGCCTGCACGGTTCAACAAACCGTTAGCACCGGACTGGACCGTTGAGTCCAGAACGGTACTCCGACGGTCAAGTAAGAAGAGGAAGAAGATGAAGTGTAATAGATATAGGGTTTTCAGAGGAGAGTTGTGCGTACCTCCTTCAGGTGATGAAGTTTACCTTTTGTAGGTGAGCCTTGGCTTGGCCTCCAAGCACAGCTGTGCTCGTCACGTGACTTAACCGTTCGGGTGACGTCACGATGACGAGCCCGAAAGAATATACCGCGGATGCATGCTTCCAGTAAAATCTTGACGCGTGTCGTAACTGCTCGGATGACGTCACTAGTCATGATCACAGTTTGTTACAAGCACATGTAGCATTAACTGCTCTGCTGACTCAGCATTTAATCTTTCGGCATACCCTTTCGTCACGAATTTTATTTATGTTACCCTTCGGGTATCTCCCCGGGGTCTTCTGGTATTAACCATGAAAGGTCACAAATGAATTGAGTGTGGAAGGGTCTCGGCCAATACCGAAGAGTCCCTCAAAGACAGTCTCTCGGAGACGATCAATGAGGTGTCTCGTTGTGTGAACCAGGTGCTCGGTATACCGGACCCCTACAATAGCCCCTTGATCCCTCTGCGCAATTTACTTTCCGCAGGAGGGGTTGAGTATTTGGGTGCCAAGTGGGATCCGGGCCGAGCCCCAAATTTCAAGATAAGGCTCATCATGAGATTCCCTGCCTTCGCCGACCGCTCGCCCATTCGGGGTTTGCCACGTATCCCCTATGAGTAGGGTTTCAGTGGTGACACGATGGCTGTAATCACGGGGTTAGCGAAGGGGGGTTGCTACGGTGCACCGTCTCAGGTGACACGTGTTGCATGTTCACTGGCCGAGCGCACGCCGTTCTGGATTCTTCCCCGTGTCCAGGAGATTTTCCCGCCCAAGCTCACCGGTTTTTGAAATTCGTCTGCCTCTATAAATACCGTGAAGAAAGATGGAAAAACATTTTCTCTCTCTAGCCTCTTCGAATCCCAGACTTTCTCTCTCTAACTTATTGGGGCTTTTCTCACGAATCGAAGTTGCTGCGACAAGTTTTGCTCCAGATCTTCAGGTAAAATTTCATCCCCATTTCGTTCTGATGATATTCTGCAGTTTCTCTTTGTTTTTTGTTGAATCTCTTCATGACTCTGCGTTTTTTGAGTTTGGGGTTTCTGGGTTCTGAGGTTGAAGATGAACAGTCATCTTCAACCTGTTCTTGAGGTTGAAGATGACGCCGAAGGGTTTGAGGCGTTACTCCTATACCTCCTTTCGGTTGTGTGATACCGAGGAGCGTATTTTTCACACTTGCACTTAGCACCATTCTCGAGATCTCGACTGTCTGGTGGGCCACCGAAGAGTAGATCATTTAGCATCGGTTATAGGACCCTCTGCATATAGCTAATGGTCTTTTACCGTGCATTCTTTTGCTAGGTCTGGCGCCGCCGGTTGTTGAGATCTCGTCTGACTCCGAGAGCACAGGTTCCGAAACCTCGAGCACCGCTGCCTCTAGGATTGCACAAATCTTCTATAACTTAAGAGCCCAGCAGAATCGTTGCCGTGAAATCGTAACAATGGATTACAACTTTGAAGCCCCAATAGATGAGAGGCCCCTTCAATCCATACCACTGAACCCCGCCCCTGGAGTCCCCGAGGAACCTATTGACGTAGATGTCTCGGATGGTTTTTTAGATGATAGCGAAGCCACTGAGTCTGATGATCGTTCAGAGTGGGACCCGTCCGAAACGACAACCACAAGCGCCGAACCCTCTACCGGCAGCGTTGATCCCTCGGAGGATAATGCTGCCGCTGAGGTTGAGCAGCTCATCCTCGCCGAGATTGGTGTGGAGACGCCCGAATCTGCTCGGTCGTCCGAAGGGACATCCAGCAGTGGAAAAAGGGAGCAACGGTGCCCCTATCTGTGCTATTTCACAACCGAAGAAGCCGGCATCAGAGCCTTTCGTGACAAGTATGACATTCCGGAGGGTGTCAGGGTGACTCTTCACCCGAAGGGCGAGGAGCTCGTTTATGGTCCGAACCACCTCAATGTTCCTCTAATGGCGATAACTGAAGGGGGTGTTCGGTTTCCAATGAACGAGTTCATCCGGTCTTTCCTGAACGTATACGAACTTTCCCCGGATCAGCTCACTTGTAATAGTTACAGGGTCATCAATTCCGCTTACGAGATGAGATTGAAGGATGACTTGGACCTTAGCATTTGGGACCTCTTGGAGATCTACGCCGTGTCCCGGAACAAATCTTTTGGGAGATATTTCTGATGACGCGTCCGAAGAGACGCCAGATTGTGGAGCACCTCCCCGATTCTGAAAAATGGGCTGATCTCTATGTAGTGGTTTCCGGCGAATTCGCTGAACCCCCTGATGAGGATCTCTTTCCAGTTCCCACTATGAGAGGGAGTGTGGGTCGGTGTTCAATTTATGTTTTGCCTGTTTCCTTATTTTATACATTCTTGTACGCTGACTTTTCGGACGATTTTATTGCAGCTCCATCTCCCATTTCTCGGAGATTAAAGAGGCTTGCAAGAAAGAGATGTGCCGAAGCACTGTACGAAGTTCAGGGGAGGCTGACTCACGACCTTCTGGGGTATTTGCCGACCTATAGGAGTTGGATCAAGAAGAAGCCCAAGAAGAAGCCAAGGAAGGCGAAGGGAAGCCGAACAATTACTGAGGCCGAGCGATCATTGTTAGAAGAGCAACCTTTAGAGGACCTCCGAGGGCAAGAGAGGATACCCGTCGATAGAGTTTCACCGGATCCTTCAGATACGATGCCGCCGAAGATTGACCTAAAAGCCAAACTGGCTGAAATGGCATCCAAGGCAAAGAAGGATGCACCGAAGAAGACCACTCCGAGCGCCACCGCTGCATCCAGCAAGGTTCCTACTGCCACTGTTCACAAGCCAGCAAGTGCTCGGTCCAAAGGAACGGTTTCGGCTGATGAGAGGGTGGCCAAACGGGTAAAAATATCTGAAGTACACACCATCGAGGATGATCTCCCTGAAGCCACCCGAGGTACTGATACAGCTTTCGTCATAGAACAGCCGGACAGCTCTCAGACCGAGGGCTCCTTGCGTCCCTTCTCCCCAGTTTTGGTGAAGGAAAATGGCAAGGTCATCTTGGAAGAAGACAGTGTTGCCGAGAACTCTCGCCTGGCGATGGGGCTTCTGCCTGGGTTAGCCCTGAAGAAAGACCTTGAGCTGGTGCCGAACAAGTTGGAGGATAATCTCTTCCACTGCACCGCCCAAATCGTGAAGGTTAGCTCTTCTGTATCCGAGCTCTGTTTATTTTCTCCCGTTTGTCTTTGAAATACTGACGCTATGTTTTTGGTGCTTTATGCCAGACAGTCAATGTTCAAACTTTATGATCAAGCTCTTGACCTCAGCACCTCAGCAAAGAAGCTAAAACGCCGTGCTGACGCTACCCTTGAAAAGGTCGGTTCAGCCGAGAAAAAGGCTGAGGACGCCAGGAGAATGAGAGGCTCAAGGGTGAGCTTGCGAAGATGGTGGAGTCGAAGAAGAGAGCTGACGGGCAGTTGGAGGAGGAGGAGAGAGCCGGGCATCAGAAGGCCTTAGAAGCTGCAAGGACCGAGGGCCATTCAGCCGGGTTCGATGAAGCTGGTCTGGCCTATGCTGAAGATATTTATGCTCTAGTAAAAGATGGGGAGCGTAAGGGTTTCGGCAAAGGATACATGTTTGCTTGCGATGTCTTTGGAATCCCTGCCGATGATCCTAGACGCGAAGCTCCTGAACAGCCAGAATCCCCGACTGCTGAGGAGGTCCCGGAAGATGAAGATGTTGCCGGGGGGACTCCCGAAGGTGAAGATGGCCAGGTCCCGGACCCACAGGAATCCTCAGAGAAAGCCATCCCTTCAGAGAATGAAGGACTTGACGTAACTCAGTAGGACAAACTTTTAATTGTTTTGGTATTACTGGACGGCTCCGGACAATTGGAGTTTGCCGTTCCAGACGATTTTGTAATTTAAAACTGGTTTTGTGAGGATGGCGCCGAACAAGTACCACTGAGCCATGCCTCTGGTTCACCAGAATGGTGAAATTGTTTTGATTTGAATGTTTTGAATGGATGTTTTAACCTTGTCATGAATGAATGTCTTTTGCATTTTGTATGCTTTTGCTTGGCTTGAAAACCATTTCAGTACTTAGAAAATTTTCTTACTGTTTATAAGAGATTCATCCTCCCGATAGCCCCTGCTCGGTTCTAATCAGAGGAAATAGTTGCTCGGATTGGAACCGAGGCAATACGAAATGAAATGAAAATTTTCCAACACTTGGAAATTTTTTCCACTGATAGCCCCTGCCCGGTTCTAATCAGGGGAAATAGTTGTTCGGATTGGAACCGAAGCAACATTAAAAAATGGAATGAAAATTTTTCAACTCTTGGAAAAAATTTCCACTGATAGCCCTTGCGCGGGTCTAATCAGAGGAACTAGTTGTTCGGATTGGAACCGAAGCAACATTAAAAAATGGAATGAAAATTTTTCAACTCTTGGAAAAATTTTCCACTGATAGCCCCTGCGCGGGTCTAATCAGAGGAACTAGTTGTTCGGATTGGAACCGAAGCAACATTAAAAAATGGAATGACAATTTTCCAATGCCTTGGCACCGGGCCTTAGCTATTTCCGAGGTGTTAGTAGGAACACCGAACCTTGATAATTGTGTTGACAAAGTAATCCAAATAGGCAACAATCGTAGCGGAATATTCTTTTTCCATTCAATAACCGAACACTGTAAGTAACCATAGCAATGGGGCAAAACAAGCAGCCCAAATATATTTTCTTCTAACAAAATTCACTAAGCATAAAACTTCCTAAGCTTCGTTGCATTCCAGGGGTTGCCGATAGGTGTTTCGTCCATCTCTGCTAGCTTGTATGACCCGTGTCCCGCCTTTGCAATCACTCGGAAGGGTCCCTCGTAGTTCGGTTTGAACTTGATCTTTTTAGATTTTTGGATCACTTCTCGGAGGACCAGATCGTCAACATTGAATGGTCTCATTCGGACGTTCTTGTTGTATCCCCTGGCAACCTCTTGCTGATACGAGACATGTTTCAGGTGTGCTTCGTCCCTAAGCTCTTTAGCTAGGTCGAGTTCCCTGTCCATGGCCTCGTTATTAGTCGGCACATCTAAGTTCTCTGTCAGAGCGGTTGGGATTAGGGTGGCTAGAGGGAGAACCGCTTCCATGCCGTACGCCATAGAGAATGGCGTTCGGCCAGTTGAGCGTCGGGGTGTGGTCCGATAGCCCCAGAGAACTTTTGGGAGCTCTTCGGCCCACTTACCCCTCTTGAGAGTTAGGCGTCTCTTGATTCCAGCTGATATTGTCTTGTTTGATGTTTCGGCTTGTCCATTTCCTTGTGGGTATGACACCGAGGAGTGGAAGATCCGGATACTGTGCTTCTTGCAGAGCTTCTCGATCGCTTCGGCCACAAATTGGGTCTCGTTATCCGAAATGATCGCATAAGGGACACCGAAGTGAGAGATGATATTCTTCCAAATAAATCGCTCTACGTCAGTAGCAGTTATAGTGATAAGGGGCTCGACCTCCACCCATTTGGTGTAGTAATCTGTTGCTGTTATCAAGTGTTTGAATCCTCCAGGAGCCGTAGACAGCTTTCCCACTATGTCCAGTCCCCATTGCGCGAAAGGCCAAGGGCTGGTTATGGGGTGTAAGACTTCGGCAGGCTGGAGCAGGTGAGAGGCGTGCTTTTGGCATTGTTCGCATTTCTTGGCGTATTCTTCGGAGGTCTTCTTCATTTTCGGCCACTAGTACCCTTGAGTAAGAGCTCAGTGGGAAAGGGACCGTCCGCCGGAATGACATCCGCTACTCCCCTCATGGAGCTCTCAGAGAACGCTCTCAATTTGTGAGTCATGGACAACCTTCAAGTCGGGGCCTGTGAAGGACCTTCGGTACATTCTATCGCTTGGATCCAAATAGAAGTAGGAGGCCTTACATCTGATTCTATGCGCTTCCTTTTTATCTGTCGGGAGCTTCTCATGCTTGAGGTGGGCGTAGATTTCATCCATCCAGCTCGGGCCGAGGGATATTGTAAACACTTCTTTTACCTCGTTCTCGATGCTCGGACTTTCTATTTCCCCTAACAGAATGGTTCGGTTGGAACAAACCGCACAAGCTATTGCTAGGGAGGCCAGAGCGTCCGCGTGGGCGTTTCGCTCTCGGCCTACCCATTCGATTTCTACAGATCCGATCCCCTTTATCAGCTCCCACACCTTGTCATAGTACTTCTCCATCCTTGGGTCTTTCAGGTTATATTGGTCCTTGATCTGGTTCACAATCAGCTGTGAATCGCTGTAGACTTACACTGTCTCGGCACCTAAGTGTTTAGCCATCTTTAGGCCGGAGACTAGTGCTTCATATTCAGCCTCGTTGTTCGACGCCGGAAATCCAATGGTTAGTGCGCTTTCATGCATGATACCTTCCGGGGTGATGAGTACGACACCGGCTCCAGCCCCTCGGCTATTTGAAGCTCCGTCAACATGTAAGCGCCATATATCTCCTTGGAACATCCTCCATGCCTTGCCTTTCCTTTCTTCCGTAGGTTTCTCGGCTTCCGCCGGAGTCCCTAACGTCGTTCCATGTGATCCAGCCTCCATTGTGGCTTCTTCGGCTGATTTCAAGTTGACTTCTGGGTTATCTTTCAGCTCAGGTGTCAGTTCGGCAATGAAGTCTGCCAGAGCCTGTCCCTTAATAGCTGTTCAGGGTTCATACCGAATATCGAAGTTCCCCAACTCCAAGCTCCATTTTGAAATTCGAGTCGATAGGTCGGCCTTTTTTAGCACGGTTTTCAATGGGTACTCGGTAATCACAATGATGGTGTGGGCTTGGAAGTAAGGTAGCAGTTTCCTTTTGGCCGTCACAAGGGCTAAAACCAACTTCTCAAGAGGGAGGTACCTTGTCTCGGAAGGAATCAATGTTTTGCTGGAGTAGTAGATGGGCTGGAAATTAGCCCCTTCCTTCCTTACAAGGACCGAGCTCACAGCATGGCCGGATACCGATAGGTAGAGGTACAAATCTTCTTCGAGCATGTGCATCATGAGGAGGGGAGCTCTGGAGAGATAGTCCTTCAACTGGCCCAGCGCTCGGTCACAGTCCTCGGTCCACTGAAAACTCCTTTTGCTTGTTTTCAGGGACTCGAAGAAAGGTCGGCACAGATCCGAAGACCGGCTGATAAACCTGTTAAGCGTCGCGGCCATTCCTGTGAGCCTTTGAACTTCTTTGATGGTGCTCGGAGGTCTGAGGTTTCGGATTGCAGATATTTGTTTCGAATCTGCCTCAATGCCCCTCCGAGTGACCATATAGCCGAGGAATTTTCCAGAGCCGACGCCGAATGCACACTTCTCGGCGTTGAGGTGCAGCTTGTGTTTCTTCATAACAGCAAAAATTTCGCCGAGGTGCTCCAAATGGTCCGAAGCGTGCTTGCTCTTGACAACCATGTCGTCAATGTATACTTCCATCGTGTCCCCGAGCTGCTTGGCGAACATTTTTGTGACCATGCGCTGGTAAGTAGCCCCAGCATTCTTGAGGCCGAACGGCATCACTTTGTAGCAATAGGTCCCTCGGGGAGATATGAAAGTTGTTTTCTCCTGGTCCTCTACTGCCATTGCTATTTGGTGGTACCCGCTGTAGGCGTCCATCATGCTGAACCGAGCGTGTCCCGCCGTAGCATCGACTAGCTGGTCGATCCGTGGTAGAGGGAAGAAGTCCTTCGGGCAGGCGTCGTTGAGATTGGTATAGTCTACGCAGACGCGTTGCTTCCCATTCTTCTTCGGCACCACTATAGTGTTTGCCAACCATGTCGGATATTGAACCTCTTAGATAGCCCCGGCATCAAATAGCTTCCCGACCTCAGCTATAACAGCGTCTGAGTGGGCCGGAGATGAACGTCTCGGTTTTTGTACCACGGGCCTTCGGAGAGGATCGACGTTGAGAGAGTGGGAGATAAACTGGGGGTCAATGCCCGGCATCTCATACGGTGTCCAGGCAAAGACTTCGACGTTCTTCTTAAGGAAGTCCACCAGTTGCTCTCTTTCAAAGGTTGTTAGGGTCGATCCGAGAAGAAAGTAACGGGTCCCATTGTCATTAATGGGTACGGTGACGAGGTCCTCCACCGCTTTCTCCTCGGCAGGTAACCCGACGTCTTCTAGGACTGGAGCCTCTGGTTCTTCAATGGGTCTTGGTTTCGGTTCTTTCTTCTTCTTCCCTTTAGTGATTTTCTTCTTCATGTGTACGGCATTCACTTGACACTTTCTTGCCACCATTTGTTCGCCTTTGATGTCTTCTTGCCATCCTTCGGCACCAATAAACCGAACAACTTGGTGATAGGTAGAGGCAATGGCCTTCATTTCGTGCAACCAAGTTCTGCCAAGGATGGCGTTGTAAGGGCTCGGTGCGTCGACGACAACAAATTCCATCTGCAAGGTTCTTGAGCCTGCTTTCACTGGAAGGACGATCCGTCCCATCGGCCAGACCGGAGCCCCGTTGAATCCGAAGAGAGGGGAGTCGATCGGCATGAGATGGTTCAGGTTCAGGTTCAGGTTCAGCGCTTTGAAGGCCGAGTAGTACAAGATCTCGGTAGAACTCCCTTGATCCACGAGCACTCGCTTGACCCTGGGGATTCCCATGTAAACGGAAATCACCAGGGCATCGCTGTGAGGCAGCTGTACATCCTTTAAATCCTGCTCGGTAAACGTGATAGTCCATTGCTCCTCACGCTCCGAGAGCTTTCGTTTAGCGTTTCCTCCAATGGTAAGAACCTGTGAGGAGGGGCTCGGTACCGCTCGAAGCGCTGCGGATTTCTCTTTGGTTGCTGCCCCATGGATCACGTGGACAATCACTTCTTCCAGAGGATTATTCTGCTGTTGTGCTCGGGCCGCTGTCTTTTGTCGGTCAATGAACTGGTTCAAGCGCCCCTGCGTAACCTGCCTTTCAAGGAACTCCTTGAAGGGTCGGCAAGCAGTGGTATAGTGTCCCAGCTCATTGTGGTAAGTGCATTTAACCTTGCAATCATTTGGTTGGCCTTCGGCTGTCCCCAGTTTGTTGGTTGGCCAGGTGAACCACGGTTCCCGAGAGATTTCCCTTATTAGTTTGTAGAGAGGTAGGTTGAATACCGTCGTTATACCAACGAACTCGTTAGGTTTTGGTTCTCGTTCCCTCCACGAGTCACGTTCCCTCCACGAGTCACGGTCCTTCTTCCACCCTTTACTATTTCCCATTTTAACCGTGTTAACTTGCTTCTTTCCCGAGTAATCAGCAGTGCTTGACTTGTGACTACCCGAGGTTCTGGAGAGTTTTCTTTCAGATATTATGTCCTCCAGCTGGGCAAACTTCTCCACGGTCTCCATTAGCCAGCTCATGTTCGCCGGAGGGTTCAGCATGAGTTCTTCAAAGATAGCCGAGGTTTTGTCTAAGCCGTACTTGAAAGATGTGGCAGCCATCTGCGGGTCACAGCTTTCAATGGCATTGTAAATCTCCCAGTAGCGCTCGGCGTACTTTCTCAGCTTTTCTCCGGATTGTCTCTTTAGGCCTACGAGAGAGTCAATCGTTTTCGGCCGAGTACTGTTTGTCACAAACCGAGCAGTGAATGCCTCCTCCAATTCTTCAAACGAACCGATGGAGTTCGGTTGTAGTTGGTTAAACCAAACTAAACCAATTCCTTGTAGGCTAACCGGAAAGGCCTTACACATCATGGCTTCATCGTAGCCATAAAGTCCCATAAGTTGTCGGTAATGCACAAGGTGCATCACCGCGTCGGATTTAGCATCGTACTTTGTGAATTTGGGGACAGTGAAGTTCCTCGGGGGTTGAGCTTCCCGGATTTCTCGAATGAATGGTGAGTCCTGGATTTTCCGGAGCCTTGAATCGATGGGTTTCTCGGTCGAACGCGGGGCCTCGTAGGCCATGCCAGCGCTGTACGCCCTTTTGGCGTTCAGCCTGCGCCGCTCATCATTCTCTCCGAGCTCCCTAGTATGTTCCTTCCTTTTTCCGGACACCTGAGGAGGATCTTTCTCCGCTCGATATCGTTTTGATTCTCCGGTACGTGGGTCCCAAACGATAATATAATCGCCGGTATCATCCATGTCGTACACGGGAATGTGTTGAGTTTCGTTCTCAGGATGTCTCTGAGGACTACGATCACGGTGGGTATTCTTTGAAGGAGCTCGGACGTTATGCTCTCGGTTTCGATCTCCGTGTCGGTCAACATGACTTGCAGATCTACTACGTAAGATCTCTCGGCCATCTGCATCATACTGTACTGGAGCGTTGTCGCGGTTTTCGTATGGCAGAACGTCGTTTCGACGGGCCGTTTGAGATCCGGATCGTCCCGTTGTGGATTGAGAGCTTGACGTAGAGTGACCTCCCATCCTCGTGGTGTATTCCGTTCGTACGTAATCCGAACGTCTACGCGGAGAGGGGGTCTGCTCCCTTTCAGGAATGATTCACCCCGAGGCATCTGTAACAATGAATGGCTGGCCCAAACGGTCTTTGGCCGAAGGGCGCTGAGTCTGGTGAGTAAGTTGAGTTGCCTGAGCCGCCGCTTTGCGCCGTCGCCTCGACGCCCCTGATCGAGAGGCTGAGGCGGTGGGTTGGTTCTTCGTCAGAGCTTCAATCTGAGCCTTCATGGCAGCCATTTGCTCCTGCATCTGCTGCATGGTATCCAGAGGATTTGGGCTCGGAGTGAGGCCTGAAATAGGGTGGGTAACGATCCCCACCCGAGAGCCACCTCCGGGGTTAGCTCTTGCCGCCGGAGTGACTTTTTCGTCGTCGTCAACGATCGCCATGGAAGAGCTGAGAAAAAGAAGAAGAGAATCCTCCAAGAAGAAGAATAGAACGCCGGGAAAGTGAGGAAGTCACTCGTCCCCAGCAGAGTCGCCAATTGTGGAGCCCTCTTTCTCCGGTAGCTCTTCCTAACGATGGTCTTCGACGGAGATGAAGCTTTCACTCTTGAGTTACACCTAGGCCTGCACGCTTCAACAAACCGTTAGCACCGGACTGGACCGTTGAGTCCAGAACGGTACTCCGACGGTCAAGTAAGAAGAGGAAGAAGATGAAGTGTAATAGATATAGGGTTTTCAGAGGAGAGTTGTGCGTACCTCCTTCAGGTGATGAAGTTTACCTTTTATAGGTGAGCCTTGCCTTGGCCTCCAAGCACAGCTGTGCTCGTCACGTGACTTTACCGTTCGGGTGACATCACGATGACGAGCCCGAAAGAATATACCGCGGATGCATGCTTCCAGTAAAATCTTGACGGGTGTCGTAACTGCTCGGATGACGTCACTAGTCATGATCACAGTTTGTTACAAGCACATGTAGCATTAACTGCTCTGCTGACTCAGCATTTAATCTTTCGGCATACCCTTTCGTCACGAATTTTATTTATGTTACACTTCGGGTATCTCCCCGGGGTCTTCTGGTATTAACCATGAAAGGTCACAAATGAATCGAGTGTGGAAGGGTCTCGGCCAATACCGAAGAGTCCCTCAAAGACAGTCTCTCAGAGACGATCAATGAGGTGTCTCGTTGTGTGAACCAGGTGCTCGGTATACCGGACCCCTACAAGATTAACTCTAACAAACCTGAATGTCCTTAATTAACAGAAACTTAATGGCCTTTTCTTACACAATGATCCCATCAGAACACTTCTTCGTGGACAGGTTATCAAGCCATATGTTCTCGGCCACAAAGATGGAAATCCCATCTCCGTCGGCCCGTGTTCGGAGCCCGACATGGTTCACGGAGTCTCTGATCATTCCACCATTTGTAACCACGATGTCGTGGATGATAATGTTCTTCCACTTGTGTGCTCTGTCAAAAAATTAACACCACACCATAACCTTTGCATTATAAATAATTGGCAACAAAATTGGTGTAAACTTTATTTCAAAACCGTAGGCAATCAAATGACAAGTGACTTGCAAATAATTAAGAGATAAATTTACCTCATCGTTCGCAGAGATTACAAAAAGTTTTGACAACTGTTCTTTTCACTTGTTCCTTTTGCTTTTTAAAATTCCAAGCAAAATACTCTACTTAAGTCTAAAAAAATTTGAATGTTGGAAGGAATATATATAGAATAGTAGAGTGAGATTTATTTTGGTATAACCATGTTGGAGCATGTGTGAAGATTAAATCCCACATTGGAAAAATATAAAGATGGTTGGACCTTAATATATAATTGGATGACTCACAACTTACAGACTTAGCCTTTAAGTGGATATGAGTCATTTAATGTATGTTGGGTCCAACAAATGTGATGGACTCCGTGGATACTCCCCAGAAGTTTAGGTCTTGTGCACGCCAGTGCAGCGGAAGCGATGGCGGAATCGATACATCATACAAACTCTCAACAAACCATTTTTTTTTTCCTGCATTTTGCCTATTTTAAGCCAAATTTTGACAGATTTTTTCTGTTCCAGTTGGCTTAAACTTTTTTTTTTTTTTGCTATTACAAATGTTGAATTCCGATATAAATTGGTATTTTCGTTTCTATTTTTGTCACGAGAAGATATATAAGGGGTCCTGAGCTTAAAAGTTTGTTTTAGGCTCCGCAATTCTTAGGGCCGGCCCTGGCTGTGTGCAGAGGAAGAGGAGAGTCATCTTGATCTTTTTTCTTCTCGTCCTTTTTCTTTTTCTTGATGGGTATGGCATCATTTGCTTGCAGGGAGCCAAGAAGTA